>CM054818.1:9903170-10502487 GCA_028984105.1 Lavandula angustifolia | reverse complement strand
AAATTTTATGGTGTTCGAGCTCGGTTCGAAAGCTCGATTAAATGTAAGAATAAAATATTTTTTAATTTTTTTAATTCAAGCTCGAAAGCTTGAATTCAATACAAAAGCTCAAATTCGGTACCAAAGCTCGAATTCAACTAAATCGGATCGATTTTTCAAAATTCAAATTTTGAACTTGCATCGGTTCACCAAAATAAATTAATTTACCGAAACTTCACTCAAGAGGGATTGGCAATGAAAGGAGGGGATAGGTTTATATAGAAAATATTGTTCTCAACTTCAACCCATTTTCGATGTGGGATGACAACACATTTTTGAAGTGAGAACAAAAGAAGTGCACACACTCCCACTTATTTTTTCCACCATCCCACATCGAATATATATGAAAAATGAGAGACAACATAAGCTTATATATAACTATCTACTTCTTCCTTTTTTTTTTGTAAAATTTTTCGTTAATTAATGAGAATTTTTTGTTAATTTAGTTAAAAAATTTACAAAGTTTAAATTGATTGGCCAATTTAAATTTATTTACTTAAAGTTTTATATTTAAATTATATTATGTTTTATTTGAGCCGAGCTTTCGAGCCGAATAGTCTTAGGCTCGACTCGGCTCGAATAAATTGTCGAATATCAAATCAAGCTCGAGTTCGAGCTCGAGCTCGAATTTTTCGAATTCGAGCCGAGCCTTAGCGAGCTCGAGCCCGAGCTATTCGAATAAAGCTCGGTTCGATAACAGCCCTATGCGTGAGGCCATACATGATTATTTCCAACAGCGTGAAATCTGTCTGCGTCATAAATCCATGACCATCTAGCTTGCTCCACCCATTCCTCTTCCTCTACAAATTTTGTATGAAGTCAATATGAACTTCATTGAAAGCCTTCCTAAATCCTCTAGGTGGGACTCAATTCTCGTTGTTGTGTATCCCTTGAGTAAGTGTGGGCACTTCACCGCCCTTAGGCATCTGTTCACGACTTCAACAATTACGGCCCATTTTGTTGACCATGTTGTCAAGTCACACATGATGCCCAAAATTGATATAATTAGCGATCGCAATACCATTTTCGGCTCACTTGTGGACCAAAATCTTCAAGTTACAAGGGGTAGCCTTAAGAAGAGTTTCACCTACCACCCCCAGATTGACGGGTAAAAGGAGGTGGTGGATCGTTGCCTCGAAACATATCTCTGTTGTTTTTTTTCCGACAATCCTCGCAGTTGGTCTTCATGGTTGGCTTGGGCGGAACTATGGCATAACACATCGTATCATTCTTCCCTCCGATCTACCCCGTTTAAAGCATTGTATGGGCGTGATCCTCCAGCGATTATTTGTAATGATGGGCCGAGGTCTTCTATTGAGGCAGTCGACTCTCAACTGATGGACCATGACGCCATCCTGGATGATCTTCGGATGCATCTCATTCGCGCTCAGCAGAGGATGCGCAATCATGCCAACTGGAAACGACGGGAGGTGGAATACAAGGTGGAAGATTAGGTTTGGTTGAAGCTTCAACCTTACCACCAACAGAGTTTGGCTCACCGCCAGTTTGAAAAACTAGCTGCACATTTCTATGGTCCTTATCAGGTTCTAGCTCGGGTGGGCAAAGTGGCGTATCAACTTAAACTACCCCAAGGCACAATCCACCAAGTCATTCATGTTTCATCTGCGTATTGGTGTTGGAGCCCCTTTTCCTCACAAAGCACATTCCAGCATCACTGACTAAAGATTAGCGTGCAGGTAGCGCCACTAATGAGAAGGACGTGTTGATCAATTGAGAAGGTTGTGAGGATAAGGAAAACACTTGGGAGGATCTCGATCGATTGGCTCGGCAATTCCCGGACTTTCAACTCGAGGACAAGGTGAAAACTTGGGGATGGGAGTATTGATAAGGCCAATGGGCTATTGGTTTATCATCGATGCAACAAACGGGCCCAAGTCTAACGCGTGTTCTATCCTATCTAATGTATTGCTTTCCTTTACTTTTCTCATTGGCGTCTCTGGATATTATCCAGCTAAGGGAATAAGTCAGTAATTGGTAATTATGTGTGGTCCTGCGGGGTTCTCTGGGAGAGAGTCATGTTATTGCTATGGTTGTTCAGATAATGGGCCGGGGCTGTAGAAGGTTGGCAGTCATTTTCTCTGTCATTGTTTTACCGGAGTAAGCTACCCCAAGCTGGGAAGAATACATCTATCTTTGTGGCATCTCTCTCGTGTTCCGCTATTTACAGTGTTATTAGCTTAACATCACATTAGAATGACTGAAGAATAAGTTGTTCTTATTAAGCAAAAATGTATTAGAAGAATGATAGGCATATGCCCAAAAATATGATGCTTTTTCATTGATGTCAAATATTGGTTTCACAAACAAGAACCCTTTTTCTATATCACAACTATCACTGAACAAAACATATTAAAGTAACAGACAAGACGAGCACTGTAGCATATAAGAATATGCCTATTAGTACCAAAAGAATTAATAATGTTTGATTACAGATGCAATAGTCTCGGATTGGATTAGCAGGAGCATACCCAAGTTCCTCTCACATTTTAGAAAAATGAGATATTTGTTCCTTGACTAAGCCAAAAATCCGATTTCAATGGCTTAACTTTAGCAAACATCATGCTTGTTTCGACTGCAAGGACATTACACCAGGACAAAATAAGGAACAGCTAAAAACATGAGATAGGACTGATGAAGCAACAAATATTCACATTTTAAACAAAATCAATGTTAATGCTGAAAATGCCGTACTACCTATGCGATGTATTTGATTTATTGAATAATATCAAACCTAAGGCATGTCCGATTAACATATAATTACCTAAAACATTAGCATATTTAAACTCTCTCCTTCAGAGTTTCAATTATGAAGATAATTCTGTTTTCAACTTTTCCCTATTGACAGGGCATACAAAGCCACGATAAAGCAAACCTCTACAAAGGCAATAGAAAAACCAACTAGGATGCACACACAACACCTGGAATGCAATTTCAGTGCCATAACTGATACAACCATAGGAAGTGCGGCAATAATGTTAAGGACATATCCTAAAGCACAAATAATATTTCTATATCATACCTTTTTCAGATATTTTTTGTGAAGCTTCATAGCACTTGAGCAAGCTTTTTTGGCGTCCAGGCTACCGGTAATGTCATTAAGTGTCTGACAGTACAAACGAAGAACATTAGCATCACCTGAGTATCAGAAAACAGACAGTATATACAAGAAGTTTGAATTTGGTGTATTAAATTATTCCATGAAAGATCTCCTGCATGGTTATTAGATGCAAAGAAGCTAATATTTAAAATCACTCAAAAAAAAAAATTAAATAAGAAACTGACGATAATATTACAAACCCCAATCAAAGAAAATAGAACCATATCACAAAGATAACTTCGGAGTGAATCCTGCATATGCGTCCAATTAGTAATTTCGTGCCTTCAATCAGAGCATTTTGCCTTTTTGCAATTAATCTTTTACAAGTCAATACAAGATTAACAATGAATTTGAAAATCACATAAAGCACATATTTAGTCATACAAAACCAAAAACCAGATTTCTCAATCATGGTCAAAATTCACATCTGATAAGTTGCAGAAATATTCATTCATCTTACATGGATATATTCGTTTAAATAAAGAATAATCAACCATGATGCGAGCCCAATGAGACTTTGCAATAGACCAGACTAACCTTAATAACCTCATCCAAGCCCCGAGCTTCTGTTAACTTAGAACTCTTATCCTTAAGGACACTGGCTACTAGAAAAACAGAAATAGGAGGAGGTGCAGCAGTATTTTTGCTTCCACTCCTCTGGTTCTCTCTTTCAAATTTTCCACATTGCCGTCTTGACTTAGCCTTTCCTTTAGATTTCCCTGTGTTTTCCTTGGTTAATTCATGGTCCTCATACGTGGCGAATAAGTCAGGGTCATACTCAAGGGCCCACATCATCTGTCCAAAGGATCAGCGAGTAAGGAAGACAAGGGGAACAAGTCTCTAAAACAAAGAATAAAGGGAGACAATATAACTACATAAATTTTAAGATAACAAGAAATAACAAAAGGAAGTAAGTAGCAATACAGCATCGATATGGCTGGCCCACCTATAATTCATGAACCAGGGTACCAACTCGGTATGAAGTCAGTATCTGATTCTGATAAACAAGTAAAGTTCAGTTTATAACATGATCCAGAAATGAGAGAAGCTCCAGTCTCAGTTCTCAATCAGGTGACTGTTATTATTAAAGATTTGACACTCTTGCATAATAATGGAAACTTGGGAGAGCTAACAATAACAGCTAAAAACAGGTACAAAAAACTGTTGATATGATTGTAATATTGGATATCCAACTCAAGGATTGTTAACTTTCAAATGCTAACCTATTAACCCCTGAAAATATTCTTCCAAACCCACACAAAATGGGCCAGAAAGACTGTAGATAGAGGATGAAGACTTATATAAAGAACGCAACAAAACAACTCAATATAGTCCTTTGCATTTTAAACTCCATTCACTTCCAAAAAACCCGTTTCATTTTAGCTTTGTTACGAATTAGTTAAAATAATCAAAACAACTGGATACTGTGATCTTTAACCACCTGTCTAAAAGTGAAATTTTAATGTCTGCATTACTAATAGACTTTTGAATTTAAAGACTAATTCTAAAATATTTATTTTTTATAAGCTGTTAAATTTCATAATACATAAGATGAAGGCAAATAAGTTGTGGAAGTACCTCCCAAAGATATAATGAATCACCAAATGAAAATTCTCGGCGAAACAAAACCATGAGCATTCTGAAGGCAAACAAATAATCCGCGCCACCCAGAGTTTCTGTTATCAAATTACAAGGAATAAAATGTCAAATTCTTTGTTACTTTTTCATAGAGAACAAACATTTTATAGAAATAAGCCAAAAAAGAAACATCATTGATGAATAAAAATATTAAAGAATTTAGAATGAAATCCTAAGCACCTAAGAAGCTCTCCTTCATGTGTTCCAAAAGTCTGTACATTGCCTCTTTCATTTAATTATTTTTTTATAGCACCAAGCGACCAGTTACAGTGACACCATCTTTCACATTGGCAGAGAACACATGTTTTTTTCTCCACAGGAACTTAATCAAAAATAAGGAGTAAAGAATGTTGAGGTCCCTACAGTTGCATTACCAGAAACCAGAAATAGACGTCCATAGAAAAGAAAAATCGGATGGAGGTTGGAAAAGGAGGAGGGGGGTGGTGGTGGTGGTGGAATGAAGACTAGTAAGAATAATCAGTTGCAAACCTACTATCAATGCTAATGCTAATGCCAATGCCTCCCAGTCTAAGGTATCGTAA
Source organism: Lavandula angustifolia (assembly GCA_028984105.1). Taxonomy (NCBI): domain Eukaryota; kingdom Viridiplantae; phylum Streptophyta; class Magnoliopsida; order Lamiales; family Lamiaceae; genus Lavandula; species Lavandula angustifolia. Next base: position 10,497,150 of record CM054818.1, on the reverse strand, counting down.
CAAACATCTAACCATATATGTGAACTCCATCCAATTGATGGTATCATAATAACATGAAGTAACACGTCGGTACAATCATCTCAAAGAAGCAGCCCAGTACATGTAGCTTCATGTTGCAAAAGACGTGGACAAAATTGTTGATAAGAGATGGACTCGATGGAACCAATGTGATATACCTAGATGCTTATGAAGCTTGGGGTCAATAACTTGTGTTATCGAAGCTAAATTACCAAGCTGTGCCTCCACGCCTATAGTATTGCCAGTGCATCTGAAATTTCCTCGCTTCAAACAAAATCTCAATTACCAACATATACGAAATACCATGAGCTGAAACTAGACAAACCTAACAGTATATTCAAAATGAGAGCAGAACAAATATATGAAATATGTGGTGTAAGTTAACACATCTGTCATAGTACAAACGAAGCCTTTAATATCCCAGAACAAGGTGTATATATAACATATTCTGATACGAGATTAAAAGTTTCATATTGTGTGGCACACGCTGTGCAGGTATGTATAAGTGAAAGAGTAAATCTAGTGAAGGATGAAGTATCACAAATATTAGTTTACAGTTTTCCTCGATCTTATTTACTATAAGCCAGCTAATCAATTCCACTTTCAATACAAGGTCACAAGTCTCCATCAGCATTCCATACAATATATTTACAGCCTTTAGTTGTCTACTGTGAAACAATATCCTGATATAATAGATCATTTGGAAAAGAAGCCTAATGAATCAGAGCATTTTAGAGATAAAGGAGCAGCTGGAAAAATAATTGTTAGATAAAAAAAGGTTACTGTTTTAAAGACATCCGGAGTTCATTGAATAGGATAACCAATAGGGCCCACAAGAGCCACCACTAGCCAGTAGCCACAATTGCAGCAAAGAGACTAATATCCTTAATAACAGAATATAAATACTTGGGAGCATATTGATTCATATACCCATACCAAGCCTGCAACTTAGAGAAGGTTCTTAGCTTATAAAGATTGAAAAAAATTAAAATGTGCCAACAGGAAAGCTTAAATTAAAAGAAACATAAGATGGTACCAGTCTCCGCATTAAGCGTTCAAAGCACCAAAATGCATCTGCCTCGTCCTCAAGGAGAATAATCATTGGAGAGCAAAGATCACTCATACCTGTTCAACAAAAATAGAACAAGAATTTTCTCACAATCAAATTGATTAAGCACTATGACGCTTGATGATATCATGTTTCCAGGTACAGTCCATATACAAATACCCCTGACAATCCTGTGATTCTTTAGCAGAGCAAGCCATGTTAGAGGAAAGGCTGATTAGGGGTTGTCTTGCATTTAAGTATGACTTTCCAAATCCTCTAACATTCATACACAAATTGTTTAACATATTTGATATGTCAAGCAGAGCAGGAAAAATTCAACAATTATATTAGGCAAATGCTGCTAAATAAGTTATCCCTATGGTGTCCGAAACAAGAGGAATTATCTGTCAGGAGTCTAGCCAAAACAACATGTGATCTCCTTTATAATTTTTTATAAATAAGAACTGACACGTGAACTAAGTTTTGTGCCTTGTGCCAAGGATTAGCCAGTTGTATTGAAGGCAATAAACAATCTATGGAGTTCCTAACAACTTGTTAAATTGTTTTCAATCTTAACTGAATACTATCATATACTCCCATCTAAAGAAGTAAGAAACCAAACGACTTGAGAAAACATCGAAGAATTGAATTGACTTTTCTGACTCACCTTGGCAATATCCAATATCTGAGTCAAACCAGGCATAGACAGCCAGGATATCCCAAAGTTTCGACAAATTTTCATGTTTCTCGTAAAACACTAATGTTCGGTCAGTGCGGACTACATCAAGACCTACATTAAACAATAAACCTTTTAAAAATTTACCTAAGTCAACAACACTATGCATGTCCAAGTTATATCTTTGTGTGTAAACAAAGCAAGACTACCAGGGAACATAAAGGGAAAATTAAGATAAGCATGTGTGTATCAATCACCAGCAACCTATTTGATGTAATATAAGTTTCCACTGGATTTCTTTTTTGTCCATAGGACCACATCCATTTGATAGTTTCGGCATTTCCGAGCTAGAAGAGTCTGTCGATGCAAGATAGAGGTCAAGTTATTAGAACTCATCTAACAATGATTAAGTAAATTCTTAGTTGGGATCACATAAGTTGCCTTACCATCCCATTTAGTAAGAGATGCAGGTTCATCTTCAAAATTAACTTGTTGGAGTACAATGGGTTCCCTTATAGGTTCACCATCTTCCGTAATAATTGGTGCAGTGACAAATTTCCCCATCCCAACCAAGGGAAACATTTGGCGGCAATCCTCTTTAGCAATGCATATTTCACTCTGGATGAACAGTGTGAATATAATCATCTACAAACTTAACATTTTGATCTGAGAAATTATTAGGTGGTGTACAAAGATAAACCAGATTGAATTGACCATGCACTATACACAGCACAATTTTTGACATTCCAGAACAGGCAACTAATAGAGCTCAATGTATAATTCCGAAATAAGTTGTTATAAGATGATGGTTTAAGCTTTATTCTATCTAAAAAAGAGCAGAATTCATTTCCGGAAAGAATACTGCACTGTTAGAACCCATTTGGTTTCTCCCTGTGAAAGACGATAATATGTTTTATATAATCTATATAATCAAGTAGAAAGATTATCATATATATATATGTATATAGCGAGAGAGAGAGAGGCAGTAGAGACTAGGGTAACAATCTCAACCTAACCAAAAGTCTATATGGATAAGTAGAACTAACTATCAAGAAAAATAAAATAAAATATACTAAACTCTTCAACTGCAAACCCCTGCCCTGAACCAAGTACTGACTTCTTTAAAGCTGCTGTGTGAAAGCATCAAAGCATTAGATGCTTTTATAAAAGAACTCTAATACAGAGAAAAGTAAGGAAAAGGAAACTAAATGGTAATAATCTATTGATTGTAATAAAGATAGTATCATCTAAAGTTACAGTAGTGAATATGACTTCTAAATTTGGAGCACATATTATACAATGAAATAGATTATGGACCATTTATAATTGAATACAGATGTATTCTAGCCCTGAACCAACAGATACCTAACAGTAGTATTGATGCACTGAGTGCTAGATCTCCACTCATACTTGGTGAGAGTGATGAAATACATTCAGGCTTTAAAGTAACTGTTAAACCATTTTGATAGCTTAGCAAGGACAAAGTACCTTCGGCGCTGTCGTATTTGCTCTCTTTCGTCAAAAGTGCTGTTAGGATCGTAACAACCCAATAGGAATTCCCAAACTTCACCCCTAATTGATGGGTGAACTCCCTATTATTTGTGAAAATACAATGTTAAATTATTTTCAAAATCATGATTTTATTCATAAAGGCCCTAGGAAGGGGTAACAATATATATAACATTCTGGTGTAATAATGATTCATAGAAAACCAAGAGATTGCAGAGAGCTAACAAAACATAGCATAGAAACATTTCCTCTCCTGGTACATTTATATACCTCAAGGAACAACAAAATCCAGACAGGATTAAAAGTAAAGAGTTACAAGAAATAGAAGGAAGCTGCGAACATGAAGTGAAATGCATATGCACACAACGCAGACTAGCAAAGAAGAGACGCATAACTTCCGAAGAGAAGTCTTAATTACAAATCCTGCTTCTAGATGAGCAGGTGTGTTTTCTACACTTCAACAGTAAAAACAGATAGAAGAGAAGCATACCCCACGCTGAATTCGACTGAGAATATTTCGAATATCAAGATAACCTTCAGGAGAGAAAGCAGCATGCCATTTCCGTGCACTTAAAGTTCTGCCAGCCTAAAAACATGCAGAGAAAGAAGTAACTCAGAACCAAAACCAGATAAGAATAGTTGTATTATAGGAAAATGGACATAATGAAAATATTAAGAATGCCGAATATTGTACCCTAGTATAACTAGCAATTCAGATTGGTTAATTCATCGATTTATAGAGCTAATACACTTTTTCAGAACAAATCTATGGACCGATCCGGTGAACAGGTCAGAGTTCTAGTTGTGACAAGTTGGTTATATAACGTGCTTAGATTAAGAGCAAAGAAATAGAACACAAAGTTGACTAAATATTAACTTCACATTGAAGTTTAGTAGATCCTTCCCAATGCAATATGAAAGCAAGCGTGTCTAAAAGCTGCTAGTTATTAAGTATTTTAAGCAGTGGATCAAGTGCATCAGCTCGAAAAAAGATTTACAGGAGACTCCTATCTCTACAAAATAAAAGGTTTAAGAATTTCATAATCACGAGAGGCTGTAATATCTGACTCATAAATTCCAAGGTAACACATGCACACTAAAAGGAAGTCTGGCTTATGTAATATCTACTTTATTAACAATCATTCTTCTTCTAATTTGCTGTGGTCCTTCTAACTTGCTTCCACTTAGACATGAAACTTAAGAATCACAAAGCCACGTGGAAAGAATCCCAGTATAACATTGCTTATTAGTACTTGTTTATTTTTGCCTTCTTGAAGTACTAAGAACTTTCTTCTCTCTATTTAATTCAAATTCAAATGTGTAAGATCTTTTTTGCCTCCTTATCCCTTTCTTTAAAGCTATCTGGAAGGTATTCCATGGCTCAAAAGGGCCAGGTCTTTGGCTACCAGTTTTATCGGAAGCTACTCGCTTCAGATGCTACAAAGATGCTTCCCTACAGTTAGCTACCCTCAAACTGGTGTACCTCATGCAGAATCAGTTTTAAGATCTTGACCATGTCTTTCTTCTTTGATCCTTCTCATTTAGAATTTGGTATACAGACTAAGTAATTTAGGCATACAATGGATTCATGTCACGTACATTTAATCTGTAAGAAACGAAAAGTATCATGAGGATCATTGTTCCAGCCCTATGTTGGTCCTTGTGGTTAGAAAGGAATAGGAGAATTTTTAGTATAAAGAATAGCCTTCATATTGTCAAAGTTCTAGAGTTGCTTGGTGATATTGAATATCTATGATTTTAAGATCCTCTTGCATTAGATATTATTAAAGATTGGAGTTGTACACATAAACTGGTTGAGTTTTTTTACCTTAATAATTTTTTTTCAATAGAGTTGTTTTTGTAAGAAAAAGTCAGAAAAAATTGCATCAACCTTATATTCAAAATCCAAAACAGTCTCCTTTTAATTCAAGTCATGCCAAAAACAAAATTTAATTGCCCTTCGTCCAGGCGTCCAGGTGGTTGAACCTGCTGTAGGAAGTACTGTTAAATCAATCATCAATTAAATCGAGCTCAAACAAACTTCATCAGCTAAGTTTCAACAACAGGCACGAGTCATCCTAACTTAATTCTCAAACCACCTTGTAAAGGATTAGGATAGCATCAACTCCAATAGCATGACAAGTGACAATTAAACACAATATCTTCCTAAGCGAGTTAAGTTGTCAATATCAGTTATCATACATGATCCAGATCCCCAAATCAGTACGAAACTGAAACAAAAACAGATTCTAAAACAAAGATATTAGCCGATCGTTCTAGGAGAGTAGCAAGCTCCACAATCATTTCCAAGGTCAACATACAAACCGAAAAAGATTCAATAAAAAACTTAGACAAGCACTTGATAAACTCATAAAAAAACTGAACAAAAGTATAAAAAGAAATTTGCACAGTGAGTTAAAAAATAGGCAAATTGGGAACCTTGATTCTAAACTTGCTTTGGGGAACATCAGTGCACTCAGGGCGCACTTGATAATAAGAATCTGCTGGAGTTCCTAAGTCATTCCAAATTTTCCCCATTCCACACGTAACAATCTTCTCCCTAGAAAACGGTAAAGAAGAACCTGACTTCAATCTCTTGATAGATTAAAGGACTCGGAGAAATGAACCGAGTATTTCACAGAATCCAGATCAGAATTAGAAAGTACAGTATTCGCCCGGGGATCACTGTCTGCGTCTCTCTCTCTCTACAAATGGAGGAGAAGAAGACCCAAAACAAATTAAAAGAGTATTAATATTGAGAAACCGCTGGAAGTTATGTTTTTTTTCGCTGGTCCTAATATTTATTAACGACTTCAATTAATTTGATGAGATTCGGTAAAGAACGCAAGTACTTTAGTTAACCTTCTACACAATATTAATGTTCCGATATTTTTTACACGAGATTTAAGAAAGTTAGTGGAAATAAATAAAGAAAGTGTGATGTATAAAGTGATGGATCAACTTATTTAAACTAATTTTTATTTATTCATTAATTTCATTTTTTAGATTGAGACATAAATAATAAAACGAATCAAAATAGATATCGATATCATTTGTTTATATGATGAATGATACTGTATCTCAAATAAACTAATTGTAACTTGCAATCATGATTACTTTGACCTTATAATGTTGGACCGCATTTTTTTTTTCGTTACAAAAAGAGTATTGATGTCGAAGATTAATTTACAAGTTAAGTCGATTGGTGGTGGTAAGGTAAGGTATTAAACTTGTTTTAATGGGTCAATGAAGAAGGTGGATTTTCTTAAATTTTGTGTTGGGAATTTGGAATAGATTCGGTATGTGTTGGACTTGTTCGTCTCTTCACACAGGCCGGTCACAACTCCAAATCAACCACTAATCCACTTCCGAAATTTGAATTTTTTTTGGCCGTCAGGATTTGGAAACCATTTATTTATAGGAAAGAAAAATATTACTCCCTCTGTCCCACAATTCTTGTAACATTTTCCTTTTTGGGATGTTCCACCATTCTTGTAATATTTCCTAAAATAGACAATTATTACACACACTTTATTTGAGGGTCCCACATCTCTACTCACAATCAACAACTCTCTTAAAATACCGTGCCGTGGGTCCTGGATTGGAAAACCACTGTATTACCGGATCATGGGGCTATTTTTGTGCAGTTGTGCTTGTATTATCAAATAACTATATCAGTTTCTATTGGAATATATTATGTGGTGTATATCCTTTCCTTGTATTGATAATTTTATACATGTATCCCTATCATAGTTGAATAATATACACGCTTTTGAGCCAATTTTCATGGGATCTGTGCAGATATTTCGATCCAAACTTTTCCGCACTCTCTAAAAAATAAAAATAAAAAACGTTAGTTTTCTCCAATTGACACCATGGCAGACAAAGCCAGCGATAAGAGTATTGGAAATACTTCGGGAATATTGGTTCACCACATGTCGCTTTATTACCTATCGGCTTCTGACTATCTACGTCAAATGCACGTAACAAAGCCTTTAGCAATAAGAATTACATGGAACGGTCGCAGGAAATGTATAATTCCCTCTATGCGAAGAACAAAAGATGGTTTCGTTGATGGAACCCTACTCATGCCGAAAGATGGAGCGATAAATCAGATCTTATGGAAACGAGCATACAAATTGATCTAGGGATGGCTTAAACTGGCCATGGACAAGAATATTTGAACTAGTGTTTTCTGCGCTGCTAGTTCGTATCAAATCTGTACAGATTTGAAAGATAGGTTTGAGAAGCAACATGCTCCTTGAATGTATGAGTTGAAGCAAATTTTATCAACGGTAAGCAAGGCGGCACTATGGTTTCTGCTCATAACACGAAACTGCGAAGTGTGTGTAATGAGATAAATTCGATTTCGCGGGTAAACCATTTGTGTAACATCCCAAAATTTGAATAAGCAAAAAAATACTAATTTTATTTATGCAATTGGAAATTTTTTCTAAACAACTTAAGAATAAGCTATGGAATAATGAAAAAGTTTATTTGAAAGAAAATTAATGTAGAAGAGTAATCAATAATTGAAGTATTGAGTCATTCAATCCTCCACGTGCGCTCAATTTCTGAAAAACTGTTAAATCTTGCTAGAAACTTGGTGGTTGTTCTGTATAAACTTTCTCCTTTAGTATATTGTTTAGGAACACATACTTCACATTCATTTGATACACATTCAAATATTGATGTGTGGCATATGCTAAGAATAGGCGTGTATGGCTTCCATTCTTTCAACTGGGGTAAATATCGCTTCAAAATATATCCCTTCTATTGGGCATTAACCTTCGCTGCTAGCCTTGCTTTGTTTATGACTATGACATTATTTTCATCGCGTCTGTTCTTGAAGAAACATTTTGTGCCCATCACGTGCCATTGAGTTGATGCATGGGTAAGTCACAAAACTCCCAAACTTCATTCCTAACAAACTATTTAAGCTCCTCTTGCATGACAATGGATCCAATTTGCATTTTTCAATGCATCGTCTATGTCTGAGGTTCCCCAATGGACAAGAAGCATGAATATTGTAATGTGTTTTCTCCTTGTGATAGCCTTGTCTTGACCCTATAGTTGGGTAACACCTCGAAATATATATATATATTTTACATCATATGCTTATATATATATATATATATATATATATATATATATATATATATATACATATATATTTTTTTTTTACATCATATGCATTATACCGTATGAGTAAGTCTTATAAGTCGTGCCATAGAAGTTAATGAAATAAAAGTATGAACATGAAATTTATTTTTTCTGTATTGCTATATTATAGAACATGATTATATTAAATATGCATTATGTACCTCATATTTTATTTTCCTAAGCGTTTTAAAATTCCCAATTATTTTTATAATGTAATAAATCTTAAATTAAGAAATTTAATTATTAACGTAGTTAAAAGGGGGAAACATGATTCAAGAACTTATGAAAAATTAAAATATTTATTTATTTAATTTCTTTATTTGAAGTCTACGCTAAATTGTGTCTGTAAAGATACCTAGAGTTATTTCTTTAGAGTTCTGACATCTTTCAGATTAGATAGAGATATATTCTTCTTTGTTGAATATTTGATGGAGGATTGTTAGGTTACATTTGATGATCGAGTTTTAAATTATTCTTTTCTCCAAAAGGTAATCCAACGGGTTTACCAAATATTATATAACAACTAAAGGTATATAATTTATCCACCTTAAGCATGATTTCCCTCAATTTACGTCATTTTATGTTGGCAGTTTCTATTGTTATTAGTTGAGGATCTGATGCTTCATTTCTAAACTAACGAGTTGGATATTAGTGTAATTTATGAAATTGTAGATAAGATTTGAAAATTCCAAAACCCTAGCTGAATAATGAACCAAATAATGTAATAGCTTAATTGAGTTCAGCATGTTAGGAACTCAGTAGGCTAGCTAGAGTTCAGTAGTTGATAGACTCAGTAGCTCAGTTATGTCAGCGGAGGAACTCAACATTGAAGACTCAGTATGGCTACTTTAGAACCTACTGAATATGTGGACAGGAATCGGCATGAAGCTGAACTTTTCAGAAGAATGTCAGCAGAAGATAACTCAGTCCGAGGAATCAGAAGAAGTCAACTCAGCATCTGCTTTGGAGTTTGAACAAGCCTCACCTAACTTTCAACCAATGAGGAGATGTCAGCACTGTACTTGTACTAACAAAAGTTGTCATCAAAACTGAAAAAGAGAGAATCTCTACAGTAACGTTCAAATTAAAGATGATCGTTTTCTTTGTCGTTTTTGACACGTGTCTAGGTCTCCTCCAACGGATCTTTTCACAAGTCAAGACTATAAATAGAGATCGAGCTTCAAACATTGAAGACACCAGGAATACCAAGCATTCTATACAACCTCTAGCGAACTCAAGCCTATTCAGGGAAGAACTTGCATCTTAGAACATTTGTCCAATTCTTCTCTCTAGAGATATCATGTTTCCAATCTCTATTCTAAGGTACCATTGTGAGATCGTAGCTTAGAAATTGAAGGAGTTCATATTTATTGAACTGTTCTCATTGTAAAAACTCCTTCTTAGTTGGAGAAACTCAAACTCTGTGTTTGAAAACGTGTAAATTCACTACGAATATAACTAGAGTATCTGTCCAGTGAACAGATCGACTGAAACTTGCTCAGTATAATAAATACAAGATCTCCTGCTTTGTTCAGGACAGTGGACGTAGGATCCTGCGCATCCGAACCACTTTAAAAACTACTTGTGCATGTATTGTTTATTGGTTTGCTGATCACTCTGCATAAAACTGATTTGCAAAAATTCATTACTTTAGATTTTCAGTAAAGCTGAATAATGTTTTCAATTACGAGACGATTAAAACCTGGCCTACACATTCCGCATACTATTTATCTACTTAGTCTACTATAGACTGACTTAAGTCAGTAGACGATATTCAATACTTTGAATCACTTTGCCTACGCGATCAGAAAGTTTATATGGCAAGTTGACTCGTTCAGTAAGTATACTCAGTACAAGACTGACTTTCACGTTTGAATTTAAACTTGGACTCAAGTGTATTCTGAAGACTCGTCTCTGAACCAACAAATTTATATCTATATTGAATTGCATGATGAAGGTGAATATGTGTTGGAAAAAGAAATGGATGAGGTCTTCGTAACTTAATGTAATTTTCCTATTTGTATGTTTGTTGGTCCGGAGACGATAGTCAGGTGTAGAGGGGGGGGAGGGGTGAATACACCTGATCACAGTTTCTTTTTCTCGGAAGTGAAGGACAGCTAAGCTGTTGGTTGCGACTGATGAACAGTGCCAGATAGTAACCTTCGATCACGGGTCAGAGTGTGTCACCTACTGAGCTCTCCTACTGACTTTAGTCAGTCGTTGAAACTCAGTCGGAGACGTTGTGCGGATAAGTGTGGGGCCCGAAAATTTGTCTCAGTTTGAAAACGTGTTTTCGCAAGTTAAGAGTCTTTTGGTCATGCGCTTTTAAAAATACGTTTTATGCAAAGATATGATATTAAATCGGTTTGTATGCAATGCAATAAAACAATGAATAACACAAGCGTTTAACGTGGTTCGGATACGCAAGATCATACGTCCACGGTCCCGAACAAGCGCAGATAACTTGTTGATTATTCACGAGCAAGTCTCGGCAAAGAAGGAAACTGTACTTAATCGGACGAGATCCTTCTAAGTTATAGTCCTTAGCGACTTTATAAATCAAACCGAAGTTTGAAGGGTGGGGATAATCTCCAACTAGAAGGAGTTCTTACAATAAGAACAATTTCACGAATGTGAACTCCTTCGAATTTCTAAGCTATGAATATGGCAATGAGCTTAGCTAGAGAAGTAGGGATCTAAAGAACTCTAGAGTGAAGAACCAAGAATATTCTATGAAGGCTAGTTCTTATTTGGATGATCTTTCAAATTTGCTAGAGTGTTTGAATGCTTGAGCTTTTTCCCTTGTGAATCCCGTGCGTGGAGCTCGGATTTCTTCTCTATTTATAGTTGTGAGCGAGCATATGTCCGTTGGAGAAGACGATGTCACGTGTCACAAGCTTCCAAAGAAAACGGCCATAATTTCGAATTGTTGCGAAGCGGGCGCTTAATACCGTACATGAGAGCAAGGCTTTAGTTGTTTAGGGCGGGTAAAGCGTTGTCGGCTTCTCATTGGTCGAGGTTTGTGGTAGGTGGGAATGTGTCGGAGATAGAGTTGACTATTCCACATCCTCATATGATCTTCTTTGAACTTCGAAAAGATTTGAGCAACCTGGGTCGCTTTGATCGGATACTGATAGACTCAAGACAGTCTCTGTCTTCTTGGCCGAAGTCGGCCGACAAGCCGATAAGGCTTTGGTGGGTCACTGATGACGAAGGAATTGAGCTTTGCATTATGTTCTTCGTTGATAACTATCGGTGATGGGGCTCTCCCTCCGAGGTGGAGATCACTCTTTGGCCGAAGAACGCATAGCTCTTACATTGATGACGTGGGATTACGGAGAGTAACTTTGTCGAAGATCGGCCCAACAAGTTTACCTCGTACAGGACTTAAACAAAAGATAATCAAAACAAAATAAGTCTAACCTATACATCATCTAATCCTATCGACACACTGCACTACTGATATCAGCTGGGTTTTGGGATCTTCAATTCCATAGTACTACTATGATTTCCCCCAATATTCTTTTAACCGCTAGACAGCTGAATACCATCTTCTGACTTATAACCCAACAATTTCCCCCTAATTGATGATGCCAAAACCCTCTACTTCTATAAAATCAGAGAAGGGAATGCTAATCTACTGACAACAATTTCCCCCTAATATATCTGAAGATACAATCAAGGTGATCAGTTAAAACATCAAATTCAGTAGGTGAGAGATATGCAAGATCAGAGAAACGGTTATGTGTGAGTGTGTGTCAGATCACTTCAGTGATCAGTCGTGAAAACACAGTCAAGAGCCGTAAGACAATGAGTAAGTGTCTGGCAAGCAATAGAAACTGTTATATATGATCAAAATATTACAGAGTTTCTATCACTATTACAGCAAATGAGATAAGAAGATCACTGCTGACGTCTGAATCTCTGCGTCCGCTTCTTGAAGTCTGCAGACATATTAGCTGGAGGATCCAGACCATAATACTTGTAGATTCTGGCTCTCAGTGTCTGGATTTCCTCGAGATCTTCAGGAAGGTCTACGCTCAGTTCGAAATGATATGCAGTTGCTCTGACTTCGTCTTCTATCTCCTTAGAGCATAGAACTCCGCGAGTTGTCCTTGGAGGTGGAATGCGCATGAAAGCTGGAGCTTTAAACGGGATATTTTCTTTCTTCATAATCTCCAGGAGCTGATCTCTGAATTGGGCGTTGTACTGATGCATGAACTCATCAAAGGCTTGATCGATCGGTTGCTCGTAGGGATAGTAACCCCATACATAGTAGCCTTTGATGAATTCCTCTTTGAGTTCTTCCCATTGATCATTTAGCTCAACTGGTACCCATTTATCTATGTGAGGAGTAGGCGCTTTCTTGACATAAGGTGCTCTGGGCGCTCTCCTGTAGTACTTTGAAGCTCTGGGTACTTGCTTTCTCAAGTCAGCTGCTGGCTTCTCGGATAAAGCAATCATTTTAGCCATGTCGCCTAACCTCTTCTTCTCTCGAGGGCCGCCGATCTAGCATCTCCTCTCTCCGGAGACTTAGTCCCTTCGCCGTTGCCTCCCGGATAGCTCGTCCTCGGCCTCCCGCTCAGTGTAAGAGTTGAAGTGTAGTAACTCGAGCCGTTGGTTGGACTTCGCCACTAGAGCCTTGGCTAGCTCCTCCTGAGCTTTCTTCTTCTGGTTCGTCCACCACTGCTTAACCTTTCCTTTGGCAATTTTGCCAATCAGTTTCTTAGGCTTCTTGCCTTTCTTTGCTTCTTCCACCGATGCTCATGATCCAGCCTTGTCTTGCACTGTTGAGCAATTCTCAAGTCGTAAGCTTCCCCGCTCGCCTTGGTTTTGAACTTAGGCGTCGGGGAAGATGGAGTGGCTTCAGTAGTAATCTCCTTCCCCGGCCTTTGCGGTGGTAGTTGTTGTGACTCTTCTTCTTCTTCTTGTTCATCAAGAAATTGAGCAATTTCCTCGATGTGCTGAGCGGATGAGATAGGTGTTGGCTCAGTCACAGTCGATTGGGGGAGTGGGGCATACTCTAGGAGGAGGAGCCAGTACGGGCCGGGTCCCCACTGGGCAAATCAACCTTCTCCTTGCGGTATCGAGTTGGTTCCTTCCCCCCCGAGTAGATTTCCCTTTCTCCAAACCTTCCCCCTTATCAACTATTTGGACTTCGGGGCTCCTCCGAACCTCGACTGTTCCGCCTCAGTATCTTCTATTTTAACTTCTCCTTCCCCCTTTTTGGCATCATCAGCATGGGAGAGGTGAGTGCGGATGGCTTTAACGTCTTTCTCCAAGTTGTAGACGAGGTCTTTGATTTGAGTGGCGGTGGCTTCGAAGTCCTTGACCGGATCACGTATTTATCCCGGCCGTGCTCCCGATCTTCTCCCGAATAATCCGAGTTGTGCGGCTGACTCATGTCGGAGTTTCAGCAGAGATTGATCGTGGGAGTCTGTGATCTCCTTCTGGATGAGTTTAAGTGCCTCCGCCTACTGAGTAATGGCATATTGGAGACTGGTGGTGGCAACTTTATTGCTCTCATCCATTGTGGCTTGGGACACCGCTAGCCCCTTAGTCATTGCTCGCCGAAGATATTCTCGCCGAGTGATCAAGAGTCGCCGACTCGGGCGGCTAAGTCCGCCTTCTCGAAGCCGCGAGGGCTGTCTCAACTATCTCCCGAAGATTAATTTGTGGAGTAGGAGCTTTTGAGACTTTCTCGACCCCGACTGCAAGTAGGTTGAAGCTCTCCGTCTGAGCTTTCGTATACTGGGCCCACTTAATATGAACGTCTTTCGAGAGAAGACGATTCTTTTCACCTTGGCGCCTGATAGCCCTGTTTACCGACTTGGAGGACACGGAACCTATAGGTTGTATCTCGATAGGAGCCGGTTCCGAGCCTCTCGCTCGATGACGCGAGTTGTTGCGCTCGACTTGGCTTCGAGACAACCCGGGCTTCACCGATTTAGCGGTGGTGGTGATTGGCCCTTTCGCTTTGGGAGTGGAACCCTCGCAGAACCTCCCACCCCGCATCCTTGGGTGGTGCTGTTCCATCTCATCATCATCCTTGTCACCATCGTTGTTATCTGGATGAGATGGAGGCGAAGGGTTGTCGCCAGGAACTGAGGTGCGCAGACTGAGAAGATATAACATCGCAGCCCTCAAGTCCTCGAAGTAGGCAAGATCAGCTGGTTCCCCAAAACCAATGGCTGACTGTAAGTCTTACTCCTCGGCGAGTAGAGATAGAGCTGACTGAGTCCTTATCATGTCTTCAAGAATGTCCCAGCTTAGGAACCTCAGCAGCATTTGAACTCTAGCCCTTATGGCTATCTCCACTAGGTCTGAGTGCTCAACAATTTCTGGAATCTGATCATGCACTTCTGTTGTAGCACGGAGACGAGTGGAATGTAAGGTGGTCCACTCGTAGGATGTCTCCTCAGTCGGTACCGGAATGTCCGACTGAGTTTCCTCAGAACTGATAACCTGAACCTTATCCTTCAACGTGGCACCCTTAATGCCGGTGTCCGAATCAAGGGATTTGTTCTTCCCGAGTGGGCGGGGGAGAGGCTTGTTTAGCTTGTTCCGCCGGGACCTCGGAGGGTCCGGGTCTTTGTTAGCTTCTTCCTCTTAAGCGGATCGGAGCGAGGGGGCAAAGCCGATGCATCTCTCTTCAGTTCAGGCGGCCCTCGCCCGATAGACTTCTCAGTAGCGGCTCTAGTTTTGAACTTAGTGAGCTTGCTATCGAAGTACCTGGAGTCAGCGAAAGCTGAGCTCCTCGAGACTCTCTGCTCGATCATAACGGACATCTTCGTCTCAAACAACAGTTTACCCACACTGACGAGCTTCCTCTCTCCAGTGGGTAAGGCCGTAAATTTCGCTGCCGAGCCCTCGGCCTCGGCTAAGTAGTAGTCCGTCCAATCGACTCGGACTCTATCGTCAATAATCATCATCAGCTGAATTCGCGGCTTCGAAAGCTGATCATACGATCTGGCTGAGCTCGTGAGAATATGAGAAACTATGTATGCGAGTGCCCGGTATTTTGGCAATAACAGATTTTTCGGCAGAGCGGTCTTGAAGACTATGTCCTTCCTACCGCATAACTTCTGAACATAAGAATTAATCTCCTTCTCCTTATATCTAATCGGAGAAATTCCTTCGTCTGTCAGATCAAAGGCCAGTTCGAGAGCATCTCGAATGTTGAACTCATGAATACTGGCGTCCCATGAGAGAGAATCGGCCTCCTTCATAAAAGCGAAACTGGAGATTTCTGCTCCTATCTCTAAGGTCCTCCAGTTGTAGTAGACCTCTGCTACTTGCCTGGGAAGATAGGCTATCGGTTGCTTTGTAACAAGAGCGTCTAGGCCCGATTCTTCCAGAGCATCAAAAACCTCCTCCATATAAGGAATATCCACTTGCCGAAAGGCCATGGTGGGTTCGAACTGAATGCACGAGGTAATGATCTCTTCGATATTTGCGGGGGTTTGTATAGTCGCCATGAGTATCTGCAACAAAACTCGTTAGCACTTGAAAATAGAATTAGTCAGTATGAGTTTTAAGCATGATTTAATACATTACTGAAAGGTATAGAGCTTGAAATACGCGGATGCAACGCAGCTTTTAAGATTTGGGGAGAAAACTCGAATCGGCCGAGGAAAAGCTCTAAGATTTCGTAAATGGCGAAAAGTGAGGAGAGTGGTAGAAGATGAAAGATTTTGTAAGATATGCGTGATAAGCCGTTTAGATCGAACGGTGAAATTTAAACTTTCATTTTTATCGACTACCTGAGATGTGATGTTATAAAAGGAATGATTACTTAGCCACCTCTACCATAGACCCACGTAGGATGATGCGTAATAAAGGTAAGTGAGAAGACATGCATTAAATGCGCGCTGCACAACATTAAAGACGAGTTACTTTAAATAAGAACGGTTTCCTACTGACTCATCCTTAAAGATTAATGGCGGGAAATAAATGCTCATTAACTACTGAGTGCTAAGCGACTGATATAATAAATGCGAGCATGCTTCTGATGAACTTTAAGTAAATAATACGCAAACCTCTTCAGCTGAACTTTTACGATCAGCTGGTTACTGTTAAGATAAGGAGGATGGTTGACGTGCTGATGGCCACGTTCCCCCTTACTGTGTACAGTGTGATTCTCCCGACTGAATCACTGTACTGAGTCTTCTGACCCGTCATACTAGTTTATCACACGATACCAATTGTTATACCAATTGATGTTATCAGTAGTTGGCTTCTACTGATAGCAATTGACCGTCTTCTACTGATGTGACTCAGTAGGATCCAGTAGACCTAGCTCAACTGATAATTCTCTGAATCTGTTCTCAGCTAGTGGTTTGGTCAGTATGTCTGCCCTTTGCTTGTCAGTATAGATTTTCTCCATTTAGATATCCTTCTTCTCGACATGGTCTCTGATGAAGTGGTGTCGAATATCCACGTGCTTGCATCTCGTATGGAGAACTGGATTCTGAGTTATTGCAATAGCACTTGTGGAGTCACGGTAGATGGGCACTTCATTCTCGTATTATACCATAGTCTCTCGTTGTTGTCAAAGCCAAAGGATGCGGGCACAAAGAACTTCCAAGCAGCCTATGTACTCGGCCTTCAAGAGTGGACGTTGCTACCGAGTGCTTCGTTTCTTTGAAAACCAAGATATCGACTTCTTCGCTCTAGGAACCGACACGTTCCGAAGTTGACTTTCGATCTATCCCGCATCCTGCATAATCGGCATCGAGAATAACTCGTCGGCATAAGATTATCATCGGCAGGATACCATAACCCCTGCGTCGGGTGTTCCTCTTAGATATCGCAGAATCTTCTTTGCTTGAGTCCAGATCACTTCGCTTAGGATCCGCTTGAAATCTTGCACATACACCTACGGCGTAAGTTATATCAGGTCGGCTAGTTTGTTAAATATAATAGAGAACCAATAATAGCTCTATAATCGGTAGAGTTAACGAAGCTCCCTCTTTGTCTAGATCGATTTTAAAATTTGTATTCATGGGGATCTTGACGGCTTGCTCGAGTTGCAGTCGAATCTTTTGAGAAGATCTCGAGTGTATTTGGCTTGATTGATGAAAATTCCTTCAGGTGATTGCTTGACTTGAAATCCAAGGAAATAATTCATCTCTCCCATCATGGACATCTCGAATTTCTCTTTCATCATTTTCTCGAATTGTCGACATATGGTTACATTTCGCGTCGAAAATGATGTCGTCCACGTAGATTTGCACCCAATAGGATGTCATCTCCCGACTTTATGTTGAATAGGGTGCGATCTACCGTCCCCTTTCGAAAACCTTTTCGAAGTAGAAAGTCCGATAGGGTATCGTACCAAGCCCCGGGTGCTTGTTTTAACCCATACGAGCTTTCCTAAGTCTCGTACACACGATGTCCCCTGTCGAAAGCCGGGCGGTTGTTCCACGTAGACTTCTTCCTTTAGTATGCCATTCGTAAAAGTCGACTTTACATCCATCTGATATACTTTGAATCCTTGATGCGTTGCGTAAGCTAGGAAAAGACGAATGACTTCCAATCTAGCGACTGGAGCGAATGTTTCATCAAAGTCGATTCCTCCCGCTTGACTGTATCCCTTGGCAACTAGTCGAGCTTTATTTTTGACAATGACGTTGTTTTCATCACGCTTGTTTTTGAAGACCCACTTAGTACCAATCACGTGCCGATGTTCAGTTCGTCAACAAGCTCCCAAACTTCATTTCTAACGAACTGGTTCAGCTCTTCTTGCATGGCAATGATCCAGTCAGCATCATTTAGTGCGTCCTCTCTCGACTGAGGTTCTTCTGTAGACAAGAAACAAGAATAGAGTGAGCTTTCTCCTTGACTTAATTTAGATCTTGTTCTTATCGTTGCTGATGGATCTCCAATGATGAGATCTGAAGAATGAGCGTCAAGCCATGAACATCTCCAATAGATGATCAATACTCAAAGCAATACTGTGTTGCGAAAAAAAAAAAATTCAACTCGATTCGATTCTTAAATTATGTCCAAACGCTACTAAAAGAAGCTCTAGTTTAGCTGTGATTTCAATTGATGTATTGTTTGTAAGTTTTTCCAATATACAATTATTATTATTATATATAAAATACTAATACATATAATTAACAAGCAATTTACACGAATTCTTCTTCTGATACTACTTCTGCACAGTCAGTAGGTGTGTTAGGCATTTCAAGTAGTAATCTTGTTTTGTGATTGCAGCATTCCAAGAAGAAGGTTAGGATCTACCGAGTTTCCCGTGTTCGGGGGCATTTCGCTCGAGAACATTAATCGTTCCCCACGAGTTTATATTCTCGGTAGAGGTCTCGATTACCACATCGGGGCTTCCTCATCGACCGTTGTTACCGTTGTTGATTCCGTTCGGGAGAATCAACTAGGTCGCCTACATCGCTTGTTGGCTGAGTCTGAATTTCTTCATCGTCTGACTCATCATCTCAACAATGCTGGATCTTTTTAGTTTTATCAGTCAGTCCGAGATCCTGTAGCTTGCTGCTGACATCTTCAGTGTTTGTCTCTGTATTTTTTCGGTTCTCAATAACAAACTCATCAAAAACAACATGAGGGCTTTCCTCCACGCAAAGGGTTCGATAGTTAAAGACTCTGAAGGCTTTACTAACTCGAGAGTATCCTAAGATTACTCCTTGATCGGATTTGCTATCAAAGACCTTCAACTGATCTTTCCCATTATTGTGAATAAAGCAAGGACGGCCCAAAAATATGAAAATGAGAAATAGAAGGAATTCTCCCTTTCCATAATTCGTATGGTGTCTTCATGTGTTGCTGTGTAAGTAGTGAGCGATTCTGAGTATAGCAGGCGGTGTCAGTAGCATCAGCCCAGAACTTTGAGGGTAGTCCAGAGTCTTCTAGGAGCGTTCTTGCTGCTTCTTTGAGTGTTCTGTTTTTGCGTTCAGCAAGTCCGTTCTGCTGAGGGGTGCGAGCAGCTGATGTCTCGTGCTGAATTCCCTCTTTATCGCAGTACTCCTTAACTACTGAGTTGAGAAATTATGTTCCTCTGTCTGAGCGAATTCTTTGAATCTTGATGTCCTTTTCCATACTGAGTTTCTTCAGTAGATTGGGTAGCTCAGTTTGAACATCAGATTTGTTAGCGATGAAGATGACCCAAGTATATCTCGAGTAGTCGTCAATAATGACGAGGGCATACTTCTTGCCTCTTATAGTCACTGGGGAGACTGGCCCGAATAAGTCCATGTGCAACAGCTGAAGGATTCCATCAGTGGAAGGTGAAGGAATATGTGAATTGTTTTTCTTTGTCTACTTTCCCTTCAGGCATGCTTCACAATTTCTATCTTTGATAAACGATTCATTGGGTAGTCCTCTGACTTTGGAGTTCTTGGCGAGCTTGTTCATAGTCTTGAAGTTCAGGTGGCTGAGTCTCTTGTGCCATAGCCATCCTGACTTGTTACTAGATTTCATCTGTGCGAGCAAGCAAGCCTCAGGTTCTGCGGTTTTCCAGTTTGTAACATATATATTCTTCCTCCGCGAACCTGATAACACTGTTTTCCCTGTAGATTTATCAACAATATCACAGAAACCAGCGTCAAAGATAACTCGGTTAAGATTATCACATAATTGACTGACAGAAAGGAGATTATGTTGAAGTCCTTCAACATATGTTACTCTTAGAACCAAGCGAGCCCCAATGTTCGGCGTTCCATATCCCCTTGTGTAGCCTTTTGAGTTGTCACCGAACTCACTCCGGGACCATCTTCTTGTATGTAGTTGGTCAGCAGGCTCTTCTGGGTATGTCATATGTCTCGAGCAGCCGCGGTCCACTATCAAAGGGCCCTATGCACCTGCAAAACAGAAACATTTTTAGGTACCCTTTGGTTCAGTTGGGTCCTTACATGTTAGTGGGTGATTTCGGAACCCAAATCTCGCTTAGGAACCTTAGAAGTCCGAGACTTCTTCTTTCGAACCTTGTCGCTTTCTTCTCCACGAGGACACGGAGATATTGACTTTCGATGATTTTGGGCTCGGGAGCTTTCTTCTTACGAGTCTTTGCGCTCCTCCCGACCACGGGCTCATAGTAGTATGAGCCATACCGAGCTGGGTGCTCATACAGTGGCTCCTTGTACTATTCTGCCCACCTGACCTTCTTGGTTCCCCCTGAGTTTGATCGCGGTGTCCCGGGGCCGGAACCTTTGGTCAATTGCTTTCTTCCGCTCGGGCCGAGGTGCAACGATTTTCTACTTATTCTTCGCATGAGGTGTGGTGTCGCCGCTTGCACCTTTCCTCGACGAACCTATCGCCCGCCGCTTGTGAGCTTTTTTGAGGTAGAAGCTTCGTGAGTATAGCCAAGACCTTCTTTCGGGATCGTTGGCCGTTGCGCTCTAAGCATACTTTCCAAGCTTCTCCTTAGCTCCTAGGTAATCGTTCGGGCCATCGTCCTCGCCATACCTCGTCACTCCTCCTGAGTGAGTCATAATCTTTTTGCACGTCTGTGAGCTTCTGACTGAGTTGGGCTATTTCAGTCTCTTTCTCAGAATTGTCCTTAGTCAGAACTGAGATCTGAGTCTCTTGAAGCTGAGACTTAGTCATAAGAGATTCAATCTCTTCCTTGAGTCTCGCCACCAGATTCTCTAACTCAGTAGAGACCTGACAATCAGAAGAAAGTCTCTGATTCTCAGCCTTTACCTGTTCCAGTTCCTGAATCGTTCTGCTGAATTCTCTGCTCAGCTGAATCTGTTCCTCTAGCAGATCGTCGTATGCTTGTATCACATCCTGAGGATCATCTGTGATCGAGCACGTGTCGTGTGTGCTGTGTGAAGAAGAGATTGTATTAAGTTTGGAATTTACCTCTGCCTCTTCTCCGGCCATCAGACAATATTCAGATGTTCCTTCAGGAACCGTTTCTCCGACCTCAACTGCTACAAATGCAGCTTCGTCCTCAGAGGAATACAAGAATGTATCCTCCTCAAGTGAGTTGTCGGATATCTCTCCGGCTATGTAGGCTCGCCTTCTTTGGGCAAATTTTTCTCTCGGTCTGCTCGCCGTTACGCTCGTTGAGCACCGAGAGTTCGGGACAGATCGTCGGTAGTGTCCCTCCTTCTCTACGGTTGTAGCAGGTAGACATTCCGTCGGTTTTTCCACTGAAGCTTTGGATGGACTCGCGGCAGTGGCTCGTGTTCCCGCATTCGGCAGAAGGTTTAGATTCTTCCCTTTTCGATAATCTTTCTTACCCGAGGGAGAATCTACGTTATATTTCCTCGACTTTTTGACTCTCTCCTTTTCTCTCGATATTTGAGAGCCATCGGTGCGAGTTGGTCGTGGCCCGAAGTTTCGGAGGACTTTTCTACGGTTGTGGCCACCGCCTTGCCTGGAGGAAATAGGTTTGGCTCCGGTTTTGATGATTGTTGCTTTAAAAGCGTGGTCGATCCGTGTGTCACTGGAGCACCGGAACATCTTTGGGGTAGACTATGCTCAAATTCCTCTCGTTTTTAGTTCCGAAAAGATAACATCGGGGTTAGAGCATTAAGATCGTGAGCGACGTAAATAAGTAGCAAAAGGAAGCCACTTCTGTCGAGGTAGAGCTCTTAAGATCTTGGTGTTCATCTCTTTGTTGGTGAACATCCTCCACAGCCCGTTGATCACATTGACTTGGTTTGTGAATCTGACACTCAGCTTGTCAATGGTTTCACTGGGCTCCATTGTAAAGGCGTCGAACTTCTGAAGCTCTAGTTCGAGCTTGTTCTCTTTGATCTGTGGGGTTCCTTGGCTCGATGCAGCCAGTGGCATCCCGCAGTTCTTTCGCCGTCTTGCAGTCTTGCACCCTCCCGAGATGAGAGTCACTGAGCGTAGTCAGATAGCATTTCACGCAACTCGGTCGAGGTTGTGCAGCTTTTTCTCTTCTGGCGTGAAGGCTATTTTGTCCTTGGCAACCTTAGCACCAGTGTGTGCTCTTCCACCTCCCGGTTCAGCATATTGTACGCTGTCGACTATGGGAATGATGGGTCCTATCTCAAGGACGTCAGACATGCTGTCGTGCAGCGATGTGAGGTGTGCCTCCATTCTTACGCGCCATACCGTATAATTCTCCACTGAGAACATTGGTACCATCCGAATACCTGACATATCAGACATTATGTGAACGAGTATAAGGATAAATGAAGAGATGCTTGTGCAGAGAAAACGTTTTCAGGATCTGTTCGAGAAGACCAATAGTACAGAACCGGTGATCAGTAGAACATCGTATGCTCTGATACCAATTGTTGGTCCGGAGACGATAGTCGAGTGTAGAGGGGGGGTGAATACACACGATCACGCTTTTTCTCAGAACGTGAAGGACAGCTAGGTGTTGGTTACGACCGATGAACAGTGCCCGATAGTAACCTTCGATCACGGGTCGAGTGTGTCAGACCTACTGAGCTCTCCTACTGACTTTAGTCAGTCGTTGAAACTCAGTCGGAGATGTTGTGCGGATAAGTGTGGGGCCCAGAAATTTGTCTCAGTTTGAAAACGTGTTTTCGCAAGTTAAGAGTCTTTTGGCTGTGCACTTTTAAAAATACGTTTTATGCAAAGATATGATATTAAATCAGTTTGTATGCAATGCAATAAAATAGTAAATAACACAAGCAGTTTAACTAGGTTCGGATACGCAAGATCCTACGTCCACGGTCCTGAACAAGGCAGGATAACTTGTTGATTATTCTGAGCAAGTCTCAAAGAAGGAAACCGTACATCGGGATGATCCTTCTAAGTTATAGTCCTTAGCGACTTTACAAATCAAACCGAAGTTTGAAGGGTGGGGATAATCTCCAACTAGAAGGAGTTCTTACAATAAGAACAATTTCACAGAATGTGAACTCCTTCGAATTTCTAAGCTATGATTATGGCAATGAGCTTAGCTAGAGAAGTAGGGATCTAAAGAACTCTAGAGTGAAGAACCAAGAATATTCTATGAAGGCTAGTTCTTCGCTGGATGATCTTTCAAATTTGCTAGAGTGTTTGAATGCTTGAGCTTTTTCCCTTGTGAATCCCGTGCCTGGAGCTCGGATTTCTTCTCTATTTATAGTTGTGAGCAGGCATATGTCCGTTGGAGAAGACGATGCCACGTGTCATAAGCTTCCAAAGAAAACGGCCATAATTTCGAATTGTTGCAGCAGGGCAGTTAATACTGTACATAAGAGAAAGCTTTAGTTGTTTAGAGCAGGTAAAGCGTTGTCGGCTTCTCATTGGTCGAGGTTTGTGGTAGGTGGGAATGTGTCAGAGATAGAGTTGACTATTCCACATCCTGGTATGATCTTCTGCTGAACTTCGAAAAGACTTGAGCAACTGAATCGCTTTCTGTCGGATACAGTAGACTCAAGACAGTCTCTGTCTTCTTCGGCTGAGTCGGTTGACAAGCTGATAAGGCTTTGGTGGGTCACCGATGATCAAGAAGCGAGCTTAGCCAGATTATGTTCTTCGCCGATAACTATCGGTGACGGGCCGTCTCCCTACCGAGGTGGAGATCACCGTCCGGGTCAAGAACGCAAGCTCTTACATTGATGACGTGGGGTTCGGAGAGTAACTTCGTCGAAGATCGACCAACAGCTTTACCCCGTACAGGATTTAGACAAAAAGATAATCAAAACAAAATAAGTCTAACCTATACATCATCTAATCCTATCGACACAGTGCACTACTGATATCAGCTGGGTTTTGGGATCTTCAATTCCATAGTACTACTATGATTTCCCCCAATATTCTTTTAACCGCTAGACAGCTGAATACCATCTACTGACTCATAACCCAACAATGTTTTTCTTTTTAAGGCCAAACATTACTCCAATTTAAAATTCTTGATTAGGCCGTCCAGTATATCTAAGTGGTTGGCTTATATATATATAATATAGATAATTAACTGTTATGGATAAGCTATACATTATTGGAGTTCATGAAATTAATTCTACTTGTTTATTTTAAGACCGAGAACTTTTTAGGCCATTTAGACTGTTTATAATTATGTTCTAATAACTTTAGTCACTTCTAGGGAACTTATTTAGCTAAATACGTGATATGATTTCAACGTGTTATAATTTATTATGTGTTGTTGTGAATATACTGGTTTATATATGTTTGCTGATGTGGAAATACATGAGAAGTCATTCATACATAATTCATTAAGATTAAATTCCCATGTTTAGGAAAGGCGCACTAGGCTTAACCACCTCGTATTCGTTATCATTCAATCAAGTCACGCGGTTAAGGCGGGGAAGTATTCTTACACTACATTTATTCTTATTAAATTTTATGCTCGATATTTATGAGGTAACGACAGGCATGAAAAGGAGGGGTCAAAATTAATCCGTGATCGAAGTTGATCGGTTTAAATGTTCATGGTCGAAGTTGACCGGGATCGAAGTTTATCAGTTTAAATAATAGAGGCGAAGTTGACCCGGTGGTCTGTGTGACTACGTAATTCTTACATATTCTAATTATTCATAATATTGGTATATTATATAATTTGGATAAGTGTATTCCCCACTGAGTAATTGTACTCATCACTATCCATTTAAAATTTTTTAAGAAATAGCTTGGCCGATGCGTGATGGTCATGAGGAGGAGATTTTAGTTGTATTAAAGATATTCTATTTAAAGTTATTATACTGATTTGGTTTATACTGCAGATTTCCGTTTTTTTTTTCTTTTTTTTGAAATTGTTATTTGTCTAAGTGTTGGTCCAAAGACGAGTCTTCAGGTGTAGAGGGGTTGAGGAGATGAGGAATACACCTGAATCCAAGTTCAAACTCAAACGCGGAAATCTATCTTTTACTGAGTTCGTTCACTAAAAAATTCAGTTCGCCAAATTAGTTTACTGATCGCGTGGGTAGAGTGATTCAAGTTATTGAACACTGTTTACTTATTTCAATCAGTCTACATTAAACTCAATACTAGAAGTTATGCGAAAAGTGTAGTCCCAATTTTATTCGTCTCTTTGAAAAACATTCATACTGAAAACGGTTTCAGTTATGCTTGTCCGTGTTATAAGGTTTTAATGAAGATCCAGACTTATGAATTTTGCAAATCAATTTTATGCAGGATGAACAGTCAACCAATGAAATAGTAAATGACTCAGGCAGTTTTTAAAGTGGTTCCGATACGCAAGATCCTACGTCCACTATTTTGAATTACGAGGAGGTCTTGAATTAATTATACTGAGCAAGTCTCAATTGATCTGTTCACTTGACAGATCACTAGTTATAGTCCTAGAGACTTTACAAAGGGTTCATACACAAGGTTTGAGATTCTCCAACTTAGAAATAGTTCTTACAATAAGAACAATTCAAGATATGAACTCCTTCGACTTTACAAAGTGTTCAAACACAATGTTTAAGATTCTCCAACTGAGAAGGTGTTCATACAATAAGAATAGTTCAAGATATGAACTCCTTCGATGTCTAAGCGTATGATCTAAAAAGGTTAGCTTAGAGTAGAGAATGGGAACTAGAATACTCTAGAGTGAGAACCTGCATTTAACGTGAGAATTGCGAACTATACATAATTCTTATATATTTTATGCATAATCCTTATATATTTTATGCAAAAAAAACTTTTATTTTATACTTTTTGTTGGTCCTGAGACGTGGTTCAGGTGTGGGGGGGGGGGGGGGGAATACACTTGAATATAAATTCGTTTCTCAAACGTGAAAGTCAACTCTAGTTGAGTTTGCTACTGAACTGAGTCAGGTAGCCAGATATGCTTTCAGATCGCGTGGGCAAGAAATTCTTCTACTGAGTTCATCTCTACTGACTTGAGTCAATCGAACATTCGTTCAGTATCAGAGTTGTGTGCAGAAGTGTAGGCCCTATTAAACGTCTTGGTTGGAAAACCGGTTTTATGCTCAGTTCGATGAAATGCAGTTTTAATGCAGTATGATCAGTTAAAGAAAATAGTAAATCAACATAGCAAATTTTTAAAGTGGTTCAGACACACTGGGTCCTACATCCACTGTCCTGACAAAGCAGGGTACTTGTTATATTTATACTTGGCAAGTCTCAGTGATCTGTTCTCAAGACAGATACAAACTTGAAGCTTATACTGAGCAAGTTCTTAATGATCTGTTCGCAGGACAGATTCTCTACTTATAGTCGTAGTGACTTTTACAAGGGTTTCAAACTTAAAGAGTTTGAGGCTTCTCCAACTATGAGGAAGTTCTTACAATAAGAACAGTTTCACAAGGATGTGAACTTCCTCGAGGTTTCTAAGCTATGAATATTACAATAAGGCTTGCTTAGATAAGAGAAGGGGAACAAGGATAACTCTAAGTGATGAACTAAATGGGTTCTTCTATGAATGCTAGTTCTTCACTGGATTCTTCGATTGAAAGTGTTAAGAGTTTTGTGCGTCGATAGCTTGGGTTCCCGATTTTTTCTCTAATGAGGACTCTTCTCTTATATAGTCATCGATTGTGAATAAATTCGTTGGAGAGGGGTCTAGCCACGTGTCAAAACGACAAGGAAAACGACTCCTCAAATTTGAACGTTGATGAGTAAGTGCACTGTAGAGATGCGTCTCTTTTTCAGTCTGGGAGCAGCTTTTGTCAGAAAAGATATAACGTTGTTAGCTCCTTATTGGTTGAGGTAGATTGGTAGGTGAGACTTGTCAAACATCAAGGTTGACTTCCTCTGAATCCTCGGACCTTCAACTGAAGTGACTTCCTACTGACGTTCTTCTGAGTATTAGTGCATGAGCACGAATTCCTGTGCAGATTCAATTGGTGGTCGGCTGACCAATTGACTTCTTCGATCCTGAGTCCATCAGCTGAGTGCAAGGTCTTCTACTGAACTCTGTAGCTACTGAACTCTAGCCTACTGAGTTCTAGCCTACTAAACTCAAACCAAGCTATTACAAATCGAAGGTTCATCATACAGCTAGGGTTTTTGGGAAAATCTATAAAACATGTCTACTAAATCTTCATCCCAACACTTTTTTGTCTTCTACATAAAACATATAAGGATTATGCAAAAGTAAAATTACCGATTTTTGCATAAAAAACATAAGGATTATGCATAAAATATATAATGATTATGCATGATTCGCAATTCTCACGTTAAGTGTGAGTTCTCACCAGATCCACACCACATATATATATATATGGAGTGGATCTTTTGAGAACACTCCCCTATTGAGAGAAATGAGAACAAAACTACACCCTAGATCAACATTGATGGACGGACCAGATTAGAGCAGATTTGATTTTGTTTTTGCAATTTTTTAATAGATGGAGCATTAGTAAGGGTAAAACTGGAAAGAATGTGCAGAATAATGGGGGGGAATTAAATTAGGGTTGAGGAGGATTACACTCATTCAGTCTCGCCTCTCCATTTCAAAAGTCTTGGCTCCCTTCACCTCCCTTCCAACGTGCACCAATGATGCGATGCCTCCATCACAAATCGAACAGCTAACCGAAGTTCTGCGACAAAAGACGAGGCCAGTCTCCACAGCCACGCGTCCACGACGTCCTTGACAAGATGTTGTTCCGTTGTTTCAACGAAAGGGAAGGGCACGAAGTTGATCCTTGACGTGGGAGGGCACGTAGCGAAGCTGCTAATTCATCAAAATTGTACATTCATTTTCGAACCAGCTCGATAGTAAAAGGAAGAAATCTTCATCAAAATGGGTATTTTAATTGCGAGATTTGCTTGCTTTCTTCTTTAATTTTGTTGCGGATAATAAAGATGCAAGTTTCTACTTACTAGTTTAGTGATTAGCTTCCAATTTGCTTGTAATGGATCTAGAAAATACTTCACGGATTGAGTTGTAATGTTGTTCAATTTTAGGCGTTTATTTGTCATTTTTAATATGGTGGATTTATGCACATTGGAAGTTGTATTATTGAGGGTTGGCTTATTAATTTGTGTATTTCATTCTAAATTAGCCGAGAATCAGATTCCAGTTTACAGTAACTCTAGTTATTCAACTGACAAAATGTGCATAAGATGTTAACTACGTGTGCATACAAAATACCAGAAATATGCATAAAATAAATTATTAATTGCCTGTGCAGATTTATCAATGGAGTTTGAAGCATATTAATCGACGAGAATGTTAATTAATGTTGTTGATTTTCGATCAATTAGCTTAATATTTGCATGTTAATGGATTTAGAGAATATTTAACGGGGTGAGTTTAAACGTTTGTTGTTGAATTTGAATGAAGCTTGGGTTTTTGTTTTTCAGTTTTGATATGTTGTTTCAGCATGTGCATATAATATACCTTTACTAGGTATGAAATTAACTATCATATTTTTTTTCAGTATAAACAACATTCCTAATGAAATTAGCAATTTGACAGTTATTATAAATAGGGTTAGTTTTGTTGGTATGTGCAGAGCAAATACAGAGCAAATACTATAAATGTGCAGAGCAAATACTATAAATGTGCATAATAAATTCCTTAAACGTGCATAACAAATTCAGACCATCTAAATACAAAATAACATAGGAACCATGTGCATTTCAATATATTAATGAGTTTATAAGGGCTGCTACTACGGACTTAATTACAAAATAACATAGGAACTACCCTCACAAGTTTGAAATATAAAAACTCAACCAAGTAATATTTTCTCCACATCTATATTTCTTCCTCGGATCACCTTCTCATAGTATTTTCTCCACATCCATATTTCTTCCTCAGATCAACTTCAACCTTCTGCAAATTAGAAAATGTGTACACTTGATTACAAATTATGCTCATAAACGAGCCTTGTGTTTTTGTAAATGTAAGTATGATGGCTAATTCATAAATATAATTTTAAAATACATTGAAAACCATCCCCAACAAAACAAAAGTTTCAGTACTGAAAACATCAACGTAGCAATGTTTTTTCGATGTTTATACTTTTGGTATTGATGATCTCCTCATACAATTTCTCAGCAGCACGAGCAGTATAATGACTAATCCGGTTTTGACTCCATGTGATGAGTGTCGTGCAATACCTTGATCGTATGATGCACACTTGCTTCTTTGAGTTCTTCGTCAGCCCACGCTCCAAGCTCCCGAATTTTCGCTCATGAACGTTTCCACTATTCAACATTAGCCTTTTTCAATAATTTCAAATCTGCCCCTTTTCTCTAGCTACCCATTGGAACTTTCTAAATACAATAATGAAATAAAATTATTTTCCAAAAACCTTTATACATACTAAAACTAGTAAATGAGCATACTAAAACTTAACAATGTGCACAATCAACCTACAAAGTGTCCATGCTCGAGTTCACATTCTGCATACCAACAGGAAAAAGCTTTACAGAAATGAAACATGTGCAGAGTAACATTTGGATTTGTGCATAGTATTGGGTAAGAAACACAAGTACATTTTACATGCATAAATCTAATTTCAAACACATTTTCCATACACTTTTCAACAAGTACTTCACAATGTGCATAATCAAACTCTAGAATGTGCATACACACGTTTCACAATCTGCATACTAACAGAGCAAAGATTAACACAAAGAAAACATGTGCATACTATCTTAGGTAGAGTGCGGATACATGTTCAAGTCAGCTGTGAAGTCTATAATTTGTTGACGTAGCGTATGCATAGTCACAAATTATCAAAGAATACCAACACCATAAACTCAATTTCGAACCCAATTATCAAACTCATACTTTTCGATTCCAGAAATTGATATTGCACACTTACTAGGCGGCAATTAAAAAATATTTGCACAAAATATAGCCACGCAAGCGCTTGATTGAAACTTAGAAATTTCTAAAAGGAAATTTAGATAAAATCAAGGCACAAATTCGAAACCCTAGTTCATAAAACTTCAGATTTTGTGGGTCAATAACTTCGATTCAAAGAATAACAAGGCTCATGAGTAAATGTGCAGAACAAATTCGCGTCACTTACCTTTGATTCGTGAAAAATCCGTACCTTTGACGAACCAACGACGTCCTCTCAACGAGTTAAAACACCGCGATGGTCTCTCAAACTCGTCTTCAGGCGTATTAACAGATGGACGAGATGTCGTCTCCTCCCCTCCGTCGATTTTCCAGTTTCAGAGGGAAGTCATCCGCAACTGTGAATTTTCATTTTTCTACCACTGAATGAGGGGGGGGAGAAGAATGAATGACATATGGTAAAACCTAATTGAATATGAAATTGAATCTCCCCATTTTACCCTTAACGTACTGCCTCTAACAAAATTAAAGATTAAAGAAATTGAATATAAATTGCATCTAGACCATCTATTGTGATTGATCAATGGTAGAGAAATGTTCTTATTTCTCTCTATAAGGGGTGTTCTTCATAGAACCTGAAGGAAATATTAGGTTAGTAATCGATACCTTCCTTCTTCGTATGTTGTCGCGGCTTTGATTGTTGCTCGTGTGTTAGATCTTCTAATCTGTGTCCCGGCCTTTTTCTTCCTCTGGGTGGTCAGAGAACTGAAGAAAATAAAATATTGTCTCTCTCAAACTCACGCGTATGCGCTTGTGATTATGTGTATGTGTGTGTTCTGTTTCTGAACATAATACTAATTTATATAGGCTTCAAAAGCCAATATAATATTAATATATTTATAACCCATTAATTTAATTATATTCCTAATGGGCTTCCACAGAATTAGCTCATAATATAATTAATTAATCCACTGGGCTACTAATCTTTATCAATTAATTGACCCAGCCAATTAATTCCAGATAAATAACATTATTAAATAATGTAAAAATTACATTAATCTATTAATAATGATTTCTGAGAGACAATAAATAACTAGGCGACAAATTGGCCAGACCAGAGATCTAATACAGGAAATAAAGCAGGGCCTCAAATTAATTAATTATCTATGCTCAGCCCAGAGCAAAATTACTTAATAAACACAGATTCATTCCACTAGAGAATCCGTGCTGACTTACCCCTTTATCCTAAATTGAGTAAGGGCTTGTATTTTAGACTTAACCGATCTCCGTATTTAAGATAGAAATATCCGTTAATTAATTAAGCTCACTGACAGCTTAAATTAATTAACATCTTATATTCCTGAGTAGTACCACTCGACCTTATTAACACACCTGAACTTAATCAACCGGTCGGGTTTAGTGTGCTAATCCTTTCGAGTTCCTCAGGGAATATTATCAACCCATTTTACTATGATACGGTTGCAAGATACAGACAATCAGCCTAAGCCGCAAATAACTACTAACACCCAAGATACGTAGATCCGGTCGCGATGATGTCAAATGCACTCAGCTGAAGTCTTACCAAGCTTAAGACCAGCTAAGTCACCGAGATCTTGGTTCTCCACTAAGGTCAGTTAGGAGAACACATATTACTGTGATCCATCAATGCACCACCTTCAGTGTACCAGTAAAGACAAGCAGCTAAGACAAGTCACTTCTTATCTAAACTGCAGCTTAAACCGACAACTTATCCTAAAGTTGTCTCAGCTGTGGTAACTGTTTATATCTTGTCAGTTCAACTAATTTGTGTTGTCTTCTATGATACCCGACACACTACACGAATCTAACTTTTGTACAAGAAAAAGGATTACATGTGCAAATATATACATTTATCAGATAGGAGAATAAAATAGTGGTAAGGACAAAAACACATTGTATACAACCATTAAAATGCTTCATGTATACAAAATCCCAACAATTCTCCCACTTATACTAAAGCAAACTTTTAGTATACAATGTGTTAGTTCTAAGTACAAACTAGTATTTAGCTGTATATCATATCTATCACTCATCTTCTCCCACTTATACAAAAGTTTCTGCAGTCCTAAGTGGGGGGGCATCTCTACCTGTCCTAAGCCACGAACATGCTTCTCGTAAGCCGGAATTGGTAAGCTCTTTGTGAATAGATCAGCTAGGTTGTCTTCAGTTCCGATCTTTTCTATGAGTACATCGCCTCGATTTATGAATTCTCGTATAATGTGGTACTTCCTGTCTATGTGTTTAGTCGCCTTGTGAGATCTAGGTTCCTAAGAATTTGCCACTGCACCCGCATTATCATAATAAATCGTGATTGCCTTAGGCAAATTCTGAACAATATCAAGATATTGGAGAAAATTCTTGAGCCAAACTGCCTCTTTCGAAGCTTCTAAAGCAGCCACATACTCTGCTTCCATGGTTGAGTCCGCAATGCATTATTGCACTCCTCCATGAAATAGCTCCACCTCCCAAGGTAAACACATAACCTGAGGTCGACTTCTTCTCGTCTCTGTCAGCCTGGAAATCCGAGTCCGTATAACCCAAAGGCACTAGACTGTCTGACTGGTAAACAATTATATAATCTCTAGTCCGTTTAAGGTACTTGAGAATATTTTTGACCGCAATCCAGTGCGCCTGTCCAGGATTAGACTGATATCTTGAGACCATACCTACAACATATGAGATATCTGGTCTCGTACAAAGCATTGGATACATGAGACTACCGACAACGGAAGCATGTGGTACTAGCGTCATACTTTCTATCTTTTCAGGCGTTTTAGGGCACTGATTCTTAGATAGAAAAATGCCATGTCTGAAAGGTACCGAACCTCTCTTGGCATTTTGCATGCTGAAATGAGCAATAATAGTATCAATGTAGGACGCTTGTAACAAGCTTAACATCCTTTTCTGGCTATCTCGGATAACCTTGATCCCAAGGATGTAAGCAGCTTCACCTAAGTCCTTCATTTGAAACTGCTCGGATAACCATGTCTTTACATCTGATAACACTTCAACATTGTTGCCAATGAGAAGGATGCCATCTACGTAAAGTGCAAGAAACACCACTATTCCATTAACACAGATACGGTACACGCACACCTCGTTAGGACTGGATACAAAACCATAGGATTTGACTACCTCGTCAAAACGCTGGTGCCATAACCGGGAAGCTTGCTTAAGTCCATAAATAGACTTCTTAAGCTTCCAAACTAGATGCTCTTCGCCCTCCTTCACATAACCATCTGGTTGTTTCATATAGATGTCTCTACCTTTTTCAATGTGACCATTTAAGAATGCGATCTTGACATCCATTTGCCAGATCTCTAGGTTCATGTGAGCTGCTATGACAAGGAGAATCCTAATAGACTTGATCACTGCTACAGGCGAGAAGGTCTCTTCATAATCGATAACTTCTTTCTGGGTAAAACCCTTTGCCACTAGTCTGGCCTTAAATGCCATGATCTCTCCATTCGGTCATCTCTTTCTCTTGTATACCCACTTACTACCAATGGCCTTGCAGCCCATAGGTAGTTCAGTGATCTCGTATACATCCATATCAGTTATGGACTTAAATTCCGAGTCCATGGCGATTCTCCATGAATCTGCATCTACATCTCTCACTGCTTCGTTGTAAGTCCAGGGATCCACGGTGTTTTGTTCATCTGCCGGGAGATGGTCAGAAGTCTCCCCATTGAACATATACCGATCAGGTGTAAATATCACCCTCCCACTACATCGAAGAGTGTCAGGAGCTGTTTTAATAGATTGTGCAGTTGCTCGTAGAGCTCTATCTTGCACAGTTGGCTCTGTGAGTGGATCTCGATCACCTTGTAATTCCTCAAGGATGATCTCGACTCGAGACTTATGATTACTAATATAATCCTCCTCTAAGAACCGAGCGTTGGTGCTGACCATGATCTTCTGTTCTTTAGGATCATAAAAATAACCACCCTTCGTTTCCTTCGAATATCCTATGAACAACATAACCTCTGAACGTGGATCTAACTTGTCGGCTTGTTTATTCAACACATAAGCTGGACACCCCCAAATCTTTATGTGGTGCATACTGGGCTTGTGCCCGCTCCACAACTCGACTGGAGTCATGTTAACCGACTTGGATGGCACACGGTTCAGCAAGTATGCTGCAGTCTCTAGGGCATATCCCCAAAAGGAATCTGGTAAAGTTGCATAACTCATCATGGACCGAACCATCTCTAAGAGAGTTCGGTTCCTTCTCTCTGACACACCGTTCTACTGAGGCATGCCCGGTGCTGTCAGTTGGGATGTAATCCCACATTCTGTCAAGTAGTCCTTGAACTCATTGGATAGGTATTCCCCACCACGATTAGATCGCATTGTTTTGATTTCTTTACCTAACTTCTTCTCCACTTCTGTCTTGAATTCCTTAAAGGTTTCAAAGCAATCCGACTTGTGGTGAAAAAGGTAAACATATCTATACCTCGAGTAATCGTCAGTAAATGTGATGAAGTACTCATACCCTCCACGAGCTTGTGTAGACATAGGTCCACACAACTCAAAATGTATCAAACTTAATGCTTCTGTGGCTCTATAACCCTTTGCCTTAAAAGGCCTAGTCACCATCTTACCTTCTAAGCAGGATTCGCAAGTTGGAAATGGTTCAACTTGGAGAGACTCCAATGATCCATATTTCACCAACCTTTGGATCCTATTTAGATTGATGTGATCTAGTCTTAAGTGTCATAGATAAGTTTGGTTTACCTTAGAAGATTCTTTCCTCTTCTTAGGATTTGATGATGAGGAAGCAACATTAACAGATGTACATGGATTAGACGTAATTGTATATAGTGATCCATTTAAAGACCCATTGCAGATAAGATCTTTCCCTTTTGAAATTGAAATTTGATCATCAAAAATAGATCTATAACCATCCACAATAAAAAGTTTTGAAACGGAAATAATGTTTCGCCTAAAATCAGGCACCAATAAAACATCTCTCAATACTAAACTAGAGTCTAAAACAGATAAATGTGAATCTCCTATGGCAACAGCTGGAACTCGCGATCCATTGCCCATGGAAACCACCACCTATCCTTCAGCCAGAACCCTTTTCTGCAGAAACCCCTGCAAGGTATAACAAACATGATCAGTTGCTCCGGAATCTACTACCCATTCATGGGTAGATGCGGAAACAAGAACAGTTTCAGTTACTAAGGCGATGCGTGTACCTTTCTGTTTTGCCTTGAAGTTGGGACATTCAGTCTTCCAATGTCCAACCTTACCACACTTGAAACACTTCCCCTTAGGTTTTTGAACCCCTCCGGTGGGTGCTAACTTCGTGCTCCCACTTTTCTTCTTGATGTTCGTAGCCTTCTTGCCCTTTTCCTTGAATCCACCTTTCGGAGGGTTCCTTGAGCTGCTAGTAGTGTTCAAGATTTGGGTTCCCTTACCTTTAGTCTGACCCATGATTCCTTCTGCAGTAATTAAATCACTCGAAAGTTCATTCAGAGTGTAGTCTTTCCTTGACATCACTACATTTAGGCGGAAATTCTCATATGACTTAGGTAGTGAATGTAGAATGATATCTATCTTGATGCCAAGATCCAAGACACCACCAACATTTGCAAGTCGATCTAGCAGCTCGATCATTTATAAAACATGATCCTGCACGGATGCACCTTCAGCCATTTTGCAGGTAGTAAACTGCCTCAGGAGATGAAATCTCTGATATCTATCGGTCTCACCGAACTTTTCAGCCATGTAATCCCATATCACTCCCGCATGAGGCGTGTTTTCATATTGTGAAGCAAGAGAATCAACCATAGTGGATAGAATGACAAAACGAGTCTTGTCATTATCCTCTACCCACTTTTCAGATTCCCTTATCTGCTCCTCAGTCGCCTCTTCTTCGGGGAGTTCAGGCTCAGGGGTACTGAGAACATACAAGATTTTCTCATTTTGGAACATTAGTGTAAGGTTTCTCCTCCACTCTTTATAGTTGTCAATACCCTTTAAGGGTCGGCTCATAAGACCATTAACAACAGCTTGAACAGACATATCTGAAAAATAATTAAAAATAAAGCATGTAAGGAAAAATAATTTGCACATAATTCGTAATTAACGATCATTGTAACCTTTTGAAAAACAATGATGTTAAAAACCTCAAACAGCTCTAGGAATTCCACTAGCAAGCCACGCAGGTGGACGTTTACTAGCGTAACCATAAACCAAGCTATTTACCTAGCTCTTTAATTCCAATCCACGCCTAGGTTCTTAAGACGAATGGAATTAATAGTTCAATATTCTGGACCATGTCACTATTAAAACGCGGGAAGGGACTTCGAGGGAAGTGAATTGTACCTGCGGTGACATCTAAGCATTGACCATTAATTTGACCAAAATAGAATCAAATTCTCGAAATTGACATACTTACTCGAACCATGCCGCATTCAATTTGATCTAATTAGCAATCCTATTTAATTATTATCTTCTAGAGTACTCGTTTTTACTAGGCACGCAAGCCACACAGGTGGAATGTTTACGGCTTCACTCCCACTACTCAATAATAATCAAATATTGTTTTGGAAAACTCATCTCACAACACTTGTAGTTCAAAGATGCAAGCAAGCCACGCAGGTAGACGTTTACTCACATAATCTTACTACTTTTGTGTAGAGTCCAATTAATGGAGGTTCAATTAAGTGTTTAATATCCAAATTAATGGAATCTCATTAAACATTTAATTTAAAGTTGCTTAGTCTTTTTATTCAAAAGGTTTGTTACGAATCATGTATCATCACATAATTCCTAAATCATGGAATTTCTAAACACACATAATAAAACGTGCTCGCGAAAATTAAAAATGCTTAATAACGACATAAATCCAATTTACATGCTTTTCTAAGCGCAATTAATCACATAATCGCATGCTAAAGCATAATAATAAATAAATGCACAAATAGGAAATTCAAAACGTCGTTATCGGGCTTTAAAACACGTAATTCATAACTATTACATTGCCCGATCAAAATACAGATCTTCGAAATCTTCAAAATCTTTGAATCTAAAAACTGCATCGAAAATTGTATCGCCACGTGGCAGACACGTGGCAGCTAGGGCTGATGAGGCGCACCACGTCAGCTGCCACGTCATCGTCTTCTTCATCAAGAACCGCCGCCGCCGCTTTCCAGCGCTTCCCGACACCGCGCATCTGCCATCTCCGCCGCCTGCATCGCGACTGTGCGCATCTCTCCCTGCGCGGCGCTGCCAGAATCGCGAACTCGTGCGGCCGCATCTGCACGTAGCAGATCGCGTGCCGCCGCGCCTGCCCAGGTCGGCGCCCGCTGTCCTCGTCGTCTCTGGTCGCCACCAAACACGACCCATGTGTTTGGGCGGCCCAATTCGGCGACAATCACCGCTGCGATGACGTGCATACGCAAAACGCGCCTCGCGCCGCCGCCAATTCTGCTACCCGAATTCTCCCTTTCCGAGCTGCGATTCGATCAATTGAAAGAGGGGAAATGTAATTGGAACACTCACGACCACCGTGTAACGGATTTTGGCCGAGATTAGTTCCTCAATTTTCCGAATTTCAAACGTTTCGCCGGAACGAATTCATAACGAGCAACCAACTTCAGACGTCAATTCCGATCGCATCTGGGATCGGATGATCCCTTACGACCTATCGACGTGAAGCTCGTAAGATGAGGATTCCAGAGGTTCAAGCCAATCGTCGATCGGAGACCGGACGCGTCGGGAAACTCCGCCGCAAGATGCGGCGGAACCCTAGAAAACTAGGGTTTTTCTGCGAAAATTCGGGTTCATCTTCGTCTCATTTTTCGTCTCTCCCAGACCAATTACAGTACAAAAATAGTACAATCTCATAACAAATAGGTCCTATCATCTACTCGTGGATTTTCTCACGAGAAAAACGTTACAACGGGGTCAAAACAGTGGCTCGCAGGCCGCCCCAAACACGAAATTAGCCCGATAACGACGGAAATAAACCCTAATCATGCTCCTAACAACAACAATCAGAGCCTAAACCAGGCTCTGATACCAATTGAAGGAAATATTAGGTTGAAATCGATACCTTCCTCCTTCGTATGTTGTCGCGGCTTTGATTGTTGCTCGTGTGTGAGATTTTTTGATTTGTGTCCCGACCTTTTTCTTCCTCTGGGTGGTCAGAGAACTGAAGAAAATAAAATATTGTCTCTCTCAAACTCACGCGTATGCGCGTGTGATTATATATATGTGTGTGTTCGTTTTCGAAGCGTAATACTAATATATATAGCCTTAAAAGCTCAATATAATATTAATATATTTGTAGCCCATTAATTTAATTATATTCCTAATGGGCTTCCACATAATTAGCCCATAATATAATTAATTAATTCATTGGCTACTAATATTTATCAATTAATTGGTCCAGCCAATTAATTCCAGATAAATAGCATTATTAAATAATGTAAATTTTACATTAATCTATTAATAATGATTTATGAGAGATAATAAATAACTAGACAACTAATTGGGTCAGATCAGGGATCTAATACAAGAAATAAAGAAGGGACTCAAATTAATTAATTATCTATGTCAGCCCAGAGCAAAATTAATTAATAAACACAGATTCATTCCACTAGAGAATCCGTGCTAACTTACCCCTTTATCGCAAATTGAGCAAGGGCTTGTATTTTAGACTTAATCGATCTCCGTATTTAAGAGAGAAATATCCGTTAATTAATTAAGCTCACTGACAGCTTAAATTAATTAACATCTTATATTCCTGAGTAGTACCACTCGACCTTATTAACACACCTGAACTTAATCAACCGATCGGGTTTAGTGTGCTAATCCTTTTGAGTTCCTCAGGGGATATTACCAACCCATTTTACTAGGATGCGGTTGCAAGATACAGACAACCAGCCTTAGCCACAAATAACTACTAACACCCAAGATACGTAGACCCGGTCGTGATGACGTTCACCATAGTAGGTCAAAGTGATAGATAGCCAAATGAACTCAGCTGAAGTCTTACCAAGCTTAAGACCAGCTAAGTCACCGAGATCTTGGTTCTCCACTAAGGTCAGTTAGGAGAACACATCTCACCGTGATCCATCAATACACCACCTTCGATGTACCAAGAAAGACAAAGCGCCTAAGACAAGCCACTTCTTATCTAAACTACGGCTTAAACCGACAACTTATCCTCGAAGTTGTCTCTTACGTGATAACCTGTTTATATCTTGTCAGTTCAACCAATTTGTGTTGTCTTCTGTGATACCTGACACACTACATAAATCTAACTTTTGTACAAGATAAATGATTACATGTGCAAATACATACATTTATCAGATAGGAGAATAAAATAGTAGTAAGGACAAAAACACATTGTATACAAGCATAAAAAGTGCTTTCAGTATACAAAATCCCAACAGAACCACCCCATATATATATATATATATATTAGCTTGTTATACATAATTACAAATGTATTATCTCTCTCTTCTTTTATTACCTTTATGTAGGTGTTATTTGTAGATATATATATAGGGGAAGGATCATTTGTGTAGAACTCCTTAGAGGGTGAAAAATGAACATATCTACATCTTTCATTTCTAAGATCTAAGGCTATGATAAAATGAACATTATTTAATTATTAATAATCATTGAATTTCATTAAGGGTAATATAGTAATGTTCCTTTATTTTTTATCCCAACTATTAATGTAATATTTTAATCCCAACTCTCACACATTTCTCTCTTCTCTCTCTCTCTCCTTTTTTTCCCTTTTTCTATCGTCTCTCTCCTCCCACCCTCTTCTTTTTTTTCCCTTTTCTGTTGTCTCTCTCTCCTCCCACCCTCTTTTTTTTTTTCTCTCTCTCTCTATATCGTCTCTCTCTCCTCCAACTTTTTTTTCTCTCTCTCGTATGACTATACAAGTGCATCGAATAAAGAATGAAAGTGCATTACGATATGCCTATAAGTGCATCAACATTTGTCTTCGAGAGCATTAGATTTCTCAATCTCCTTATTTTTTTCTATTTTTTCGTTTTATGCTTTATCTTAGCAATCCAAAAACTGAACTTAATTAGGTTATTACGTTTTTTTTATAAACTAGATGTGATTTTTTAATTTTAATTTGATTAGTGCATCGAATAACAAAGGAAAGTGCATCGAATAACAAGGAAAGTGCAGCACGATATGCCTGTAAGTGCATCAGAATTTGTCTTCGAGAGCATTAGATTTCTCAATCTCGTTATTTTTTTTTATTTTTTCGTTTTATGCTCACCAATTGTTTTGTTTGTCTTGTCTATCCAAAAATTGAATTTAATTAGTTTGTTACGTTTTTTATAAACTATATGTGATTTTTTAATTTTAATTTGATAAGTGCATCGAATAACAAAGGAAAGTGCATCGAATAACAAGGAAATTGCATCGGATAACAAAGGAAAGTGCATCACGAACATTTCATGTCTGATGACTTTCATATCAGAAAGGGGAGAGAGAGAGAAAGAGAGAGAGAGAGAGAGAGAGAGAGAGAGAAGAGAGGGAGGAGAGAGAGAGAAGAGAGACGATAGAGAGAGAGAGAGAGAGAAGAGAGGGAGGAGAGAGAGAGAAGAGAGACGATAGAGAGAGAGAGAGAGAGAGAGAGAGAGAGGGAGGAGAGAGAGGCACGAGAGAGAGAGAAAAAAAAGAGAGAGGGAGGAGAGAGAGAGAAGAGAGGGAGGAGAGAGAGGCACGAGAGAGAAAAAAAAGAGAGAGGGAGGAGAGAGAGAGAGAGGCACGAGAGAGAAAAAAGAGAGAGGGAGGAGAGAGAGAGAGGAGAGAGAGAAAAAAAAAGAGAGAGAGGGAGAAAAAAAAAGACGAGAGAGAAAAAAAAATTGGAATTTAATTTAATAGTTGGGGATAAAAAAAATAGATTACTAATTTAACCTTTAATTATTAAAAATAAAGAAAAAAACTTATTTTATAATTAACCAAGTATAAATTTTAGCCATCTATTATTGAAATCTAATGGTATAAGATTGTTCACTTTTCACACTCTAAGGGGTGTTCACCAAAGAACCACTACCTATATGTATATTACTTTTTAACACATTTTAGAATTGCAATTGCAAAATAAAATAAAATTAGAATTAGGGGGGGCTTTTTAGTCAAGAAACCCAAATTTTTTTAGCCTAAGGCAGAACGATTCTGGTGGCTATATGGGCCGGTTGTTTTTAGTCCTATATCTTTTTGAGCCTCTACTTTTCCTATCCAACCCAATCTTTATTTCGGGTGCCTTGTCTATTTTTCCGGCTCTAAAGATAATCGATAAAAGAGACATCTAATTTTCTCATAATTTCTTGCCGTATAATTATCATTCATATTGTATTGTCGTACTAGTCAAAATTAAAATAGCACCAACTTTATCACAAAAATTTCTAACTTTTTTTTTTTTTACTTTCTTGTATGTCACACTCCACAAATGTTCTAACATGTGACACATAAATTCACCATAATCGATTTTGATTTTGTTATTTAATTTAAATATATCCCACATGTCAAAATACTTGTGAACGTTGACACAGAAGGAAGTATGAAGCCTTAACTTTCTCTTATTTTAATTATTCATTAACAAATCTTACTATTCGAAATCGTATTTACAACCTCAGGAAAAGGAAAATACGAATAAATTTTAAACGTTGGGTGTAGGAAAAAAGAAAAAGAATAAACTTTGAAATAAGTAAAAATAAAACGTATAGGTTTAGATCCTGTCATCCTGGACCTGTGGGTTATGGGCCCACCATACTTACGCTACGCCACTCTAATATACTCCCTCCGTCCCGTAATTTGCTCCATTGACTTGCATCAAGATTAAGAAATTTTAATTTAGTGTGTATTTTATGAGTTTTAATTGTATAAAGAAAATGACACAGTTTTCGAGGAGTGGTTGGTGGAAAGAAATGAGAATTATCCAAATTTTTGCAAGGCTAGTAAAAGACAATTAATTTTTATTTTTTATATTTTTTTTATATTGTATTTGAATAAATAATCTAAAATTTTAAAAAAGATGAAAATCATAATTTTCTGAGTTCGGAGCGGAACATAATCGAGTGGGAGACAGATTTTTGAAGAGAGAGAGTATAAGAATGTGGGGGTTGAGTAGTGAGTATGGGGGACCCACTTCATTTTATGTTTAAAAGTAATTTTTACTATTTTAGGAAAGAAAGACAAGTAATAAGCGGGACACAATGACAGCAAGTAGGACAAGATAATAGCGGGACGGAGAGAGTAGTTATTACTCCCTCCGTCCCATTATTAATGCCCCACTTGCTTTTTGTTGTCCATTATTTATGTCCCATACCAAATAAGGAAATAAATAAGTGGACCAAAATCAATCTAAGCAAGTGGACCCCACCTCTTTATACTTTTACACCACAATTTTACACATTTACCTCCCAATGGGACATAAATAATGGGACGGAGGGAGGGAGTATATTATTCTATTTTTCTTGAGAAAGTATTGTCGATTAATAGCTGTTCGCTTTTTTGATGATAAGGTTTTAAGGATATGTTGAAAGAAAAATAAAAAATCTAGAGAGCAATGGCATCAGCATTTCCATCTACTTTGCAACCAAAATTCTCCCTGAGTAATGTCTCTTCTTCTTCTTCTTCCTCTTCCTCATCCTCTACTAATCGTAGTTCCATCATTCCAAAGTTGAGGCGTCAGTTTGTGGGGTCGGCGAGAAGCATCGGATGGTGCAGCAGAAGCAAACTGGGACCCAGCTGCGGTTCAAGAACTCTTTGCTGGTTCAGGTTCGGGAAGAATGGCGTCGATGCTGAAGGCGCTGGCATTTACGGAAGCCAAGCCCGTGACGATTTCGACCGCGACGACGTCGAACAGGTCATCTACTGCTACTGCTACTGCTGCTGCTACTACTACTCTCTTCTTTCTTTTTACTGCATATATATCTATATATTAGTAGTAGTAATGGTAATGGTTGGTTAATGGTCGGTGAGCAGTACTTCAATTACATGGGGATGCTGGCAGTTGAGGGTTCGTATGATAAGATGGAGGCTCTTCTGCAGCAGAAGATCCACCCCGTCGACATCTTGCTGTTGATGGCCGCCTCTGAGGCCGATAAGCCCAAAATCGAAGAGCTGATGAGGGCCGGAGCTGATTACACCGTCAAGGATGCCGATGGCCGTACCGCCTTGGATAGGGCCGCCTCCGACGACATCAAGGATTTCATTCTTGCCTTTTCTGTTCAAAAAGCATGATTTGTTGCTCGTTATTACTTCACATAACTCTGTATTAATGACTATCATCAATTGAACAACTTCAGTCGCTGCCAAATATTCAATGTTGTCACAGCAGTATTACAGAGGGTTAAAAATCATTTACAGATAGTGTTTGAATCAATTGAAGTCGTCATTGCTTGAAATAAAGCTCGACAAGCTTCTTCAAAGTATCAAATACACTGGTTAATGGATCGAATGCAACCGGGGCTTTTAGTTCTAGATCAGGGAACTCGTTGGTCAGAGCTCG
The DNA here is from genome assembly GCA_028984105.1 of Lavandula angustifolia. NCBI lineage: Eukaryota > Viridiplantae > Streptophyta > Magnoliopsida > Lamiales > Lamiaceae > Lavandula > Lavandula angustifolia. The sequence continues at coordinate 10,453,532 of CM054818.1, read as the reverse complement.
TTGCATCCCGGACATGGACATCATTGCTGCAAGCTTACTATTTGACATTACCTCACAGTCTTGTGGAGTATCTTTGATTTTGCTAGGATCATAACCAAATTCTGCCAAAGAACTTTTGTACTTCTCAATGAATTCTGGACCGGGGTTAGGTGTCCTCGAGTATATCTGAAATGTAAAAAGTTAGCAATGAGAGATCAGACAAATCTTGTTGTTAAGAACTAAAGAAATAATAACTTCTGAAACAAATCAATTATAAGAAAACTGGAGCTGTGAATTCTGGACAGTGGAAGCCAGCAAAGATCTACTTCTTACTTCTATAGGGAGGATTTAGTTGTGCAAAAGTGTCAACTATGGTATATCAACCTGTCTGCAAAAACATTGTTGCATAAACTGTATAATGAGAGACTATGATTTAGAAGCTACAGAGTATCTCAGTGCGTAACCATTTGGGCAATAGATATTAAACTTTAGACAATAACCCCAGACATGTTGGGGCGGGTGGGTTTCACACTCAAATTATTATCTAGAAGGAAATGCTTCGCTTCTTCTACAACATATATGACTCAAAAGACTAATAAAATGCTTGCAGTGGACAACTAATAGTTGATGTGAGGATGATACTGTATGTAAGCGAAGATAAAGTTCTCCCAAACATAATTGGATAAAAAAAAAAAAGGAGCAATAGCCTTTTCATTTTTCTGTATATTACCGGCTAGAGTCTAAATTAAAAAATAGAAATGTGAAGTAGAGATGCAGAGCTTCAGATAATTGTGTCATGGAAGTTTTAGAAAGATTCGGAAGTTCAAATATCAGGTTGCCCCGAATAATTATTATCTTAAACTATAAGAATGTACAGCATGGACGAACGTACCTGTATAAAACTCTTGTCCTTAGCTCCGGATACAAGGGCATAATTGTCATAATCAGTGGCTATCACATCATAGGGTTCCTTGGGAATAAATGGCAAAGTAGGAAAACGAAGGAAACACTTTTCTTTGATCATTTCCTGCCTTTCAAGGTCAGTTTCAGTCTTATTTTTATCATCCTCGGAAAGGCATTGAACCCTTCCTCTTATACCTGTAATATAACCATCAGGTCCACCGTGAACACAAAATGTATCAACCTGAATAGCAGGTGAATCCATGTCATATGTATAAATGCCCTGCAATTATGTAGAATGGGACAATTCAGAATTCAACTTAAAACACAATTGCAGAAGTTGATAATAGACTAAACTTGCAACCTATTTTATCTCTTATTGATCTCGCCAACCTTGAATCCATGTAAGGGAAAGATAAAACTTATACAACAATTGCTCATATTCAAGTTTTACCTGAGTGCAATGACAGTCTCCTTGACCTTGCCCAGCAAACCCGCGTTTAAGGGAAGCAACTTCGAACCACCTTCCAGCATATCTGGATGGATCAAAGTTCTTAACACTCATGCCTCTCATTGACATGAGCATTCCCTTTTCCTCATCATTCTCTAAAGGAAGAATCAGCTTGTTGTCCCCAGCACTTGAAAGTTGGTATATATTGCTTTGAGGAAGATCTATTGCTGTAGCCTGTTGAATAAAAGAATATCATTTGTCGATAAAGATATAGCTTTATATTGACAATATGTTTTTCTCTTCGTTGAAATACAGGACAGATATAAACTCATTCATAATGTTGCTCAGCTGCTTTAAGCACTACCATACATAAACTGATACAGTCCCGTTAGTTGGATTGCACTATCTGATAGTTAGCTTATACTATTATATATTGATAGTTTAATAATAGATAGCAGTTATCCTTTAATTGTGCAAGCGTTGCAGATCAAGAGGTGGCAACGGTTGCAATTACTATGACGAGGTGGCTGAAGATAAGAAGTTGTGTATTGTTTCTTTGTAAGGTTGTGTAGGGAGTAGACGTGTTCTATCATAGACTGCAACCTGCCTCGAAGTATAATGGAAATGATTTTTTTTCTTATGCAGAGGCATGATGCAACGATAAAGCATCAATAGGAATAGAGCACTAACCAGGTTGGTGTGAGATAATAAAATGATTGATGCAGCAAGACCTGAGATTGCTTTCTTAACTCCAAATTTGATAGATGTAGATTGCTCAGCACAGCAATCTAGCATGCCTCTGGTTGGAATTCTCCTATTCGATAACAGAAAGGATTTAACTGTTTGTGACATGTTATAGATTAGCTATGAGCCAAATGGAATAAGCAAAGGAACCAATAGGGATTTCATGGCACTCACGCAAAAGTGGGAATACCAACTATGCTACATGTTGTCAGAGGGAAAAACCAAAATGAAGTGAAAGTGAATCCATAGCACGAGATTCATCTATTGGATGGAGGGATGTAAAGAAAATTGAACCTCTATATGAGTAAACATGATACTGATTTAATCTCAAAGAAATCGTAGCACAGTTGTGAATGTTTAACAGTCCAAGAAGTAGAGTGCATCTCTGGTTGCAGTTGCATATAAGGTAATGCTATTATAACAAAATACAAAGTAGCATATGGTATTTTCAAAATCAAGTGAAGCACTTAAGTTCCAATGCTATTGCAATTGGCATGTAACTATTAAGGCAATGGATTGGTATATCAAATTCCATCATATTTAAGGAATTGAACTAAACAGAATTCCCAATTTAAGTAGATGATTCTGCAACTATAAAAAGTTCATGAGAAGGCTCAAAATCACACGACAGAAAAAGGCGATTCAATAGCGTTCTCAAGCCCCTAAATTGATGTCTTTGAAATTCTAATCCAAATTGCGTTTCAAGCCTTCAAGGTGAAGCATTCCCCTCCAAGTTCATCAAAAAGCAACTAAAATTGTTTCGTAAAACATCCACATCGATTCTGGAATTTGAAAATGGAAGTAAAATTTCGAAAGCTAATTACTTCTCTCAGAATCCCCAGTCCCAAGTAAAAAAGTGAGGAGGTGAGCATTATACCTGGGCAGGCGAGGATGAGAGGTTTGATGTAATAGAGGCGGTGATTGTGCTGCTACAGATTGGTACACCATTTTCAGCTTTGTTACTTCAACTACAATTTCTAATTCGACACCTCTTTAGTATACGCTTCTAGTGTAGAATTCAATTACTAGATTAGTAGTGTACTAGTAGTATTTCGGAGGGACTTCTGTTTTATTGGGATTCTCATAAGAGCTTTCGATTTTGGGCTCTTATCGGTCTGTCCAACTTTTTTATGTTTCGGCGTGCTTAGCTTCGGACATTGTTGTCCATCCATTTAGTGGGTACTGAAGTAGTTGAAGTTTATCTATAAATGTTAAAAGTTGTTGACTTATAATCAGTAAGTGTTTTGAAAATAATGTTGTTGGTCTAGAGACGACTTCAGATCTAGGAAGGAGTGAATAATCTGAGTTCAAGTTCAAATTCAAACACGAAAGTCAGTCTGTTACTGAATTTGCTCGCTAAATAGTTTAGCTCGCCAAAGCTTTCTGATCGTCTGGGTAGAGTGGTTCAAGGTACTGAACACTGTTTACCGACTTCAGTCAGTACACAAGCGACTCAGTACAAGAATAAGTGCGGAAAGTGTAGGCCCGATTTTATTCGTCTCGTTTGAATAATGTTTTTACTGAAAATTGTTTCAGTTATGCTTGTGCACGTTTTATGGTTTTACTGAAAATCCATACTTGTGAATTTTGAAAGTCAGTTTTATGCAGGATGAACATGAACCAATCTCGATTAATAGTCTTGACTCATGAAAAGATACGTTGGAGAGGACCTAGCCATGTGTCAAAAACAACATGAAAAACGACCGTCTCATTTTGAACATCACTGCAGAGATTCTCTCTTTTTCAATCTTGAGGGCAACTTTATGTCAGTGCAAGTACAGTGCTGACAGCTCCTCATTGGTTGAGGTTGACTGGTAGGGAAGCTTGTTCAAACTTCAAGACTGATGCTGAATTGACTTCCTCTGATACCTCGGACACTTTAACTGAGTTGTCTTCTACTCCCTCCGTCCCATTATTAGTGGTGCCTTTCTTTTCGGCACAGGAATTAAGGGAATATATAATAAAGTATGAGAGATGAGTAGATAATAAAGTAGGAGAAAGAGATGAGTGTGATAATGAGAGTGTAGGAGAGAGAATATGATAAAGTATGAGAGAGAAATGAATATAATAATGAAAGTAGATGATAAAGTAGGATAGATAAGATAATAACGTAGGAAAGAGAGTGGTAATTTTTTACCAATTTGGGACGTCGCCACTAATAGCGGAACATCCGAATTAGGAAAGGTGGCCACTAATAATGGGATGGAGGGAGTACTAAAATTCTTCTGAGAAATTCAGCTTGTAGACCGATTTTTCTGTACTGATACTCAACACGCATTTAGTAGATTTTGATGAATCCTATTGAGTCTTCAAATACTAATTCTTTCCAACAACTGAGTGTGATAAAATACTGAGTCTATCAGTTATTGAAGTTTATCTAGTCTGCTGAGCTCTTAACATGCTAAGCTCACTAAGCTTTACATTATGTTGGTTCATTTATCAACTAGGGGTTTTGGAATCTTCAAATCTTATGAAAACTCATCACCCAACAAATGTTGAAAACTGCTAAGAGTGGGAAAAATGATATTTGGAATGTTGTTGATAATAGCAACTTATATTCACTTTTTAAATGTAATGTCTTTTTTACCCCTCCTACTCTTAAACAAATTTAAATTTCTACGTAAATAAAATTGAAAAGTTTTACATTCTATGTTTATATTTACTTTTAAAATTTCGATATCTGCCTATTTATAAATATCATATTATAAAATATTGCTATATCATATGTATAAATAAAGGTGGGCACAGGCCGGGTGCGGGTACCCGCGCTTGCGGGAAATAGATTTTCCTACCCAAATCCTTACCCGCATAGAGCGGATACCCGCATGTGGGTACCCATGCAGGTATGAGACGGGAACGGGAGTACCCGCGAAATTACCACACACTTTACATAAAATTCAAATAAATACTCAAATTTTTCAAAAAACAACCATAAACATTCAAATTTAATCTAATATCCAACCATAATTCCTCAACATCTAATATTAAAGTCTAATTCCTCAAAAAACAACCACAAACATTAAAATTTTAATTTGTTGTATATCACTAAGTTTATAAACCCATTGACATTACATATTTATTTACATTGTTATAAATATATACAAAATGCGGATACCCGAATGGGAACGGGTAATAAAAAATAATACCTATACCATACCCGATCCGATACTAAAATTGCGGATACCCGCGAAATGGGTACCCGTACCCGCTTCTCCAGACCCAAACGAGAAATACCCGAACAGGACAGGTATCAGCACGGATACCGTTTGTTTTGCCCGCCCCTATGTATAAATGTTATAGTGCATTGAAAAACTTGGTCTAATTTATTACTTTGCTGTTTCGGAGCGATGCAAAAAAACTGGTCAAATTTATTACTACTCTTTCTCTAATTTATTAATAAAAACATTGTACTCCCTCCGTCCAACTGATTTGTCTCATTTCCTTTTCGGGGTGCCCACTAATTTTATCCCATACCTAAAATAGAAAGAAATGAGTAGACCACAACCATCTAAACAAGTGAACCCCTACTCTTTTATACTTTTACACTACTATTTTATACCTTTACACCTAGTATCTTAAACTCCGCGCTGAAACACAATGAGTTAATATCAGTGGGACAAAGGGAGTATAATTTATTAGAAAATATTATTATATAATGTTGGTCTAGAGACGAGTCTTCAGATATGTTTTGGGGGGAAGGGGGGCAACACACCTGAGTTCAAGTTTCAACTCAAACATGAAGCTCAATTATTACTGAATTTGGTTGCTGAATAAATTCAGCTCGCCGACAAGCTTTCTAATTGGGTGGGCTGAGTGATTCAGTCTACTAAATATTGTTCACTGACTGAAGTCACTAAACTAGCGGTTCGGTATCAGAATTTATACGGAAATTTGTAGGCCCAATTTAATCGTCTATTTCTTAAAAACATTTGTTTACTGAGAAAGGTGAAGTATGCTTGTGCGTGTCTTAAGATCCTTTTAGAGAAAAATGTTGTATGAATTTTGAAAATCAGTTTTGTGCAATATGAACATTAATTAATGAAAAAGTAAACGACACACATAATTTTAGAATGGTTCGGATATGCAAAATTCTACGTCCACTTTCTGTTTTCATGAGTTCTTGATTAGATTATACTGAGCAAGTCTCAATCGATCCGTTCGCAAGACAGATCTTGACTAGTTAGAGTCCTTGTAACTTTATAATGGTTTCAAACACGAGGTTTGAGGGTTTTCTGCAACTATGAAGAAGTTCTCACAATAAGAATGGTTCAATGATGAACTCCAACTATGAAGGAGTTCAGATACGCAAGATCCTACGTCTACTTTCATGTTTTCAAGAGTTCTTGATTAGATTATACGGAGCAAGTCTCAATTGATCCGTTCGCATGACAGGTCTTGACTAGTTAGAGTCATAGTGACTTTACAATGATTTAAGACACGAGGTTTGAGGGTTTTTTCCAACTATGAAGGAGTTCTTACAATATGAACAATTCAATGATGAACTTCTTGGGTTTCTAAGCTTATGATATTACAAAAATTGGCTTAGATATATAGAAGCATGGAAATAGATCACTCTAGAGGTAAGAACTTAGAAGATAGACTATCACTTCTATGATTCTCTACTGAGTATGCTTTGAGCTTACTAGAGTATGTATGAGTGCTTTGTGTTCCTCTCTAACGCAATAAGGATGGTCTCTATTTATACTTGTGACTTGTGAATAGAACTGTTGGACAGAATGTAGATACGTGGTACACACGACAAGAAACACAGTATTCTTTAAAAAGTTGAACGTTACTAAAGAGATTCCCTCTTTTTCAGACGTTAGAGGTTGACTGTAGCTTTATGTCAGAACAAGTACAGTGCTGACAGTTCCAATATTGGTTGAGGTCAATTGGTAGGTGAGGCTTGTTCAATCTCCAAGACTGATGTTGAGTTGACTTTCTCTGATTCTTCGGAAACTTTCACTGAGTTAAATCTTCTACCATCATTTTTTTTTGTCTTCAATCTTTGACCGTTGCTTCTACTGATTTCACATCACACATTCAGTAGGTTGCAGAACCATACTGATGAGTCTTCAGTCAGCTAATCTCCAAGAACTGTTGAGTATAGTATTCTATTAAATCTGAGAAGTTAAAGAAAAACGCTATCTAGTCTACTGAGCTCAACTAAATTGAACATCAATTACATTATGTTGGTTCATCAATCAGCTAGGATTTTGTGATCTTCAAATCTATACAATACATATCATCACCCAACATATTATATGTTTAGGAGCGATAGAAGAACAACAAACTAATTAAAAGATGATAAAGATAATTTATTATTTTATGAATAAGGGTAAAATTGGAATTAGTGAATAATTGTAAGGACATTTTTGTATAAAAAAATAGATTAGAGTATCATCTGTAAGCTTCACTTGCCAATGCCCAACTTAACCAAATTCTCTATTTGGTGACCTTCTTTAGAGAAGTGAAAGTTGCAGTTTCCAAACACTAAAATAAATGCTGAAAGATATAAGCTGGTAAATAGAAGCTATCCTAAATATCCCTTTAATCACCAAGCACGTAGGATTTAGGGCCCGTTTGGAAGAACTTAGAAATTACTTATTTGAAATTATTCTAAATAATAAGTCATTTTGCGTTCGTTTGGGAGAACTTATCGAAATAACTTATTCTACTCCACTTTTGACTTATTTTCATAAGTTAATATTTATACCTTATGAATAACATATAAGGAGCTTATGTAGAGATCTATCATCGAATCCTGACAACTACAGTTTTTTATACTATAATTTTATATTGTATAAGCTATTATTAATTTGTGTATCCAAACACAAACAACTTATTAAATTTAAGAACTTTTTTCATAATTCCTTATACAATAAGTTATTTTGCCATTAGTAGTTATTTAAGTTGTTTTCCCAAACAGGGCCTTACTCGTAAATTAAGTTGGAAAATAATATAAAATAATAAGGTTATTTTATTTAAATAATTTTTAGACAACTACTGTAATTTCTTTTGTTCACATAATAGTTAACCAAACATGTATCTAAAAATAATTTGGATCATTTGTCCCACAATTTCGAGTCTCACTAATGTTCCACTAACATTTCAGCGATAAACGTCTAGTTGTAAACACCCAAATCTAAGTACTCCTGATGACATACCCATGGATCATGCATATAAAGCAACAATTAGCTCTTAAGGACTAAGCCAATCAGTAGCAAGTCAATCAGCAGTAAGCACAATGTCAATTCCTACTGTTGAAAATCTTGTTGAGTGCTATGCCTTGCTAGCAGTGAAGTATCAGAAGAAGAAGGACATAGTTAGAAAAACAAAGAGAGTGGCAAAGGGCTCTTAAGGTAAGAAAGATAATATCAAGAAGAAAGATGAGTCTAACTCTCAATCTAAATGCAAAAACACGAAGACTACTGCCAATACAGCTAAGGATTCATTTAAAAGAGAAGACAGAACATCATAGTGTTACAACTGCAAGAAAGTATGAGTGGTCAGAGCTCTCAACTATTGAGCGAGATGAACGACAGACCATAAGGAACAAGTTTTCCAAGAAGAGACAAACCTAGTAGCCTACAAATTATATAGGAAATACAAACTCTCTTAGGCTAATCCAATCAATAGCCTCTCTGCGCTCATTTTATTGAACTTTATTAATGTAACGTAAGTCTAGAAGTGTTATACAAATGTAACATCAATTGTTTAATTGGTAAAAATTATAGTGTTATTACCCTATCATTTTATTAGACATAGTGAAATCATCATAAAGTAATACTCAATCAATTAATAATATTTTTAAAATGATATTGTTATATCGTCTTGATTTGGGCAAGTGAAATAAAATAATCAATTTTTCTAAGATAATAAATTAATAATTTTCAGATAACTCCTATAAAAATATATGGTTACATTATAATTACACATTAATAATATTTTAAAATTACCAAGACAATTTTGTGAAATATAATATTATTATTATTATATTTTTTTAATTATATTGAATTCCATTTCTAACATTTCTTAAAAATACGATGATGTTTTGCCGAACTGCACCAAAATATCGGATTAATAATAAATCTAATTAATTCCCTAAACAATTCGGTGTTGTTTTCTTAAGAAAAAATATGAACTTCTTTCTTGCTTCTTTGTTATTAGATGCATTTCTTTGTCTTTTTACTAATATCATTGTTTATGGATCAATAGATATTTAACTTTTTAACTAATTCGGAGTAATAAATAATTATCATCATTTTTTAATAATTAAAAAAAACTCATTGTTTTTATAAGTAAATAGTAAAATGGTGATAAATTTGATATTATTTAAATTAATGAAAAATCGATTTCTAAGAAAATACTCTTAAAATTAATAAATATGAATTCAACTATTTATTAATCTCTTTATAAAATAATAAGCATGATCACAAATTCACAATATTATTAAATATGTAGAGATTTTATTGAAATGATTTTAAGAAGTTCCTCAAATAAGAAGCTACACTCTCATAGTAAGTTGCTAAAAGCATTCATTTTGAACTTAAACTTTAGCGTATTTCCATTTTCACTAATCTTATGGAATAAAGTAAGATAATGCCCATATAATACGAAAAGTCAAACTACAAATTTTGGATGATAAGAAGAGGAATAATGGGACTAAAATAAAATATTTTGGATTTTGGTTGTTTACAAGAAATCCCAGAATTACCGACGGATTACCGACGGATTAAAACACGGGTCGGCTATTACCGACGGAATATCGACGGGTCTTGTTTTTTGTAGTTACCGACGTATTACCGATGGATTTTTCCGTCAGTAATTTTACCGACAGATTTTTCCGTCGGTAATCCGTCGGTAATTTACTGACGGAATTATTCTGTCAGTAAAACTTAATAAATTTAATAAAAAATTTAAACTAATTTTACTGACGGAATAATTCCGTCAGTAAAACTTAATAAATTTAAACTAATTTTACTGACGGAATATTCCGTCAGTATTATTAAATTAATATTTTGAATTATTTTTTTCTAATTTTAGTTTGAATTTTTTATTAAATATTTAAGCTTTACTGACGGAATTATTCCGTCAGTAAATTACTGACGGAATACCGACGGAAAAATCCGTCGGTAAAACCCTAAAACACTATTCCCAAACCCCAAATACTATTCATCGAGACCCTAAAACGTCGGAAACGGGATACGAGAAGTCCGCTACGAAGGTGAAATCGAATATATCATGAAAAACATTAAATTATAATAATAGAGACATATAATTAAAGGAAAAAGAAAATATGGCCTCTTCATGTTTTTCGAAAAATGAGTTCGTTTTTCAGGAGAAGATATCTCTACTTCCATGTTTCATGAAGGATTCATATTATATTTTTAAAGGTGTAGTTATATTGTAAAGTATTTCATGATATTATCCTTAAATCATGATATATTTGAATAATTTCGACGTCGAAGCCTCGAACTTCGAATCCGACAACTGTTCCGTGGTTGACTCTCGAACCCGAGAAAGGCAACTAAAAAGTCAACGGTCAACTGCCACGTGTCACCGCACGAAACGTGCCACGTGTCACCACAATTGTTAAAAATTATCCGAATTTATAAATGGATGTTGTTATGTTAATAAATTATACTCCCTCTGTCCCAACGAGCTGTGCTCATTTTCCTTTTTAGTTTGTCCCACTCATCTGTTCCTGTTTCCAAAAAAGGCAAATTTTTACACACAATTACTCACTCTCTTTTTATGGGACCCACCACTTCACTCACATCTAACAACTCTCCTTAATCTACGTGCAAAAAAGAAAAGAGCACAACTCAATGGGACGGAGGGAGTATATTTATGTATGTATTATGTTAATAAATCATATAAGTGTGTGAGTTTTGGAAGAAGAAGACCTACACCAAGCCGAAGAAGGTGAATTATAATGTTAATAAATAATAATTTATTAACAAATCATATAAGTGTTAATTTAATAATAAATCATATAAGTGTGTGAGTTAATAAATCATTATGTTAATAAATCATAATTTATTATGTTAATAAATTATATATTTTTGTATGTATTCATGTATTTATTACATTAGTACTTAGATTGTCGGCCTTCTCTTCTTTCTTTCCCAATTCAAACTCTTCCCTTCTTTCTTCCCCATCTCCCTTCACCGACCGTCTCTACGGATTCTGGAAAGAAGAAGACCTACACCAAGCCGAAGAAGATCAAGCATAAGAAGAAGAAGGTGAAGCTCGCTTTCCTACAGTTCTATAAGGTGGACGATTCTGGAAAGGTTCAGAGGTTGAGGAAGGAGTGCCCCAACGCGGAGTGCGGCGCCGGAACTTTCACTATAAACTTTCCAACAAAATTCAACTTTCTACCCAACAGACACGAACTCCTCCTATTCTTTCTCTCCCCTTGCAAAACGAGGTCTCAGATTTCCAGATCTGCGAGGTCGCTCCCATCTGCTGCATCCAAGCGCACCACTCGCTCCTTTTCAGGTTTTTTACATTTTATGTGTTCTTATAAATGCTTGACATCAGTGATTATGAGATGAAATTTATATCTTGAGGACTAATATGGAATGTGTTGGGTCCATCCTCAGCACTGTTTCACTCAGTGGGAAATGATTCGGTCTTAGACAATGATCTTAAGCTCAGTAGCCTTGTGCTCTGTACTTGTCTGAAGATTTGAAGATCGCAAAACCCTATCTGAATGATGAACCATTCCCTTGTATCTGTTTTGTCTCTGAGGTTTCGCACTCGGCAGACACTCGCTCCGGTCAAGGAGCTCGCAGTAGCTTATCCGCCTCAGCACCGGCAAGAGTAAGACTCGCACATTGGACTCGGCAGAGCAAGATACCGAGAGAGTCACGAACCGGACTCAGCAGAGTAGTTCACCGAACTCAAAGCCGATCTTCGCAGACTTATCTCAGCCAGCCTATCTACCGAATACAAGGTCGGACTCAAGAACGGCAGATAGTCTTCGGGATCGGCCGAATCCTTTGAAAGACAATCAAGCATTGTCATGTACGAGGAAGAGAGAAGTCGGCTCTGTGCCTGTCTCGAAGTTTGTGATGTCTCAACCACTCCATCCACCTCGACGAATGACAAGCATACACGTGTCTTCTCACCTGCTAAAGCTGGTGTCAACCTTTTACCTAAAAAGGTGGGAACGTACACTGTTACCTACACCAAAAGAGCCGTTTGCTACCAAAAAGAGAGAGAGAGAAGAAGATCGTCTCCAACGGATCTATTTCAATCTCTGCTCTATAAATAGAGGAATCATTCAAGATTTGAAAGAAAAAAAGAACACAAGAGAGCGCGAAAAAGAGCGAATTCCTAAGAACAAAGTCTTAGTAAGAACTTGAAGAACAATCTCCGGCGAAAGACTACATTCTAGCTCATAGGGAATCAAGCTAAACCGACATATAAAGCCTCTAGTATCCAATCGACGTTACACGAACTTATAGCTTACCTTCAGCTGTTCGTCGATCTAGAAGCTACTCTCTCATATTCCCTATCCCTCTAACCCTAAGCTCAACTGTTCTTATCCATAGCTTAGACGAAGGAGTTCACATTTGAACCCAATCCTTATTGTATAAGGACTCCTTCACTGTTGGAGAAGTTTGTCAAACACTTTAAGTTTGATAGTGTTGTAAACTGAGACTTGGATCGTATAAAAACCAAGACGCGGCTTTGCCCAAGGTGTGCAAGCCGACCGAGACTAACTCGGGATAATAAATAGCCTCCCGATCATTCGGGACAAGTGGACGTAGGATTTGAGCGATATCCGAACCACTTTAAAAATCCCGTGTCTCTTATTGCTTTCTTAATCGTTGCATTGATTTTACTATTCATACCGAACATCATATTTAAAATCAATCAACCTGTCTCAAAGATACTTGAACTTTTAATCTACCGAATCGAGACTTAAAACGTTTTCTCACAAAAAACCGATTTGGGCCTACACTATTCCGCGCACCGAACTCTTACCGTAGATACCGAATTCGACCTAGTCGGTTAGCGGATCTCGACCGAGTCGAGACTCTTAGCCTTTAACTCGATTCGGAATAGTTGTCAGTCTGGTCCGACCAAGCTTTTGACCGACACCATCCCGAATAGGACTCTTCGAGTTCGAAGTTGAGAAATCGAATCGGGTGTATTCACCCCCCCTCTACACCCGACCGTACACTCGGGACCAACAATTGATATCGGAGCGGGAGTTCTTTAAGACTCTTGTCACTTTGAGACCGGTCTATTCGAACGGATCCGGAGGAAAACGTTTTCACTGCATATCACTCTACATTCATATCTATATTCTTCATGGGTGATATGTCAGGTATAAGGATGGTACCCATGTTCTCGGTGGAGAATTATGGAGTATGGCGAGTCAGAATGGAAGCACATCTGACATCCCTCCATGACAGTATGATCGAAGTACTTGAAGATGGACCTATCGTTCCCATGATCGATAGTGTCGTAACTCAGGACCAAGCTCAAGGAGGAGGAATGGTGACCGGGAAAAAGATTCCCAAAGACAGAAGTCTCTTCACTCCTGAGGAGAAGAAGCTTCACAACTTAGACCGTGTTGCCGTAAACGCTATACCGACCACCTTTAGTGATTCTTATCTTGGCGGGGTTCGTGAATGCAAGACCGCAAAAAGAACTCGGGACGCTCTAGCGCTACCGAGTAGAGGGACTCGGAAGATTAAAGCGAATAAACTAGCGCCTGGAACTCCAAAAGCCGGAAAGCTTGTCTCTCATGCCTTGTGACAAAATCGAAGATTCGAACGTCGATTTACCAATCGATGAACTCTATCAATGGGTCCGGGAAAGACATTCAAGAACCGAGAGATGAATCGAAGATTCCGAGGGCACCCGCGGACGGACACCGGACACCTTTTGCCACTCTATTGCGACATTCGACTTAGATGCTTGTGTCTCCCGACCATATCTTTTCGTAATTACAAGGCGAGAGGAGTTTGAGTTCGACGGACCTCAAAGAAAGTAGAGAGTCAAGCCGACACAAAATCGACCATGCTTTCAAAGCATCGGTCAGACAAAGCATCTCCAAAGAACGAGCAAAACGACGAGTAAGACCGAACCTTCACTCAATGATCTACAAGAAGGAAGTCTCGCTCGGAAGTATGCACCGCTCGCCGTAAAGTATCGAAGGAGAAGGAGCGACGAGTAAAAGTGACTAAAGCCTATCGGGAAAGGAAAGGTAAGTCAAATTATATGTCGAAACACACTCCCGACTCACAATCTTCTCGAATGCGAAAGAAGGATGACTCGTAACCGTCAAAGAATAGCGAAAGCAAAGAAGAAAAAGTCATCACTTGCTATAATTGCAAAAAGCCGGGACATTATCGGTATGATTGTCCCGAGCTCGGTAGTGCTCGAACGCGCAAAGACGTAAGGCAAGGAGAGAGAAATTCGCCCCGTAAAAGACAAGCTTATATTGCAGGCGAAATCTCGGACGACTCGGAAGTCGACTCCTTTATGGATTCATCTCGACGATGAAGCGCCTTCATGGCCTTAGAGCATGAAGCGGATGAATCACTGAAAAGTGCATGATGGCGGGCGAAGAGGATGAGGTAAATTCTCATGAACCACTTAACTCCTCTTCACACCGCACACACGACACTATTTCAAGGTGCGATGAGAATTTGGACGTCGCGACCGCATACGAAGAACCGCTCGACGAACAAATTCGGATGAGTCTACAAACCGCAAGACTCTTCGGGAGTTGGATACCCCGAAAGTAGAGAATCGGAGACTTTCTCGAGAAAGTCGGGTTGCTACCGAGGCCGAAGGACTTGTGTTGAGACTCGGGGAGGAGATAAACTCTCGATGGCCAAGTCTCAAGCATCAAGAAGATCGGATTTCGTTTTGACCAATGACTTGACTCGAAAAGATATCGAACCGAGTCTCGTCGAAGCAAGAAATGTCGGGACTTCGCACCGAGCACGACACACCGAAGAAGAGTGATGATGTCCGGAGGAGCCCGATGACCGAGAGGTACATGGGTGCCGAGAAGAAATTAGAGGCTATGCTAGCAAGCAATAAGCCAAAGCGCCGCAAGGAAGGACTTGGATTCAGCCAGGGGAGCTTCCTCATCGCCCCAAGACACTCGAAGTACGGCTTGCCGATAGGTTTGTTCAAGGGGGAGACTATGAACGCAAATATACCGAACCCCCTAGCAAAGAACAAACAGAAGATGAAAGCACCTCATCCCACACATCAGCATTTCGACAAGAAGATCGGTGCCAAGAAACCCCGGTTCGGCCAAGAGGGGAACCAAAGAAATCAAAATTGGCGCATCAAGATGGACCTCCAAAGCCGACACATCTAGCTCAGGATGGGTCATATTATTATGAACCTATAGTCGAAGAGGCTCCAAAGGTCGAAGAAAAAGAAAGCCACACGAAGGCTAAGGTCGGCAATCCACTAGCTCGGAAGATTAGGACTCCCGAACCTCGAAGCCTCGAAGTCACCTATGACCATCCAGTGGTCGGATATGTTGACTCTAGTGGAAAGAAGATGTCCGAAACCACCGGTGGTTGTTAGACAGATTTGGGTTATGAAAACTAACATCTAAGGACCCAAAATCAAAAATAAAGGGTACCGAATATAATTCTGTTTTGCGAGTGCGCAGAGACCCATGGTATGTGGACAACGGATGCTCAAGACATATGACATACCAAAGGAGTCTCATCAAGAATTATGTTATCGAAGATGGACCGAGAATCGAGTTTGGAGATAATGCCAAAGGCTACACGAGAGGATACGACACACTCAAAGCATAGGAACCGCCAACGTTCCTAGAGTATCCTATGTTGAAGGACTTCAAGCATAATCTTCTCTCGTTAGTCAATTTTGTGATAACTCGAATAGAGTGATTTTTGACGCTGGTTTTCGTGATGTTATTGATAAATCTACGGGGAAAACAAGTGTTATCGTGTTCGCGCAAAAAGAACATATACGTGGTCGATCGGAACTCACCGAACTCGAAGCTTGTTTGCTTTGGCGAAGAATGAAAACAGAACGGGGTGGCTATGGCATAGAAGGCTCGGTCATCTCAACTTTAAGACGCTCAACAAGCTAGCAAGAAACACTCTAGCAAGGGGACCGCCGAATGAAGTATTCAGCAAAGACACTCAGTGTGAAGCATGTCTGAAGGGAAAGCAAACAAAGAATGAAAATCCACCTGTTCCATCTCCTTCCACTGATGGAATCCTTCAGCTGCTACATATGGATTTGTTCGGTCCAGTCTCCCCAGTGACGATCAGAGGCAGAAAATATGCATTAGTGGTCATAGATGACTACTCGCGCTATATATGGGTCATATTCATTGCCAACAAGTCTGACGTCAAAACAGAGTTACCAACGCTTCTGAAAAAGCTCAGTGTTGAGAAGAACACCAAGATCAGAAAAATACGTTCAGACAGAGGAACTGAGTTCCTTAATTCCATGGTAGAGCGCTTCGCAGCGAAGGAATAGAGCATGAGACTTCAGCTGCACGCACACCTCAGCAGAATGGAGTTGCTGAACGAAAGAACAGAACTCTAAGGCCCCGTTTGGTTGGGACGGAGGAATGGAATCAGGAATCATTTTAAAGGAATGATTCCATTCCTCGTGTTTGGAAAACAAAAACGCATGGAGGTATGATTCCTCATACCCCTCTCTAACCCCTTCAAATAACACTTTCTCATTCCTCTACATTTGGGCACTTTTAAATTTGATTCCCTTACTTTTTCACGGTCTCTCTCTCTTTTTTTTTTTCTCGTTTTCATCTCTTTCACCCCCTCCCCTGTCTTCAGTCTTCACAACCCCTCCAAAGAACGAAAGGGAAGGTAAAGTTGTGCGATTCATCTCTCGTTGTCATCCGTCTCCGCCGCCGCTCCGTCTCCGCCGCTCCGTCTGCTCCGCCGCTTCTAGATCTGCTCCGTGCCCGCCGCCGCTCCGCCCTCCATTTCCGCCGCCGCGGCGCCCTCAATCTGCTAGGTACTTCCTCCAAACCCACCGCTCCTCTTGTTGTGCCGTCGATCTCGTCGATCTCTAATTAGGATTTTGCCCACTTCATTCATGTATGTATTTTGGGGAATTTGAATGTTCTGTAGTCGGGCTTAATGTACTGTAGTCGGGCTTAATTTTGAGATTTCCTAATTTTGAATGTTCTACTAAGCATGTGGTCGGCCTAATTTTTTGAGATTTTTTTAATGTTCCTAATTTTTCTAATTTGAATGTTCCTTAGAAGTTGGTTTGAATTCTGAAAGTTTGTTCAATTGGTTGGGGACGGTGCATTATTAATTTGTGTATTCTGTTTCTTGTGTAAATGGGAAAATTTGGGACGAAACTTGTAGAATTTGAATTCTGGAAGTTTGTTCAATTGGAGAAAGGATGAGGAAGAAACTTGGTGAGGATGATGATGATGATGAATAATTTAATGTTGACGGTGCTTCAACGAATAATGAAGTTGAACAAGATCGGCGTCCTAGCAAGAAACAAAAGACACAATTCAATTTAAGTGGGAAAGGGAAATCAAGGATAGGATCAAGCACACACTCGGAGGAGGTCGATCATCTTAACCGCATGACTTCTCAAGTTTGATTAGATTATGTCAGATTTAATTATGTATGATTGACTACTATGGTTTTTATTTAAATTTATGTAAGACATTATCATTTTATGTTCAATTAGATTTTTTTATGTTTAAATTTTATTTTATTTTTTGTTTCAAAATGTTATAATATATAATAGAATATGATATTTTGTGTACAAATTTATTTAATAAATTTATTAAGTTGATTCCATTCCTTCAGTCAAACCAAACAGGTTTTGGAATCAAGTTCATTCTTGCTGCAACCAAACAACTGTTTTCAGGAATCATTCCTTCATTCCATACCTCCAGGAATGATTCCTGATTCCGATTCCATTCCTTTCTGTCAACCAAACGGGGCCTAAAAGAGGCAGCTAGGACTCTACTCGAAGACTCAGGACTCCCAACCAAATTCTGGGCAGAAGCTACTAATACTGCATGTTACACTCAGAACCGATCTTTACTGACAAAGCAGCATAAGAGAACACCATATGATCTATGGAACGGCAGGAAGCCTTCTCTATCTTATTTCCATATCTTTGGTTGTTCATGCTTTATCCACAATAATGGGAAAGATCAGCTGAAGACTTTTGATAGCAAGTCAGATCAGGGAGTGTTCTTAGGATACTCTCGGGTCAAGCAAAGCTTTCGTGAGTATTCAACTATCGGACCCTTTGCATGGAGGAAAGCCCTCATGTTGTGTTTAACGAGTTTGCTATCGAAGACGGGAGCAATAACTCAAATTCCCGAATACGAGGACATCGGTAGACGCACTACAGGATCTAAGCGTAAAGGACAAATCAAGAGATCCGGCTATGTTGGGATGCTCGATTCGGACGAAGAAACCGAAGACAAATCTATCGAATCTCAACCACAGAGCAAGTAGGCCGAGCAAATTGATTCTCCCGAACGTAATCAATCCCGTGTAACTCAGGTCGATGAGGAAACCGTAGAGGTAATCGAGACCACTATCGAGAATAACAACTCGGGGGGGAACATCTAGTAATGTTCCCGAGCCGAATGCCCCCGAACCTCGGTGACTCAAGAGATCATACTCTTATCACCGAAATTCTTCAATCTCGTAATAGTACAACCGAAATGCCTAACTCACCTACTATCTCGTGTTGAACATATTTCGGATGAAGAGTTAAAACATCGTAGATCGTGGCTAGATGCTCACACCGCTCGATCTTATAATTGGAGATCCTTCAAAGACATGTCAAGACAAGATCCGGATCTGTCAAGGAGAAAGCGCATTATTTTCCCGCTTCTTGTCTACCGAAGAGCCTCGGAATATTGAGGATGCACTTAAAGATGCTTGACCGGATTATTGCTATGCAGGAAGAGTCTGAATCGGTTCACGAGAAACGAAGTATGGGAGCTTGTAGACGCACCCGGCATCAACATGTCATTGGAACCAAATGGGTCTTCAAAAACAAGCGAGATGAAGACAACGTTATAGTCGGGAACAAAGCAAGGCTCGTGGCTAAAGGCTACTTGTCAAGCCGAAGGAATAGATTTCGATGAAACTTTCACTCCGGTTGCAAGATTGGAGGCAATTAGACTATTCCTAGCCTACGCAACACATCAAAGATTCGAGAGTTTATCAAATGGATGTGAAGTCTGCGTTCCCGAACGGCGGCGTCTTGAAAGAAGAAGTCTATGTGGAACAACCGCCCGGCTTTCAAAGGGGACATCAAGTATATAGACTCGTAAAGGCTGCAGACGGGTTAAAACAAGCACCCGTGGCTTGGTACGATACCTGTCTCGAGTTTCTTCTTCGTAAAGGTTTTCGTAAGGGCACGCAGATGCACGTTGTTCAAAGCATTCGACCGAAAGACGACCTATAACTCGTGCGAGATCTATGTGGATGACATTATCTTCGGTTCGAAGAATGTCATTATGTGTCAGCAGTTTGAAAGAATGATGAAGGACAAGTTCGAGATGTCGATGATGGGAGAAATGAACTACTTCCTTGGTTTTCAAGTCAAGCAATCTGACAAAGGAACGTTCATCAATCAAAGCAAATACACTCGAGACCTCATCAAAAGATTCGGTGGCACATCCGGCAAACCTATCAAGATCTCGATGAACACGAATATGAAAATCGATCTTGATAAGGAGGGAGTATCAGTAGATCAAACCGAATACCGTGCTATAATTGGTTCATTATTATATCTAACGCCTACTCGTCCCGACATAACTTATCTTTGTAGGTGTATGCGCTCGATTTCGGGCGAATCCAGAGCGAGCCATCCGGACTCGATAAAGAAGATTCTTCGCTACCTCGAAGCACACTCAACATAGGTTTATGGTATCCACTGATGATAATATTGAACTAACAAAGTTATTCGATGCCGACTATGCGAGATGTAGAATCGACCAAAAATCAACTTCGGAGAACGTGTCGGTCCTAGGCAAGTAAGCCGATCTCATGGTTTTCAAAGAAACAAGCACTCGGTAGCCACGTCAACTACCGAAGCTGAATACATGGCTGCCAGAAGTTGCTGCGCCCAAATCCTTTGGCTGAGACAGCAGCTAAGAGACTATGACGTCATTCAGAATGAAGTGCCGATCTTCTGCGATAGTACTAGTGCTATTGCAATCACTTAGAATCCTGTTCTTCACACGAGATGCAAGCACGTGGACATCAGACATCACTTCATTCGTGACCATGTCGAAAAGAAGGATATCAGAATGGAAAAGGTCCATACTGACAAACAAAGGGCTGATATACTGACCAAGCCTCTAGCTGAATCCAGATTCAGAGAACTTTCAGTAGAGCTAGGCCTGCTGGACCCTACTGACCCCAGTCAGTAATAAGGTTTCAGGAGAGGAACATTCCAGTGAGGGGGAATGATCACTCTCAGTACTGAGTAAGTTAAGTACGTAGAGATTCAGAAAACCATCTACACGAGGTATCAGCTGACTACTATGTTCAGCTGACAGGTTTGCGTATCTCTACTCTATAGTATCTAATGCAACAATGATAAGCATTTATTATGGAGATTCAGCATGATTTAAATATCTCTTAGTTTGTCATTTATTGATAACAGATTACATTTAATACACGACATTCTATGCACAACTTTGCTGAACTCTGTGCGCATTAAATGCATGTCTTATCATAGTTACTCTTTAGGCATGTTTACAACTTGCATTGACTTAGACGGCTTTTGTGATCATTACCTTTTATAATATTGAATCTTAACCGTCCATCTCATAAAGTAGGTTTAAACTCAGCCTTAGATCGATAACTGTTCATCTTCTAGATATGTACATATTTTGATCAAATCTTAAGAACCGCCATATTCGCGCTTAACATTTCGATCATATCTTACCTCTTAAATCCGAGAATACCTTTGTGCAAAAACCCTCATTTGCTTACATTCTCTTCGATAAAATTCTCGGTATGCCTACATGAAGTTACTTATGTGCTGATCTTTATTGATTAGTATCTAGTATTAAAATGTTTTATTTAAAAATCGATACTGATAACAACTTCGTGTAACAGGTACAATGGCGGAAACCAATATCTCTATGATATCTCCAGCGGATATGCAGAACATTCTGGAGAAGGATCGCGTGTGGTTTGAACCCACCATGGATTTCTATTCATGCGATCTGGAGTACATGGACGATATATTCTCGGCCTGCGCGAGTCGTGGCTGGAGAAATTCTGTCTAGGAGGCCTTCGTTCTTCCTCCCGAGACGGGTTGCGGCGCAGCGTACTTGAATTCAGACGCAGTGTCTGGAGACATAGTGGCGAGATTTGTTGCCCATTCTATCCAAAACGCCACTACGGAGCTGAAGCAGATGTCCATCAAGGATGCTTTGAAGCGGAGCTTTGATCTGCCCTCCGAAGGGATCAGTACAGTCGGGTACAGAGATGGTGATCGTTGTATTGCACCAAATAATCCTGTAAAAATCAGAGAATTACTTCAGTATAGTTCACAGGTATCGAACACAGGGAACGGACGACTAGACACTTTATTTTTCCTACTTATCTAGGGTTTTGGTTAGCAACCACGCAAGAATTGGGTTTTCTATTAAACTACGAACTTGTAAAATTAAAAGCAAATATAAAAATAGAAAACGGAATTTAAACTGAATTAACTAGGCAATTGAAAGGCAGGTCCAGCAGAATATTTATGCACATGTTTATTCCAATCCTTGGCACTTAATATGAATTAATCTCAAGAATCTACTAGTTATAGACCACCGTAACTTAAACTGCGTGATCTCACTCCCACTTACTTATTCGGTAACCGCCATGTTGGGCATAGAAACGGCTACTTCCCTAACCTAGCTACAACCTACGTTGTTGGGCAAACAATAGATTTAATAGCTAGACAACTTTATCGAACTAAGGGAGCCTAGTATAGGAGCCTACTCGTATGTTGGGCATCTCATAGTCTCCTATCGGTTTAATCCAATTACTCTAACGAATAATTTTGCTACTTACCTAGCCTTGTTCCACGAGAAACGATGGAAGTACTAAGTTAGCTACGATCGCGCAACCTAGGGTGATCAATCCTAAATTACTAGCCGATTAATTAATTGGGAATTATCCCGAAACCCTTTTGATTAATTATGAGCACCTAAGCCTCATGTACTGTTCACGTGTGCATTCACATTCTGCCGGACCCTAAAAAGTTTAGCTACTCATGCAGACGCTTCGGTTGGGCAACTGGGACAGTTTACAGAACAGAAATATAAACACGAATAACCCTAGATCTAGCATGAACGAAAATTAAAACTATTAAGGCAGAAAATATAAATCTACGAAATTAAACTAGAACTTGAATTAAAATAGCAACGAGTGTTCGAATGTAAATCTTAAGATCCTAGAAAATGATTAAATGCAAAACGAAATAAAACTAGAGTTCAACTACGAATTTAAAGAACATAAGTCTGAAATTAAAAGGTATTTTTCTTCTTCTAATAGCTACGGAAATCTGGTTCAGCTGGTTCGGAAGGTTGTCCGGCTTCGGCGGTCGGCTTGGGCAGTTCGGCGGCGGCGATCGTGCGGCGGTGGTCGTGCGGTGGTTCGGAAGGGAGCAATGGCCGGAATGTGAGCTCGGGATGTTGGGGACGTGTTCTATGGAGCAGAGGTGGTGTGAATTTCGTGCCCCCTTCATCTCTTGATATACTCCTCCTTTAGATCTTGATTAGGAAAAGATTTGGGTGGATAAGGAAACAAGATCTTTCCTTAACCACCAAAAGATATTTTCTTGATCTTTTCCTTTCCTCATAACCGTGCCCTAAACCGCGAATTTCCGCGCCTTTTCTTCACCAAAACGCGCCAATTAATATCCTTGTCATCCTGCCATGTCAGCACCGAAACCCTGCATAATCCGCCACTGCGATTGCACCGGTTGGCCAATTGACGCACTTTTCGGCCTGAAATCACTAAGTACGAAAACGACTCATCAAATATCCTTACACTTGATTTATGCTCGCCCTCGAGTATAAGGAGAGAAAAAGATAAGTACTTAGTTATTTCGGCCAATCCCTAAGACTCAAAACAAAAATAAAAGACTCAAGGAAAATAAAGACACGACAAACAAGGATAAAATGACACGAACAAAACAAAGACACCAAAGAAACACACAGACTCAAATAAAAATATGAAAAACAATGACGTGAAGCAGCACCAATTAATTCAAAATTCTCAACACCGATTAACTAGCCAAGCAAATCAAATCATGCAAATATGATCTCATCAAGCAAGTAGACGATGCAAATTTCGAAACTAAACACACATATATCAACTTGGTCAAAATCTAAACAATGTGGATCTCCTCAAGGTTCGCTTATCACTCAACTAATCTAAGTCCGGTTCAAGCCACTCAAGAAAATAAATCCACGCAATTACGATAAGAGATCGACAATAGCATTATCAAGGAGGTCTTTATCATTAGGTTGTAATGGGGCTTAGGACTTCGACAAATTGATGTTGGTAAGGGTCCTAGGGGTACTAAGCTTCATCAAAATTATATTTCAATGTTATGCATGTCAAACTCACTTAGTTGTGCAATTAATGTAACAATTCAAAACTTCCTACCACTTAGCAATTTCGAATACATGCTACAATTATTTTTATGTACCCATTTTTTTTTTCTGCCACATCTCTCTTTTTTTTCTGAATATTTCATATATATATTTTTTTTTCATGGCATATTTTTTTCTTTTTCTGGGTACAGGCTGTCTCAACTCGGGCAATCGGGCCACTTACATTCTCGCTTTTTCTTTCGCAGCCTTATACATTCAAGTTTTGACCTATACACATCTTTTTTGCAAGCACCTCTTAATTGGGTAGGTAGAGGACATATGTAACACTCCTCTAAACAACAATATCATGCACAAGAAAGTTTATAAGACATGCAATAACATGGGTCAAGAGAAAGTTTAAAAGGCCTTGGCTAATATTTTACTAACTCATATCAAAGAATCGGTCAAGGCTCAACTTGGCTCACTAGGGGATAATTTAGGGTCGAAAATATTTTGTCGCGGCCGTTTGGCTAAAAATCCCTAGTGCCTCCTATCATGTATCACAAATGACTCAAACTTATTGCAATTTTGCGGATAAACACTCTCAAAAGAAATAGTAGGAAGTGTCCTACTTTAAGGCTCAAATCTAATATAATGAGTGGTTTATAAAATTCGATCCAACAAGGTTTATTTTTCCTCATCCCAAGTTACATACACATATGTGCCTAGATCTAATTTTCACAAAGTCTACAAGCAAGCATATTGAAACATAAAAGCACAAATAAGACATGCTTGAGCATAGAAAATCGGAGTATCAAAAATCGAAAATTTTGGCATGCTTCGACACAAAATACCCCCCTCCTTACACTTAAAACTTGCTCGCCCTCGAACAAGGAGAAAAGACAAAACAAAGAGAGAAGGCATGACAAAATAAAAACAAAAACACCCTCCTTACACTTGAACCCTTTCAAGTGTAAGAACATACTAACAAAAGAGACAAAAGAAAATAAACTACCCCTCCTTACACTTGAACCCTTTCAAGTGTAAGGACATAAAAGACTCACAAAAACTGACTCAAAACAGAAAACAAAAACGAAAAACAAAAACTGGGGAGAAAAGTTACTTGGCGCCTCGCTTGGGCAAGCGAGGCAATCGGCTCATCACAGTACGACGAATGGAAAATGTCGGGCAACAACTGCACTTAAGTGAACTAATCACACTTAGCCAAGAATCTGAAAAAGAAGAACACACCAAGCATAAAATCAAATGGAAACAAAATACGAAATAAAATAATAAAATTACTAGAAACGCGGGTTGCCTCCCGGAAGCGCCTCTCTTTAGAGTCTTTGGCTAGATCTCCTCTTCAAGATCAATCGTGTGATAGTATGTGCAGTAGAGTCACATCCACTACATTGATCACCCGCTTCATCTTCTTCCCACGATCTTTATACCACTTGAAATCGTCATAGGCCTTATTCCGAAATTTTTCCTCACACTTGGTTGATGGCCTATGCACCTGCAAGACGATGGTAGTCTGCCCTCTTGCTGTCCTTTTCTTATCTCTTTCAGGTTGGGGCTTCAATCCCACGGTTGTCAGCCATTCTACTATAGAATCGTCTTGATTGGGCAACTGAAACACACTACCGACAATTTCCAGTTTTGGAGCTACGTATAAAGCCAAGAGACTTTCTCTGATCTCCTCGTCCATCATATCTTCAACATCTTCTTCGGTCAGTCCTTGAGTCAAGGTGACCTCCATTTTATCCTGCATCACATACGTCTCAAGATATTCTTGGACAATAGCATCAATGGAGTCGTAGAAAAAGCATTCTCATTCTCATGATCATAGGGTTCCTTAAGTGTTTCGACTATGCGATGAACATAAGTTTCGTTATGGTATGCTACACTTATCGAACCCTCATCCACATTAATTATAGCATTTACAGTCTTTAAAAATGGTCTACCCAATAACACTCCCGCAGTTCCTTCAACTTGCCTATCATTTGTGTCAATTACATAAAAATCAGCAGGATAGACAAAATTGTTGATTTTGACTAAAATGTTTTCGAGTAAACCTATCGGAGCAATGCATGACCTATCCGCTAATTGAATTATCACCTTAGTGGACACTAATTCAACTCCAATTAATTGATTATAGACAGACAATGGCATAACATTAATGGACGCTCCTAAATCACACATGGCTTGCTTAATCAAAACATCACCCATCGAGACAAGGCGGTGTAAACATACCGGGTCAGCACATTTAGCAAGCAAAGCATCTTCTCGTATGATTGCCGATACCGTGTGGTCGAACAAGAGTTTTCCGGACTCGGGAACTTTTCCGACAATGAAATTCTTCACAAATATCCCGAACTTGGGAATCTTTATGGCTTCAAGGAAAGGGATATTTATCTCTAATTTCTCGAACGACTTCATGTAATCCATGCTTTCCTTGTTCGGCGTTCTCTTACTTTCCAAAGCTTCCGGAAATGGTGGAGGAAGTATCGGTTTAGACTCCGATCGGATAATCGGGACGCCTTCGTCTTCCCTGCTCGGTTCAGCATCTTCAACATGCCGCTCTCTCCGGACGGTAGGGTTGTGCGGGCCGTTCGCGGCCTTCTTCTTTTCTCGCCGCCTTTTCGGGGTGTCTCGGTTGCACAATTAGGCCAAGCAGCTTCTTTTCCTCCACGCAACGTAATCGATTGCGATTATGGGAATTTAGATTTAGCAGTTTTTGAGCTTGTGAAGGTAAATGCTCGTGACCTCCCTTCAGATCTTGGAGTGAGCTGGTCATTTTGAACACTTGCTCGAGATAGATTTTCCAAAGTAACTTGCTTGATCCATCTTCAATTTTTGCATCTCTTCCTTCATGGCTTGAATCTCATTTTGATTTGAGATTATCTCTTTCGCATCCGCCTTTGATATGTAATTGATTCCTTTTGAGAAGCAATCATCTCGTGCATCAATTCTTCAAACGAAGAAGATCCCCGGTCCGCTTGGCCATGCGATGGACCTTGTTGTTGGTATATTTGATGGTGTGGAGGTTTGTATGCTTGAGATGGTCAGTTTAGCACGGTTTGTACCATTAGTAGGTGTTTGGTACAAATTGTCATAGCGATGGATGAGTTGTTGTACTTGACTTTCTCGGAAATTCCACTCGCTTGGGCGATCGGGCACCGTTCTCTCCATCTGTTTCCTTTTTACCGCACATACTTAATTGACTTACATTAGCCATAGCATTCGGGTTAGGGCCGAGTCCGAGCTGGAAGTTGTCCTTGAGAATTCTTTATCTCTTGCATCGTAGAATTCAGCTTATTCATCCGCTTGGCCAAGTTTTCCATTGTAGCTTGCCGATCCTTCTTTGTCGATTTATCTCCCGCTGCATTTGTTGTTGAAATGCAGGAGTGTCCTTTGTGAAGAAACCATTTCAGCCAAAAGTTTTTCCAATGGATTCTGGTGCTCTGGTTGGGCAACTGGAGCACTCTCGTCGCCGGAACCGCCTTTGATGCGGAGGCCTATACGTCCTGTTGGTAGCCATTTCGATTAGGAGCCCGATAAGGTTGCTTTGAAAATTTTGTTGATGCTTGGTATGGGCCGTTGAAATTGTTGTTGAGGCGGATTCCTCGATTGAAATTGTTCTTCCAGTTGCCTCCATCGAAGGTTTGGATGAAGCCCTTGCTGTCCGCTCCAATTTCCAGCTGCGTTTACTTCTTCTCCTGGACATTGTAGTGAGGTATGTCCTTTTTCTCCACACGCTCCGCATGCATGATCGGCATTTGATCAGCTTGAAGCGGTAGCGTTCTGCTTGAGTAGCAAGTCGAGCTTGTCTTGCAGGAGACTGAATTTTGCCTCCACTTTACTATTAATTTCCTCCAAGTAGTCGGAGTGAGACCAATTTACTGCTCTCCTTGTTGGTCTTGGTACTTTGTATTGTGAGGTAGACTCCGCAAGCCCTTCAATTATATTTCTTGCATCTTCGTAGAGGCTTGTATGGAAATTCCCTCTCAGACCGATATCAACCATGACTTTAGCTTCGTCTGTCATTTCTTGATAGAAAATTTGTAGAAGCTCCACATCCGAGTAGCCATGGTTCGGACAACTATCGACGAGTCGTCCAAATCTCTCCCAGTATGCGCCAAAGGTTTTGTCGAGTTCTTGAGCAATCCTAGAAATCTGCTTCTTTAATGTATTTGTCTTGATCGCGGAAATACTTCTTTAAGAAGACCGTACGCATCCGGGGCCCACGTCGTGATCGTGTTCGGCTTTAGACTAGAGAACCACGCTTGTGCTCCGTCTTGAAGAGTGAATGGAAAGGCCTTGAGCTTGAAAGCGTCCGAGGTTGCCCCCGCCGGTGCAGATTACACACTTGGTTGAACGACGCCAAAAAAGAATTTGGATTCTCGTTCGTCCTTCCATAAAACTTCGGCATGGCAGCGACCATGTTCAGCTTGACATCTATTTGTTCTGTAGTAGTGATTTGGATTGGTCCCGGTAGGTCCGCTCCCATGTCAAGCGATCCGGTATTCATCCTCAAGGGTGGTGGATCATGCACTTCGTCTTCCATCTCTTCCTCCTCTGATTCTGAGCTTGTTACTGGAGTGTTGTAGAGTGTTTTGTCGAACAAAACAGTCTCTTGTTCTGAGTCGCTGATCGGATCAACGGCGGATGTTTTGTCTACTGGTTGGGCAGTTAAGACGTCTGCTGCCCTGGACAGAATTTGTTGCTTTTGCAGCTTTGTCTCCTTCCTATTTCTTTTAGCTGCTTTCTCGATCTCAGGATCGAATATCACATTAGGCTTGGAAGACCTGCTCATGCAACATTAAAAAGCACGAAAGATTAGTAGAAAAATCAAAGAAACTAGTTAACACCGTTCCCCGGCAACGGCGCCAATTTGGTGATCGCTGTATAGCACCAAATAATCCTGTAAAAATCAGAGAATTACTTCAGTATAGTTCACAGGTATTGAACACAGGGAACGGACGACTAGACACTTTATTTTTCCTACTTATCTAGGGTTTTGGTTAGCAACCACGCAAGAATTGGGTTTTCTATTAAACTACGAACTTGTAAAATTAAAAGCAAATATAAAAACGAGAAAACGGAATTTAAACTCGAATTAACTAGGCAATTGAAAGGGTGTCCAATGAGAATATTTATGCACATGTTTATACCAATCCTTGGCACTTAATATGAATTAATCTCAAGAATCTACTAGTTATAGACCACCGTAACTTAAACTGCGTGATCCTCACTCCCACTTACTTATTCGGTAACCGCCATGTTGGGTATAGAAACGGCTACTTCCCTAACCTAGCTACAACCTACGTTGTTGGGCAAACAATAGATTTAATAGCTAGACAGTTTTATCGAACTAAGGGAGCCTAGTATAGGAGCCTACTCGTATGTTGGGCATCTCATAGTCTCCTATCGGTTTAATCCAATTACTCTAACGAATAATTTTGCTACTTACCTAGCCTTGTTCCACGAGAAACGATGGAAGTACTAAGTTAGCTACTGATCGCGCAACCTAGGGTGATCAATCCTAAATTACTAGCCGATTAATTAATTCGAATTATCCCGAAACCCTTTTGATTAATTATGAGCACCTAAGCCTCATGTATCGTTCACGTGTGCATTCACATTCTCACGGACCCTAAAAAGTTTAGCTACTCATGCGAGACGCTTCGGTTGGGCAACCGGGACGCTTACGAACGTAAATATAAACACGAATAACCCTAGATCTAGCATGAACGAAAATTAAAACTATTAAGGCAGAAAATATAAATCTACGAAATTAAACTAGAACTTGAATTAAAATAGCAACGAGTGTTCGAATGTAAATCTTAAGATCCTAGAAAATGATTAAATGCAAAACGAAATAAAACTAGAGTTCAACTACGAATTTAAAGAACATAAGTCTGAAATTAAAAGGTGTTTTTCCTCTTCTAATAGCTACGGAAATCTGGTTCAGCTAGTTCGGAAGGTTGTCCAGCTTCGGCGGTCGGCTTGGGCAGTTCGGCGGCGGCGATCGTGCGGCGGTGGTCGTGCGGTGGTTCGGAACGGAGCAATGGCCGGAATGTGAGCTCGGGATGTTGGGGACGTGTTCTATGGTGCAGAGGTGGTGTGAATTTCGTGCCCCCTTCATCTCTTGATATACTCCTCCTTTAGATCTTGATTAGGAAAAGATTTGGGTGGATAAGGAAACAAGATCTTTCCTTAACCACCAAAAGATATTTTCTTGATCTTTTCCTTTCCTCATAACCGTGCCCTAAACCGCGACTTTCCGCGCCTTTTCTTCACCAAAACGCGCCAATTAATATCCTTGTCATCCTGCCATGTCAGCACCGAAACCCTGCATAATACGCCACTGCGACTGCACCGGTTGGCCAATTGACGCACTTTTCGGCCTGAAATCACTAAGTACGAAAATGACTCATCAAGAGATGACCGAGTTGATGAATATCTTACCGTCTTCTGTGGAAAGCCCACTACTTTCAGAGCTACTTTTCCGAAGAACAGCATGTTGCCTCAGTTCAGGGCACTTGCTTATAAAGTGACGCAACCACTGCGACAAGCCAAGCAGTGGTCGTTTGACCGGTGTCGAGGCCTAAGATTCGAGATGATGATGGCCATATACGACCGAGCCCGGATTAATTGGACGGAGTTCTTTCTCCGAGAATTCATGGCTCAGGCTGCTAAGTTTGACAAGGCATCGAACATGCTGAGCGCAAAGGGCAAATTGCTGTATGGACTCAAACTGTCTATCATGATCGAGGATTTATGTGGATCTAAGCCTATCACCTATAGTGACAAGGAGTACTTCAATGTGAAGAAGGTCAGATTTTACAACAAGACAAAGCAGCGCTTCAGCCAGATAGGGTCGGGACCCTCGGCAGTCTCTCCGCAATCAAAGCCTCAAGAAGAGCTACGCCTACAAAGAAAAGAACCCCTCCCGCTAAAACTCCTAAGGCACCGGCAAAGAAACCGAAGAAAGCCGTTGAGGTGCCGGCCTCCGAGGAGGTTCCCAAGTGCCCGCCGAACGGGCTCTTGAGAGGACTACTCGGCCCCCGCACGGTGGTTGATGAGTCCGAGTCTTCCGAGAAGACTCGGTCGGTGGAGAAGATCGTCTCCACCGAAAGAAACCAAGGGGATGCTTCGAAGCTTAGAGCGCGAGATATTCGGCCGCCTGAGACGCCCCCCTTCTCGTCCCTCCACTCGGCTCGGTCCCTCCAACCGAAGAGCAGACTTCACACATAGACTTGGAGTCCAAGACCGCATCCGAAGGTGAATCAATCGGGATGGAAGCTTCAATGATCTTATCTCGAGCCTCCCGTGAGATCCTTCAACGGATCTGGGAGCTTGCCGATCATTCGGGACTTGATGATCATTGCCAAATCAGCAAGGCTCCACATGCTTCTTCGCTTTCAGGAGTGGCCGCATCTACTTCGCCTTGTTCTCCACTACTCCTGTCAGCAACTCCATGAAGAAGAGATGAAGTTGAGGCAACAAATAGGCTACTCAGAGCCTGCTGACCTCAGCACCATGGAGAATCGAGGGCCGCTATGCTTGCGATGATACATGACAAGCAAGCGAAGGCTCAAGCACCCTCGGATGGGTCGGATAATGACGACCGGGGACCCACCCAAGGATTCGGACCTCGGACAACCCGATAAGGGATCACTCCGGGACAAGGATACACATGCCGAAATTCCCGATATTCCTCTCGGTATCCTTGGTCCTGAGAAGTCCAAGGCTGGTGCTTCGTCCTCAGCAGAGCCCGCTCAGCTCTTGCTGCAGTCGACTTTCGAAGCAGCGCCCAGCCAGACCGCAAAGAGATCTCGATCAGTGGCAAAAGCCTTAACTGCTCAAGGGATCAAAAATCGAGATCTTGCGAAGGCTATCCATAGGACATGGAAGCGGATCGCTCAAGCCACGACTAAAGAACTTCGTGGGCCGAAGTCTTTCGTCTCTTCATCGGCCGCCCCCGATGTTTCGCGCTTATTTCGAAGCGTTGGCTCGGCAAGCAAGAAGTCCCATTCGAAGCTCGGCTCAAGATCTTTCGAGAGAGCCAAGCCAAGCTACTTGATGAATTTTTGGCTTCTAAACTCGGCTCATACTTACGCTATCACCGAACAATCCGAGGCCACCGAACAAAGACTTGAGAATATCCAACCGGCCTTGGAAGACAAGATCACCGAGAAGCCGAATGAGGTAAAGCTGCAGTGAACTCTCTTACAAGCAATTTGATGAAGTTCTAACTTTTGAGAGGAACGAGCTGCATGAGGCTCGACGGAAATCCACAATCAAATTCGATCCGTCAACCTCCTTCAACGACCTTCGTAACACAATACTTATCCCTACCCCGTACCGCAATTGATGATGCCAAAAAGGGGGAAAGTAGAAGAGGGAAGAGTATTGAGCCGACCAAAGGCAAGAAACGAGCACCGAGAAGCCGACCCCCCACCAAAAGTCCAAAGTCTAAGGGGGAAGCTACACCGAAGTCATCCCAGCACTCGGACTCGGAAGGGTGAGGCCCGGGGTGTCCCAGTGCGAGCACAACTGCGACCGGCCCAAG
Source organism: Lavandula angustifolia (assembly GCA_028984105.1). Taxonomy (NCBI): domain Eukaryota; kingdom Viridiplantae; phylum Streptophyta; class Magnoliopsida; order Lamiales; family Lamiaceae; genus Lavandula; species Lavandula angustifolia. Next base: position 10,421,279 of record CM054818.1, on the reverse strand, counting down.
TGGCTCGGGATCCCGAGCTACTCATGCAACCCGGACTCCTACCGATATCATCAAGGAGGTTGCGAGTATGCTTGAATAGAAAGAGGACTCGAGAGGACTCGGATGACGATGAAGAAGTCCCTCTACCTCCACCTGTTCAAGGCAAAGGTAAGAAAATTCCGAAACTTCGCGACCCCTCCAAAGCAAAGAAACCCCAAGAGATACATCTCACCGAGGAGGAGGCTCGGATTGCCGCCGATGAGAAGGCGGCAAGGGAGATCACCGATCCTGAAGCCGCCAACAAACCAAAGTCTAAGCCTGCTAAAGGAAAGACTAAGGCACCAAAGACGCGGTGGAAAAAAGAAGGCGCCCGCTAGATTGCCTCCCGTAAAAACTCGGAATTGAAGATGATGAAGATAGGGAGAGGCAACAAGAAAAAGGCACCGAGAAGCAAGGTACATCCAAAACCAAATCCAGTACCTCGCCGACTCCGAACAAGCTCCTCGAAGCCTCAAGAGCAAGATGCGAAATTGAAGAAATCTTCGCTCGGATGGATAGCTATCTCTACGAGGAGAGGAAGCTAGACAAATAGAGGCTGCCAGCGGAGGATACATTTGGCAGACCTTGAGGCACTCAGGAAGCGTACTGAACAAGAGGCCAGGCTGAGAGTTCCTTCGAAAGCTGACATTCCTTATCGATACAGAAGGTTCATGAAGCCAAACGATCTGAAAACACATAGATGGCTGAGATCAGACGAATGGATGCCTATTCAGTTCAATCAGAGATGGGAATCGGCCAAGATAGAGTTTATTAAGAGAAATTATTTCTGGCGATTCTGGCCTGAAATGCCTAAGGCTGATGCCTATGTCGAGTGGATGACCATTACTGAACCTGATCTTTACCCATATATGCACAGAGCAGTAACTGAAGGGGTAGTAGTCAGCGTTCCTGAAGCAAGGATCATTCCTCCACCTAGAAGACAAGACGACTCAGTACATCTCGGAATGATTGAACAAGAAGTGAAGAATGCTGCGTTGAATAGAGGTTTAGAAAAAGATGATCCAGCAGACTTCGCCGAATACCTGAAGCTGAGGAAGAACACGTTCAGAATGTATGGAGTCCCACTGCCTGAAGATAAATCCCAAGGTTTCATGAATAGGATTCAGCAGTTTAAGGGTTCTCCTTCTTAGTTCTCCTTTTAGCTTAGCAAGATTTGTAATGTACTGAACTGTTTATCACATATATACAAATCTTCTTTTGGCTCTGACAACTACTTGTTGTCTAAATAGCCGTGTTTGCTTTATGCTTTAACACTCAGAATCACTGAAGTGATTACTGACACACACACACTGTTTATTTACTTGTCAGTTTTTGCTCGGTTAGATCTCTGATAGACTAGACTTTCATAGAGTTACTATTTCTCTTAGGGAGAAATTGTTGCATGGGGGAAATTATTGTAAAGGGGGGAAATTGTTCTGCCCTGTCTCCCTCGGTAGTCTAGCACTTACCGGACAACTCCACTGATCCTACTTGTAATATTTGTAAGGAGCTTTGTTTCGAGTAAGTTAGTGTTTAGCATAGTTGATAGGACATAGATGATAGGTTTTGGCATCATCAAATAGGGGGAAATTGTTGGGTGATGATTCCATCCTCAAAGCCTTTGTTTCACTCAAATGGGAAATGATTCGGTCTTAGACAATGATCTTAAGCTCAGTAGCCTTGTGCTCTGTACTTGTCTGAAGATTTGAAGATCCTAAAACCCTATCTGAATGATGAACCATTCCCTTGTATCTGTTTTGTCTCTGAGGTTTCAGACTCGATGAGACGATCCGCTCCGGTCAAGGCGCTCGGTAGCTTATCCGCCTCAGCACCGGTGCAAGTAAGACTCGCATATCTTGGACTCGGCGAGAGCAAAGATACCGAGAGAGTCGATCGAACCCGGACTCAAGCAGAGTAGTTCACTGAACTCGTAGCCGATCTTCGATAGACTTATCTCGGCAGCCTAGCTACCGAATACAAGGTCGGACTCAAGCAACGGCAGATAGTCTTCGGGGATCGGCGAATCCTTTGAAAGACAATCGGCATTGTCATGTACGAGGAAGAGAGAAGTCAGCTTCAGTCTGTCTCGAAGTTTGTGCTGTCTCAACCACTCCATCCACCTCGACGAATGACAAGCATACACGTGTCTTCTCACCTGCTAAAGCTGCAGTTGTTGGGTGATGATTCAATCCTTAGCATGATCATACTTGTGGGAAATGATTCTATCTTCTATACTGAATCACGCTCAGTAGCCTCGTGCTCTGAACTGTTGAGAAGATTTGAAGATCCCAAAACCCTATCTGATTGGTGAACCATTCCTTTGTATTCGTATTTGTCTCTGAGGTTTCACACTCAGTAGACACTCTGCTCCGGTCAAGGCGCTCGCAGCTTACCCGCCTCAAAGACTAGTATAGAAGACTCGGTGAATCTCGGACTCAGCGAGAGCAAGATATGCGAGAGAGTCGGTTGAACCGAACTCGGCAGAGTAGTTCACTGGACTCGAGGCGATCTTCGTAGACCTATCTCAAGCAGCCTATCTACCGAATACAAGGTCGGGCTCAAGAACGGCAGATAGTCTTCGGGGATCGTCGAGAATCTTTTGAAAGACAATCAGCATTGTCATGTACGAGGAAGAGAGAAGTCGGCTTGATCTGTCTCGAAGTTTGTGCTTGTCTCAACCACTCCATCCACCCCGACGAATGACAAGCAAACACGTGTCGTCTCACCGCTAAAGCTGCGCATCAACCTTTTACCTAAAAAAGGTGGGAAAAGTACTTGTACCTACTACACAAAAGAGCCGTTTGCTACCACAAAAGAGGGAAAAAGAAGAAGATCGTCTCCAACGGATCTATTCTTCTCTCCACTCTATAAATAGAGGGATCATTCAAGATTTAAACAACGAACGAATGCGCGTACCTAGAACACGAGAGAGCATTCAAACGAGCGAAATTAACGACTAAGTCTTCCGCAAGAATCAACCGAGTTATCTCCGCGAAAGACTACATCCATCTCAAAAGGAACCAAGCTAAACCGACATAAGCTTCTAGTATCCAAGCGACTGACACAAACCTATAGCTAAACCCTCAGCTGTTCGTCGCTCTAGATAGCTACATTCTCGTTCCTTATCCCTCTAACCCTAAGCTCACTTGTTATATCCATAGCTTAGACGAAGGAGTTCACATTTGAACCCAATCCTTATTGTATAAGGACTCCTTCATTGTTGGAGAAGTTTGTCAAACACTTAAAGTTTGATAAAAGTGTAAACTGGGACTTGCTCAGTATAATCCCCAAGCCACGGCTTTGTCCAGTGTACAAGATGACTGAGACTAACTCAGTATAATAAATAGCCTCCTGATCTATCGGGACAGTGTACGTAGGATTGTTGATATCCGAACCACTTTAAAAATATCTGTGTCGTTTACTTACTGTTTCATTGATTTTACTTTGCATATTGAACATCATATTTAAAATCGATTTAACTGTCTCAGTATTCTGAACTTCTTATCTACTGAACTGAGACTTGCATAAAATGTTTTCCTCATTAAAACCGATTTCGGCCTACACAATTCCGCACACCGAACTCTCACCGATCGATACCGATCTCGACCTAGTCGGTTAGCGAGATCTCGGCGAGTCAGTACTCTTTTAGCCTTTAACACGATTCGAACGGTTATGCAGTCTGCCCTGAACTATTTCAATACGGCACCTTCCTGAATAGGACTGTTCGTGTTCAAAAGTTGAGAAATTTGGATTCAGGTGTATTCACCCCCCCCCTACACCTGAACTCACTCACGGGACCAACAATTGGTGTCAGAGCAGGTTGTTCTTTGACTCTTGTTATCTTTGAGACTGGTCTATTCGAACGGATCCGAGGGAAAGCGTTTTCACCGCATATCACTCTACATTCATATCATTATTCTTCATGGCTGATATGTCGGTATAAGGATGGTACCTATGTTCTCGGTGGAGAACTACGGAGTATGGCGAGTCGGGATGGAAGCTCATCCGACATCCCTCCATGACAAGATGGCTGAAGTGCTTGAAGATGGACCTATCGTTCCTATGATTGATAGTGTCGTGACTCGGGACCAAGCTCAAGGAGGAGGAATGGTGACCGGGAAGAAGATCCCCAAAGACGAAGTCTCTTCACTCCTCGAAGAGAAGAAGCTTCTCAATCTAGATCGAGTTGCCGGGAATGCTATACTAACCACCCTTAGTGATTCTTATCTTGGCGGGGTTCGGGAATGCAAGACTCGCTTAAAGAACTCGGGATGCTCTTGCGCTACTCGAGTCGAGGGACTCGGAAGATTAAAGCCAACAAATTAGCGCCGGAACTCCAAAAGCCGGAAAGCTTGTCTCTCATGCCCGGGGACAAAATCGAAGAACTAAACGTCGATTTACCAATCGATGAATTCTATCAATGGGCCGGGAAAGACATTCAAAGAACCGAGAAATGAATCGAAGATCCCGAGGGCACCGCCGGACGGACACCGGACACCTTTTGCCACTTTATTGCGACATTTCGATTTAGATGTTGTGTCTCCCGACCATATCTTTTCGTAATTACGAGCGAGAGGAGTATGAGTTCGACGGACCTCAAAGAAAGCCGAGAGCGAAGCCGATACGAAGATTGACCATGCTTTCAAAGCTACGATCAAGACAAAGCATCTCCCGCTACGAGCAAGACGACGAGTAAGACCGAGCCTTCACTCACCGACCTACAAGAAGGAAGTCTAGCTCGAAGTACGCGCTGCTCGCAAAGAAAGTATCGAAGGAGAAAGAAAGGCGTAGAAAACCGACCAAAGCATACCGAGATACAAAAGGTAAGTCGGAATATACACCTAAACGCGCTCCCGATACTCAATCTTCGAATGCGTAAAGAAAGATGACTCAAGCACCCTCAAGGGATAGTGTAACCAAAGAAGAAAAAGTCATCTCTTGCTACAACTTCAAGAAGCCGGGACATTATCAGTAAGATTGTCCTGAGCTCAGTAGTGCTGAACGCGTAGCACGCAAGGCAAGGAGAGAGAAATTCGCCCAGAAAAGACAATCCTACATAGCTGGCGAAATCTCAGACGACTCAGAAGAGATCGACTCCTTCATGGATTCATCTGACGATGAAGCAGCTTTCATGGCCTTAGAGCATAAAGCAGATGAATCAACTAAAATGTGCATGATGGCAGGCGAAGAGGATGAGGTAAATTCTCATGAACCAGTTAACTCCTCTTCACACTGCACACACGACACTATTTCAGGTGCAGATGGGAATTTGGACATCTCGACCGCATATGAAGATCTACTAGATGAACAAATTCAGATGAGTCTGCAGCTCAGTAAGACTCTTCAGGAGTTGGATACCCCGAAAGTGGAGAATCGAGACTTTCTCGGGAGAGTCGGGTTGTTGCGAGGCCGAAGGACTTGTGTTGAGACTCGGGGAGGAGATAAACTCTCCGATGGCCAAGTCTCAAAGCATCAAGAAGATCGGATTTCGTCTTGACCAATGACTTGACTCGTAAAGATACCGAACCGAGTCTCATCGAAGCAAGAACTGTCAGGACTTCAGACCGAGCACGACGCACTGAAGAAAAGTGATGATGTCTGGAGGAACCTGATGACTGAGAGGTATATGGGCGCAGAGAAGAAATTGGAGGCTATGCTAGCAAGCAATAAGCCAAAGCACTGCAAGGAAGGACTTGGATTCAGTCTAGGAGCTTCCTCATCTGCCCCAGTACACTCAGTAGTACGGCTTGCTGATAGATTTGTTCGAGGGGAGACTATCAACGCAGATATACTGAACCCCCTAGCAAAGAACAAACAGAAGATGAAAGCACCTCATCCCACACATCAGCATTCTGACAAGAAGATCAATGCCAAGAAACCCCAGTTCAATCAAGGGGGAACCAGCAAATCAAGCTTGGCAGATCAGTATGGACCTCCGAAGCTGACGCATCCTGCTCAGTATGGATCATATTATTATGAACCTATAGTCCGAAGAGGCTCCAAAGGTCAGAAGAAGAAAAAGGCCGCACAGAAGGCAAAGGTCGCGATCCCACCAACTCGGAAGATCGGGACTCCCGAACCTCGAAGCCTCGGATGTCACCGTGACCAGTCCAGTGGTCAGATATGTTGACTCCAATGGAAAGAAAATGTCTGAAACCACCAGGGTTGTTAGACAGATTTGGGTTACTAAAACTAACATCTAAGGACCCAAAATCAAAAATAAAGGGTACCCGAATATAATTGCTTTTTGCGGAGTGCGTAAAGACCCATGGTATGTGGACGGCGGATGCTCAAGACACATGACATACCAAAGGAGTCTATCGAAGAATTATATCACCGAAGAAGGACCCCGGGATTGAGTTCGGAGATAATGCAAAAGGCTATACCGGAGGATATGGAACACTCAAGCATTGGACCGCCAACGTTCCAAGAGTATCATATGTTGAAGGACTTCAAAGATAATCTTCTCTCGTTAGTCAATTTTGTGATAACTCAAATAGAGTGATATTTGACGCCGGTTTTACGTGATGTTATTGATAAATCCACAGGGAAAACAAGTGTTATCGGGTTCGCGAGAAAGAACATATATGTGGCCGATGGAACTCAGCTGAACTTGAAGCTTGCTTAATGGCGAAGAATGACAACCGCACGGGGTGGCTATGGCACGAAGACTTCGGCCATCTCAACTTTAAGACGCTCAACAAGCTTGCAAGAAACACTCTAGCAAGGGGCGCCGAATGAAGTATTCAAAGCAAAGACACCCAGGTGTGAAGCATGTCTGAAGGGAAAGCAAACAAGGAATCAAAATCCTCCTGTTCCATCGCCTTCCACGGATGGAATCCTTCAACTGCTACATATGGATTTGTTCGGTCCAGTCTCCCCAGTGACGATCGAGGCCAGAAAATATGCATTAGTGGTCATAGATGACTACTCGCGCTATACATGGGTCACATTCATTGCCAACAAGTTCGACGTCAAAACGAGTTACCAACGCTTCGAAAAAGCTCGGTGTCGAGAAGAACACCAAGATCGAGAAAAATACGTTCGCACGCAGGAACCGAATTCCTTAATTCCATGGTAAAGGAGTTTCGCAAGCGAAGGAATAGAGCATGAGACTTCAGCTGCACGCACACCTCAGCAGAATGGCGTTGCTGAACGAAAGAACATGACTCTAAAAGAGGCAGCTAGGACTCTACTCGCAGACTCAGGACTCCCAACCAAATTCTGGGCAGAAGCTACTGATACTGCATGTTATACTCAGAATAGATCTCTACTGACAAAGCAAAGATAAGGCAGACACCATATGAACTATGGAACGGCGGGAAGCCTTCTCTATCTTATTTCCATATTTTTGGTTGTCCATGCTTTATCCACAATAATGGGAAAGATCAGCTGAAGACTTTTGATAGCAAGTCAGATCAGGGAGTATTCTTAGGATACTCTCAGGTCAGTAAAGCTTTCAGAGTATTCAACTATCGGACTCTTTGCGTGGAGGAAAGCCCTCATGTTGTTTTTAACGAGTTTGCTACTGAAGACAGGAGCAATAACTCAAATTCTGAATCTGAGGACATCAGTAAGCAGCTACAGGATCTAAGCTTAAAAGACAAATCTGAAAAGATCCAGCTATGTTGGGATGATGATTCAGACGAAGAAATTGAAGACAAATCTATCGAATCTCAACCCAGTGAGCAAGTAGGCGAGCAGATTGATTCTCCCGAACAGAATCAATCCCGGGTAACTCGAGTCGATGAAGAAACCGTTGAGGTAACCGAGACCAACACTACCGAGAGCAACACCTCGTGGGGAACGTCTAGTAATGTTCCTGAGCTGAATGCCCCCGAACCCGGTGACTCAGTAGACCATACTCTTGTTACTGAATTACTTCAATCTCAGAATAGTACAACTGAAATGCCTAACTTGTAACGCTCCGACCCCCACGAAGGATCACAGAGGTCGAGTCGCTACGGAAGAACAATTAATAATACAATCATCTCTATGGTTGAGCAACATGCAAACTCACGCCACATCATAACTTGAAAAGCCAACAACCATACTTGGGGACTTGCATATCATCATGCCTCTTTTGAACCCACTCTTTAATTAAGACTACTACTAGAAGAGATTAAATACCTCCATCCCACTTGCATTGTTAAATGCTACACTTGGAAGTTCGAGAGCTCCACGTGAAGCAAGGAGAGGGAGTTGGTCTTCACGCCTCATGCAAATACACAGCCTTCATAAGATCATAAACACTCCCATTGTTTCATCTCCCAAATTCAGCCTCACTCTCTCTCGCTCTTATTGCTGAACCTGAATTGAGAGGGAGAATCATAAGTGCTCAAAAGGAAGATAAATTTTTGGAGGAAATGCGGGAAAAAGCCAGAACTGCAGAACCCTCAGAATACAAGGAAGCAAAGGATGGCGCTCTTACCTTTTAAGGACGAGCATGTGTGTGCCCTGAATGAGGAATTAGAGGAAGAAATCATGCGAGAAGCTCATGATACGCCCTATACCGCCCATCCAGGAAGCACGAAAATGTATCGGGACTTGAAGAAGAACTTTTGGTGGAATGGGATGAAGAAGGACATAGCGTCTTATGTGGAACGCTGTCTTACTGTCAACAAGTGAAAGCCTTACACCGAGACCGTACGGCACGTTACAACCCCCGCCGATTCCAGAATGGAAGTGGGATCACATTAATATGGACTTTGTGGTCGGTTTGCCAAAGTCAACTCGTAGGAACACGGCCCATATGGGTGATAGTGGACCGTCTAACCAAATCGTCACATTTTACCAATCCAAATGACCTTCGGATTGGAAAAGCTTACGAGGATCTATATCAAGGAAATAGTACGATTGCATGGTGTGCCAGTGACGATCACTTCTGATAGAGATCCAAGATTCACCTCAAAATTTTGGGTTAGCTTGCAGAAAGCTATGGGTACGTAATCGAGATTCAGCACCGCCTATCACCCACAGACGGACGGACAATCGGAGAGGACAATACAAGTATTGGAAGACATGTTGCGAGCAGTAATCCTAGACAAAGGAGGAAACTGGGAGGATATACTACCACTAGTAGAATTTGCCTACAATAACTGCTATCAAGCAACTATTGGGATGGCACCATATGAGGCAATCGTATGGAAAGAAATGTCGATCACCCTTATCTTGGGACGAAGTTGGAGAAAGGAAGGCTGTTGGGGCCGGAACTAGTGCGGCGGATGGTTGAAAAGGTCGTGGAAATTAAGGAAAGGATCAAGGAAGCTCAAGGCAGAGACAAAAAATCCTACGCAGACAAACGCCGCACGTAACTGGAATTCAATATTGGAGATCATGTCTTTCTTAAGGTTTCACCGAAGAAAGGGATTGTGCGTTTTGGGAACAAGGGGAAACTACGCCCGAGATACATAGGTCCTTTTGAGATACTAGGCAAAATCAGTTCTGTGGCTTACAGATTGGCCTTGCCACCTAGTGTCGGAGATGCGCACAACACTTTTCACATCTCTCAACTCAGGAAGTATGTGTATGACCCTAAGCACGTGATCAAGCACGAGGATGTACAACTAAACCCGGATCCGAGCTATGAGGAAAGACCAAGATCCGAATCCTTGACCGCAAAGTTCAAGTACTAAGAAATAAGCAAATACCCTTAGTCAAAGTGTTGTGGAATCATCATGACCGGGGAGGAAGCCACATGGGAGTTGGAGGAGAAAATCAATTCACTCTACCCCGAACTACCCTATGAAGGTACGCAAATTTCGAGGACGAAATTTATTTTAAGGGAGAGGGAGTGTAATGACCCGTAAAGTTTATGTATTCCGAGATTAATAATTAAACCTTAAGAGCGATTTTGCGACAATTAAATATAATTATAGATTAAGAATTTAATATTTATGCTTGATTAGGCGGATACATTTAGAAGAGTCTTACCGCGTCGTAATAATAAGTGTTTGACATATAGTACGGATGAATTATCTTAGTTAATGAGCTCGTAAATTTGTTGATATGATAAGGTTAGACTATCATCTTAATTACCATGTAAGGACTCACTAAATATCCTACTTTATCGATTAGGGAGGGAGGAGTTCAACTTAAATAAAATAAATTCCTAGATGTGACTTCCTATCTACCATGGGGTGTAGGTTGGATATAGGTATTGCTTTCCTCTCCACGTGTGCAACATGCAAAAAAAATCTATGTGGCAAATTGTCAAATCTAGTGGCTAGCTATCATCAATAGTAAGAATCAGCCCCACTTGTTTTATAAATTTTTTTCAGGCTAAGTGGCAGGCGCGACGGAGACGGGTTGAGGAGGAGTTGTGGTTAAACTTGGAATTCCGTTTTTAATACTTTTGTTTATGAAGCTTTTGCTACCTTTCAAACTCATTACGCTTCCAACTTATCTAGTCGATGAATTAGTTGTTTTCTCCATGAATATTGCATGATATTTTTCAAGACATCAAATCATTATTACGCCCATCGAGAATTAAAGAAATTGAATTGTCCTTTAATCATGTCATGAGTTGTAAAATATTTCCACCGTGGCGACTCGACCCCTGCGACCGCCACGCAGAGGTCGGGGCGTTACATTCTATAAATCGTGATATAGAACCATAAATTCCCATATTTAACATGAGTTATCCTTAGTGAGTCTAATTACTATAGAAATTGGTTTCGTAACAATATATCCAACCATCTAGGAGTTATAATCTAAATAATACTCATTGTCCAGTTAGGGGCAGTTTCTGCTCTATTATCGTCTAGGTAACAAATGTGGGGTCAACCGTGCTCTAAAAATTTATGAAAGTCAACCAGAACTTAGGGAACATGCATGCCAATATTCTATCAAAATTTCCCCAAATTCCGATAAGTGGTGAGTCCGCAAGTGATCGAGAGATTTCTACCAATTTCTGCGTATCAAAACTTTGGTTCCGGTTGTCACCCATATGTTCATAATTTTGCTGCATTACAAGCTTGGTGTAAAAATATAAAATAATTATTTTCGGAAACTCCCATGCTTTAGAAATGCTTAGAAAAAGAATTGGTTTAAGATCATATTTGTGGAATTAAAGAAAATCGTTTTATAAGACTGCAACCACCCTGCCCGAAATCTAACCCGTAAATATTCAGAAATTTTATTAAAATATGAGGACATCTCTAAACATCACCAAATTTTGCAGAGATCTAAATAACAACCAAAATTTCGTCCCTATAATTTTAACAGAATTTTTCAAGTGTTGGAAGAGGTACTGTTGTAGTCAAAGAAAGCTCGGTAGAACACGATATTTTCAAAACCGATTCCACCTTATCACAATATCGACACACTAATCCCATATATTGATTTCGATCATCAAGGACCTCTTACTCTCATTAATTACCGTTCTCGTAGTGTCATAAATCGTTTTGAGTCCTTGCATGTGACATGCAAGGGCCTTGCGTGGGTCAAGACATGCGAATAGAAGAACTATGAGATAATTTGGTTAGCATATATACTTCTCCCGCGAATCTACACATGATCCACCATTTATCCTCCCATCCTATCTATGCACTGATATCCAAAACATGTCTTTCATAACAACCTCCGATCTAACATGCAACCATAGATTATTAACTACCATTCTTGAAGTCGACATGCAAATGTTATACCGATAATAAAAGAAATTATTCACCCTCTCTTCCGGAACATGTAATGAATATTATACATGGAAGTAGATTTTGACAACGATCGTACATGAGTATGGGAGAATAGACGCTCTTTTTACCAAAATTTCGATGTAGAATCTGACCTAGTCTAGCTAGATGCCGACTAGGTAACGCTTGTGAACCACGAATTTGTACATTTACGTTAGATGCGAACATTGTTACTTAAAGTAGGTTATTGTTGTAGGACCCCGCGTGGAAGAACCTTAACCTCGGAGACGTACTTCGCATCTTTCAAATCGATAGAACGCAAGGTGGGTAATATTTTCCTAAAAATTATCTTTGAGTTAATAAGCTCTATGAACTATGTTTATCCATGAAAGTTTTTGTGCATTTACCTGTTTAATGCTTCTACGTGATAGATCGATCGAGGCTCTCGTCTGGCCTAACACGCCAGATGAGGGTTATCAAGAAAGTACGTACATGTATGATGTTAGTAGCACAATGACTGATCCCCTTGTGTACCGGATGCTAACATGTTATGGGACCCCTCGAGTTTCGAACTCGGGGGCCAAGGCCCAAGTTATGAGGGACCCCTCAGGTTTCGACTCGGGGGCCAAGGCCCAATTTATGAATGTTATGGTAGAAGTAACAGGAAATGTGACACAGATGTGCGCACCTAATATGTTTTGTATGCTTGGAGCAGTTTCCTTTTTAAAACCCTCCAAGTCATACCTCAAGCATGGATAAACTGTTTTTAAACGTATTTCAAACTGCTTTACCCACTGGGTACATTAGTACTCAGCCCCCAAATTATTTTAAGAATGTTTTCAGGTTGAGCAGCAGGGACGACGGAGACGGGCTGAGGATGGGTTGATGATATGACCTTTTGTAATTTCGGAAAAATGGTTTAATCCTGCTTTTGTCACGCTCGAAACTATCCTCTCGAAATTTTTGAAATACTTTTAAAAGATAATTATGCTTTAGTTTTACTTAAGACACAGTACGCTTCCGTATTTATGTTAAATGCTTCAAACCAATCCGATCTTCTGCTTGTGAGTTGCATTAATTGACGTATTTCTTTAAAAATAGAAAATATTCTGGATTTTTGATAAAAGGCATGAAAATATATTTTTAATTTATTTTTATATCTAATAACAAGTTGCTTTTAAAATGAAAGACTTTCCAACATCTCGATTAAGTGTATGAAAATGTATTTTAAATTGTTCTTCCGTAGCGACTCGACCTCTGTGATCCTTCGTGGGGGTCGGAGCGTTACATAACTCACCTACTATCTGTGTTGAACAAGTTTCAGATGAAGAGTTGAAACATCGTAGATCGTGGCTCGATGCTCACACTGCTGATTTAATCATTGGAGATCCTTCAAGCAAATGTCAAGACAAGATCCGGATTCTCGTCAAGGAGAAAGCGCATTATTTTCCCGCTTCTTGTCTACCAAGAGCCTCGCACCATTGAGGATGCACCGAAAGATCTTGGCCCGGATCATTGCTATGCGAGAGGAGCCGAATCGGTTCACGAGAAACGAAGTATGGGAGCTTGTAGACGGACCCCGGCATCAACATGTTATTGGAACTAAATGGGTCTTCAAAAACAAGCGAGATGAAAACAACGTTATAGTAAGGAACAAAACAAGACTCGTGGCTAAAGGCTACCTTGTCAAGCCGAAGGGATAGATTTCGATGAGACGTTCGCTCCGGTTGCAAGATTGGAGGCAATCGGACTATTCCCGGCCTACGCAACACATCAACGATTCGAGTTTATCAAATGGATGTGAAGTCTGCTTTCCGAATGGCGTCTTTGAAAGAAGAAGTCTATGTGGAACAACCGCCCGGCTTTCAGCGGGGACATCAAGTATATAGACTCGGAAAGGCTCTATACGGGTTAAAACAAGCACCCGTGGCTTGGTACGATACCCCGTCGAGTTTCTTCTTCGTAAAGGTTTTCGTAAAGGCACGATGAGACCGCACTCTATTCAAGCATTCGACCGGAAGAAGACTTATTACTTGTGCGGATCTACGTGGATGACATTATATTCGGATCAAAGAATGTCATCATGTGTCAACAATTTGAAAAGATGATGAAGGATAAGTTCGAGATGTCGATGATGGGAGAAATGAACTACTTCCTTGGTTTTCAAGTCAAGCAATCTAAAAAGGGAACGTTCATCAACCAAGGCAAATACACTCGAGACCTCATCAAAAGATTTGGCTGCACATCCGGCAAATCAATCAAGATCCCGATGAACACGAATATGAAGATAGATCTTGATAAAGAGGGAGTATCAGTAGACCAAACTGAATACCGTGCTATAATTGGTTCTTTATTATATCTAACTGACTACTTGTCCCGACATAACTTATCTTTGTAGGTGTATGTGCTCGATTTCGTGCGAATCCCAAGCGTAGTCATATGGACTCGGCAAAGAAGATTCTCCGCTATCTACGAGGAACACCGACATGGGTTTGTGGTATCCAATGATGAGAATATTGAACTAACCGGTTATTCGATGCCGACTATGCGCGGATGTAGAATAGACCGAAAATCAACTTCAGGGAACATGTCGGTTCCTTGGCGCAAGCCGATCTCATGGTTTTCAAAGAAACAGCACTCGGTGGCCACGTCGACTACCGAAGCCGAATACATGGCTGCCGGAAGTTGTTGCGCCTGGATCCTTTGGGCCGAGACATCACCGAGAGACTATGACGTCATTCGGAATGAAGTGCCGATTTTCTGCGCGATGCACGGTGCTATTGCAATCACTCGAGAACCCCGTACTTCACACAAGATGCAAGCACGTGGACATCGGACATCACTTCATTCGTGACCATGTCGAGAAAAAGGATATCGGGATGGAGAAGATCTATACCGACAAGCAACGGGCGATATACCGACCAAGCCTCTAGCCGAATCCGATTCGAGAGAACTTTCGGCAGAGCTAGGTTCTGTTGGACCCCACTGACCCCGGCCAATAAGAGGTTTCGAGGAGAGAGACATTTCAAGTAAGGGGGAATGTTCACTCTCGCATCGATACATTCAGCACGTAGAGACGTAAAACCATCTACACGAGGTATCAGCTGACTACTATGTTCAGCTGACAGGTTTGCGTATCTCTACTCAGTAGTAATTCAATACAACAGTACTTTGCATTTATGACAAAGATTCAGCATGACATTAATATCTTTTGGTTTGTCTTTATTATTAACGGCTCACATTTAATGCACGACATTCCATACATAAGCTTCTTTGAACTCGCACGCATTTAATGCATGTCTTTTCAAAGTTACTACTTAGGCTATTTTACAACTGGCTTTGACTTAGGTGGCTTTTGTGATCATTGCCTATTTTTAACTTCTAATCTTAACCGTCCATATCATAAAGCAAGTTTAAGTTCAGCCTTCGATCGAAAACCGTTCATCTTCATAGTTGATATATATATTCGATCATATCCTTGAAACCGCCATTAGCATACTTCATAACTTTCAAATTCCGAAAAATTCGAGATCTGCATTCGCAATCCCTACTTGCAACTTCACTCTCATCTTATCTCGAATTTTATCCATTGGTATGCTTATATCTCGTTAATGTATTTATTATATTTGTCAAGATCGCATTGTACAAAGACTTGTTCTATCCAAGAAACGGTGCGATTCACTTCTTGTAACAGTACTATGGCTGGTATATCCGCGTTCTCCCGACAAGATAGAGGAAATCATCGCAAGGGCCGTATCTGGTGCGAACCAGTTGTGGAGTTCGACGCGTGCGAGCTCGAGTACATGGGCGAGATCTTCACATATCTGAGGAAATCCGACCTTGAGGAATTTCTATCGAGGAAGCCGACCTTCTTCCTTCCTCGACAAGTGGCGGAACTTTATCTGAACTCCGACTCGGTTGGAGGAGACATTCTGGCGAGGTTCGCTGTTAACGCCATTGACGACGCATCGAGGATACCGGAGCGGATGTACATTAAACAAGCGCTGAAGAAAAGCTTCAACCTCCCGTCCGAAGGTGTCGGCACCTTGGGGTACAATGACGACGCCGCCGACACATACCTCTCCCGTTTTACGTGGCAAGCCCACAACATTCGAGCATCATTTCCGAAGAATGCCATGCTACCACGGTTCGAGCACCGGCGTACATCGTCACTCACTGTTGACGAGCCAGCCGGCTCTTTCGATCGGGTCTCCCGACCGAAGATCCACATGATGATGGCGATCTATGATCGCGTGAAAGTCAATTGGACCTGACTTCTTTGTTCGCGAATTTATGGCTCGGGCAGCCAAGTTCGACAAAGCTACGCGAACACCGACCGCAAAGGGAAAGCTTCTCTACGGATCGAAATTGTCGGCCATGATCGCGGATTTCTGCGAGTCCGAGCAGATCACTTATGACGGCAAAGAATACTTCAATGTGAAGAAAATCCGTTTTCACAACAAGTCTCGCGGCCCCGCAATGATGGTTCGGGGACCGGCCGCGAAGCTCATCCATCTAAGCCTCACAGGCGACTCCTAAGAAAAGGACACCTCGGCTAAATCACCTAAGGCTCCAGCTAAGAGGCCGAGGAAGGCCATATCGGATACACCCGCCGAACCGGAGACAACCATTGGAAGTGGCTACCGAACCGACTCCTATTCGGCCACTACGGTTGGTAGATGAGTCTTCCTCATCCGAGAAGACCAAGTCGGTGGAGAAAGCCGTCTCCACTGAGGAACAAGTGCAAGAGGAACAGGGAGAGGCTATTGAAGCCCAAAGCGAAGAAGTCCAACGTCTGGATAGCCCTCTCTCTGTGCCTCCGCTCAGCAGTCGACCACCTGCTGACCCTGAGACTGACTTCGTTGATGTCGAGTCAGATTCTGCGTGCCGCGAAGAGACTCTCGGGATGGAAGCAGCAGTTATCGTCTCTAGAGCTTCCCGAGAGATCATCCAGTTCATTCCAGAGCTTGCTGACCATTCAGATTTGCTCGTCCTAGCCAAGTCAGCAAGGCTCCATATGATCCTACGCTTTCAGGAGTGGCCTCAGCTTCAACGCCTTGTTCTACACTACTCTTGTCAGCAGCTACACTTGGAAGAACTAAGATTACGTGAGGAGATAGGCTATTCAGAGCCTGAGAATCTCAACACGATGGAGAATCTAAGGGCGGCCATGCTTGCAATTATTGTGCCGATCGACGCTGCAACGTGGCTCGGCCGCCCTTAGATGGGTCTCGACCACGACGGCCGAGGACCCACCCACGGATTCGGGCCCCGGACAACCCGATAAGGGATCACTCCGAGGACAAGGATACACATGCCGAAATTCCCGATATTCCTCTCGGTATCCTTGGTCCCGAGAAGTCTAAGGCCGGGTGCTTCGTCCTCGGCGAGCCCGCTCGCCTCTTCTTTGCATCGACTTTCGAAGCGGCGCCCGGCCGGACCGCAAAGAGATCTCGATCGATGGCAAAAGCCTTAACCGCTCAAGGGATCAAAAATCGAGATCTTGCGAAGGCTATCCATAGGACATGGAAGCAGCATCGCTCAAGCCACGACTAAAGAACTTCAAGGGATGAAGTCTCTCGTCTCTTCATCAACCGCCCACGATGTTTCCGCGCTTATTTCGAAGCGTTGGCTCAAGAAGCAAGTCCATCCGAAGCTCGACTCAAGATCTTTCGGGAGAGCCAAGCCAAGCTACTTGATGAATTTTTGGCTTCTAAACGCGGCTCATACCGACGCTATCACCGAACAATCCGAGGCCACTAAACAAAGACTTGAGAATATCCAACTCGGCCTTGGAAGACAAGATCACCGCGAAGCCGAATGAGGTAAAGGCCGCAACTGAACTCTCTTACAAGCAATTTGATGAAGTTCTAACTTTTTAGAGGAACGAGCCGCATGAGGCTCGACGGTACATCCACAATCAAATTCGCCACTGTCAACCTCCTTCAACAGGCGTTCGAACACAATACTTATCCCTACCCCTACTGCAATTGATGATGCCAAAAAGGGGGGAAAGTCGAAGAGGGAAGAGTATTGAGCCGACCAAAGGCAAGAAACAGAGCACCGAGAAGCCGACCCCCACCAAAAGTCCAAAGTCTAAGGGGGAAGCTACATCGAAGTCATCCCGCACTCGGTCTCGGAAAGGTGAGGCCCGTGGTGTTTCGGCCGCGAGCACACCGAAACCGGCCCAAGTGGCTCGGGACCCCAGCAGACTACTCGTGCAACCCGCACTCCCAAAGACATTATTAAGGAGGTTGCCGAGTACGCCGAACAAAGCGGTGGAGGACTCGGAAGAAGAAGAGGCTCCTCTTCCACCACCAGTTCAAGAAGGCAAGGGCAAACGAAGCTTAAAATTCCAACCCCTCCAAGCAAAGAGATTAAGATACATATCTCGCCGAGGAGGAAGCCCAAATAGGCTGCGGATGAGAGACCGGCCGAGAAATTGCAGAGGCCGAAGCGCCTAACAAGCCAAAGTCTAAGCTCGCCAAAGGAAAGACTAAAGCCCCATCCGAGAGGAGGAAAGAGAACCGCTAGATCGCCTCCGAGAAAGCTCATCATAACGAGATGAAGAGGACAGAGAAAAAGAAAAGGAGCAAAGAAGAAAAGAGTACCGAAAGGCGTGGTACATCCAAATCTAGATCTAGTACCCCTGCCGAATCGAAGAAGCCCCTCAAAGAAGCCACCGATACACAAGGAGAAGAAATCGAAGCCATATTTGATCTCGATGAACGGATATCTATACGGAGGCGAGGAGGCGAGACAGATTCGGGGGCCGCAGAGACGAATTTGGAAGGCGGACCCTTGAAGCTATGATAAAAAGGATCGAAGAGGAGGCAAGGCCGAGAGTGCCTTCTAAAGCCGATATTCCATACGATACAGGAAATTCGGGAAGCCACCGACCTGAAATTTCAATGATGGCCAAGAACAGATGAATGGATACCGGCTCACCAATCAAAGATGGGAAAATGCAAAAATTGAGTTCATCAAGAGGAACTGTTTCTTGAGGTTCCGGTCCAACAGACAAGGATTGAAGCCTACATGGAATGGATGTTCGCTATCGAACTCGAACTCTACCCATACCTCAACAAAGCCATATTCGAAGGTATAGAAGTCAGGTGTTTCGGGGACCCCGTAATCATACCTCCACCGAGAAGACAGGGATGACTCAAGACACTATGGTACGATTGAAGCGGAAGTGAAGCATGCAAAGAATAAGAAAGAACTTGTCGAAGATGAGCTAAGGAAGATCACATACGTGATGTATGGAGTGCCGCTCCCGAAGATCGGACTCAAGAGTTCATGGACGTAATCAAGAAGTTCGGTGGCCCTCCTCCTTAGATCTTTAGCTCATTTTCTTAGCATAGCAAGATTGTATCTGTACTGAATTTCTCTTATATTTATACAATCTGTTTTTGGCTCTGATAACTACTTGTTGTCTAAATAGCCGTGTTTGCTTTATGCTTTAACACTCAGAATCACTGAAGTGATTACTGACACACACTCACTTTTTTTATCTACTTGTCAGTTTTTGCTCGGTTAGATTTCTGATAGACTAGACTTTCATAGAGTTACTAATTCTCTTAGGGGGAAGTTGTTGCATGGGAATTTATTGTAAAGGGGGAAAGTGTTCTGCCCTGTCTCCCTCAGTAGTCTAGCACTTACCAGACAACTCCACTAATCCTACTTGTAATATTTGAAAGGAGCTCTGTTTCTAAGTAAGTTAGTGTTTAGCATAGTTGATAGGACATAGATGATAGGTTTTGGCATCATCAAATAGGGGGAAATTGTTGGGTGATGATTCAATCCTCAGCATGATCATACTTGTGGGAAATGATTCTATCTTCTATATCGAATCACGCCGTAGCCTCGTGCTCCGAACTCGTTGAGAAGATTTGAAGATCCCAAAACCCTATCTCGATTGGTGAACCATTCCTTTGTATTCGTATTTGTCTCCCGAGGTTTCACACTCGGTAGACACTCGCTCCGGTCAAGGCGCTCGTAGCTTACCCGCCTCAACACTAGTGTAGAAGACTCGGTGAATACCGGACTCGGCAGAGCAAAGATACCGAGAGAGTCGGTTGAACCGAACTCGGCAGAGTAGTTCACTCGGACTCGAGCTGATCTTCGCAGACCTATCTCGGCAGCCTATCTACCGAATACAAGGTCGGCTCAAGAACGGCAGATAGTCTTAAGGGACTGTCGGGAATCTTTTGAAAGACAATCAGCATTGTCATGTACGAGGAAGAGAGAAGTCGCCTTCATGCGTCTCGAAGTTTGTGCTATCTCAACCACTCCATCCACCCCGACGAATGACAAGCAAACACGTGTCGTCTCACCCGCTAAAGCCGCATCAACCTTTTACCTAAAAAGGTGGGAAAAGCACTGTACCTACTACACAAAAGAGCCGTTTGCTACCATAAAAGAGGGAAAAAGAAGAAGATCGTCTCCAACGGATCTATTCTTCTCTCCACTCTATAAATAGAGGGATCATTCAAGATTTAAACAACGAACGAATGCGCGTACCTAGAACACGAGAGAGCATTCAAACGAGCGAAATTAACGACTAAGTCTTCCGTAAGAATCAACCGAGTTATCTCCCGGCGAAAGACTACATCCACCTCAAAAGGAACCAAGCTAAACCGACATAAGCTTCTAGTATCCAAGCGACTGACATGAACCTATAGCTAAACCCTCAGCTGTTCGTCGCTCTAGATAACTACATTCTCGTTCCTTATCCCTCTAACCCTAAGCTCACTTGTTATATCCATAGCTTAGACGAAGGAGTTCACATTTGAACCCAATCCTTATCAGATAAGGACTCCTTCATTGTTGGAGAAGTTTGTCAAACACTTAAAGTTTGATAGAAGTGTAAACCGGGACTTGCTCAAGATAATCCCCAAGCCACGGCTTTGTCCAACAGACAAGCCGACCGAGACTAACTCAAGATAATAAATAGCCTCCCGATCTATCGGGATAGTGGACGTAGGATTGTTGATATCCGAACCACTTTAAAAATATCTCGTGTCGTTTACTTACCGTTTCATTGATTTTATCGTGCATACCGAACATCATATTTAAAATCGATTTAACCGTCTCAGATTACGCAACTTCTTATCTACCGAACCGAGACTCGCATAAAACGTTTTCCTCATTAAAACCGATTTGGGCCTACACAATTCCGCACACCGAACTCTCACCGATCGATACCGAATTCGACCTAATCGGCTAGCGGATCTCGCTGAGTCGTACTCTTTTATCCTTTAACACGATTCGGAACATTGTTCTGGTTCGCCGAACTATTTCGCACGGCACCTTCCTCGAATAGGACTGCTTCGTGTTCGAAAGTTGAGAAATTTGGATTCGAGTGTATTCACCCTCCCCCCCCTCTATACCCGAACTCACTCACGGGACCAACATCGACCAACCTTTTACCTAAAAAGGTGGGAAAGTACACGTTACCTACACCAAAAGAGCCGTTTGCTACCAAAAAGAGAGAGAGAGAAGAAGATCGTCTCCAACGAATCTATTTCAATCTCTGCTCTATAAATAGAGGGATCATTCAAGATTTGAAAGAAAAAAAGAACACAAGAGAGCGCGAAAAAGAGCGAATTCCAAAGAACAAAGTCTTAGCAAGAACTTGAAGAACAATCTCCGGCGAAAGACTACATTCTAGCTCATGGGAATCAAGCTAAACCGACATATAAAGCCTCTAGTATCCAATCGACGTTACACGAACTTATAGCTTACCTTCAGCTGTCGTCGATCTAGAAGCTACTCTCTCATATTCCCTATCCCTCTAACCCTAAGCTCAACTTGTTCTTATCCATAGCTTAGACGAAGGAGTTCACATTTGAACCCAATCCTTATCTGATAAGGACTCCTTCACTGTTGGAGAAGTTTGTCAAACACTTTAAGTTTGATAGTGTTGTAAACCGAGACTTGGATCGCATAAAAACCAAGACGCGGCTTTGCCAAGCAGTAAGCCGACCGAGACTAACTCGGGATAATAAATAGCCTCCCGATCATTCGGGACAGTGGACGTAGGATTTGAGCGATATCCGAACCACTTTAAAAATCCTGTGTCTCTATCGCTTTCTTAATCTGTTGCATTGATTTTACTATTCATACCGAACATCATATTTAAAATCAATCAACTGTCTCAAAGATACCGAACTTTTAATCTATCGAACCGAGACTTAAAACGTTTTCTCACAAAAACCGATTTGGGCCTACACTATTCCGCGCACCGAACTCTTATCGTAGATACCGAATTCGACCTAGTCGGTTAGCGATCTCGACGAGTCGATCTCTTAGCCTTTAACTCGATTCGGAACGCTTGTCCGGTATGCTTGAATCGTTTTGGGGCCGACACCATCCCGAACAGGACTGTTCGAGTTCGAAGTTGAGAAATCGAATCAGGTGTATTCACCCCCCCCCCCTCTACACCTAACCGTACACTCGGGACCAACAGAATGATTTGCACGTCTAATTTAAGTTAGAACATTTCTTTGTTCAATTTTTTATTTGGTTTAAGATTGAAGTTTGGTCTAATATGTGGACTCCAATTGCTGTTTAGATATACTTGGTCTAATATGTGGACTCCAGTTGCTGTTTAGATATACTTGGTCTAATACGTAGGATGATTTCATTACCTCAATAAACATTAATAATTTTCATGTGAAACAAGTTTTGATGCTAGAGAAGTAAATAATTTCACATGAAGGAAGAAAAGTGTTAAAGACTTCCTTTTAATTCCTAGATTTGATGTTTAATTCTTATTTTAACTGATTATATCCTTTCATATGCAGATGTGCATTCTTATCTTCGTGGGAACAGATGTGCAATCTTGACTTAGATATATTCTCTTTTGTGTAGAATATCTGTTTTACAGGCTAGTTTTCTTTGTTTGTTCTGCTTTTTATCTAATTTCTTTTTCCCACCTCATAGTTTCTCAACTAATCTCATTTATTCCCCTTCATTGAATGCTAGAAATAAAGTGCCCCAGCTCCTTTTCCTGCAGAAATTGGCTGTAGAGAGAGATAGGAAGAGGTTTGCTTTGGAGTTTGTGGATATAGAGAGAGAGAGAGAAAAAAATCATTGTAAGTTTCAGTTTATATTTTCCTTTTTGTAATACATGGCACAAATGCTCGCAAAAGATAGTCGAGGCGATGACCCAGATGAGGGAATGAACGCACGAGGAAGTAGAGGACGGGAATGAACGCACGAGAAAGCTCGAGGAGGAGATGGCCCAGATGAGGGAGTACATGGCACAGATGCTCGCAAAAGATAGTCGAGGCGATACTTCTGACAACAATCATTCTCCCCCTCCTTCCTCTGCATGATTTAAAAACAATGTTGATTGAATATTAACATTTGTACTCGAAGTTTATGTAGATTTAATTGTATTTTGGTATGGATTTGAATTAATATTTCTATATTTCTATTTGGATTCTGAAATAGATTGGTTTCTTGATGCATATTGGATTGGATTAATTGATGCAGATTGTCGAGAACTGGGTAAAAAAAAATTAAAAAAAATTAAAAAAAAAATAAATTAGTGACGGATTACCGACGGAATATCCGTCGGTAACCAAGTACTATTTAAGGCATATCAGTTCCATCAGTAAACTTACTGACGGAATATTCCGTCAGTAATCCGTCAGTAACTTAGTGACAGAATAGTTCCGTCGGTAAATGTTTGCCGACAAATCGACCTCTGACTGTTTTCTGACGGAAAATTCCGTCACTAATCCGTCGGTAAATATTACCGACGGAATTTTTCCGTCGGTAATATTTACCGACAAGCTCTGAGGTGAAGGAAAAATTCCGTCACTAATTCGTCGGTAATCGATTTACCGACGAAATTTTGATGTAATCCAGTAATTTCTTGTTAACGTTAAATTGTGGGACGGTTTTTTTGACCGGTACCTTTCACGCAAATACAATAACAACAGTTCAGTTTGCTGGTCTATTGGTTTCCACGTAGCTAGACTAATTTGGCTAATTTGCACTTCAAATTAGTCCATTGGCATCGTAATATCATTTTCGAGGTTTTCTTTTTTATAACGAAGGAAATTAACAAATGCCACCACCTTCACGAATTTAAAATCTACCAACGTCGTTAAATGTGAGTTTGTCAATTATGATTAGTTTATGATAATTTATCTCTCTTGTATAGTTTGCCCAAGAGACGAGAGAATAATTTACCTAATGCACACTTAAATAGCAATTGTGAGTTTTCTCGTCATTAAAAAAAAAAAACTAGCATATGATTAGTACACCGATAAACTCTTCTCGTAAGCAATATGGTGACATCATTCCGAATTTTACATTACACATATATTTGTACATTTAAACTTGGCATAAGTATGTATGAACTTGTTTTTTTCCCTATTCAATCTATAGTTTGCATAGAGATATACCCAGTATAAACAACAAATTTGTCTAGCACACACAGAAATGGTTTTTCTTAATGCCTAAACAGAACTTCCGTTTTATTTAATGAGTCATTTAATTTTCCCTTAAATCAAATGAATATTTCCTACGGTTCGAGTGGAAAATAAATGAAAGGTTGTTTTCGAGTGTTGAAAGAGTTTGCAACGAGTAATCATCAATTAAAATCGACCGATAGAGAAAGTTTGTAAACTATGAAGATTCAATAGAATAAATATAAATTCATTCTCCTTAAGTCGGTATGCATCTATTGGAATGCTTTATTGCTTAAAATATCATAATTTTTAAAATTATTAAAAATATTTATAACTTTTATTATTGATACCAAAACCCTTTATTCTTGCTTAAAAATAATATTTTTCAACTTTAAGCAAAAATAAATAAAACAACTTATAATATAATTTCGCAAACACCCCTTAAGTTGTAAAAGTGACACAGGAGAACGAAAAACAATTATTTTTAATAAGTGTGTAAATTATTATAAAAATGAGTTGGAAAATGGTTTGGAACACGTAAAATTATATATATATTAAAGAGAAATTAACATAGGGCGTAGGGTATAGGTACTTTCCATTTGAGAAAATAACTTAAAAAAAACTATAATAAAATGACTTATTCTATAACAATTAAATTTAATAAATTATTTATTTTTAAATTCATACATTAATAATAACTAATACTAAAAAAATAAAGAATACAAATTTGTAGTTGTGAGAATTTTATATGAGAACCTCATAAAAAGTTCCTTATAAAATTAAGTAAAAAGTAACTTATGGAAGACTAGTATGTTATTTCGATAAACTATCTCAAATACTCGTATGTAGAATACGTTAAATTATTTATAAACTTTTCTAAACTGGGTAGATTTAAATGCAAGAAAGACCTCATTCATATATTTTTGAACTCTCAAAATCTATCTTTAAAAACCTTTTGGGAGAAGGCCATTTTGATTTGTTAGTTACTCTACTAGACTATCCACCAAACGGATGATACCTTACAAAATTATATGAATACTTTTTGGTAGATCTTAACGACATTCAGTAACCTAGTACCTAAATTTTTACAATTTATTGTGTAATTAATTCACAAGGTCAAAAGGTCACGTTACATCTCCAACTACTTACATACAGTTTTAATTAATCAAACTAACTAATGAAATACTTATTTAAAGGTTTCAATACTCATCCACAACAATTAGTAACAGATCACTATTATAACTTTTTTTGGTAAAATCTAAATAATAAGATTTTATGTTCTTAATTACCAGTTACGAGTTATAAATTAATAATAGCAGAGCGACAGACAAGTGAGCTAGAATGGTGGATCTAGATCCACCAAATTTATTTTTATATTTTTTTATTAACGTTCTGCGAGGATGAAGATAAAAGCTAAAGCTTGGAGGAACAAGAATATGATTCAAAAAGCCCTTTTCCCAAAATTTAAATTATATTCTTTCCCCTTCTTTTCCCCGCCAGCACCGAACCCGTCCCAAAGAAATACTACTAGATTTATTTAGGTAAATTCAACATTTTAATTTTCTGGGTCTTGATGGACATGCGTCTGGGTCGTTCAATATCCAAAATTCAACATTTTATTTTTCTGATCTGAATTTGGATTTTATTAAAAAAACATTTATTAAAAAAATGAGATACTGTGCAATTCCTTGAGCTCATTCATGCGGCGGCGCTAATTCGTTCATATCTTCAAATCAATCCCTCAGTTCGACAACGACAGCGGTGGTGAAATAGTAATTGTGGTGATTTCAATTTCTTTAGCTAAATTCATATGGCGGCGCAATTCCTTCACCTCTTCAATTCCTTCCTTCAATCTAGCAACAACGCTGTAAGGCGACGGCGAAGTAGTAAGTGTAGTGATTTCACCAATTTTTCCCTCAAATTTCAAGAGGAATTTCACAATAATTGTTTGGTGTGGAACCAAGAATATAAGATTCGAAATATAGGATAAAAGGCCATGGAAACTCAAGAACATATTCCAAGCAATCTTGAAGGTAATCCATTCTTGTAATTTTCAATTTTCAACTTCAGGTTTCGACTTTAGATATATTATCATCAATTGATGCTTTTATATAAAAGCATCAATTGATACATATATTAGCACCAATTGATACTTGATTACAGAACTAATAATTTTATTAGCACAGGTTGTGAATCTGACTTGAAGAAAATCAAACAAATATTGATGAATGACATATTTTCTCAGTTGTTATTAATGAGCATAGTGATGAGATTCATGCTGCAAATGAACAAAGTATATTGAGTCATGTAGCATAAGGTAACAAAACATGTTAAATGAATGTAATACATCTACCGGTGATGAGTGTCATTTGATGTGAACAGAGCGAATCTGGGAAGAAAATCATTCAAATAATGACGAATAGCGAATTCCCTCAATTGTTATTGACCATAGTGATGAGATTCATGCAGCAAATGAACAAAGTATTATATTGAGCCATATAGCATAATAAGGTAACAAAATATGATATTAAATGAATGTATTACATCTGATATATGGTGAGGACTGTCATTTGATGTGAATAAAGTGTCATTTGCTGTGAAAAAGAGTGTCGATTGATACCTTGTTATAGAATTGATAATTTTATTAACAAAAATAGTGAATCTAAACATGAAGAAAATCAAACAAACTTGATGAATGATGTATTCTATCAGTTGTTATTGATGACCATATTGGTGAGA
Organism: Lavandula angustifolia; assembly: GCA_028984105.1. Taxonomy (NCBI): domain Eukaryota; kingdom Viridiplantae; phylum Streptophyta; class Magnoliopsida; order Lamiales; family Lamiaceae; genus Lavandula; species Lavandula angustifolia. The sequence continues at coordinate 10,394,461 of CM054818.1, read as the reverse complement.
AAGGAGCAGAAGGTAATAAAACATGTTAGTAAATAAATGTATTACATCTAGCGTATGGTGGATAATGTCATTTGTTGTGAATAGTGAGTAGATATTGTGAAGAAGAGTGTCAATTGTAATGATATATGTGTTCACAAAAAATAAATAAATTAATTCAAAACAAATGACAATGATACAATAAATACCAGGATACTCTTGTCCACGAATATGTTATTAAAGGATTGTTATTACATCTTTCTGGTTACACGTGATAATACACATTTCTTTGATTCTTTGATGAGTTTGAAGAGAAAAAACATTAAGGGGTTATATCATATATATTGTAGCCATACAGCTGAAGTTGGATTTAGTGTAAGAAAATCACATATGAGAACAAATGTCACCGGTGTGATTGTTCGAGAAGTGTTTTTATGCCCATGTAAGGGCATGCGAAAGAATTCAACCATCAGTTTCGGTAATGAAGAACCCAAGAAAATAACCTACATAACCCGCACATATTTTAAGGCTTTATTGAAGCTCAAATTGACAGATGATGGTGAAGGATTACATAAGGACGAAATTAGACCTGCATCCTTGCTTGCTTTAATTGTTTCTCTGTCCAGATCTTCTAATTTGTATCTTGGCCCCTCTTGTCCTCTGCGTGGACAGTGATATGAGAAGAATTGAAAACTATTTTCTGTCATGTTTGTAACATGTGTGTGCCTTGGGAATTGTGCAGCTGGGCCCATTTGTTGCATTAGCACACATGACATGTGCTCGACTTGGGCAGCTGGGCTGATTTGTTCGTCAGGAACAAGGTTCAGGCTAGCCAAGACGATGGTAGTCTGCCCTCTTGCTACCCCTTTCTTGTCTCTTTCAAGTTGGGGCTTAAATTCGGAAGTGGGTAGCTGGTCATAAGAACACAATTGCATGTTGTAGGCGTTCTGCCTGGGCAACTGAGACACATTGCTGACTGTCGCTAATTCTGGAGTTGTGTATAAAGCTAAGATGCTTTCTCTGATCTCCTTGTCCCTCATATCCTCCAGATCTGATTCTGTCAGTCCATGCATTAAAGCGATATCCACTTTATATAGCAACAAATACTTCTCAAGATATTCTAGACAAAGTTGTCAATAACATCAGTAGAAAAGGTACCTTCATTCTCATGATCATAAGGCTTCTTAAGTGCATCAGCAATGTCATGAACATAAATCTCATTATAATACTTAACACTTATAAACCCCTCATCAATATCAATTATCGCCTTAATAGTTTTCAAAAATGGCCTACCCAAAAACACTCCTTCGGTACCTTCTACTTGCCAACCATTTGTATCAATAATGTAGAAATCAGCAAGATAGATAAAGTTGTTTATTCTGACTAGAACTTTTTCTAATAGCCCAACTGGAGCAATGCAAGTCCTATCAGCAAGTTGTATGATTAACCTAGGGGCCACTAACTCAACTCCAGATAATTGATTATAAACAGACAATGACATAAAATTAATAGGCGCTCCTAAATCACACATTGCATGTTTAATCATCACATTCCCCATAAGACAAGGTAGTGTGAACGTACCCGGATCAACACATTTGGTGGGTAGCATCCTTTGTATGATAGCCAAAACAGAGTTGTCCATCACAACTTTTTCGTACTCCAGAACTTTTCCAGCAATGAATTCTTTCACGAACTTCCCAAACTTAAGTATCTTCACGGCTTAAAGGAAAGGAATGTTGATCTCCAATTTTTTGAACAACTTAAGGAAGTCCATATGCTCCATGTTCGACATCCTCTTCCTTGCCAAAACTTCTAGGAATGATGGTGGAAGTAGAGTTTTGGACTCTGACTGGCCAGTCTGAATGACCTCATCATCCTGCTCTGGTTCAGGTTCTTCAGCATATTGTTTCTCTAGGTCTTCTTGTTGTACAGGTGGTTCTGCCACCTTTCTCATCTTTGCTGGCTTCTCTGGGTGTCTTACCTGTACAGTTGGGCTAGGTAATTTCTTCCCGTTGCGCAATATAATTTGTTTGCAGTTTTGGGCACACGATGTTTGACCTTGTAAAGGTAAAAGCCCTTGATCTCCCTTCAGATCTTGGAGTGAACTAGCCAACTTAGACACTTGCTCGGATAGATTCTCCGAAGTAAGATGCAAATCCATCTTCAGTTGTTGTTGGAAGATGATTCAGCAGTAGATTGTTTAGAAGATTTGGCATATCGCAAAACCCTAATTTGATAGGTGAACCATTCCTTTGTATTTTGTAACGCCTTGGTCTCTGAGAGTTTCAGACTCAGTAGACTTTCCTTCAGCATGGTCTAGGATCAGAAGTTCTATCTGTTGTACCCTCAGTAGACTATCCGCCTCAGTACCATGGAGTGAAGACTCGGTAGGCTTTGGACTCGGGCAGGAGCAAAGATACCGAGAGGTGTTCGTATTCGGTAGGCTTTGGACTCGGCAGAGCAAAGATTTCGAAAGAGTCGGTAGAAGCTGGACTCGGCAGGAGCAGCTTCACCGGACTCGTAGTCGACCTTCGATAGAGTTGGACTCGCAGAGAGTATACTATCGAATCACCGGGTCGAACTCGTGCAACGGCCCTGACAGCTCCCTGGATTGTCACAGGTTCTCAATGTTAAATCAGTAGAGTTGTCCGAGGTTGTACGCATCAAAGAAGTCAGCTTCAGTATCTCCCTTGAAGTTTGAATGTCTCAAAAACTTTCTACACCTCGACCAATGACAAGCAGCCAGCTGTCAAAGTTCTGGTAAAAAGCTGCAAGTCAACTACTTTCCTGAAAACGAGGGAAGACTCTGCACGATTTCTAAAAGAGTCGTTAGCTACCTTAAGAGAGTGACACGTGGACAGTTCGTCTCCAACGGATCTATCCATAGCTCACCTCTATAAATAGAGGGAAAATCAAATTGAAGAATATAGAGAAGACAGTGAAAACGAGCATCGAACAAACAGAACATAAGCTTTTCGCAAGAACTTCAGAGAAATACTCAACGCGAAAGGCGACTACACTGCTCTAGGGAACCAAGCTTAATATATTCAAAGCCTCTAGCATCCAAGTGATAGAACACGAACCCTGAGAGATTATTCCTCATTGTTCTTCACTCTAGAAGCCTCTTATTGTTCCCTTTCCCTCTAACCTAAGCTCCACTAAAATATCCATAGCTTAGAACCGAAGAAGTTCATATGTTGAACTGTTCTTACTGTAAAGAACTCCTTCATCGTTGGAGAATTTGTCAAAAATTCTTGTTTGATCCTTGTAAACTGGAACTTGCTCAGTATAATCTTCAAGGCCGTGTTTGTCCAGCGTACAAACCAACTGAGACTAACTCAGCATAATAAAATAGCCTCCTGATCTTTTCGGGACAGTGGACGTAGGATTGTTGATATCCGAACCACTTTAAAATCGCTGTGTTCATTTACTGTTGCATTGATTTACTATTCATACTGAAAACCGTTTACAAAATCATACAACAGAGTTTCAGAAAAGCTTAACTGAGTGCACTAATCTACTGAAACGTTTTCACTAAAAAGTTTTCAACTCAACTGAATTGGGCCTACAGTATTCCGCACGCTACTGAACTATTACTGAACAGTACTGAATTCTGACCTCAGTCAGCTAGCAGGCCTCAGTATAGTCAGTCACTCTGTCCACGCGATCTAGAATAGCTTGCCTGGTCTACTGAATTTATTCCGCAGATAATCTCCTTAATCGGACTGTTCGCGTTCTAAGTTGAGAAAAAGTTTTCAGGTGTATTCACCCGCCACCCTCTACACCTGAACGTTTACCTCGGGACCAATAATTGGTATCAGAGCAGGAGTTCTTTAAGAGTCTTGTTATCTGAAACTGGTCTACTTGAACGGATCCTGAAGACGTTTTCACTGCATATCATTCTTCATTCATATAATCATATTATTACCTAACATGCCTGATATGTCAGGAATCATGATGGTACCTATGTTCTTAGTAGAGAACTACGGGGTATGGCGAGTCAGAATGGAAGCACATTTGACTTCCCTCCACGACAGTATGACATAGGTCTTGGAAGACGGACCTATCGTACCTATGGTCGATAGTGTTGATTTCTAGGAACCAGCACAAGGAGGTGTAGCGGTAACCGGGAAGAAGGTTCCAAAGGACAGAAGCCTCTTCACACCAGAAGAGAAGAAACTTCACAATCTTGACCGGGTTGCCAGGAACGCCATACTGACCACCTTGAGCGACTCATATCTCGGCAGAGTTTAGGACTGCAAGTCAGCCAAAGAACTCTGGGACGCTCTAGAGCTACTGAGTCGGGGGACTCAGAAGATCAAAGCTAACAAGTTAGCGCTGGAACTCCAAAAGATGGAGAGACTGTCACTCATGCCCGGTGACACGATTGAAGATCTTAATGTCAGATTTACGGATTTGATGAACACAATCAATGGGTTGGGAAAGATGTTCTTCAACCGAGAAATGAATCTCAAAATCTTGAGAGCACTGCCAGACGGGCATTGGACTCCCTTTGCTACATTGCTTAGATGTTTTGATCTTGATATTGTTTCTCGTGATCACATATTTTCAGAATTAAAAGCTGAGGAGTTCGAGTTCGATCTACCGCAGAGGAAGCAATGAGCTGAAGCTGACACTCAGATAGATTATGCTTTTAAAGCATCAGTCAGCACATCAGCTCCAACGATATGTACTGCTTGCAATCAAATATCAGAAGGAAAAGGAGCGGCACAGAAAACTTTCCAGAGTCGTCAGAGACTCAAAGAGTAAGTCTAGTTACTCACCTAAATGCACTCCTGAACCACATACTTCTGAATGCAGGAAACAAGAGGATTCTGCACAATTGAAAGACAGTGACAATAGAGAAGGCAGAGTCACCTCCTGCTACAACTGCAAGAAGCCAGGACACTATCAGTACGACTGTCCTGAGCTCAGTACAGCTGAAAGAGCTGCAAGAAAAGCTCGAAGGGAGAAGTTCATCAAGAAGCAACAAGCCTACATTGCTGGTGAACTCTCAGACGACTCAGAAGAAGCCGACTCCTTCATGGATTCATCAGATGATGAAGCTGCCTTTATGGCCCAAGAGCTTGAAGAAGATACTGAAAAATGTCTAATGGCAGAAGAAGAGGATGAGGTAAACTCTCACGAACCACTTAACTCTTCTTCACACTGCACACAAGAAACTATTTTAGGTGCAGATGAGAATCTGGACATCGCGATTGCCTACGAAGAACTACTTGACGAGCAGATTCAGATGAGTCTGCAGCTCAGTAAGACTCTTCAGGAGTTGGATGTCCTGAAAGTGGAATATCAGAGACTTTCTCAGGAAAGTCAGGTTGCTACTGAGTCGGAAGGACTTGCTATGAGACTCAGGAAGGAGATTAACTCTCTGATGGCCAAGTCTCAGCAACAAGAAGATCTGATCTCAGTACTGCCCAAAGACTTGACTCAGAAAGACACTGAATTGAGTCTACTAAAGATGAAGTTCTCAGAACTTCAGACCGAGCATGAAACTCTCAAGAGGAGTGACGATGTCTGGAGAAACCTGATGACAGAGCATTACATGGGAGCTGAGAAAAATCTTGAGGCGATGCAACAAGCCTAAACACTGCAAGGAGGGACTCGGGTTCAGCCATGGAGCCTCCACATCTGCCCCCACACGCTTAGAGAATCGGCTGACTGATAGATTTGTTCAAGGGGGGACGATCAATGCAGAAACACTGAACCCCTAGCAAAGAACAAACAGAAGATGAAAGCACCTCATCAGAGCTATCAGAAGTCTGACTCAAAGGTTAGCTCAAAATCACCCCAGTACAATCAAGGGGGAACCAACAGAGTCAAATGGGCTTATCAGTATGGACCGCCACAGCTGACACATCCAGCTCAGTATGGGTCGTATTATTATGATTCTATTGTCAGAAGAGGTTCCAAGAGTCAGAAGAAGAAAAAGGCCGTAAAGAAGGCTAAGGCCAACAGTCCACCACCTCAGAAGATCAGGACTCCTGAACCTGTAAAGCCTCAGAAGTCAACATCAACCAGTCCAGTGGTGAAATATGTTGACAAAAGTGGGAAGAAAATGTCTGAGACCACCAGGGTCGTAAGACAGATTTGGGTTTCCAAAACTAACACTTAAGGACCCAAAATAAAAATGAAGGGTACTTGAATATAATTCTGTTTTGCAGGTGCAAAGGGACCCATGGTACGTGGACAATGGATGCTCAAGACATATAATGTACCAGAGGAGTGTACTGAAGAATTACATTATAGAAGAATGACCCAGAATCGAGTTTGGAAGCTTGTTGACAGACCCCGGCATCAACATGTGATCAGAACTAAATGGGTCTTCAAGAACAAGCGAGATGAAAACAATGTTATAGTAAGGAACCAAGCTAGACTCGTGGCATAAGGCTACTATCAAGCCGAAGGGATAGATTTCGACGAAACGTTCGCTCCAGTTGCAAGATTGGAGGCCATCAGACTATTCCTTGCCTATACAACACATCAACGCTTCAGAGTATATCAGATGGATGCGAAGTCAGTGTTCCTGAATGGCGTACTGAAAGAAGAAGTCTATGTTGAACAGCCTCCCGGCTTTCAGCAGGGAGATCAAGTATATAGACTCAGAATGACTCTGTACGGGTTAAAACAAGCACCCAGGGCTTGGTACGATACCCTGTCCGAGTTTCTTCTTCAGAAAGGTTTTCAGAAAGGCACAGTGGATCGCACACTATTCAGCATTCGTCTAGACAACGACATATTACTTGTGTAGATCTACGTAGATGACATTATATTCAGTTTGAAGAATGTCATTATGTGTCAGCAGCTCGAGAAAATGATGAAGGATAAATTCAAGATGTCAATGATGGGAGAGATGAATTACTTCCTTGGATTTCAGGTCAAACAACCAGAAAAGAGAACGTTCATCAATCATGACAAATACACTCGAGGCCTCATCAAGAAATTCGGTTGCACATCCGGTAAACCAATCAAGATCCCGATGAACACGAACATGAAAATTGATGTTGACAAAGAGGGAGTATCAGTAGACCATACTGAATTTCGCGTAATTATTGGTTCTCTATTATATCTAATTGCTACTAGACCTGACAGAACTTATGTTGTAGGTGTCTGCGCTCGATTTTAGGCGAATCCTAAGCAGAGCCATATGGACTCAGCAAAGAAGATTCTCTGCTAACTCAGAGGAACACCTGACATGAGTTTATGGTATCCAGCAAATGATAATATTGAACTAACTGGTTATTCTGATGCTGACTACGCAGGTTGCAGGATTGACCGAAAATTAACTTCAGGAACTTGTCAGTTCCTCGGCAGTAAGCTCATCTCATGGTAATCAAAGAAACAACAATCAGTAGCCACATCAACTACTGAAGCGGAATACATGGCTACCGGAAGTTGCTGCGCCCAAATCCTTTGGCTGAGACAGCAGCTACGCGACTATGACGTCATTCAGAATGAAGTGCCGATCTTCTGCGATAGCTCCAGTGCCTTTGCAATCACTCAGAACCTGTTCTTCACACTAGATGCAAGCACGTGGACATCAGACACCATTTCATTCATGACCATGTCGAAAAGAAGGATATAAGGATGGATAGATCCATACTGACCATCAAAGGGCCGACATACTGACCAAACCTCTAGCTGAAGCCAGATTTAGAGAACTTTTAGTAGAGCTAGGTCTGCTGGACCCTATTGACTCAAGTCAGTAAGTGGATTCAGGAGAGAAGCATTCAGCAAGGGCGAATGCCTACTCTCAGTACTTGACTCATTCTGTACACAGATATTCAGAAACCAACTACACGAGGTATCAGCTGACTACAATGTTCAGCTGACAGGTTTGCATATCTCTTTCAGTAGTCAACCCAGTAATTAATGTTGTTATGATATTGATTCAGCATCGTATTCAATGCCTTAGAGAATGTCATTTATTATAAACGGTTTCACTAAAAACACGACATTCTATGCTATGTTTGCTGAACTCTTCTTTGCATTAAATGCATGTCATATCAACTTACTCCTATAGGCTAAATACAACTAGACTTGACTTAGGAGGCTAGTTTACTTATTGCTTTATATAAAATTGAATCTAGACTGTCCATCTTTAAAGCGGGATTTAAACTGAACCATCGATCTAAAGTCCTTTCATCTTCAAGATCATATATATCAACGTATAGATTTTGAAACAACCATTTTCGCTCTGCTAAAACCTTAAGATCTCTGAATCAAACCTAAATTTTCTACTTTTGGTTCTGCATTAACAAACCTTCAGAGATTATTACGGTAACTTTGCGTTTATTAGTATTTATGCTGATTTATTATATTCTCTAGTACTAATACGTAAACTCTGCAGATTAAGTCATGGCATAATCTAGCAATGTTTCAGTGATCGTCCCAGTGAATATGATCGAGATCCTCGAGAAGGATCGTGTCTGGTGTGAGCCGATTATGGAGTTTGATTCCTGCGGCCAGGATCGTGTCTTTGATGCTCTCAGAGCTTCAGGACTTGAGAGTTTTCTGTCGAGGAAGCCAACATACTTCCTTCTGAGGCAGATTTCAGAACTCTACCTCAATTCTGAGGAGGTAGAAGGGGATATTATTGGCGCATTCACTATTCATCATGTCGCTGACCCCTCAAGAGCCAATGCTGAAGTCAAACCGATGTCTGTGATGCAGGCTCTTCAGCGTAGTTTCCAGCTGCCAAACAGTGGCATCAACATCGCTGGATATAAAGATGATCTCATAGACGAGTACTTAGAGATTTTCTGCGGCGAGCCGACGTCATTCAGAGCTGCATTTCCTAAAAAATACATGCTCCTGCAGTATTGAGCCCTAGCGTACCTTGTTACGCAGATTCTGACGAGCCAAGCAAGCTCATTCGATCAAGTGTCCAGACCAAAACTACAGATGATGATGGCTATCTACGATAGAGCCAAGATCAATTGGACAGAGTTCTTCTCGAAAGAGTTTCAGATACAAGCCTCAAAATTTGATAGATCTACTTGGTGTATGAGTGCCAAGGGCAAGCTCTTATATGGGATGAAGTAGTCGATAATGATTGAAGATCTATGCAGAGACGACAACGTAACCTACGCTAATAAAGGTTACTTCAACTCGAAGAAGATACGTTTCCACAGCAAGGCTGTTGTGCTTCAACAGATAAGCGCAGGCGCCGCTGAGGAAGGAAAAGGGAAGAGGAAGGCCTCCACTCCTAGCAAGAATGGTGCTACCCCTCAGAAGAAGCAGAAGAAATCTTCTAAGAAGGCCGTGGTAGTTGCCCCATTCAGATTGAGGGACGACTCGGACTCCTCTGAGAAAGCAATCTCAGTAGGAAAGGTTGCATCTGAGAAGGCAATCTCAGCTGAGAAACCGGCCTCAATAGAACAGGGGACCGCACCTGAGGTTACAACTCCAACATATCAGTCCCCACTAGATGTTCCACCCCTCAGCAATCTTCCATCTGCTGAGAAGACTATGTCTCCTATTGATGTGGATGACATGGAGACCAGCACTGAAGTTGAGACAATCGGGTACGAGGCTGAAACTCTTCAGAACACAGCAAACCAAGAAGTCTCTGAGGCCATCCCTGAAATCACAAGTTACTCTGACTTGGTGAGCATTCCTCACAAGGCTAGGCTTCAGATGCTTATTAGATTCCAGGACTGGATCACCCTCGATTGCCTTATCCGATTCAAGTCCTGCGAGATTCTGAATTCCGAGGAGCTAGAGATCTGTCAGCAGATAGGCTATTCTGAGCCTGCTGACCTAAGCTCCCTCGGAGACTTAAGGGCGGCTATGTTTGCACTTCTTGAGGACAGAATTCCCTCAGCAGCCGCGCCTTCAGAGGGATCTGATCCGGATGATCAGGACCCACCCACTGATGCAGGCCCTGAGAAGCCTGCTGAGGGTACTCAACAGGAGGAGGGAGCTCAACCCTCAGCTAATCTACCCATTAGCTCCCTCCCTCCTGGTTCGGCGGCAGCTGGAACCTCCCATGACTCGAGCACTCGGACGCTTGTTCTGCCGCGGTCTGCTTACGAGGTTGCGCCCAATGCCAAAAGCCGAAAGTCTCGTTCAGTAGCCAAGGCTCTTAAGAGCCTCCTGGCGAAGAATGTCCACAAGAGTTGGAAAAAAGGCTACGACAGCTCAGTGTGAGGAGATTAGGGCGCTGAAGACCTCAATTCAGAACACGCCTGCCCCTGATTTCTCAGGAATTCTCACCAACGCACTTGCAGCACAACGAGCTGAGTTCGAGAATCAGCGAGCATTACTGACAGCTGCCCAGATATCTCTTCTGGAAACTTTCAAGGCATGCTCAGTCAGAACACTTATCCAGACTCTCCACACTGACTCAAGCTCACGAGCTCAGGATTGCCATGTGAGGAGAAGTTTGATGCGAAGCTGAAGACCATTCCGGACTTGGTCGATACCTGTCACCGCAACTACGGTGAAGACCTAATTATTGAGAGGAACGACCTGAACCTGAAGTGAAGGAAATAGGACGTGAAGAACGATAACCTTCCTCCTACGTATGTTGTTGCAGCTTTGATTGTTGCTCGTGTGTTAGATCTTCTGATCTGTGTCCCGGCCTTTTTCTACCTCTGGGTGGTCAGAGAACTGGAGAAAATTAAGATTACTATCTCCCGTTTCTCACGCCGTGCGTGTGTATGTATAATGTGTATCTGTTCTGTTTATGAACAGAATACTAATATATATATGCTTCAAAAGCCAATATAATATTAATATTTGTAGCCCATTAATTTAATTATATTCCTAATGGGCTTCCACATAATTATCCCATAATATAACTAATTAATCCATTGGACTACTAATATTTATCAATTAATTGGCCTGACCAATTAATTCCAGATAAATAACATTATTAAATAATGTAAAATTACATTAATCTATTAATAATGATTTCTGAGAGACAATAAATAACTAGGCAACTAATTGGGCCAGATCAGGGATCTAATACAAGAAATAAAGCAGGGCCTCAAATTAATTAATTATCTATGCTCAGCCCAGAGCAAAATTAATTAATAAACACAAATTCATTCCACTAGAGAATCCGTGCTGACTTACCCCTTTATCTCAAATTGAGCAAGGACTTGTATTTTAGACTTAATTGATCTCCGTATTTAAGATATAAATATCCGTTAATTAATTAAGCTCACTGACAGCTTAAATTAATTAACATCTTATTATATTCCTATGTAGTACCACTCGACCTTATTAACACACCTGAACTTAATCAACCGGCCGGGTTTAGTGTGCTATTCCTTTCGAGTTCCTCAGGGGATATTATCAACCCATTTTACTAGGATACGGTTGCAGGATACAGACAACCAGCCCGAGGCACAAATAACTACTAACACCCAAGATATGTAGATCCGGTCGCGATGACGTTCACCATAGTAGGTCAAAGTGATAGATAGGCAGATGCACTCAGTTGAAGTCTTACCAATCTTAAGACCAGCTAAGTCACCGAGATCTTGGTTCTCCACTAAGGTCAGTTAGGAGAACACATTTCACTGTGATCCATCAATACACCACCCTAAGTGTACCTATAAAGACAAGCATCTAAGATAAACCACTTCTTATCTAAACTGCAGCTTAAACCGACAACTTATCCTTAAGTTGTCTCAGCTGTGATAACTGTTTGTATCTTTTTAGTTCAACCAATTTGTGTTGTCTTCTGTGATACCCAACACACTACACTAATCTAACTTTTATACAAGATAAAGGATAACATGTGCAAATATTTATATATTTATTAGATAGGAGAATAAAATAGTGGTAAGGACAAAAACACATTGTATACAAGTATAAAGAACTGCTTACAGTTTATAAAATCCCAACAATTCTCCCACTTATACTAAAGCAAATTTTTAGTATACAATGTGTCAGTTCTAGGTACAAACTAGTACTCAGCTATCTCTCAGCTATCTATCCTATCTATCACTTCATCTTCTCCCACTTATACAAAAGTTTCTGTAGTCCTAAGTGGGGGGCATCTCTACCACTCCTAAGCCACAAACATGTTTCTCGTAAGCCGAGAGTGGTAAGCTCTTATGAAAGAATTAGCTAGCTTGACTTTAGTTCATATTTTTTCAATCACCACGTCACCTCGATTTACGAATACTCGTATAATGTGGTACTTCCTGTCTATGTGTTTATACGCCTTGTGAGATCTAAGTTCCTTAGAATTTGTCACTGCACCCGCATTATCACAATAAATCGTGATCGCCTTAGGCAAATTCTGAACAATATCAAGATCAAGGAGGAAATTCTTGAGCCAAACTGCCTCTTTCGAAGCTTCTAAAGCAGCCACATACTCTGCTTACATGGTTGAGTCCGCAATGCATTTCTGCTTTGTACTCCGTCATGAAATTGCTCCACCTCCAAGTAAACACATAACCCGAGGTAGACTTCTTCTCGTCTCTGTCAGCCTGGAAATTCAAGTCTGTAAAACCCAAAGACACTGGACTGTCTGACTGGTAAACAAGCTTATAATCTGTAGCTCGTTTAAGGTACTTGAGAATATGCTTGACCGCAGTCCAGTGTTCCTTTCCAGGGTTAGACTGATATCTTGAGACCATGCCTACAACATATGAGATATCTGGTCATGTATAAAGCATCGCATACATGAGGCTACGGACAGCGGAAGCATATAGTATTAGCCTCTTACTTTCTATCTCTTCAGGCGTTTTAGGGCACTGATTTTTGGATAGAAAAATACCATGTCTGAAAGGTACTGAACCTCTCTTGGCATTTTGCATGCTAAAACGAGCAATAACAGTGTCAATGTAGGACGCTTGTGACAAGCATAACATCATTTTCTGGCGATCTCGGATAACCTTGATCCCAAGGATGTAAGCAGCTTCTCCTAAGTCCTTCATTTGAAACTGCTCGGATAACCATGTATTTACGTCTGATAACACTTCAACATTGTTGCCAATGAGAAGGATATTTCATGTCGATGTCCCTACCTTTTTCAAGGTGATCGTTTAGGAATACGGTTTTGACATCCATTTGCCAGATCTCTAGGTTCATGTGATCTGCTATGGCAAGGAGAATCCGAATGGACTTGATCATTGCTACAGGCGAGAAGGTCTCTTCATAATCGATACCTTCTTTCTGGGTAAAACCCTTCGCCACTAGCATGGCCTTAAATGTCACGATCTCTCCATTCAGTCCTCTCTTTCTCTTGTATACCCACTTACTACCAATAGCCTTGCAGCCCTCAAGTAGTTCAGTGATCTCGTAGACATCCATATTAGTTATGGACGAAAATTCCGAATCCACCGCGATTCGCTATGAATCCGCATCTATATCTCCCACTGCTTCGATGTAAGTCCAGGGATCCACGTGTCTTGTTCATCTGTCGGGAGATGGTCAGACGTCTCCCCAGTGAACATATACCGATCATGTGTAAATATCACCCTCCCACTACGTCGAAGAGTGTCAGGAGCTGTGTTAACAGATTGTGCAGTTACTCGTGGAGTACTATCTTGCACAACTGGATATTCAAGTCGAACTCGACTACCTTGGAATTCCTCAAGGATGATGTCGTCTCGAGACTTATGGTTATTAATGTAATCCTTTTCTACGAACCGAGTGTTAGTGCTAACAACGATCTTCTGTTCTTTAGGATCATAAAAGTATCCACCCTTCATTTCCTTTAGATACCCTATGAACAACATCACTTTTGAACGTGATTCCAATTTGTCGATTTAGCACATAAGCAGGATAACCGTAATTTATCGACCGAACCATCTCTAAGAGAGTTCGGTTCCTCCTCTCTGACACACCCTACTGCTGAGGCGTGCCCGGTGCTGTCAGCTGGGATGTAATCCCACATTCTGTCAAGTAGTTCTTGAACTCGTTGGATAAGTATTCCCCACCACGATCAGATCGCAGTGTTTTGATTCTTTACCTAACTTCTTCTCCACTTCTGCCTTGAATTCCTTAAAGGTTTCAAAGCAATCCAACTTGTGGCGATGAAGGTAAACATATCCATACCTCGAGTATTCGTCATTAAATGTGACGAAGTACTCATACCCTCCACGAGCTTGTGTAGACATAGACCCACACAATTCAGAATGTTTCAAACTTAATACTTCTGTGGCTTTATAACCCTTTGCCTTAAAAGGCCTAGTCACCATCTTACCTTCCAAGTAGGTTTCGCAAGTTGGAAATGGTTCAACTTGGAGAGACTCCAATGATCCATATTCCACCAACCTTTGAGTCCTGTTAAGATTGATGCGGCCTAGTCTTAAGTCCAATAGATAAGTTTGGTTTACCTTAGAAGACTCTTCCCACTTCTTAGGATTTGATGATGAGGAAGAAATATTAACATAACTACGCGGTTTAGAAGTAATAGTATATAAAGATCCGTTTAATGGTCCACCACAGATAACATCATCGTCTTTCATGATTCTAACTTCACTATCAAAACTTGATTTATAACCATCCATGGTGCAGTGTTTTGAAACAGAAATAATATTTCGTCTAAACTCAGGCACATATTAAACTTCTTTAAATATTAAAACTGAACTATGAAAAGATAGATTTAAATCTCCAATGGCAATTGCAGGAACTTTCGGTACATTGCCCATTGAGACTACCACCTCGCCATTGCTCAATTGCCTTTTCTGCAAGAAACCTTGCAAGGTGTAACAAACAAGATAAGTTTCCCCCGAATCCACTACCCATTCGTGGGTAGAAGAGGAAACCAGAACAGTTTCAGTTACAAGAGCGACTCACGTCTCTTTTTGTTTTCCCTTGACATCTGGATTATAATTATTCCAGTGTCCTTTCTTACCCCTCTTGAAGAACCTTCCTTTCTCCTTTGACATTCGCATGTCGCCGGTAAAGACCGTCTTCTTACTCCCACTGCTCTTCTTTAATTGATCACCCTTTCTGCTCTTTTCTGGTTTTCGCCTTTCGGATGATTCCTTTAACTACTAGGGATATTCAAGACTTGAGCACTGTTGCCCTTTCCTATAACCTCGTTGACCGCTACCAAAGATTTGAGTAACATACTTATAGTAAACTCGTTCTTAGACATAGCGGTCCTAAAATAGAAGTTCTTATAGGACCTTTGCAGAGCATTTACTGGGAAGGTAAGATATCTCTTCCACTCTATGAAATTATTTAAAATTGTTAAACCCGTTAGGGTTTGGTTGGTGAGACTGTTTAGGAACTTGAATTTTTTTCGAACAGACATATCTGAAAAATATAATTTAAAACATATATGAAATTAATATTTGCACATAATTCGTAATTAGTGATCATTGTAACCTTTTGAAAAACAATGATGTTAAAAACCTCGAACAACTCTAGGAATTCCACAAGCAAGCCACGCAGGTGGAAGTTTACTAGCGTAACCCTAAACCAGCTATTTAACTAGCTCTTTAATTCCAATCAACGTCTAGGTTCTTAAGATGAATTGAATTAATAGTTCGATATTCTAGACCATGTCACTATTAAAACACGGGATGGGACTTCGAGGGAAGTGAATTGTACCTGCGGTGACATCTAAGCATTGACCATTAATTTGACCAAAATAGAATCAAATTCTCGAAATTGACATACTTACTCGAACCATGCCTCATTCAATTTGATCTAATTAGCCATCCTATTTAATTATTATCTTCTAGAGTACTCGTGTTTACTAGGCTCGCAAGCCACGCAGGTGGACGTTTACGGCTCCGCTCCCACTACTCAATAATAAGCAAATATTGTTTTGGAAAACTCATCTCACAAAACTTGTAGCTAAAAGATGCAAGCAAGCCACGCAGGTGGACGTTTACTCACATAATCTTACTACTTTTGTGTAGAGTCCAATTAATGGAGGTCCAATTAAGTGTTTAATATCCAAATTAATGGAATCTAATTAAACATTTAATTCAAAGTTGCTTAGTCTTTTTATTCAAAAGGTTTGTTACGAATCATGCATCATCACATAATTCCTAAAGCATGTAATTTCTAAACGCACATAATAAAACGTGCTCGTGAAAATTAAAACATGCTTAATAACGACAAAAATCATATTTACATGCTTTTCTAAGCGCAATTAATCACATAATCGCATGCTAAAGCATAATAATAAATAAATGCGCAAATAGGAAATTTAAAACGTCGTTATCGAGCTTAAAAACACAGATTAAAAAAAATATATCTACTACATAGCCCGAACAAGTACAGCCCTTCAAAATCTTGATAAATCTTCGAATTTGGATCGAATCTGAAACTGCATCGAAACCTGTCGTCGCAACGTCATCAAGGGGTCTACCACGTGGCAGATGGTCAACAAGGCCTGACGTGGCGCGCCACATCAGCAAGCCACGCCAGAGTCGTCTTCAACAACACTGCACGTCGCCGCCGCCAGAAAAATTCCGTTTTGGATAGCTCCTTTGCCTCGCCGTTGTCTGGCAAGGCTATGCCGCCAAGATCGCAGCCTGAAGCCCGCGGCCGCACCGCCACCGGGCGCCGGAAAACACCGGCCGCGCGGCGGCGACCGCGCGCACGCCGCCGCGTCTCCCACGGCCGACCCCATCATCCTCGGCGTCTCTCTACCCTCTAGACGTCTCCCAGAAATCTGGGATGTGCAAGATGGCCGCCTGAAGCCACCGTCGCGATCTGCAAAAGCGCAAAATCTCGCCGCGAGCCTCCGCCGTCTCCGCCGCCTGAATGCGTCCTCTCCGAGCCGCGATTCGATCAATTGACAGAGGGGCAACATAATTGGAACACTCACGACCACCATATAACGGATTCCGACCGAGATTAGTTCCTCAATTTCCCGAATTTCAAACGATTCGCCGGAAAGAATTCATGGTAAGAAGCAAAGTTCAGACGTCGATTCCGGTCGCACCCGGGATCAGATAATCCCATGCGACCTATCGATGCGAAGCTGATGAGACAAGGAATCCAACGGTGCAAGCCAATCGCCGATCAAATGCTGGACGCGCCGGCAATCGCCGCCGCAATATGTGGTAAAACCCTAGAAAATTAGGGTTTTCTGCGAAAATTCGGATTCCATCTTCGTCTCGTTTTTCATGCCTCCCGGACCCATTACAGTACAAAAACAGTACAATCACATAAAAAATATATCCTATCATCTACTCGTGGATTTTCTCACCAGAAAAACGTTACAACGGGGTCAAATAAGTGGCTCGTAGGCCGCCCCAAATACGAAAAATAACCCGATAACGACGGAATTAAATCCTAATCATGCTCCTAACATCAACAATCAGAGCCTAAACCAAGCTCTGATACCAATTGAAGGAAAAATGGAGGTGAAGAACGATTACCTTCGTCCTATGTAAGCTGTCGCAGCTCTAATTGTTGCTCGTGTGTTAGATCTTTTGATCTATGTCCCGGCCTTTTTCTCCCTCTGGCTGGTCAGAGAACTGGAGAAAATTAAGATTACTGACTCCCGTTTCTCACACCGTGCGTGTGTATGTATAATGTGTGTCTGTTCTGTTTATGAACAGAATACTAATATATATAGGCTTCAAAAGTTAATATAATATTAATATTTGTAGTCCATTAATTTAATTATATTCCTAATGGGCTTCCACATAATTAGCCCATAATATAATTAATTAATCCATTGGGCTACTAATATTTATCAATTAATTGGTCTGGCCAATTAATTCTAGACAAATAACATTATTAAATAATGTAAAATTACATTAATCTATTAATAATGATTTCTGAGAGACAATGAATAACTAGGCAACTAATTGGGTATGATCAGGGATCTAATACAAGAAATAAAGCAGGTCCTCAAATTAATTAATTATCTATGCTCAGCCCAGAGCAAAATTAATTATTAAACACAGATTCATTCCACTAGAGAATCCGTGTTGACTTACCCCTTTATACAAAATTGAGCAAGGGCTTGTATTTTAGACTTAATCGATCTCCGTATTTAAGATATAAATATCCGTTAATTAATTAAGCTCACTGACAGCTTAAATTAATTAACATCTTATTATATTCTTGAGTAGTACCACTCGACCTTATTAACACACCTGAACTTAATCAACCGGCCGGGTTTAGTGTGCTATTCCTTTCGAGTTCCTCAGGGGATATTATCAACCCATTTTATTGGGATACGGTTGCAGGATACAGACAACCAGCCCGAGGGACAAATAACTACTAACACCCAAGATACGTAGATCCGGTCACGATGACGTTCACCATAGTAGGTCAAAGTGATAGATAGTCAAATGCACTCAATTGAAGTCTTACCAAGCTTAAGACCAACTAAGTCACCGAGATCTTTGTTCTCCACTAAGGTCAGTTAGGAGAACACATCTCATTGTAATCCATCAATACACACCTTAAGTGTACTAGTAAAGACAAGCAGCTAAGACAAGCCACTTCTTATCTAAACTGCAGCTTAAACATATCAAAGAAGTTGCTGAGTTCCTTGAGGAGGATTCAGAAGATGAGGAAGAGCCTCCTCTGCCTCCACCAGTATCGAGTAAAGGGAAGAAGCCACTGAAGGTCCCAACCCCACTGAAGAAAGGCCTCAAAAGTTATATAAGCCCAGCTGAACAGATCGAAGCCGATGAGAAGTTGGCAAGGGAGCTAGCTGAGGCTGATGCTGCAAACAAGCCTAAGAAGGCTCCTGCAAAGGCTTGAACTAAGGTTCCAGCGAGGAAACTAGCTAAAAGGCCTCCTGCAAGAAAGCTAAAACTCAGCGATGAAGCTGATAGAGAAAAGGAGAAGGAGCAGGAAGCTGAGAAGACAACTACTGACTCTCAACAGTAGCAACAAGAAAAGAAGAGAGCTGAGCCGACTATGGATGAAATGATCAACTTCTGTATTATTGCTCTGGACAAGAGAGCACAATACTATCAGATAGAAGAGTTCAGACGGCAAGAGGCTTGGGCCAAGGAGAAGGCTGCTGAAGCAGCCAGAGAAGCTGAGAGACTGAAACCTCGACCTCCTCCACTGAAGGACAGGGAAATTCCTTACAAATACTGATGAGGCAGAAGACCCACTTATCAGAAGATACACAGGTGGCCTCGGGTTGATAAGTAGATGGCCTGGGATAAAACTCAGCTTTGGGAGACTCTGAAGGCCGAATTCATTAAGCGATACTATGTCTGGCAGTACTGGCCAGAAACTCATAAGAATGACTCTTTTGCTGACTGGCTCTTCAAGTGTGATTTGGATATCTATAACATAGTCGAGAAATCCATTACAAACAAAGAAGATGTTCAGACTCCGGCTTTCAAACGATTGCCACCACCTCAGAAGCTGGATGTTCTCTCTACACCGGCGTAATAGAAGGAGAAGTCAGGAAGGAAATATTGGCGTTGGAACTTGATCCCAATGATCTTGAAGACGTGCCCAAGATCCAGAAGCTGCGGAGAGACACATTCAAGATGTATGGACTCCCTCTACCTGAAGATAAATCGAAAGACTTTAAGGCAAGGATTCAGCGGTTCCGGAGATGGTAGTCTTGTTAGGTTCTCTATTTTGTCTTTGATAGAATAGCAAGGGATGTATTTGTACTGAACTTCTTTATATATATACGTGCATCTTTGTTGTTTGGCCTGGCAACATCTCATTGTCTGTATGGTCTATTTGTTTTAAATTTAACACTTAGAATCACCAAAGTGATTACTGACTCACACACTCACTGCTTATTTGTGTTTGTCTGTTTTTGCTTAGATTGGATAGCTTCTATTTGAGGAAAATTGTTGAGAGTTAATTATGTATTCTTTGATCCTCAGTAGATTAGAACTTGACGTACAACTTCACTGATTCTACTTGTAATATTTGTAAGGAGTTTGTATCTGATAGTTTGTAGTGTTAGGTTTTGGCATCATCAAATAGGGGAAATTGTTGGGAGATGATTCAGCAGTAGATTGTTTAGAAGATTTGGCTGATCCCAAAACCTTAATTTGATAGGTGAACCATTCCTTTGTATTTTGTAACGCCTTGGTGTCTGAGAGTTTCAGACTCAGTAGACTTTCCTTCAGCATGGTCCAAGATCAGAAGTTATGTCTGCTGTACCCTCAGAAGACTATCTGCCTTAGTACCATGGAGTGAAAACTCAATAGTGCTGGACTCAGCAGGAGCAGCATACCGAAAAAGTCGGTAGAACTGGACTCAGCAGGAGCAGTTCACTGGACTCAGAGTCGACCTTCAGTAGAGTTGGACTCGACAGGAGTATACTACTGAATCCCTGGTCAGAATCAGCAACGGCCTGACAGTCTCCTGGATTGTCAGAGGTTCTCGATGTTAAATCAGTAGAGTTGTCCGAGGTTGTACGCATCAGAGAAGTCAGCTTCAGTATCTGCTTTGAAGTTTGAATGTCTCAACAACTTTCTACACCTCGACCAATGATAAGAAGCCAGCTGTCAAAGTTCTGGTAAAAAGCTGCAAGTCAACTACTTTCCTGAAAATGAGGGAAGACTTTGCACGATTTCTAAAAGAGCCGTTAGCTACCTAAAGAGAGTGACACGTAGACAGTTCGTCTCCAACGGATCTATCCATAGCTCACCTCTATAAATAGAGGGAAAATCAAATTGAAGAATATAGTGAAGACAGTGAAAAACGAGCATCGAACAAACAGAACATAAGCTTTTCGCAAGAACTTCAGAGAAATACTCAACGCGAAAGGCGACTACACTGCTCTAGGGAACCAAGCTTAATAGAATCAAAGCCTCTAGCATCCAAGTGATAGAACACGAACCCAGAGTGATTATTCCTCATTGTTCTTCACTTTAGAAGCCTCTTCTTGTTCCCTTTCCCTCTAACCTAAGCTCCACTGAAATATCAATAGCTTAGAACCGAAGGAGTTCATATCTTGAACTGTTCTTACTGTAAAGAACTCCTTCATCGTTGGAGAATTTGTCAAACATTCTTGTTTGATCCTTGTAAACTAGGACTTGCTCAGTATAATCTTCAAGGCCGTGTTTGTCCAGCGTACAAACCAATTGAGACTAACTCAGTATAATAAAATAGCCTCTTGATCTTTTCGGGACAGTGGACGTAGGATTGTTGATATCCGAACCACTTTAAAATCACTGTGTTCATTTAATGTTGCATTGATTTACTGTTCATACTGAAAACCGTTTACCAAATCATACAACAAAGTTTCAGAAAAGCTTTACTAAGTGCACTAATCTACTGAAACAGTTTTCACTAAAAACGTTTTCAACTCAACTGAATTGGGCCTACACTATTCCGCACGCTACTGAACTATTACTGAACGGTACTGAATTCTGACCTCAGTTAGCTAGCAGGCCTCAGTATAGTCAGTTACTCTGTCCACGCGATCCAGAACAGCTTGCCTGGTCTACTGAATTTATTCAGCAGACAATCTCCTTAATCGGACTGTTCGCGTTCTAAGTTGAGAAAAAGTTTTCAGGTGTATTCACCCCCCCCCCCTCTACACCTGAACGTTTACCTCGGGACCAACAGTTGTTGCATCTCTTCCTTCATGGCTTGGATCTCATTGTGATTAAATGTTATCTGCTTCAAAATCTGCCTCTGATATGCAATTGCATCCTTTTGAGAAGCAGTCATCTCGAGCATGAATTCTTCAAACGAAGAACATCCCTGGTCTGTTGGCCAGGCGATGGACCTTGCT
The DNA here is from genome assembly GCA_028984105.1 of Lavandula angustifolia. NCBI lineage: Eukaryota > Viridiplantae > Streptophyta > Magnoliopsida > Lamiales > Lamiaceae > Lavandula > Lavandula angustifolia. The sequence continues at coordinate 10,372,845 of CM054818.1, read as the reverse complement.
ATCGATTTATTCGAATGGTGCGGAGGCTTATATGTTTGAGACATTTGTTTAGCACATTTTGTATCATTAGTAGGTGTCTGGTACAAATTGTTATAGCGGTCGCTGGGTTGTTGTAGTTGACTTTCTAGAAATTCCACTCGCTTGTGTAGTCGGGCACCCTTCTCTCCATCAATTTCCTTTTCACCAGAAATACTTATTTAATTTACATTAGCCATAACATTCAGATTAGGCCGAGTCTGAGCTGGAACCTATCCTTGAGAATTCTTCATGTTTTGCATTGTAGAATTCAGCTTAATCATCTGCTTGACCAGGTTAGCCATAGTAGCTTGCTGGTCTTTCGTCTGATTGCTTTCCTTCTGCATTTGTTGTTGGAATGTAGTAGTGTCCTTCTGTGAAGAGACCATTTCGGCCAAAAGCTTCTCCAATGGGCTCTACTGCTGGTTGGGCAGGCGAAGCACTTTGTTGCTGAAACTGCCTTTGGTGCGGAAGCTTATACGGCTATTGATAACTCTGCTATTGCGGAGGCTGGTATGGCTGCTGAATTTGTTCTTAAGGCGGATTCCTTGGTTGAAATTGAACTTCCAGCTGCCTCCATCTAAGGTTTGGATGAACCCCTTGTTGTCCACTCCAATTTACAGCCGCATTCTTTTCTTCTCCCGGACATCGTAACAATATATGCCTGTTTTGACCACATGCTCCACATGCGTGATCAACAATCGATTGACTTGACGCATAAGTGTTATGCTTAAGCAGTAAGTCCATCTTGTCTTCCAATTGGCTGAATTTTGCCTCCACCTCAGTATCGATCTCGTCCATGTAGTTGGAATGAGACCAATTGACGGCTCTTCTTGTTGTTCTCGGTCCTTTGTATTGTGAAGTAGATTCTGTAAGTCCTTCAATAATATTTCTTGCATCCTTATACAGAATTGTGTGGATATTTCCTTTCAAGCTAATATCGACCATGACTTTTGCTTCGTTAGTCATACCTTGATAGAAGATTTGAAAAGCTCCACGTCCAAGTAGCCATGGTTGGGACAACTATCGACAAGTCGCCCAAATCTCTCCTAATATGCACCGAAGATTTTGTCGATTTCATGAGCAATCCCGAATATCTCCTTCTTGAGCGCATTTTGTCGATTTCTTGAGCGCATTCGTCTTCGATTGTGGAAAATACTTCTTCAAGAAAATCGTTCGCATTTGGGCCTATGTCGTGATCGTATTTGGTTTAAGGATCGAGAACCATGTTTGTGCTCCATCTTGAAGTGTGAAAGGGAACGTCTTGAGCTTGAATGTATCCAGATTGTCTTGCCTGTGCAAGTAACAGACCTGATTGAACTGCTTCAAAAAAGAATTAGGATTCTCGTTAGTCTTCCCATAAAACATAGGCACTGACCTCACCATATTAAGCTTGACATTGATATGGTCATTGGTGGTAATCTGGATTGTCATTGGTGGTAATCTGGATTGGACCGGGTAGGTCCTCTCCCATGTCAAAGGCTCCGAAATTCATCCTCAAGGGTGGCGACAGATCGACTCTGTTGGCCATCTCTTCCTCCTCTAACTCGGAACTTTCAGTTGGAGAATTCTGTCTTGTTTTGTCAAACACGACAGTCTCTGGTTCTGATTCACTCGTCTGATCACCGATGTTTGTTCTGTTTCTTGATTAGGCAGCTAAGACGTTTCCTACCTTGGACAGAAGTTGTTGCTTCCGCAGCTTTGCCTCCTTCCTATTCCTCTTTGTTGTTTTCTCGATCTCCGAATCGAATAGAAAATCAGGATGGGAAGACCTGCACATGCAACTCTTAAAAGCATATAAAGATTAGTAGAAAAATAAATAGAACTAGATAACATTGTTTCTCGGCAACGACGCCAATTTGGTGATCGCTGAAATGCACCAAATAATCCTGTAAATTATGAGAATTAATTCAGTATAGTAACAGGGTATCGAACACAGGGAACGGAGGACTAGACATGATATTTTCCTACTTATCTTGAGGTTTTTGTTAGCAATCACGCAAGTCTGGGGATTTTACTAAACTAAAAATGATTAAAAACTGAACATAATTAAAAAGTGTGTTAAATGGGCAATTAAGAGACAGGTCCAACAGAATATTCACACACACATAATTCTAATCATCGGCACTTGTTATCAATTAATCTTAAGGATCTACGAGTTATAGATTGTCGTAATTAAACTGACACAACCCTCACTCCCACTTACTTAATCGGTAGTCGTCATGTTGTGCATCGAAACGACTACTTCCCTAATCTAGTTACAACCTACGTTGTTGGGCAATCAATAGATTTAATGACTAGACAAGTTTATCGATGTAAGGAAGCCTATTATAGGAGCCTACTCGTATGTTGGGCATCTAATAGTCTCTTATCGATTTAATCCAATTACTCTTTTGAATAACCTTGCTACTTTCCTAGCCTTATTCTACGAGAAATCATGGAAGTACTAAGTTAGCTGCAAACTGGGCAACCTAGGGTGGCCAACCCTAAATTATTAGTTAAATTTAATAAACTAGAATTAACCTGAAACCCCTTTGATTAATTATAAGCACCTAAGCCTCATGTACTAATTCGTGTGTGTTTCACATCCCCCCAGACCTTTATAAACTTAGCTACTCATGCAGATGTCTTGGTTGTGCAAGTAAGACACTTCACAGAATAGAAACGCAAACATGTGTAACCCTAAAACTAACATGTTCTAAATTAAAGGACTAAATAAGAGATATGAAATAAAAGCATAAAAATGAAGTACGAACTAGATTAACTAAATGATAAATGAAAACATAAACGAGGGTACTGAATTGATGTCCTCGATCTCTCCAAAGCAACGGAGTTTAAAGGGAACGAAATTGAAGTATTCGAACATGAAAATGAAAATTAAAACAAGTGGTTCTTCTTCTTCTCTAACTACGGACTACAATCAACGAACGGGAATGCATCTTCGGCTTGGAATCTCCATTGGAACTAGGGTTAAAACACGGAAAACTTGAACGGGAAATGAAGGATGGAACGGCGGAAATATGGCGTGAATTGATATGGAGAATCCTCATAATTTCGTGCTCCTCTCCCCTTTATACTGGGCATCTATATCTTGATCTTCAAGCTAGGTCAAATCTTTAAGATAAGGAAAGAGATTTTGATAGATTTGGAAACAAATCTTTCCTTATCTATCTTCTACTTGATCAAGAAATCCCCTTCTTCGAAATTCACGTCCAAATAAGAAAATTCCGCTCCTTTTTCAATACAAAACATGTGTCACCTTGCATCCTAGTCACTCGCCATGTCAGCACCTAAAACCTGCATTTTCGCCACTGCAAGTGCCTTGATTGGCCAATTAAGACAACTTTTCGGTAGAAATAACTAGGTACAAAAATGACTCATCATCTATCATGTGTCTGGAGCATCCACTGTCTAATATCCAATGGTCCTTGTGCACCTGCAAAATAAAAGTAAATTCAGGTACCTTTTAGTTTTAGGTTGGGTTCTCAGACGTTAGTCGTTTTAGGTACCCAAATCTGTCTGAGAACCATGGTGGTCTCAAACATCATCTTTCCCTTGTTGTCCACATATCTCATTGTTGGGCTAGGAGATACTAACTTCTTGGCTAATTGAGGTTCAGGAGTGCTCTTCTTCTCAACTTTAGGACTTCTCCTGACCTAAGGCTCATAGTAATATGATCCATACAGTGTTGGATAATATGATCCATACAGTGTTGGATGAGTCCATTGTGGTTGACCACACTGTTCAGCCCATATGACCTTCTTGGTTCCCCCTGAATTAGATCTAGGTGTTCTAGGGCTTGAACCTCTGGTCATCTGCTGATAGCTCGACTGAGGTGCTTTGATCTTTTGTTTGTTCTTTGCATGGGGGTGGGTAGACTGACCATATTTAGTTCCCCCTTTGAACAAATCGCTTAGTCAATTTTTCTGACCTCTGTGCGTTGAAGTTGATGCCTCAAGTGTATATCCTAGTCCTCCCTTCGTGAAAGCCGATCTTTGAACTCTTAAGCATCCCTTCATGCTTCTCTTTAGCTTCTAGATACTGCTCAGTCATCAAGGTTCTCCAAACCTCATCACTTTTCCTCAGTGCTTCATAGTCTGCTTTGACTTCTTAAAGCTTCTAACTTTGACTGCCAATTTCAGTATCTTTCTCAGAAATGTCTTTGGTCAGAACTGAGATCTGAGCTTCTTGTTGCTGAAACTTGGTCATCTGAGAATTAATCTCTTCCTTTTATCTCAAAACAAGTCCTTCTGTCTCAGTAGAGACGTGACGTTACAAGGAAAGTCTCTGATATTCAGCTCTTAGGAGTTTCAGCTCCAGAAGTGTCTTGCTGAATTGAGTGCTCATCTAGAACTGCTCTTCTAGGAGATTATCATATGCTAGAACCACATCTAGGAGATCTCTTCAGCTAACCACATCATATGCTAGAACCACATTTATGTAAACGACAAGTTACCTTAGTCTCTACTCCAGCCATTAGATATAGTTCAGTCTCTTTGACTTCGATTGTCATAAATGCGGCTTCATCTTCCGATGAATATATCTTATTCTCTTGAGCAATTGGATAGCTCTCCGGCTATAAATAAGTAAAATTTATCTATTTTCACAATTTGAAAAGTTAGAACCGTAAAATAAAAAATTAAAGCCCACAGATACGAATTAAACCCTCGAGGACTAAAAAACCATACCCACTAAATTCAAATAAAGTATTAAACAAGTTAAAACTAAACCTATAAAATAAAATAAAAACTAAAAACTAGAAAAGATTTACTAGAAACTAAACTTAACCTTTGTAATACCAAAAGTCCAGTAAATTAAACGAAAATGAAGAATGCAAGAAAATATGGAATTTTCAAATAAGGGAGTCATATCAATTATTAATCAATGTGTAATTTAGTAGTTTACCAACTAGATATGAAGCAATTTTAGAAAACGTAACACAAAAAATGACATTAATAGGATCAGTTACATGACCCATGTAAATTCGTCGCGAATTCTCCTTCTCATACCCTCTCAATAAAAAAAAATGTTAAAATTAGCGTCTCTAGATTGAAACCATCGGTATATAGGTAGTATAAGTATTTTTTTTTTAATTTATAAAATTGGAATTTATTGTATTGCTTATTTAATTTCTAACCTCTTTGGAATACTATTATTACAGGTCGAGTAATTGTCAACTATCTACACCTGACACAGAAACCAACCCCCCTTTTCTCCACCCACGGTATAAATTACTGTGTATATGCACACCACCACCATCCATGTCTACTCGGAAGTTCCACGATGCCGCCGGAAAGATGACTCAGCTCTACCGGAAAATCATCCACGTCAACATCCGATGGACAATCTTCGATAAAGTCACCGTTGTACGCCGCTGCTTCCGCTTTGTTTGGGAGAGGATTCTCGTCTGCTCCGTCGGGACGCCTCGTCCTCGCTACCGCCGTCTCTCCACTAGAAGAAACTCTTCTTCTTCTTCTTCTTCTTCCTCCTCCTCGTCTTTTCCTTCAGTCGAGGCGGCGACGTCGTCCAGCAGGGGCTACGACAGCGACGACTCAGATTTAGTCTCCTTGAAGATCAGTATATTGGGCGATTGCGAGATTGGGAAAACAACTTTTGTGGTACAATCTTTCAATTTCTCCAAGTTAACTTTTAATTGTTGATTACTATTGATTATTATTATTTGAATTAGATAAAGTATGTGGGAGAGGAAGCAGAGCAGGAAAGTCTGCAGATGAAAGGGCTAAATCTAATGGATAAAACACTGCATATTAGAGGTGCGAGGATTGCTTTCAGGATATGGGATGTTGGAGGTATGTCTCCAAATCTTGCTCAAATCCATTATTTCCTGTTTAAATTATTCATCAAATTAGTAATATAGTATTAATTTGCAGGCGACGGTAGGTCTATAGACCAAGTCCCAATTGCTTGCAAAGACGCCGTAGCTATTCTATTAATGTTTGATCTCACCAGTAGATGTACTCTAAACAGGTAAATAAATTACCCACCAACCAACCTACAATTCATCATAATTTCCTCAATTAAGTAATCTAAAGTAAACATTTAATTGTCGCAGTGTAATTGGATGGTACAGGGAAGCAAGAAAGTGGAATCAGGTACCAAATTATTTTTGCTTTCTCAAAAGTAATTAACACGCTTTAACGACAACGAAATTGGAACCATTTTAAATCACAATGATTCTGCTGAGTGATTCTTGAAGTAATTTGTTTATCAAGTTACCTTGAATTGATGATATTTTCTGTAAAATTTGAAGATATGCATTGTAAGTGACGATGGTATTTTGTTGGGTGCAGACTGCAATTCCAATATTAATAGGGACCAAGTTTGATGATTTTGTGCAACTTCCGCCGGATATTCAATGGGCTGTCATCACTCAGGTAATTCATAGTCTCTGCCAAGTTCTTATACTTAATGTTTATACATACTACTATGAATAAAATATCTAAACTCAGAAAAGATTCCATGATTTAGTATATACACTTCATAATCATCATGATTATTTAACTGCCATATGTAACCGTTTATAGAGTAATGTATGCATGGGTATGTATGTACTATGTAAAGTAAAAATTCTACGTAATAATAATCATTAATAACTATACTAATAAAAAAGATTAAGGGGTTTCAATGGTCCTTAAAAGTATGATTATTGTTCAAATTTGTCTTGAATTCTTGTTTTCTTGGCCAAATTGAACCTTAAAAGATTATAATTTGGCCAACTCCGTTAATATTTTTACCCAAAATTTCTTATGAATACTTAAGTATGAAAATTTCGTTGAAATTTTTTTACTCCAAATTTTGTGAGGACCAACTGGGCCAAATTCATAGTTTTCATACTAGTCTCAAAAAATCGCGCCAGATTGGCAATTATGATCCACAAACAGGTTAGAATTTGAGGAATTAGTCCTTAAACTTGATCCAATTGATGTATTTGGTTCATATTATTTATGTTTTTTAATTAATAAAAAAACTCATTGAGATATTTTCGGGTGAACTTACATCTAAAAAATATGAATTTGGCCGAATTGGTGCTCTACAAAAATTTAGGATAAAAATTTATCATTTTTTACCCTTTTTAATTCATAAGAAAATCTAGGATAAAAACATTAGTCGAATCTATCATCAGTAAAACATTTGGGTAAATATATTATAACAAATTAGTCCAGTAAAAATTTGGGGGTAATAATATTGGTTGAATTAGTCCCTCCGAACATGTATTCCAAAACTACTCTGATCATATTTTAATATATTTTTTAAAAATCTCGTTGACTAACCGTCGATTGATGTAATAATTGAAAAAATGGCCAGTTTGATCAAATTCTAAACTTGTGGGGACCAATTTAACAAAAAAAAAAAAATTGAGGACCAATTTGACAAAAAATCATATTTTTCGAGATCATTTAGACCAATTTACATAATAAAAAATATATTTCAACTCGGAATCAATTATAAATAAGAATAAACTCTATATTGTAATATTTTATATTTTCTGAAGGTACATTATTATTAACCTCCATATGGTAATTAAATATATTAAATTTCAAACTAATCAAAATTATATACTATATTACAGAACAAGTAATATGATTTTTTTTATCTAAAGTTGCTTGTGACAATAATTAATTTATTTTCTAATTAGTACTGCATTTAAACTTGTGTGTCATAATAAATAATCAGTACAATCGCCTTTTTTTCTTCAGTAAAAGCATACAATATTTGCTCCTTGTTTGGATTATTGAGAAAACATCCATATCTATTATTTTGTTATAATAAATTTTCTCAACCTGATTTCACAAATCTACATACGTTCCTTTGCATATATATTCAATTCTTTTGTGTAACTTTTTAGATCATGTGCACCATACTTTATAATTTTTAAAACTTGAATTAATTTTCTCTGTGTACGTAACGTTCATAATATTACATATATCACAATTCGTATTTTTAAAATATGAAAAGATATACTTTTAAGTGTCAAATAACATATGTTATTTTTTATGAATAAATGTTTATGAAACAATATCTTTCCCTGGATAGAGGTTTTAATGAATAATAATGATGTGTCCTTTTTTACCGTCATGCAATGCAATTGAGGTGGCGAATTGGATGAGATTAAAAATGAAATATATTGTGACGTTTAGTCTTCTACTGAATCTGGATGGATATCTGTCTAAATAAAGTTCAAAATAAGGAAGGACACATCCCAATGAATACTAGATTATTGAAGAAGACTTAGACTAAGAGTCGTGTCGTTGATGCCTGGTAAAACAAATGCAATAGATTGATTTGACGCAAGGAAACGTGTTCGAAATAGGTTATTTTACGTGCTCCACAACTATTTCTATTTCAGGCACGGGCGTACGCGAAGGCTATGAAAGCGACGCTATTTTTCTCGAGCGCAACACACGACATCAATGTAAACAAGATCTTCAAGTTTATCATGGCCAAGCTATTCAACTTGCCTTGGACTCTCCAACGAAACTTGAATATTGGTGAACCCATTATTGACTTCTAGTTCTTATTCTGATCACTAGTTCTTAAATATATTCTTTTCTTCTTTATATATACACGTGTTTGTAAATTCTTCAGGAATTGGAAAAGAAAATAACAGATTTTCACTTACGAATTTATTGGACTCGTCCACTCTGTCAAAAAGAGTGCCCAATAGGCCTCCTAAAATAGACATTTTACATTAATGGGCTACAAAACTTAATTTGAAGCTAAACTTTCATATTGCGTGAGCAGAGTGATTCCAAATACCGAACACTGTCTACTAACTTCAGTCAGTCTACAATAAATTCAATAAATGAATGAGTGCGGAATGTATAGGCCCGGCTTTATATCGTCTCATGTTGAAAAATGTTATTACTAAAATCGGTTCAGATCATGCTTGTGCGTAGATTCAATTTTACTGAAAATCTGATATGAGTTTTAGTAAATAAGTTTTATGCAGCGTGAATAGTAAATTAATGAAACAGTAAGTGTACATGCAGTTTTTAAAGTGGTTCGGATACTCAAGATCCTACATCCATTGTCCTGAACAAGGCAAAAGTTCTTGAATTTATTATACTAAGGTTCGTAGGACATATTCTCTAGTTATGGTCTTAGTGACTTTACAGTTGTTCAAACACTAGGTTTGAGTTTTCTCTAACTAGGAAGGAGTTCTTACAATAAGAACAGTTCAATGAATACGAACTCCTTCAGTTTCAATGCTTGGTATCTAACAATGGTAGCTTAGAATAGAGATTTAGAACAGAGTGTCTATAGAGAGAACAATAATAGATATGTTATGAAGTGAGTTCTTCGCTGAGTGAGCTTTAAGTTCACTAAAGGTTGTGTGCTTTGAATGCTTGGTGTTCCCGGTCGTCTCTTCACTGTTTGAAGCTTGATCTCTATTTATGATCTTGACTTGTGAATAGATCCATTGGAGGGAAAAATGATAAGGAAAACAACCGTCTTCAATTTTGAACGTTAATGTAGAAATTCTCTCTTTTTCGGTCTTGAGACCAGCTTTTGTCAGAACAAGGTGCAGTGCTGGCAGCTCCTCATTGGTCGAGGTAGAATAGTAGGTGAGACTTGTTCAAACTCCAAAGCTAATGCGGAGTTGACTTCTTCCAATTCCTCTGACTGAGTTATCATCTACTGACATTCTTCTGAAAAGATCGGTCTCATGCTTTTTCCTGTCTGCAGATTCAGTAGATTCTGACTAACCATATTGAGTTCCAATGTTGAGTCCGTCCGGCAATAACGATCTATTCTAATGAGTCTATCAGCTACTGAACTCTAGCTAGCCTACTAACTTCGTAACATGCTGAACTCAACTAATCTATTACATTATCTGGTTCATCATTCAGCTAGGTTTTGGGAATCTTCATATTTTATCAAACTGAATCTCACCCCAACAGTTCATCCTGCACAAGCATAAACTGAAATAGTTTTCAGTAAAAACGTTTTTCAAATAGACGACTAAAATTGAGCCTACACTCTTCCGCGCAACTTCTTGTACTGAGTCGCTTGTGGATTGACTGAAGTCAGTAAACAGTGTTCAGTATCTTGAACCAATCCGCGGACGTGATCAGAAAGCTTAACTGGCGAGCTAAATTATTTAGTAAGTAAACTTAGTATCAGACTGACTTTCGCGTTTCTGCTTGAACTTGGACTCAGGTGTATTGACACCCCCCCCCCACTCTACACCTGAGACTCTTTTCTGGACCAACAATACACTTATATCATAAGTTAGGCTAGGTCTACTCACAGAACCAGTAATAGCTCGATATTCAAAATTATCTATGGGGGATGTGCAAAAATGTACAAATCAAACATGTGAAAATGCAAAAATGTACATGAGATTCCATAATTGCAAAAATGTACATTTTTACTTTTAAAACCTATAAAGGTACCTAGGTTAATAGGTTCCTTCTCTCTCCTCCTACTTTTGCAGCAAATGTCTTGTTTTTGTACTTGATTTAACCTTCTCTCTCCTCCTACTTTAATCTATCACATGAGGTGTTGAGCTTGTGATTTTTTTTTCCTTCAGCAACGTCCAATCTTCATGCATGCAACGTCCAGTCTTAATTTTTTTTTGTCTTCATGCATGCAGAATATTTTCGTCCTTATGCATGCTGAATATGTCGTCCAGCAGCTTTTTAATTTTTTTTTTAAATCAAGAATCATACTGTACATGAACTATTTAGAGAGAAAGAAAATCTGGAAAGAGATAGAGCGAGAGAGCGAGATAAAGAGAGATGTAGACACAAAGATATTCACTTACCTTTTTATCTAGTCACATGCAACACATAGATGCAGAAAAACTGAACTCTATACACAGCAGGAGGAATTTGATTCTTTTCTTCTTCACATGCAACACAGTTATACTCTTCCATGAAATAGAATTTAAAGAGAGCAAGAGGGAGCGAGATAGCAAGATAGCAAGAGAGAGAGAGAGAGAGAGAGAGAGAGAGAGAGAGAGAGAGAGAGAGAGAGAGAGAGAGAGAGAGAGAGAGAGAGAGAGAGAGAGAGAGAGAGAACGAGAGGGAGCGAGAGAGCGAGACAACACGAGAGAGAGAGAGAACGAGAGGGAGGGAGCGAGGGTGCGAGACAACGCGAGAGAGAGAACGAGAGGGAGCGAGAGAGCGAGGGTTTGAGGGCACTTGTCTAGGGTGAAACAATTTTAAAGGTAACCCTATTCCATAATTTGTTATATTTTTTGCTTGATTTTAGGTAAATATCTACGTATTATTTTGAGGGCGTATGATTTTGAGGGCGTATTATTTTGAGCGAGGGTTTGAGGGCGTATGATTTTCCTTGATTTGAGGGGTAAATATCTACGTATTCACAAAGCCCTTGACTGTTACAATTTTGCTTGATTTGAGGGGTAGATATCTACAAATGATTTTGCTTGATTTTAGGTAAATATATACGTATGATTTTGAGCGAGAGAGCGAATGTTTTTTGCTTGATTTTACGTAAGATTTTTGCTTTATTTGAGGGATAAATATCTATGCTTGATTTTGTTTGATTTGAGGAGTAAATATCTACGTATTATTAGTTATAAAATTTGATTGTAGGAAATCATTGAAAATATGTACGTATTATAACGTCAAAAATTTATATCCAAAAAACATTGAAAATATCTACATATTATCTACATAGTATTTAAGTAAATATGTACATATTATTATGTTTAACATTTGAAATTGACTCAACTACTTAGTGCCAATTTACGCACACAGTCAGGAATAAATTACTATAATTACTTTTTAATGTATTTTTTAAATTCACGTATAATCTTAGCTCTCCGCATGTTAGCTTATCTTATGTGTTGTTTACGGAGTATTGAGTATGGTTTTGCAGAGTACTAAGATACTTTTTTCTTTTTTAATTCTTTCCAGATTTCTACCTGGACACGTGTAACTGTAAAGTATGGAGGTTGTTTCTTGGGTTCAGATTACAAAGGTGGGGATGAACAACTTGCCCCACTTCGGACCGACCAATTAACGTTGTCGTCCTTAAGAGCAAGCATCGAAGCCCGTACACAAATTAACTCACGGCTTACCCCCTATGCGCTTTATTCGTTGGAGCATGCTCAATCTGGAAAGTTGATTAAGTCATTAATGATGACGGATGATGACTTGGTTCGACTTATCAACTTAAAGGCCGATCCAACTGTGTGCGTCGTTTTGACGGCTCCGGCTGATTGTGCCGGAACATCACAACAAGGACATTACGTCCCTTCATTTGATTACCAATTTAGTTTCCCAGAGATTTTGGTGATGCATATGGTCAAAGCGGACCTGCATATGAGTTTGGAAGGCAAGAACAACAACCAAAGCAAGAAGAAGAAGAGCAACAAGAGGAGCAATAAGAAGCAGAATAGCAGGATCACGGTGTGGATGATAATAACGATGATGATGATGATGCGTATGACGAGGATTATATTGCTGAGGAAGAGGATGAGGAAGACGAACATGTTGTCGCTAAAAACTTTTATGGAACCATGTATGAGTTTGCATCGTGGATTCGTGGGGAAGGCGGTTTAAACAGGCTAATGACACTTCTAGAGCAGCCACAGAACAGAGCGATCGCCCTACAAGACAAAGATAATGAAGTTGTCGACGAAGTCAGAAATTGGCTAGTGCCAATTATTCCGCCAGGTCAAGCAAGAGTCATTGGTTGTACGGATATAGAGAAGATTGAAGAGGGCATTCTCGGAAACGACAACATCTTTTGGAAGAAGGACGCCCTAACAATAGCCGTTGGTCTCTAGCATTTAGAGTGTCGACGATTTTATAAAGTGAAGAGGGCAAGTCCTCAGTATCAGTGGTTTGAATGTCTGTTAGGTGATCTTTGTCCATTCAGAGTACGTGCACGACATAATGGTATATATTGGACAATTTACGATTTTGTGCCGGAGCACAGATGTCAGTATGACTTTAATAATGTCGGACCGATCACTGTTACTGCGAAGATTATCGGAGCCTATTTTGGGCAAAGAATGCGTATGGAGGGCACGCTGTTGCAACCTCGAGACATGATCAATGACAAGCGTCTGAAATTTGGTGTGAAGGTGGAGTATTATAAGGCCCTGCGTGCTAGAAACAATGCGATTCAATTGATTTATGGGAGTTACGAAGACTCGTAGTGGATAGAACTGCATACCGTGAGTTGGACTTTAGGAAGTACATGGCATCAATCCTGGTGGCGAGTGAAGAAGCATACAACAAGCTGATAGAGGTTGGTCCCGAATGTTGGGCACGGTCGCAATGTTCGCGGCGTCGCTACAGCTTTCTATCATCAAATTGTGTCGAGTCTTTCAACGGAAGATTTTTGTGGGCCCGTCGATTGCCGATATGCTCGATGATAGACACTATACGAGCGATTATGGAGTCATGGTGGGATGAAAGGCGTTAATTGCTGACTGAGAATAGCCATCCGTTGGTGGACGTTGCGAAGAGGAAGTTAAGCGCGCAGATTGACCTTGCACGCTCATATACTGTCACCTTGACCGCCAGAGGAAGATACAAAGTCAACGACGGGAAAAATCACAACTATAAGGTGGACTTGGAGGACCAAACGTGCACGTGTCACGAATTTGATATGGACCGAATGCTAGGGGTGCAAAACGGTTCGGTAACGGTTAACCGTTACCATTTTTCGGTTAACCGTTACCGAAAAACGGTAAAAATCAGTAACCGTTTCCGTTACCATTTTGTAGTCGGTTAACCTATTAACCGTTCGGTTATTACCGAATGGTTAACCGTTTAACCGATTCACATGAACTTTCCTTAGCAGAGTGCAGAGAGGCCAGTCCACGACAAGTTGATGTTCAGCACTTCAGCTCATATTTATTTGTTCAATCTTTCACGAATGAAATCACAAAATCTCAGTGGATCAACATCAACTTACCTTGTTGAATGATGAGAACAAAGTCACAAAAAAAAACAGTAAACTCCTACACAATTAAGGACAAGGTTGATGAATGATGATAAACAAATAGCTGAAAAAGAAGACAAAACCCTGATTCTACGGAATTCACTCAAGGCCACAAATAATCGCAACAAACCCAGTGATTCAGTTCAATTGTTTCATCTAATTCACCAATTCTCGGTTTTAAATTGAGTGTTGAAAAAAAACCCTAAATCCCAATTTGATAATTTGACATTTCCTTTTATTCCCATAATCCAATTGACCGAAAATTTCTCCAAATTGAGGATTGGAAGAACCGAATAAGAAGTAAGAAAGTTAGAATTGAATGAGATGAACATGAACTGACCACTGAGCAGAGCGGAGCGCGTTTGGGCGGGCCGGCGGCAGGCGGAGCGAAGCCGCGTTTGGGCGGGCTGCCGGGCAAGCGGCGACTGCTGGCGAGCTGGTGGTGGTGGCGTCACCCCGTCGGTCGGAGGTCAGAGACTCAGAGGTACAGATTAGAAGATTTCGTATTTTCATCGTTTCCTTAGCATTGAGTCTCTGACTCTGACTCTCTCTCAATCGCCGTTTCCTAACTTTCCTTAGCATTAGAATTTAGAAGAATATATAATATATTTATAATTTGTAATTTAATTATTAAAAACGGTTAATCGGTTTTAACCGATTAACCGAACGGTTTACCGTTAACCGTTCGTATCTTGAAACCATTAACCGCAACCGCAACCGTTAATCGAAAAATGGTTAATCGGTTACCGTTAACCGCCGGTTTAGGTTCGGTAACGGTATTAACCGATTAACCGCCAACCGATTTGCACCCCTACCTAATGCCATGCTCCCACGCTGCCGCTGCTATTCTGTATGAATTCTTTTACACTTATTAATCACTTATTATATATCTAACGCATTGTTGTTTTACAAACATGTTGTCACTGACAGGGAGAGCGGAGACCAATTTTACAACTATGTTCACAATATGTACACTACAAGCAACCACAGGGAGATTTACGAACACCACTTTAATTCGTTACCTGCATTGGAGCTTTGGACCATTCCTGACCACATTCGAGATGCAGATCCACTGTTACCACCCCTACCGAAGTGTCAGGCCGGTCGCCCAAAGCAGAGACGTTACCGATCGGGGGCGGAGGCCTCCACAAGCTCAAGTCAAGGTCGTAGCAGAAAGTGTGGTGTTTGTCACGAAAGAGGCCACACAAGGAGGACATGTTCAGAGAGGGAGACACAAGATTAAATTTGTCGTATCTTATTTCTACTTTATTTTCTATGTATTATTTGAAGTATGAAGTTTGATTAACGAAGTATGACGTTTTATTAACGAAGTAAGAAGATTAATTTTCTCCAGTTCAGAACTCTTATAAATAAAAAAGTCACTAAAATTGAAGTATTAAATTACTAAAATATTCTCAAACAATGGTCAGATCCTAAATAAATACATGTCAAGATATTCCCAAACAAAGGTCAGTTAATTAACTTAGTAGTAAATTAGTAAGATATTCTCATCTCCAGTTACCTTTTAGTAGTATAGAGTTAATTACATTGACAAATTAAGCTTTAAATTAGCGTTCGCACAACATAAATACATGTTCACACTTCTCCCTAAACCGTTACATTAATATGAGACGTATTATGCGAAGAAAGAAAAAACTCAAAACCTAGTCTAACCCCAAAAAAAGTACTACCTCCGTCCCGCTATTACTGACACAGTTTCCTTAAATGGACGTCCCGCTATTACTGGCACGTTTCCTTTTTTGGAAATACTACATATCATCTCTCTCCTACTTTACCATTTATCTCTCCTACTTTTTCTTACTTTATCATTTTCTCTCTCTTACTTTATCATCTTCTCTCTCTTACTTTATCATCTACTCTCATTCATCTTCTCTCTCCTACTTTATCATTTACCCATATCTCAATATTAATCATCTACTTTCTTAATTTCCGCGCCGAAATGAAACGTGTCGGAAATAATGGGACGGAGGTAGTATTATTTAGTCTCAGTACACTAGAAAATTTCTGATCGGACAGTTTCGAAGTTACATGTTGTGATTTTTCATGAAACACAAGCTCGTATTACAAATGTCATATGAATAACCTAGTTTTTTGAAATAAACACCAATAGAGCCAATATGAACACGAATAACACAATTAAATCATACTATTCTCCAGTAAAGAACTTGTTGATTCATAATATGAATTCGTGTTTTTACAATTATCTTTGCACTACTAAAATAAACTAAGTTACTCCGTTTTATACCTAAACGGAATAACTATAATATAACATAGTTATACCGTGAGTTAACTTTTTTATGTTATTCATGCCACTTCACATGTACCTTCAGTCAAAAACGAGTTCCAATGTATTCTTTTCAGCATGCTTTTTCCCAATGGTTTAGATTTGTTGACTACTTTTAAGAGGGTTTGAAAATGTTACACTATTTACGAAACTTAATTATTAGTTAGATTTCATAAAATTGAATCCTATTTAGTTTCGAAATTCCCTAAACCCTAAACGAAACTCAATTTTTCCCTAAACCCTAAATTGCTTAAACCCTAAATTGCTAAAATAAATTGCTGATGGTGTTGAAACCCTAAATTAAATTGCTGAAACCCTAAATTGTTGAAACCCTAAATTGCTAAATTAAATTTTGTTGAAACCACTAAATTGCTTAAATTCCTAATTTGCTAAATTAATTTGTTATTAACCAAATTAAATTCTTGAAATTTTAAACCCTAAATTAAATTACTGAAACCCTACATTAAATTGCTGAAATCCTAAATTAACGAAACATACTATGAATTCGGTGGAAAAATTCGGTCCGGTTGTTCCCTAAACCTTAAATTGACGAAATTGACGAAATTCCCAAAGAAATTGACGACATTCGATGGACAAATTTCCTAAACCCTAAATTGACGAAACATACTATGAAATGAGTCCGGTTGTTCCATAAACCCAAAATTGACGAAATTGACGAAATTCCCAAAGAAATTGACGAAATTCGGTGGACAAATTCCCTAAACCCTAAATTGACGAAACATACTATGAAGAAGGTCCGATTGTTCCCTAAACCCTAAATTCACGAAATTGACGAAATTCACGAAATTCACGAAATTGGAGAAATTCCCTAAAATATATTGAAGAAATTCCCTAAATTCCCAAAACTATCAATTTACGAAATTCCCTAAATTAAATTCCCGAAATTGATGAAATTGCCTAAATTAAATTATCGAATTTGCCTAAACTAAATTAACGAAATTGCCTAAATTAAAATAAAGAAATTGCCTAAATTAAATTATTGAAATTTTCTAAATTCAATTAAAGAAATTCCATAAATAAAAATTAACGAATTTTCCTAAATTAAATTAACGAAATTGCCTAAATTAAATTAACGAAATTGCATAAATTAAATTAATGAAATTTCCTAAATTAAATTAACGAAATTGCAAAAATTAAATTAAAGAAATTTCCTAAATAAAAATTAACGAATTTGCCTAAATTAAATTAACAAAATTGGCTAAATTAAATCAATGAAATTGCATAAATCAAATTAATGAAATTGCCTAAATTAAATTAACGAAATTGCATAAAATAAATTAATAAAATTGCCTAAATTAAATTATCGAAATTGCCTAATTAAATTAATGAAATTGCATAAATTAAATTAATGAAATTGCCTAAATTAAATTATCGAAATTGTCAAAATTAAATTAACGAAATTGCCCAAATTAAATTAAAGAAATTCCCTAAATAAAAATTAACGAATTTGCCTAAATTAAATTAACAAAATTGGCTAAATGAAAATTAACGAATTTACCTAAATTAAAATAACGAAATTGCCTAAATGAAATTAAAGAAATTGCATAAATTAAATTAATGAAATTGCCTAAATTAAATTAATGAAATTGCTAAAATTAAATTAAAGAAATTCCCTAAATAAAAATTAACGAATTTGCCTAAATTAAATTAACAAAATTGCCTAAATTAAATTAACAAAATTGCATAAATTAAATTAACAAAATTGCATAAATTAAATTAATGAAATTGCCTAAATTAAATTATCAAAATTGCCTAATTAAATTAACGAAATTGCATAAATTAAATTAATTAAATTGCCTAAATTAAATTATCAAAATTGTCTAAATTAAATTAACGAAATTGCCTAAATTAAATTAATGAAATTGCCTAAATTAAATTATCGAAATCGTCTACATTCAATTAACGAAATTGCCTAAATTAAAGAAATTCTCTAAATAAAAATTAACAAATTTAGCTAAATTAAATTAACAAAATTCGCTAAATTAAATTTACAACATTCCATAAATTAAATTAATGAAATTCATATATTAAATTGACGAAATTTCGTAAATTAAATTTACGAAAATATTACCTAATTAAATTTACGAAAATATCAATTAAATACAATTTCTCGGCTTCATGCATGCATGCATGGGAATTTTTATTTTTTTTAATATCTTCAGCTTTTTATTTTCGATAATATCTTCAGGTTTTTTTAATATCTTCAGGTTTTTGTTTTGCATGCATGCAAGAGGGAAGTTTTTTTTTTTTTTTAAATATCTTCAGCTTTTTTTTTTAAAAAAAAATCGCTAGCTTTTATTTTGTGAATTTCGAGGCTACTTAGTCAAAAAGAGGAAGATTCCAGCACACACCTACACACACACTAGATGTGAAATATGGTAATTTGTACATTATTGTATTTATGGAAAAGTTTGTACATTTTTGCATTTTCAAACATTGAAATGTTTACTTTTGACATTCCACTCATTATCTATTGATACTCTCTCTCTTTATCAAGAAAAATTTTCCGGTTTATGTTCATCGGGATCTTGATAGGTTTGCTGGATTTTCACCCGAATTTCTAGATGAGATCCCGAGTGTAATATGGTTGATTCATGAAGACTTCTCTCTCAGATTGTTGACTTGAAGACTATGGAAATAATTCATCTCACCCATCATCGACATCTCAAACTTATCCTTCATAATCTTCTCAAATTATCGACATATTGTGATATTTCTTGATCCGAAGATGATATCATCTACATAGACTTACACAAGTTGGATGTCGTCTCCTATCCTGATGCTGAATAGAGTGCGGTCTATTGTGCCTTTTTGAAAACCTTTTTGAATGAGAAACTCAAACTAAGGTATCGAAGCAAGCCCTGGTACTTGTTTTAACCCATACATAGTCTTTTTGATTTTATACACTTGATCTCCCTGCTGAAAACCGAACGATTAATTCCACATAGACTTCTTCCTTTAGTACCTCGTTCATGAAAGCACACTTCCAATCCATCTAATATACCTTGAATCGTTGAAATGTTACGTATGCTATGAATAGGCGGATAACTTTCAATCTTGCAACCGAAGCGAATGTCTCTTCTAAAAAATTTGATTCCTTCAGCTTGACAGTGGCTTTGGCAACTAGTCGAGCCTTATTCCTAAAATTAATATTATTTTCATCTCGTTTGATCTTGAAGTCCCATTTTGTTCATATGACGTGCTGGTACGGATGTCTATCAACAAACTCCCAAACTTCATTTCTAACAAACATTAAACTCCTATTGCATGACAATGATACAATTAGCATCTTTCGGTGCATCCTCGATTGTGTGAGGTTCTTAAATAAATAAGAAACATAAGTATAAAACACATTCTCCTTAATAGAATCTACATTTTATATTCCAGTTGGTGAGGAATATTTTGAATTAACTCAGAGTTAAAAAAAAAAAAGCAAATTAAGGAAAAAAGATTAAAAACATTCATTTTAAGGACACGTGTTAGGACGCTGGGATGGAGACCACTGACCTCCTCTATATCAAACCAACCCTCTAAACCACCATCATCAACTGATTATGTGGCAACTCAATCCAAAAGTTGGGCAGACCAAAACTACTACTCATACTTTGCTTTTGTAGTTGTAGACACCAGCTCGTCAAAAATTAGGAAAGAAACATAAATTATATTAAAATAACCTGAAGATAAAAAAAACAATGGCGATTCATTCTCTGCTCGGAGCGTTTCAGAAGCATTCGTTTTCCACCAGCATGCCCAACTATTCACGATCTGTGAGTTCGATATCCTTCCAATTTCTTAGGACAGTCGCAAGTTTTTCGTGGTATCTTGGTTTAATTTAATTGATGGGAATCATTAGCATAATGTAGTCATATGTAGTGGGTTGTGCTCATATTGTACTACGATACCTGCGTCCTTAAGCTGTGTTTTGATTTGCTCGCGTATAGAATCTTGTGATATATGTCCCGATACATGCTTTCCTTTCAGATGGACGAATAACTAGAGAAGCAATAAATCACGTCTGTCTCTCTCTCGCTACGTTGGAACATGCGTTTTTTGTTTTTGTTTTTGTTTTTTGTTTTTTACGTGGGTTATGTGAATTGTTTTTATAATAATAACGTAATACATTATTATATACGTCAAGCTCATTAATTAAGTAATTCCTAATGGTCTTCAAACACCAACCCCATTAATTAATTAATTAATATCATGACTACTTATTATTTATCAATTAACTCAATTAATTCAAGATAAATAATACCCACATTATTAAGTAATGTATAAAATGCATTAATCCCGTAATAATCTCGAGAGAGCGTGAAATAAATACTAGACATTTATGTGGGTCAGACCAGAGGATCCAATACGAGAAATAAAGCATGACCTCAAATTAATTAATTCTCTATGGTCAAACCAGAGCAAAATTAATTAATAAATACATATTCATTCCACTAGAGAATGCGTGCTGACTTACCCCTTTATCCCAATTTGAGCATGAGTTTGTATTTTAGACTTAAATGATCCTCGTATTTAAGATAGAAATACCCGTTAATTACTTAAGCCCATTGACAAGTTAAATTGATTAACATCTTATTATATTCATTAGTAGTACCACTCGACCTTATTAGCACATCTGAACTTAATCAATCTGCAAGGTTTAGTGTAATAATCCTTTCGAACTCCTCAGGGGATATTATCAACCCAATATTAGGGATACGGTTGCAGGATACAGACAACCAGTATGAGTCACAAATTACTACTAACACTCAAGATATGTAGATTTGGTCGCGATGACCCTCACCATAGTAGGTCAAAGTGAAAGTTAGTCAAATGCATTCAGTTGAGTCTTATCAAGCTTAAGACCAAGTAAGTCACCAAGAGTTTTTGTTCTCCACTTAGGTCGGTTAGAAGAGCACATCTCACTGTGATTCGTCAATATACAACCTTAAGTATACTATAATAGACACGTGGTCAAGACAAACTACTTCTTATCTAAACTGCAACATAAACCGACAACTCGTCCTAAAATTGTCTCAGTTGTGACATCTATTTATATCTTGGTAGTTCAACTAGTTGTGTAGTCTTCTGTGATCTGCAATACGCTGCACAATCTAACTTTTGTACAAGATAATATGACTTAACATGTGCAAATATAAATAATCAAATAGGAAAATAAACAACGGATATGAATAATATTGTATACAAGTATAAAAGTTACTTCTGATACACAAAATTCCAACATTATCCACTATTTCAAAATGAATTTGGAAATGGAAGTCAATCTAAACGTCTTATTAATTAGTTTGTCTCCTTTTGACATAGCTTAGCACTCTGTTGTTGGAGGAACACGAAGGGGGTTCCATTCAGGCTTCATCATTGGGTGGAGTGGAGGCTGTTAAGCATCTGGGAAAAGAGAATTTTGTATCTTTGCTACTTGCTGGTTCTGGCCCTTCCTTAAAGGAGGCTGCTACTCATGCTGCTTCATGCCATCCTTCCGTTTCAAAGGTATTCCTAACTTGGGTTTTGATTTTCAAAGGATTACAATACCACATGTTTCTTGTTGGGTGTTAATGGTTTTCTGTTGTTTCTACAAGTGCGGATCAAGATCTTTTAGGTGCACTAGAACATGAAAGGGATTCACCTTTTGTAAATACTTTGTTTGTTATGCAGGTCCTTCTTGCTGATTCAAAGAAGTTCTCATATCAACTAGCAGAACCATGGGCTAAACTGGTGTATTTAGTGCGGCAGAAAGGTAGTTATTCGCACATAATTGTTGGATCAGGTTCTTTTGGGAAGAATGTTCTCCCTCGTGCAGCAGCACTTCTAGATGTTTCACCTATCACTTATGTTACTTAGATTAGTGGGTCTACTCTTTTTGTTAGGTAATCGATTGTTGTATTCGCCAACCAACATCTAATGTTGCCAAAAGTTTATTAATTGCTTTTTGCTTTCATATTCTTTCGCAGAGCAGGCCGATATAGGCTGACAATGCTCTTAGTACTTACTGTCCGCTACAATGGTTCAGACCCTTGCATGCTGACCATGAGGTCTACATCATTTCTAGTTGGAATGGTGTCGGCTTCAGTTTCAAATGATGCATGTATCGAGAATGTTGATCTTTTATCCTTCAATTAAGTTATACCTTATATGCAAGAAATTGAGTGGCTACATAAAATTCTCTACTCTATTGTGGATTTGCATGCTTTGATGTTAAACTCATATTTATCTTCCCTTATGGAAATGTAATGTAGATATGGCTTATTGATGTTTCAGCTGATTTAGTTGGAAAATCTAGGTACATTAGCCTTTCCTCTCAAGATACAGAACGCCCAGATCTAGGAAATGCTCGCATTGTTGTCAGTGGAGGGCGGGGCGAGCTCTGAAAAGTGCTGAGAATTTCAAAATGATTGAGAAGCTTGCAGGGAAACTTGTGCTGCAGGTCATCATTATGTATTTATGTTATTCAACATCAGTTGTCTGTAATATGCAGTTGGAGCCACTTATGCTGCTGTTGATGCAGGATTTGTTCCAAATGAACTTCAGGTATTCTGAATTATGAAGTTTATAGTATACGCTTGTGGATTGTTACAAGGTTCTCGCTTTTTTTTATCTGTCTATAGATATTTGTCTTACCAGGTTGGTCAGACAGGGAAAATTATTGCTCCTGATTTATACATGGCTTTCGGTGTTTCTGGAGCTATTCAACACTTAGCTGGCATTAGAGATTCTAAGGTCAATATTCCTGTAAATAAAGATGGGGATGCACCGTCCCCATAGGATGGCGTAGTAGTGAAGGTGGGTGGCCCGGGACCGAAAGGTCATGGGTTCAGCTCCCCTATTGCTCTCCCTTGCATTCTTTTTTCCGGGCCCCAAACACCCTATTTCAACAAATATCCAAGCGAACACGGAAAAATACGATGTTAGATAATATACCAACATATCGTGTTATATAATCTCATCTTACGGACCTATAGGTTGTATAAAATTGTGGTTTCTCTCTTCACAAACTACATATTTAGATTCTAATTTGTCCTCTGCTTGTGTTTATGTTGATTAATTTTTTGTTGGCAAAATCGGTAATAGTATATATATATATTCAGCCCGTTTCATCGTCTTTTCGAGCTTCGATATTTATCCGATTTATGAATTGAGATATATGACGTCGATCTACGTTTCGAGTAGATAATTATAGTGTGCTTAATTTCTCAATTCCGATTTTCGGTGAGTGAGAAATAGTGGCTCGAAGTTTGGGGGACAAAACTAATATGTTACCTAAAGTGGAGAAACTTACCTAATTCGGGTTTTGGAGAGTTACTACATTAATCAATGCCCCACATTGATTAATGTGTAATGTTTTGTGTGGTATTTAAGTTTCTACCATTTAGTAGGAGATAATAAAGTGACATGTAGTGGGCTTGGGCCACACATGCTCATGCGCGCGAGCCTTTTCGTCGACCGCCTCACACGCGGCACCGCGTACCGTGCCCGGCCCCGGCTCCGGTCCGTGTCCGTGTACTTGGATCTTGGATCTTGGTCCTTTGGGTGGTCCGTGGGCTTATCCGTTGGGCTCGGTGGGCTACTTGTGGGCTGACCCGGTCATTGGTGTAGTGCTCCTGCTACACGGGATTGATCTCCTTGGTGTTGTGCACCTGCTACACCTAAGCTACTCTTTTGGAAGTATCTGGAAAAAGTCACTTCAAGTGACTTCAACTCTCCACTTTCCATCTATCCCAATTAAATGTTCTGCAACCTTTCACCTGAGCTGGAACAGCCTATAAATAGGCAGGTCTTCATTCCATTTCAACACACCTACAAACACATCTGCATCTTAGCTCACTTAGCTCATCTTAAGCTCTAGTTGTCCTGCAACTCCTGTCCTCGCCGGAAAGTCCAGTTCGCCGGAGCTCGAAGATCTTGCGGTGCTGCAATCCTCGAGACGTCGCCGTTTTATCTTTGGGGATGATACGCCGTAAACCGAGAGCACTACCGGGCGTATTTTGTCTTGCGGATAGAGGCTATCCTCGACTCGACGAAGTTTTCATTTAGACTTTTTCGTGTGTTTCTTTTTCCAATTTACCGATTTACTTTGTAATAGCAGCTTGTATTCAACAATCGCAAGACGAAACATTTGTACCTAAGCTGCTTCGAGTAACTGAAAAATGTCTTCCTCGTCTGCTGCTCTATCCGACGCTGCCACCTCCACCAACAATGCTACCGATGCCGCCATCTCATCCACCTCCGACGTTGTCGCCACCTCCGGCAATGTGGTCCCGCCGGTGTCTGTCCCGGTTGTGACCCCGACTTTTGCTAATCCAACCCTTGCTCCCATGTCCGCCGCCACCGTTGCAAGGATCGCACTTAACCGTGCTAATGCCACTAACTCGACATTCAACTTTACTGCGATGTCTTCTGCTTTGCATAACAATGTCCCTTTTGGGAGTATGAACCACCATAGTGTGGTGGGGGTTCGAACCCGACCCTGACGGCACCTCTGCACTCGTCTAGAGTGTTGCCCGCTGCCGAGAAGCTGGCGAAGTTTAGTGGAGCCAACTTCAAAAGATGGCAACAAAAGATGTTGTTCTACTTGACAACTTTAGGGTTCACGACTGTGCTATTGGAGAACGCACCCGCCCCTCCAAGTGAAAGCGAGGAGAAGGTTGAAGTCCGCATAGCCTACGAAAATTGGCTTACTTCAGATTATTTCTTTAATAACTTCCTGCTTAGTGGACTAGATGATAGTTTATACAGTGTATATGCAAATGTAAAGACCTCCAAGGCAATTTGGGAGGCACTTGAAAGAAAATATTGTACTGACGATGCAGGAACCAAGAAGTTTGTAGTTGCCAAGTTTTTGGACTACAAAATGGTGGACTCTCGACCGTTCATGGAGCAACTTCAAGAGTTTCAACTCATTGTCCATGACATCCACGCCGAAGGAATGCTTTTGCCAGATGCTTTTATTGTGGCAACCGTGATTGAGAAGCTTCCCCCGAGCTGGAAGGACTTCAAGAGCTATTTGAAGCACAAGCGAAAGGAAATGACGCTTGAAGCCCTTGTTGTCAAGCTCCGCATAGAGACCGATATGAGGACTCGAGATGGGAAGGGCAAAGCACCCATGGAACCAAGAGTCGACCTTGCAGAGAAAGGTGGCAACTCCAACAATGTCAAGAGAGGGCGTCCAAACATCAACCCCAAGGGCAAGGGCAAGGTGCAATCCCGAAAGTTTGAAGGGGATTGCTACAACTGTGGCAAGTCCGGCCACATGTCGAAGGACTGTCGTAAGCCGAAGAAGAAGAGGGCTCGTTAAGCCACATGTTGGAGATGACAGAAGCCGACCTTGCGGCTGTTGTCACCGAAGAAGCTAAAGTCGTGGAGAATGAGGGGAAGTGGTATATTGATACCGCTGCCGCGGCACATGTTTGTGGTGACCGAAGCCGCTCCACCAAGTACAAGAGTTGCCAAGGGAGGAAGCTCAATATGGGAAATCAAGCCTCATCTGAGGTAGTTGGCTATGGTACTGTGGTGCTAAGGTTGAGCTCCGGGAAGAACCTTACTCTTGGAGAGGTGCTGCATGTCCCCGACATTCGGAAGAATCTTGTGTCCGGCTCTGTACTAGTCAAGAGAGGTTTTAGACTAGTTTTTGAGTCTGACAAATTTATCTTGTCAAAATTTGGTATGTTCCTAGGAAAAGGTTACCTGTCTGAGGATCTTTTCAAATTATATGTAATGACAATTCGCTAAGAGCCCCTTGAGGGCAAGAATAATGAGAACGAAGCTACTTCCTCCTACTTGATTGAGTGTTCCGATTTATGGAATTCTAGATTATGACATGTTAATCTAAATACGATAAAAAAATTTAGTTAATCTCGATCTACTTAAAGTAAATGATTTTAACAAAACCAAGTGTGAAGTTTGTGTTGAAGCAAAATTGGCTAAGATGCCATTTCATTCTATAGAAAGGAACACAAAACCTCTAGAACTCATTCACACTGACGTATGTAATTTAAAGTTTGTACAAACTAGAGGTGGGAAAAAGTATTTTATTACTTTTGTTGATGATTGCACTAAGTATTGTACTCTTTATCTTTTATGGAGTAAAGATGAGGCGATTGAAGCTTTTACTAACTTCAAAGTAGAAGCCGAAAACCAACTTGATTGTAAAATCAAAATGGTACGAAGTGATAGAGGTGAAGAGTATGTAGCTCCTTTTGAAGAGTTGTGTAAGACAAGTGGTATTATTCATCAAACCACTGCCCCTTGTTCGCCTCAATCAAATGGTGTAGCTGAAAGGAAGAACCGAACTTTAAAGGAGATGATGAACGCCTTGTTAATAAGTTCTGGACTGCCCCAGAACATGTGGGGGGAAGCCGTTTTGACGGCTAACTACTTATTGAACAAAATACCTCTAAAAGGTAGGGATGTTACTCCTTACGAGTTGTGGAAAGGAATGAAACCTTCCTATAAATACCTCAAGGTGTGGGGGTGTTTGACTAAGGTAGAAGTGTCTTTTCCTAAGCAAGTTACAATCGAACCTAAGACCGTCGATTATATCTTTATAGGATATGCTCTGATAGTAGTGCATATCGGTTTGTCATCCATAAGTCGGTTGTGCCCGATATGAATGTTGGAACTACTACTGAGTCAAGGAATGTTATATTCTTTAAACATATTTATCCATTTAAAAAGGATGATAAAGTTGAGTCGAGCTCGAGTGGTGAAGTAAGAGAAGTTGCTAGTAGTTCTAGAAATGTGGGGGTAGAACCCGCTACGCGTAAAAGGCAAGCTGCCGATGTTGAAACTTTAGAACCAAGACATAGCACTAGAGCAAGAGTTGTTAAGGACTTTGGTCCTGATTATGTTATTTTTCTTTTGGATGAAGAGCCGCGGTCTATAAAAGAGGCTCTTTCTAGACCCGATGGCCCACTTTGGCAAGAAGCCGTCCAAAGTGAAATTGATTCCATCATGCAAAATCACACTTGGGTCTTAGCAGACTTACCTGAAGGTTGCAAGCCCTTAGGATGTAAATGGATCCTAAAAAGAAAGTATAAGGCAGATGGGTCAATTGACAAATATAAAGCTCGTTTAGTGGTTAAAGGTTTTAAGCAAATTGAAGGATATGATTTCTTCGATACTTATTTGCCTGTAACGAGAATTACGTCTATCCGTGTGCTTCTCGCGATTGCTGCTTTGCACAATCTTGAGATTCACCAAATGGACGTGAAAATTGCCTTTCTAAATGGAGATTTAGAAGAAGAAATTTATATGGAACAACCTGAAGGGTTTGTAGTACCTGACCAAGAGCGAAAGGTATGTAAGTTGGTGAAATCCCTATATGGGTTGAAACAAGCACCATTACAATGTCACTTGAAATTTGATGAGGCTATGTTGTCGAATGGTTTTAAGATTAATGAATGTGACAAGTGTGTTTACATAAAGAATACAAAGAACGGTTATGTAATCGTTTGTCTGTACGTAGACGACATGTTAATTATGAGACAAAACCTTCAAGTCATAAATGACACCAAGCGTATGCTTAAGAGAACTTTCGATATGAAAGATATGGGAGTTGCTGACATTATTCTTGGAGAGAAGATTCAAAGAACTCCCAAAGGGATTGTTTTGTCTCAATCTCATTATATTGAGAAAGTACTTAAGAGGTTTAATGCCTTTGATAGTGCACCGACAAAGACTCCTCTAGAAGTGAATGTTCACTTGAACAAGAACAGGGGTGATCCTGTTGCTCAAGAGAATTATGCTAAGGTCATTGGTTGTCTTATGTACATCACGAATTGTACGAGGCCCGATCTAGCTTGTCCGGTGAACAAACTGAGTCGCTATACTAGTAATCCTAGTAGAGAGAATTGGAAATCTCTTGTAAGAGTTCTGAGGTATTTGAAATACACTCTTAACTTTGGGCTACACTACTCGGGACATCCCCTAGTACTTGAAGGGTACTGTGATGCAAATTGAATATCCGACACTAAAGACTCGTTGTCTACTAGTGGTTATGTGTTCACTATAGGGAGAGGAGTTGTGTCGTGGATTTCCACAAAACAGACGTGCATAGTCCGATCCACCATGGAATCTGAATTTATTGCTTTAGATAAGGCCAGTGAAGAGGCTGAATGGCTACGTAATTTTCTTGAAGATATTCCATGTTGGACGAAACCCGTGCCACCCGTGATGATTCACTGTGATAGCCAAGCAGCTATTGGTAGGGCCAAGAGTGGGTTGTATAATGGTAAGTCGAAACATATTCGTCGTCGACATAATACCGTAAGACATTTGATCACGAGTGCGGTTATCCCTGTAGACTATGTCAAGTCTATAGATAACATAGCGGATCCGCTTACTAAGAGTTTGAATCGAGATCAAATGTATAAGCTCGTAGAGGGAATGGGAGTTAAATCCACAAATTAAAGACGATTATAGTGGATACCCAACCTTGTAGATTGGAGATCCCATGAACTTGGTTCAATGGGAAAACTAAGTTATATGAGTCTGTTGATACCACACTCAATTAGTCTATTCCCTAAAAGAGCTCGAGAGTGTTGGTGACCTATCAAGTGGTGAGGTTAAGTCTTTGACTTTTAATGATTCTTGGATGCCTAGAGAAGGTGGAGTATGACAGGATGCTCGAGTAAGAATCACCTATGTAAGTGAGAAGTGAGAGCCACTTCTATGTAACACTTATGAATCCAAAGAGGTTGTCCATGGCCTGTAAAGGACACAAACGTGAGAACGGACGAGTTTGAGACTCTATAGCGTTAGTGCTATTGTCTTAGTATACACCATGGAGGAATAGTTCAAGGCCACGTGTCCACTAATCCGCCGGTATGCTCGGTAGCACTGACTAAGGAAGGTTCAAGGTCACAAGCTATCTACCCTGATGCTTTATTGTCTCTTGAGGACAGAGTTGTGTGTCTGCATGCATACATTTGGCTATTTCCACTCATGTGGGGGATTATTGGAAAAATCAATAATAGTGTTGGAAAAATCGGTAATAGTATATATATATTCATCCCGTTTAATCATCTTTTCGAGCCTCGACATTTATCCGATTTATGAATTGAGATATATGACGTCGATCTACGTTTCGAGTAGATAATTATAGTGTGCTTAATTTCTCGATTCCGATTTTTGGTGAGTGAGAAATAGTGGCTCGAAGTTTGGGGGACAAAACTAATATGTTACCTAAAGTGGAGAAACTTACCTAATTCGGGTTTTGGAGAGTTATTACATTAATCAATGTCCCATATTGATTAATGTTTAATGTTTTATGTGGTATTTACGTCTCTACCATTTAGTAGGAGATAACAAAGTGACATGTGGTGGATTTGGGCCACACATGCTCATGCGTGCGAGCCTTTTCGCCGACCGCCTCACACACGGCGCGGCGCGCCGCGCCGCACCGCGCCCGTGCCCGGCCCCGGCTCCGGTCCGTGTCCGTGTCCTTGGACTTGGACTTGGCTTGGATCTTGACAATTGGTCATTTAGGTGGTCCTTGGGCTTGTCCGTTGTGCTTGACAGTTGGGTTCGGTGGGCTACTTGTGGGCTGACCCGGTCATTGGTGTAGTGCTCCTGCTACACAGAATTGCTCTCCTTGGTGTTGTGCACCTGCTACACCTAAGCTACTCTTTTGGAAGTATCTGGAAAGAGTCACTTCAAGTGACTTCAACTCTCCACTTTTCATCTACCCCAATTAAATGTTCTGCAACCTTTCACCTGAGCTGGAACAGCCTATAAATAGGCTGGTCTTCATTCCATTTCAACACACCTGCAAACACATCTGCATCTTAGCTCACTTAGCTCATCTTAAGCTCTAGTTGTCCTGCAACTCCTGTCCTCGCCGGAAAGTCCAGTTCGCCGGAGCTCGAAGATCTTGCGGTGCTGCAATTCTCGAGACGTCGTCGTTTTATCTTTGGGGATGATACGCCGTAAACCGAGAGCACTACCGGGGCGTATTTCGTCTTGCGGATAGAGGCTATCCTCGACTCGACGAAGTTTTCATTTAGACTTTTTCGTGTGTTTCTTTTTCCGACTTACGGGTTTACTTTGTAATAGCAGCTTGTATTCAACATTTTTTACATGCTTGAATTGCAGGTTGCTAATTATGGACTTGTGGGTGACCTTTTTGAGATTATACCAGAGTCGTTAGAGAAACTTCCTGAAAAAAATTGACAAATGTTACAATATTCCAATAATGCATGCTGAAACATTAGAAAGAAAATATGATCTACACTTTCTTAATTTCTCAATTTCTTATCTAGTATAGACAAAAGTAATAGTGTGGATTTGAATTTTCTTCTTTGTTACTAACTTAATATTCTTTACATCTCTATTTTGTGTGCGCACTCCAAGCTGCGGTTGATTACCGTGGCATACATTAAAATGGAAAAAAAACAGTGAACATGTTGTGATTCTGAATATATACATACTTATTTCTTTAGTAGAAAAACATTATATTTGAAAGGCAAAAAACTATGCTAGTTTGTATAATTTGGTCTCTAATCTATATTTTTTATTTAATTCTTCCCCAAACTATGCTTGGTTTGGATGAATTAATTATTCTGTTAAATTTCTCATTAATTAACCATTAGTCAACAAAACTTTTACAATAACAATAAAAAAATATAAAAACTTTTTTCGGAATAACTTTTTGTGAACAAATTGTCCAATTATTGAAAAATAAATTTTAAAATAGTAAAATAAATATATAAATTAAAAAAATTAAATTAAAAAATTAAATTAAATAAATAATTTTCATAATAAATTTATAAAAACAATTAAATAAAGCTTTAAATAATGGAAAGATAAATAATTTTATTGGATTTAGATAGATCCTAAATTAAGCTAGTTGGATAAATTGATCCCTAATTTAAATTAAGTTCTTACAAAATACTCCCTCCGTCCCATTATTAGTGGCGCCTTTCTTTTCGGCACGAGAATTAAGAGAATATGTAATAAAGTTATGAGAGATGAGTAGATAATAAAGTAGGAGAGAGAAATGAGAATAATAATGAGAGAGTATGAGAGAGAAGATGATAAAGTAGGAGAGAGAAATAAATATAATAATAAAAGTAGATGATAAAGTAGGAGAGATAAGATTATAAAAAAATTTACCATTTTGGAACTCGCACTAATAGCATTAGAAGGTGGATAATAATGGGACGGAGGGAGTAACATTTAAAGATCTGATTCAAATTTAAAATTAGAAAAAGAAGATAATAATTAAGAATTTTAAAATTTAAAGTTTTAGCTCGTTAAATTAACAATAAAATTATTTATTTGTCAATTTTTTGAAGTTTATTTAATAATTTTTAAATTTTTTTTTTTGAAATTTATTTATTTATACATTCAATTTCTTGATTTAATTTTATTGTTCATTAAAATATATTAAAAAATAATACATTATTTTCAATTATTTTTTAAATTTTTTAAATGATTTATTATTATGAATTTTTTTTAATAGTTGGACAAACTGGTTCAAAATTATTCCAGAAAAGCCCTTATTTTATTTTATTATTATTTTAAAATTTTCGTTGACTAGTGCTTAACTAACGCAAAATTTAATAGATGGACCAATTCATCCAAAATAACCTAGTTTAGGGATTAATTAACTAAAAGAAAAAGATTAGTTACAATATCATCCAAACTAGCATAGTTTGAGGACCATCTATACCAACAAACTAGCATAGTTTAGGAACATATTTTGTTCCTCTCGTTTTAGTTGGGTGGTGTAAGAAAAAAAAAAAAATTTTTTTTTTTTTTTAAAAAAAAAAAAAAAAAAAAAAAAAAAAAGTTTTTTATTTTATAAAAAAAAAATAATTTTTTTTTTTTTTTTTTTTTTTTTTTTTTTTTTTTTTTTTTTTTTTTTTTTAAAAATAAAAAAAAAAAAAAAAAAAAAAAAAAAAAAAAAAAAAAAAAAAAAAAAAAAAAAAAAAAAAAAAAAAAAAAAAAAAAAAAAAAAAAAATTTATATTTTAATTTTTTATTTTTTTTTTTTTTTTTTTTTTTTTTTTTTTTTTTTTTTTTTTTTTTTTGTTTTTTTTTGGGGGGGGGGGGGGAAGGGGTTGGGGTATGTGGGGTTAGTTTTTTTTTTTTTTTTTTTGTTTTGTTGGTGTTTTTTTTTTTTTTTTTTTTTTTTTTTTTTTTTTTTTTTTTTTTTTTTTTTTTTTTTTTTTTTTTTTTTTTTTGTTTTTTTTTTTTTTTTTCTTTTTTTTTTTTTTTTTTTTTTTTTTTTTTTTTTTTTTTTTTTTTTTTTTTTTTTTTTTTTTTTTTTTTTTTTTTTTTTTTTTTTTTTTTTTTTTTTTTTTTTTTTTTTTTTTTTTTTTTTTTTTTTTTTTTTTTTTTTTTTTTTTTTTTTTTTTTTTTTTTTTTTTTTTTTTTTTTTTTTTTTTTTTTTTTTTTTTTTTTTTTTTTTTTTTTTTTTTTTTTTTTTTTTTTTTTTTTTTTTTTTTTTTTTTTTTTTTTTTTTTTTTTTTTTTTTTTTTTTTTTTTTTTTTTTTTTTTTTTTTTTTTTTTTTTTTTTTTTTTTTTTTTTTTTTTTTTTTTTTTTTTTTTTTTTTTTTTTTTTTTTTTTTTTTTTTTTTTCTTTTTTTTTTTTTTTTTTTTTTTTTTTTTTTTTTTTCCTTTTCTCTCCCCCCCCCCCCCCCCCCCCCCCCCCCCCCCCCCCCCCCCCCCCCCCCCCCCCCCCCTCCTTTTTTTTCCTCCCCCCTCCCTTTTTTTTTTTTTTTCCCCCCCCCTTCCCCCCCCCCCCCCCCCCCCCCCCCCCCCCCGGTAAGTCATTATGCAGCTCAAAAGACTCGTTAAGTTTTTGACGATGATGAGTTGTACAAATCATCAAAGAAATACCTTGACTTATTTCAAATAAAAAATTTAAAAAGAATTAAATGTTCTATCTAATTATTTGACTCATTAAGTTCATTGCTTGCATCTATATACCCCATTCGTACACCCACATAAATTTTGGTATAAGGATGGCTAGGGGTGTAAGTGGTTCCGCTCCGAACCGTGAAACCGATCAAACTGAATCGAACCGAACCAAACCGAAAAATGTGGTTCGGTTCGGCTTCGCGGTTTGATTCGATTTATTTTTTTAGGAACCGTTTACATTCGGTTCGGTTCGTGATTTCAAGAATTTTTGAACGGTTCGAACCGAACCGAACCAATATCATATTTTTTAATTTTTTAATTTAATATTTGTCTTTCTTATATGAAAATATTGTTGGATTTATATATTAGATTTAAGTTAAGATCAATTCTAATATATACAAAGTAAGAGAAATGAATAACAACTCTATACTTATGAGTTCGGAACAAGTGACATCTTATGAACTATTATTCTTGTATTATTTAGGATTTAAAAAATAAATAAAAAAATAAGAAGGTGAACCGGAGAACCGAACCGAACCAAACCATTTATAAGCGGTTCGGTTCGGTTCGATTCTGCTATTTAAAAACACATCGAACCGAACCGAACCGAACCATTTCTATGTGTTTGGTTCGATTCCTAAAATACATAAAAAATCGAATCGAACCGAACCGTTACACCCCTAAGCATGGCTTTAGGACTTTATGAAAGGATGCAGGCGTGCAACTGCCTATTCTTACTGCTTTTGCTATAAGTTAAGAGGTCGTGATTTATTTATTTATATATATCGCTTAACCTTTTATTTTCTTTTCTTTTTTAATATCTGAATCCATTGTTATAATGGAGAACTCTATGAAATTTGTACTTCTTGTTACTCAACAGCTTCCTGCAAGAAATAGTGTTCGAGGAGTTCGAAAAGTATATTATTTCTAAATTAAGGTAAAATGATCACGCATTACAGATTTTACGTTACAACTCTGTATAGTGAAAAAATTGTGTTAAAAATAATCAACGCAAAATATCACAAACAATCTGTCTTTTTTCCAATAGTTGGGTGTTTCGAACTCTTTTATATTGAGGAACACGCAATCATTATGTCATTTTATTGGACATTACAAACAATCTCTAGATCTTAATAATTATAAGCGCATATATATTACAGTTCTCATTACTTTATATATACATTTAAACCACCATTTTATTTCTATCAACTTTCTTAATTCCCGTATCGAAACCACATGAAACTTAAGTAATGGGATTGATTAAGTACGAGACATCATCATGAGATGCTTAGCTTGTGGTCTAAGGTTACGTGTTCAAAACCCACCAATACCGATATGTGTGAGTCTGTCTCCGATAATTAGCTTAAATTGATATACTTCTTTTGTGTGATTTGCAGGCTATTGCACGCAAACAAAATTACTTTTTTCAATAGTGGCCGCGGGTTACCATCGTCAAAAAACTGCATCATGTTAAATAAACGATATAAGGAGATATATATGGGCTTAATTTGTAGACGAAAACATGACCCTGTCAAATTGGATTACATGTTAGGTTCCTTCAATTGATTTTTTAATAAACAAATCCTCTTTACCCAAATATAAACATGTACCGATTGGTGGAGCAATATGTTTCATTATATTAAAATTTATTTTTAAAACTGATGAAACTACTTGATATCATTAAGTTAAGAAAGAAAAAATGATGTCAACCTTAGTGTTCGAGCATTAAAGGTCAAATACTAATCTTCTTCTGCTCGTTCTTGTTCTTTATTATTACTATTATTATTATTATTTTAAAAATGTTCAATAATATAAGATGTGAAGTGTGAATCGTTTTTGTAAGTAATGAGGGTAAATCGCAATTGTTTTAACCCGCTAGTGCAAACCACATAAAAGAATTGAAGCGTGAGCAATTTATGGGGGTTAATAGCGGCTAGCTACCTTGTGATTTCATATAAGTGCAAATTTGTCGATATGGTTTATAAAGATGTGCAATTTGCCCCCTTTTAAATTAGGGTTGTAAATGAATCGAATAATTTTGATTCGATTCGGTATTCGTATTCGATTTTTGATATTCGTATTCGATATTTTGATATTCGAATTCGATTATAAATATTCGATTCGATTCGTTTACTTATCAAATACGAATATAAAATTGTAATATTCGATTCGATATTCGTAAATATTCGATTAAATATAAATTATAAATACAATAATTATTTTTATATATAATAATAATTTTTGTTATTATATTATTCGATTCTGTATTTTTCATCATTATGTTTCATCATTTTTATCATTTGAAAACTTTCTCACTAGTGTTTTTTTATGGTTTGTTGTTTAGGAGATCATTTGGGCGTAATTAAAACCCCATTCCCTTCTTCCCAAATGCTCTGCCTTCTCTCTAAAACTTCTCACTAGACAATCACCCTTTTCATCGATTTTTTAATCCATCCATCGGTTCCGCCAAAAATGGATACCACGTGAATCGTCTCTCCATCCCAAGTTCAAATATCAAAAAAAAAATTTTGGTCGGATCGGCCGGATCGGAGATCTACCGGTCAAAGTTACCTTGTTTTGTGTGCAAGTCACCGGCGATGAATCCTTCATCACCGCCGTCTCCAACACCTTCCTATCAACCTCCACGAACCTCCATCACGCAAAAGAAATAGAAACGTCTTCCTCCCAATCGCCGACATCTTAGGCCGACATCGTGTCGGTCCGTTGCGTTGCCTTGGATTTTGAATATTTCTAATATATTATGTTTATAGGCTTTGTCACGAGAAAATTGACTCGAATAGTTTCGAATCGAATAGTATCGAATATAAATCGAATAGCCGAATCGAATAGCCGAACAATTGAATAGTTACTGTTTAACAAACAAACAAATCGAATCGAATAATTCGAATAGCATTATCGAATCGAATACGAATAAAGTTTAATATTCGAATATAAATCGAATCCGTCTTTATATTCGAATATCGAACCAATGTTACCGATTCGATAACGAGAATATTCGCTATTTGATTATTTGATTCGCTCCCCAATTTACAACCCTATTTTAAATTCACGTAGGTGTAAATTTCCTCTTAATTTCCCCCAAAGTGCTCAGCCCCTTTTTGTTTGCAAAGAGGTCCAAACCCCTCCATTTAAACATGGTAAGATAACACATCAGGCCCCTTCTAGTTTAATAAATTTTATCTTAACATATGTATTATATGTTTTAAGGGTGCTTTTTTAATATTTATAAGTGGAAATTCAGATAAAATACACATAGTGATTGTATGTAACAAAATAGAAACCACAAAAGAGGAACCACAGGGTTAAAAAGAGGATACACTTATTGAGCATCCCATGTGCCCAATTCGGCAACTACATTGTCTCTCCCATTAGGGAAAACATGTCTTTGGATTTGTATAAAATAAGTATGCAATTGTCATAATTATGTTTTATAGTATGTTTGTAAGTGTCACGAGAAAGGTCAGACAAACAGCATATTTGTTAAATTGTGAATTTAACGGTGGAGTTTGAGAGATTTTAGAGAAGGTAAATATTCATCGTGGTCCACCCATATACGTGTATACCCAGATCAACCGCTGGGGATCACCTGTCCCTAGGGGTGTAATGGTTCGGTTCGGTTTGGTTTTTTATGTATTTTAGAAATCGAACCGAACACATATAAATGGTTCGGTTTGGTTCGGTTCGATGAGTTTTTCAATATCGGAACCGAACCGAACCGAACCGCTTATAAATGGTTTGGTTCGGTTCGGTTCCTCGATTCGCCTTTTTATTTTATTTATTTATTTTTTAAATCCTAATAAATGCAAAATAATAATTTGTAGGGTTTTCATTCCAAACTCATAAGTATAATTATATCCTTCTCTCATTTATATAGATTAAAATTGATCTTAACTTAAATCTAATATCTAAATTCAATAATATTCTCATATAAAAAGGATAAATATTAAATAAAAAATTAAAAAATATGATATTGGTTTGGTTCGGTTTGAACCGTTCAAAAATTCTGGGAACCGCGAACCGAACCGAATGTAAACAGTTTCTAAAAAAATAAACCGAACCAAACCGCGTAACCGAACCGAATCACATTTTTCGGTTTGGTTCGGTTCGATCCGATCGGTTTCGCGGTTCGGAGCGGAACCACTTACACCCCACCTGTCCCAATTCTGGTGGACCACTTGGTGGCCCACCAATCACGCGGCGCCACGCGTGCATTGGTGGGCCACCTTTTTACAACTCAAATATTTATTTATTGGTAACATGGCTTTAACGCTGCGCACATGGTAGCCGCATGATTGGTGGGCCACTGAGTGATCCACCATAAATGGGACAGAAAACCCGCTAGACAGATCAACAGATTGAAAACTTATGCCTTAATGATTAATTTGTTGACAGATGTGAGATTTAATTATGAAGATGATAATGTAGAAGTATACAGTGATCCTAGAAAACCATATATGAATACAACAGCAGTCCTAATTGATTAACCACAAGTGCTCCTTTTCTTCAAGTCCGAGTAGTTAGTATCCCTTTCAACAGCTAAAACCTTCCCAAAAGTACCATCTCTCTCCACCTAAAACAAAATAGATATGAGAAAGACGTACAAAATATGTACTTTGGGAACAAGTAAATCTTGCTTTAATTACCTCTGGGACATCGATCTTAGCCTTTTGTTTCTTGTCATGATTCATAAATTGGTTCATATAAGAAACCTGCTGATCATCATGTCACCCCACCACCATAAGGACAAAACAAATTAATTAAAAAAGAGAGAGAGAGAGAGAGAGAGAGGGAGAGGGAGAGAGGATGACATATGATGAGTTAGGTACGTACCTTGGGACTACTGACAGGAGAACTGGCAGTGTCCTCTAGTTCAGGTATGATCATAGTCTTCTGCTTCTTGAAACTATTTTGTTTGGACATAGTTTTATTTTTGGGTTGCTCTTGTGTCCAATTTGGCAACTTCTTTGCTACAGCAGAAGAAGCAGCATCAGAAACAAGAGAAGGGCTCACAAAATCAGAAGAGAAACAAGAGTTGTTATCGTCGTCGTCATTGTTGTCACAAATAAACCCATTAATGTAGAAAGTCCAGCTGCTCTCTTCAGGAGTTTCTGCCATTTTTTGTTTCAATTAATTCACAACTAGTCAAAACTGAACCCTCCACATATATCTATCTATATATATATATATATATGAGAGAGCTAGCGTAACTATATACGCTAATTTACATGTTCAAATTACATTGCAGAATAAGTATAAAAACTTGTGTATTACACAATATACTCCCTTGTATGTCACCCTTTATAAGGTATTGACATGTGACATACGTAATCCACCATAATTGATTTTGATTTGATTATTTAATTAAAATGTATTTCACATATCAAATGATTTGTGGAGGTGACATATAATGGAGTATAATTGTGTGACACCAAGGTCTGCATAATAAGAGTTTTGTGGGGGAATCTAGATTGTGGGCCACACTTGATGTTAAGGTAGGTGAATTAACTGCGTTTGCAACAGAAATTTTGAGATGTACAAATAACTCAATTAAATGAATGCTTTGACCTTTTTTTTGTGGATTAAAATATACACATACAAAGATTTGCCAAATCTCGTTATTCATATGATTAATATTATTGAAAAAGTCTCCTGACATATATAAAAACATGTATAACATACATACACCGGTTTCTGGCTAATATATAATACCTTGTTTATATTCCATTCCTTGAGAAGATACTTGCAGGCCGTAATATAATAATTAACATTTTTTTTAAGTTATAACTATTTCAGCTATTATAATTATGAACTATACATATATATTCATTATTAGACCAATATAAAAGTTACTATCATATCCGTAAAAAGGGGAGGACAACTTGTCTAAATTTTTCTTATTCAAATTGTGCTAGTGAATAAAATGATGACTCGTGTGTCCTCATTTAACATAATGTACACTAATATGAGTTTATTAATTAATTTAAATATTTTCGGGTTAAATTTGATTAGTGTCGGCATTTCATTGGTAACATTAATTACACCATTGGAAATTTCATTCGCCTGAAAACATACATGTCTGTAAAAATGCAGAATAACTATTACAGTTAAACTTTAATAAAGTAATATTCGATAGAGTAATAATCTCGCTTAGATAATAAACCTTGATAAAATAAAGATAATAAATTTAACGAGGTTATTATTTTATCGAACATTATTTTAGTGCGTAGTCAACGCACTAAAATAATGTTCGATAAAATAATAACCTCGTTAAATGAATATTTTTTTCGGTCACAGTATTATTACTTTATCGAGGTTTAACCGTACCTCCAACCCGATTGGCTTCAACCTTTTGACTAAACCAAAAGTTAAAAACTAAATCTAATATTCA
The DNA here is from genome assembly GCA_028984105.1 of Lavandula angustifolia. Classification (NCBI taxonomy): domain Eukaryota; kingdom Viridiplantae; phylum Streptophyta; class Magnoliopsida; order Lamiales; family Lamiaceae; genus Lavandula; species Lavandula angustifolia. Next base: position 10,333,277 of record CM054818.1, on the reverse strand, counting down.
TAATTTATAATTATGTTTGCAATAATGTCTTGTAATATTTAGAGAATTAGTTGTTATAACTTGATTGTTTTCAAAACCACACGCACGTAGCTTAATTAGTTAATATTTCTCACTCTCAAAAGAGTAATAGATCTGAGTTCAATCTTTTCCACCCTCAATTTTAGGATAGATTATATAAAAAAAAACTTGATTACTTAAAGGAACATGATCTAAAAAATCCCTCCGTTCCATTATTCTTGTCTTAGTTGTGTTCGGTGAGAAGTTTAAGAAAGTGGATAGGAGTTTATTAAAGTGGTGGATATGTGTTAAAAGTGGTGGTATCTATTGTTTAGATTGATTGTGCTTCACAAATTATTTTCCTTTTTCAGACGAAGACAAAAATAGCAAGCTCGCCGAAAAAGTAAATTAAGACAAGAATAACAGGATCGGGAGTATAAAAAATACATTGTTTTATAGAAATTGTGATATTTGACCGAAAAAGTGTCTAGTAATTTTATCTAATGAACTTTCATGAAAGACAAACCATTTTGTAGGCAATGACAAAATTACTATCTCCATCTCATAATTATTGTTCCATTTATTTATGACACGGTATTTCAGGAGAGTCGTTGGTTGTTTATAGAGATGTGGAACCCTTAAATAATGTATTTATAGTGATTTTCTATTTTAGAAAACGGAACAAGAATTGTAAAACGACTCAAAAAGAAAAGTGGAACAATAATTTTGGAAGATTGAAACCTGAAAAAACGTCAACAGTGAACAAAAGTGGAATTATTTTATAATTGACTTGGAACTTCAATAATACACTTAAGAAACTAAACCCATTTAATTAGTACGTAATTTCGCTTTTGACTAAAATGAACTATCGACATCTAATTCAGGAGCTAATATATATACCCTCGACTTTTTTATTGTTTGTTTTATTTTTTTTTATCTATTTATGTGACAATGACAAAAGTCCACTAAGCATTTTTTAATTAAAAAGCTTTTAGTCCATGAACTTGCCTATTCAAATAAACTTAGACCTTTAGCCGAATCTTAACAAAATAATAAAAATCGATAATGATGAATAGGAGTGAGGTAAAATAACGAAAATTCGATATAACGCTAATATACTCTATTGAGAAATTATTGAAAATATCGATATTTTTCGCTATGATATCATACCAAGTTCTGGGTGCTTTTTTTTAACCCATACAGAGCTTTCTTGAGTTTGTATACTTGATGTCCCTGCTGAAAGCCGGACGATTGTTCTACATAGACTTCTTCCTTCAATACGCCATTTAGGAAAGCTGACTTTACATCCATCTAATAGACAGTAAATTGTTGATGTGTTGTGTTTGCTAGAAATAGGCGAATTGCTTCCAATTTTGCAACTAGAGTGAAGTTTCATCAAAATCTATTCCTTTAGCTTGACAATATCCTTTAGCAGCTAGTCGAGCTTCATTCCTGACGACGACATTGTTTTCATCACGCTTGTTCTTGAAGACCCATTTAGTTCCGATCACATGTTGGTGCTTGGGTCTGTCTACGAACTCCCAAACGTCGTTTCTAGTGAATTGGTTGAGCTCTTCTTGCATGGCAGTAATCCAGTCAGCATCATTCAGCGCATCCTCAATTAACTGAGGTTTTTCGGTAGACAAGAAGCATGAGTATAAGGCGCTTTCTCCTTGATAGAATCTTGATCTTGTCTTAATACATGTTGATGGATCTCCAATAATAAGATCTGAAGATGAGCATCTAACCAAGAATGACGTCTTCTTGTTACTTCTTCTGAAGTTGATTATGCACAAATAGTCGGATGGTGTGGAATTTTAATAGTACTATTTTGTGATTGAAGAGTTCAGTAATAAGATCAGGGTCTACCGAGTCACTAAGTTCAAGGGCATTCAGCTCAGGAACGTTAGTATTTTACCCTGAGTTGTTATTCTCAGTAGAGGTCTCAGTTATCACTAGGGTTTCTTCATCGACTTGAGTTACCTGGGATCGATTAAGTTCAGAAGAATCAATCGATTCAGCTACATTGCTTGTTGGTTGGTTCTGAACGTCATCATTTGAATCAACATCCTAACAATGCTGGATCTTCTCTATATCATTGCTTATGTTTAGATCATATTGCTTGCTCGTTGACCTCTTCAATCTCTTTCTCAGAGCTTTGTTTCATGTTCTCAGTAATGAACTCATTAAATACAACACGAAAGCTTTCCTCCACGCAAAGTGTCAAGTAGTGAAAGACCCTCAAAGCTTTGCTGACCCTGGAGTATCCGAAGAATACTCCTTGGTCTGATTTACTATCAAAGACCTTTAACTAATCATTTCCATTATTGTGGATAAAGTATGAACGACCAAAAATATGGAAAATAGAAGGTGTTCCCCCTTTCCATAATTTGTAAGGTGTCTTCTTATGCAGTTGAGTCAGTAATGAGCGATTCTGAGTCATTTATTGTCTCTCGGGTAATTATTAATATATTAATGTATTTATGTATTATTTAATAATGTGAGAAATATTTATTTGGAATTAATTAGTTATGCCAATTAATTGATAAAAATATGTAGCCTAGTAATTAAATAATTGTATTGTGGGCATGTTGTAAAAGCCCATTAGAAATATAATAAATTAATGGGTTGTTGTTACATATGGAAGGAAAGAAAGGGCATGGAATAGATAAGAAGATTTGATCGAGAGCGATAATCAGAACTACGACTACATATGTAGACGGAAGGTAAACTATGCTAATCCTTCAATCTACAACTCCCAACGGAAATATTGAAGAGGAGCAGTTTTTGGTTCAAATACGTTGTGGACAGTTTCGGCTTTAGGATAGAGGGAGAAACAACGTTTTCTTCTAATGAGAATCATAAACCCATATTCCCCAATTTCAATCTCTTTAAGATGGAAAAAATAGAAATAAACTTGAGTAAATTGAAAATAACCCAAAAGTGTATTTGGCTAAACTTGAATCTTAAAGTAATTAGAATAGTTAGATTGAACAAATTGGATCAATCTAATGGTTCTAATTTGTATCTACTTCTTGCTCTAAGTCTATGTTTATTATTGAACCACTCCCCACGTTTATCTGTACTCTACAAAATCCATGCTCCGCCTCAAAAGTAAATCTATTTTCCTTGCTTTTCGAATGTTGTTTTTTGATGTATTTTTTAAATGAAAAAAGGTCCTATTTGTACAATAATTTCAGTTGTTAAAAGAACATAATTTCATAGTTTTCCTATTTTAATAAGGAATACTTGATGTGCAGAGTGCTTTTATATAATAGTCTGTAAATCATATAAAAGATGTAAAGTATACTACAATATATTAAAATAACCAGTGGCGACATACTCAGTGTTATCGATGTCAATCGAACTTCAAACACCCTCCCCCGCGTGATCGAAACTGATGGCCTCTTATCTCTGAACTCCTACAACAAGATTCAAGTTTCAATTTGGTGTCCCCTTGGATGGCATAGCGGTGAAGGTGGGTGGCCCGGGACCGATAGGTCATGGGATTCAATTCCCACTGGACACGATATGTGTGAGCCTGTCACCCTGTCGAGGTTTACCCTGTGCGCACCAAAGGAATATACGTATCACTTTAAATGAATGCAACACTAGCCCTGCCTTAGATTATGAGATTGATGAAATGCATGATTTGATCATTTAGTTTTCTTGGAGTAACGTTAGCACCTGTTTAGCACTAGACACCTAATTAAACTCCTCAATTATAATTATCAAATAAGTACATTCACGAGCCGTTTGAAAAGCATTTTATTCTAACACCACAGAGTAGTTTTGTTGGAATGAATCCTTACACTGAGTTACTGAACTGTAATACTATATCAAATATACTTAAACGTTAAGGTGCATCAAATGAGTACTATATGAAACGTATTTATTTCTTAAAATAGGTAGATATATATTTCCTAAAATGGTTCTCAGTTTAGAATAAATTCTCCTTATGATAATAAGGGATCTTGTAGTTGAAAATTGAAAATATATATGATTTTTTACTGTACAACCCATTTGGAAATATATATAAATAAAAGTAGTGCATGTCATCCTGCTGCTAAGAATTCTAACGCCGTAACAACGTCAGAAATGAAGGGCCGGGAGGCGCTGTCCTTCTGGAGACACATTGCAGCAATTGCAAGCGCTTGGTAGAGAGAATTCTCAGGATAGTTCCCTTGGAGCAGGGGATCTGCCATGGAGTGGAACATTTTCTTGTCTTTCAACAAAGGTTGTGCCCATTCGATCAAGTTCTGCTCCTGAGTGGGTCTGGCATTGTCGATGACTCTCCTGCCCGTGATCATCTCCAGAAGCACGACTCCAAAGCTGTAGACGTCGGATTTGGTGGTGAGCTGGCCAGTGGTTGCGTATTCGGGTGCACAATAGCCGTAGGTTCCCATGACCATGCTGGAAACATGCGGGCTTCCCCCAACGGGGCCGAGCTTGGCAAGCCCGAAATCTGAGAGTTTCGGATTGAAATGGGCGTCTAGAAGTATGTTGGAAGCCTTGAAGTCTCGGTAGATGACCGGGGGATTGGCCGTTTCGTGCAAGTATTCAAGCCCTCTTGCTGCTCCATGAGCGATCTTCATCCGGGCATCCCAGCTCAGAGGCTCTTCGTCTGGCGACGTATCTGATGAATTTGTTTGTCAGTTAATATATAATCAGTGTTTTTGTACATGGTCAGCATAGGAAGATATCGATTGTTACTTAAAAGGTGCTCCTCCAAGGAGCCATTGTGCATGTATTCGTAGACTAGAATCCTCTGGTCGCCCTCGGAGCAGTATCCCACGAGATTGACAAGATTGGGATGGTGAAGAAGACTCAGCATCAACACTTCTACTAGAAACTCTCTGTTCCCTTGGAATCCATTGCGGTCCAGTTGCTTCACAGCAACATCCTATATACATATATATTACCAAAATAGAAGGCAGCCAATTAATTAGCAAGGAATAGATAGAGTGTGTGTACCGTACCATATCTTTTCCTTTAATGCGGCCTCTGTACACCCTTCCAAACCCACCTTCACCAACAAAATTCCCTGCATCGAAGTTATTGGTGGCGAGCGACACATCTTGGAAGGTGAGAATATCTGCGGAGATGTTGTTCTTTCCCAGTTTTTCAATTTCTTGAGCTGTCCTTTTCTTGGTGCTATCTGCAAATCTAATGATCCATCAATTATAACATTTTTCATGCCTATTTGATGCAATCATTAGAAGAGGTCATTACCAGTTTCCTTAGCAATAGGGGCCGAGGTTTTTGCGTCCTGCTGCAGCACGTTGTATTGAGGCATGCAGCAAGAAAAACAGAACGTCATTCCAATCCTCTTACCTCAAATCCACCATCATTTCAAATCTAATAATCTTCAGTTCTTGAAAAACCAGCCATTTCTGGTCTCTCGAGAAACTGAAAAGGAGGATAGGATTGAATGCCCCCTTGTTTTTTTACGGGTCTTCCTCAACCCTCATATCCGATTCTTTTGTTTTCAAATACATTGGACTCAGTTAATCTGCTAAATATAGAGTCCTAAAAATATACAAATAAATTTTGGAAATGGATATAATGTCCTATAAATTTACCACAAGGAAATAAAGCCTCATATTCACCCTTGTTTACTGCTCCTCATACCACAAATTTCTAACCACCTCAAAGATCCTTATTGGCAGATGATTCAGTAGTATAATGTTAGAAGGTTTGAATGATCTCAAACCCTAATTTGATTGGTGAACCATTGAGTTGTAATTGTTATGCCTTTGTCTCTGAGATTTTCAGACTAAGTAGACATTATTTCAGCATGGTTCAGGCACTCAGTTCTGTCTACTGACTCTTCAGTAGACTATCAGCCTCAGTACCATGGAGTGAAGACTCAGTAGTGCTGGACTCAGCAAGAGCAGCATACTGAGAGGTATTCATACTCAGTAGTGCTGGACTCAGCACGAGCAGCATATTGAAAAGAGTCAGTAGAACTGGACTCGGCAGAGAGCCATTCGAACTCGAGTGGACCTTCAGTAGAGTTGGACTCAGCAGGAGTATACTACTGAACCAAGGTCAGACTCAGCAACGGCCAGACAGTCTCATTGACTGTCAGTGATCTTCTATGTTAAATCAGTAGAGTCATACGAGGTATTCAGAGAAGTCAGCTTTAGATCTGCCTAGAAGTCTGTTTGTCTCAACTGCTTTCTACACCTCGACCCGATGACGACGGCCAGTGTCCCAATTCGATTAAAGCTACAAGTCAACTTATTTCCAAAAATGGAGGGAAAAGACTCTGCCAGATTTCTTTGAAAGAGCCGTTAGCTACCCAAAAGAGAGTGACGCATGGAAGTGAGCCATGGCAGAGTCTTTTCCCTCCATTTATGGAAATATGTTGACTTGCAGCTTTAATCAGAAAGTAGACAGCTGGCTGCTCGTCATTGGTCGAGGCTTAGAAAGTAGTTGAGACAAACAGACTTCAAGGCAGATCTGAAGCTGACTTCTCTGTACCTCATATGACTCTACTGATTTATCAAGTAAGATCATATGACAATCAAGAAGAATGTCTGGCCGTTGCTGAGTCTGACCTTGGTTCAGTAGTATACTCCTACTGAGTCCAACTCTACTGAAGGTCAACTCTGAGTTCAGTGAACTGCTCCTGCTGAGTCTAGTTCCACTAACTCCTTTCAGTATGCTGCTCCTGCTGAGTCCAGCACTACTGAGTATGAAAACCTCTCAGTATGTTGCTCCTGCCGAGTCCAGCACTACTGAGTCTTCACTCCATGGTACTAAGGCTGATAGACTACTGAAGAGTCAGCAGACAGAATAGAGCGCCTGAACCATGCTGAAGGAATGTCTACTGAGTCTGAAACTCTTAGAGACAGAGGCAATACAATTACAACTCAATGGTTCACCAATCAAATTAGGGTTTAGGATCATTCAAATCTTCTAATACTATGTTACTGAATTATCTCCCAACAATTTCCCCATATATGATGATGCTAAAACCTAACACTACAAACTATCAGAAACAAGCTCCTTACAAATATTACAAGTAGAATCAGTGGAGTTATTCATCAAGTTCTAATCTACTGAGGGATACAGGAGAGAAATATCAGAACCTATACATAAAATCTAACAACAATTTCCCCTTATAAGTCCTTATACAATAAATTTCCCCCATGCTTAAAAAAAAATGGTTCTATCAATCTAAGTAAAAACAGATAAACACAGATATCAGCAGTGAGTGTGTGAGTCAGTAATCACTTAGGTGATTCTGAGTGTTAAGCTTAAATAAATAACAAGGCCATGAAGATAATAAGGTATTGTCGGGCCGAACAGCAAAGATGTTTTATATATGACAAAGTTTCAGTACAGTACATCTCTTGTTATTCTAAGAAACAAAATAAGATACAAAGAAGCTATCTAACGCCTGAATCTCTGGATCCTTGCCTTAAAATCTCTGGACTTCTCTTCTGGCAAAGGCAATCCATACATCTGGAAAGTATCCTTCCTGAGCTTCTTCATCTTCAGGACATCAGCAGGGTCAGAATCGTCTAGTTCCAAAGCTTGGATAACACTTCTGACTTCTCCTTCTATCACTCCAGTATATAAAGATACATGAAGCTTCTGTGGAGGAGGCAGAGATCTATGAACAGGAACTCGGACATCTTCCTTATCAGCTAAGGCTTTCTGGACTCTAGCATATATCTCAGGATGGCTCACCAGAAGCCATTCAGCAAAGGCATTACTCTTATGCATATCGGGCCAGTACCTCCAGGCGAAGTACCTCTTAATGAATTCAGCTTTAAGAGTTTCCCATCTCTGTGTCCATTCCCATGGCATCCACTTGTCAACTCTTGGCCACCTATGAATTTTCTGGTCAGTAGACTTCTTGCCTCGCCTATATTTGTATGGAATTTTATAGTCCTTCACAGGCACCCTCTCTCGAGCCTCTTTCTCTGTCCTCAGTCTCAATACTTCTAAATCAGCAAGCCTGAGCCTCTCACGAGCTTCATTGATTTACCTTGCTTCTGTTGTTCTGTCCAAGGCTATGTCCATCGCGTCCCAGATTTGTTTCATTTCAAGCTCTTGTTCTTTTGAGGGAACGTACGACGGAACATGTTGTTCCTCTGACTCAACAGGTGATTGAGATTTGGATTTTAAACCTGAAGTTCCACCCTGCTGGCCAGTTTCAGACTTGTCCTGCTGCTGTTGCTATTCAGCTTCTTTCTCCTTGTCGGCCTCATCGCCGATTCTCAGTTTTCTTGGGGGAGGCCTAGTCCCTGTCTTCTTTCCCCCTGAGACCTTTGTCTTTCCCTTTACCGGAGATTTCTTGGGTTTATTTTTGCTTCAGCTTCAGCAATCTCCCTGGCAAGTTTTTCATCAGCCTCAATCTGAGCTTGCTCCTCAGGGCTGATGTATCTTTTGAGTCCTTTCTGTGGTAGGGTTGGGAGTTTCAGCTTTTTCATCCCCTTTCCTGCCACTGGAGGAGGCAGAGGAGTCTCCTCCTCGTCTGAGTCCCCCTCTATGAAGTCAACAACCTCCTGAATATATTCAATAGCAGTCAAGGTTGCTGAATCCTTTGGTCCTGAGCCGCTTGGGCCGGTCTCAGCGCGCCCTACATCACCTGCGCCTAAGACACCCTGGGCCTGACCTGGAGTCCCTTGGGGGTCAGTGGGAGCTGATTTTCGTCCAGCCGCTCCACGTACTGACCTTGTCCCCCTTGGTGTCCTTTCCCCCTTTTTGGCATCATTAGCTGAGCCAGGGGTAGGGACCCAAACTTTCTTGTTCAGACCTTCAAATGCAGTAGCCAGCTTGTCCAACGATGTCTGCATAGTCTCAAATCCTTGGTGGAGGTCGCTCCTCTCTGTGATTAGATCATCACTGTACTTCTTATGAGAGGAATCCACCAGGGTCTGAATACTTTGCAACTTAGCATCAATCTTCTCTTCAAGAGTCTTCTGAAGTGATTGAATTTTGTGCTCTGAAGCTTGACTCAGTGAAGAAATATTTGCAGTGTGTGTTGAGTGAACTGTCTTATAATCTTCCAATAATTGCTTCTGGGCAGCTTCCAACGATGCTTGTTGCTTCTCAAACTCTGCTCTCTAAGTGGATAAGGCATTGGTGAGAATAGTTGAGAAGTCAGGAGCTGCTGAATTTTGGATAGAAGTCCTCAGCTCCTTCATCTTCTCACTCTGAGCAAGAGTAGATTGTTTCCATGTCCTGTGGACAACCTTGGCCAGAAGTCTGTTCTGAGCTCCTTGACTCCTTAAGGCCTTCGCGACTGTCTTGGACCGTCGGCTCTTCAAGCTGGGCGCAACCTCGAAAGAAGACCCTAGCAACAGCTGTACTGGGTACGCAACCTTAGAGGTTCCAGCTGCCGATTTTACTGGAGGGAGGATGCTGAGTGGTAGTTCAGCAGATGAGGGTTGGGTACCCTCCTCCAGTTGAGCCCTCAACAGGCTTCTCAGGGCCTGTATCACTGGGCGAGTCCTGATCGTCGGGATCAAACCCATCAGAAGGCGCGACTATTGTAGGAATGTGGTCGTTCAGAATAGCCACCATAGTCTCCCTTAAATCTTCCATTGAGCTGATGTCCGCAGGCTCAGAATAGCATATCTGCTCGCGGAGAATTAACTCCTCCTCATGTAGCTGTTCGCAGGTACGGTGTAAGATGAGCTTGTTCAGAGAAGACCATTCCTGGAACCTGATTACCATGTGAAGCCTGGCCTGCCTCGCTAGAGCAACCAAGTCAGAGTGACTTGAGATCTCCGGTATGGCCTCTGAGACTTCTCGGGAGGCTCTATTCTGAAGAGCTTCAGCCTCTATTTCGATGGTCTCGGCTTATGAGCTTGTCTCCGAGTCTTCTACTTCAATTGGAGACAAAACTTTTTCAGCAAAAGGGATGCTGCAGATAGGTGGAACGTCCAGTGGGGTCTTAGAAATAGGAGTAGTTGGCTCAGCTTCGGACCCCTGTTGCACTGTCACTTCCCTTTCAGTGGAGACTGCCTTCTCCACTGAGACTATTTTCTCAGAAGAGACTGAGTCGTCTCGCAGCTGGAAGGGAGGAATAATAATTGGTTCAGAAGCCGTCTTATGCTTCTTCGACGGAGTCTTCTGAGTAGTTTTCAGCGGTGACCTATTCTTGGTCGAAGTGGACTTCTTCGTCCCTTTCTCAGCAGGCCCTGCCCCAATCTGCTGTAGGGCTGCTGCTTTGCTATGAAATTTGATCTTCTTAGGGTTAAAATACGTCTTTGGTCGGGCACGATTTCGTCGTTAAAATCGCGAACCAAAAACAATTTATAACACCTGCGACAGACAACTAAACTAATACAAGCACAGTTAGCATGCAGGAATCGAATCCACAGGGAATGTGTAGATTTAAGCAATTTATCTCTAAAAACCGAAAAAGGGTTTGGTTAGCAACAACCATTAACTTTCGGTTTAATTAACACTAGGCAGTAATCATAAACTGCGCAATTAAAAACAGGGGATGAGAACAAATATTAAAGGCGACTCGGCTTTGGGCAGATCCACACTAATCGGCCTCCAATCCTCGATTTTAAGATTAATCGGTTTCCTAAGGTTGCCCGGTTAAGATGCCGTGTTGAGCACGGACGCACCTAAATCTTATTCTTGAAATGGAGAAGGAATGTTGAGCATTAACCTACTCCCTACCCTAGTGTCGATCTACCATGTTGAGCATTGCATATATCTACAACTAAGTAGCATTAATATCCAAGAAACCGAACTAGCAAAGCTACCCATGTGGAGCGTGAAAGTAACTCCACCATCTCCCCTGTCTATTCAATACCAGACCAGTTAAACTAGGTTGATCAGTCCTATGTTATCTTAAACAGACATCTACACAGATTTGGACAGAAACACTTAGCTAACCAATTTTAAGCACATTAAGATCTCATGGAAGGCAAGGATCGGATGTTTCACTGCCCTAGCCGAATCTAGGGCCTAGCTACACATATTTAAACTACGAAAGCAAGAAAACATGCAAGAGAAAGACATCATAAATGCAGAAAGCTAACTGGAAGAACAATAACTTCTAAACCTTAAACAAACGGAATTAACAGTGCAAAATTAAATGAGAGAAACAGAACAGGAAAACTGAAAACATTACTGAGGCAGATCTTCGCGGAACTTAAATGCTTGAGCAGGGGTGAGAATTAAAGATCTTTTACTATCTAACTTGAAGGTTGAAGAACATGAACTAAACTAGAGAGCAATTTCGAATTAGAAAGAGAAAACTAAAGTAGAGAGAGTTACTAGAGAGTTGTGAGAAGTTGTGGGATATTTTCCCTTACATAGCCAAAAATAATAATAATATAACAAACGGTAAGTCTAAATCAAGTCATGATTTTCTTCTTGAGCCTCTCCATGCATTAATTGCAGCATGGGCGGATTTGACCAGACTGGGTGGAAGCTGATGGGAGCAGTTCGGCTGTGAGAGGGGAATTCTTGCCAGACTGGGCGGCTGTGGCAGGAAAAGTATAATGCCACTGTACTATTCTACACCAATCTCTTTCACAGCTAGTAGCTCAACCAAAAGATTTCCCTCCAATTTCTTCCAATTGCATTAGGTTGGGCTTCTTCATATCATCATTCAAGACATTTCTTCGGTCCACTAAGCTGGCCCAATTGGGAGGTCTAAATCCTGCCCAATTCCGTCTAATATTTTGGCCCAAAACTCCTTTGATCACATAAATCATGCATGCATTTTCCAATACGTACATGGGCAACATTCACCACCTTTTCGCCTTTTATCCACCTCCTGTGAAGTCATCCATGAAGACTTCAATGCATTTTTCAATCATATCTGAGAAAATGCTCATCATGCATCTCTTGAAGGTCCCTGGGGCATTGCACAACCCGAGCGGCATCCTCCTATATGCATAAGTTCCGAAGGGGCATGTGAATGTTGTTTTTTCTTGATCGTCATGACTCACATGTATTTGAAAGTACCCGTTGTACCCGTCCAGAAAGCAAAAATAAGCCTGACCTGCCAGCCTTTCCAACATCTGGTCAATGAAAGGTAGGGGGAAATGGTCCTTCCGGGTCGAATTGTTGAGCTTGCGATAGTCAATACACATCCGCCACCTAGTGACCGGACGTGTTGGGACTAGCTCCTGTTTCTCATTTGCCACCAATTGAATTCCTCCTTTCTCAGGCACCACATGCACATGACTGACCCACTTGCTATCTGAAATTGGGTAGATGATTCCCATGGATAGCAACTTCAGAATTTCTTTGAGAACAACTTCCCTCATGTTAGGGTTTAGCTTGCGTTGTGCCTCTCTGCTTGGTTTGCTATTTAGCTCCATAAGAATATGATGCATACAGACATCTGGGCTGATTCCAGTGATGTCTGCCAAGTTCCACCCAATAGCTGAACCTCCACCCAATATCAATCTGGTTTCTTCTTCTTAGGCTAGACTGTTGCTGATTATTACTGGCCGTGTATCCTTATCTCCCAAGTATGCATATTTCAGATGAGCTAGGAGAGGTTTGAGTTCCAATTCAGGAGGTTGAATGATGGATGGCAAAGGCTTCTCCGGAATCTGGCCTTGAGGTAGCCCAGTCATTCTATTGACACATTCCTCAACTGCTGGTTGTGCATATAAGGACATCACAGCTTCCTTCACTTCAATGTCACTCATCCCATGAGTGTCCAGATGAGTAGATTCTTGAGTAATGGTTGGCTCCTCCTTGCCTTGAACAAACTCATTTGCCAGATGATCTTGGACCAGGGGCGTGTACACGTCAATAGTGTTGACATTCTCAACATCTGCAGGTAGTTTCATTGCCTCATAGATATTGTGTTTGTATTGTTCTCCATTCCAGGAAATGTTAATCGTGCCTTCGTGCACATCAATAATGGCTCTAATTGTATCTAGGAATGGTCTGCCCAGAAGTACCCCAGTCGTTCCTTTGATCCTTTCATCATTGGTATTGATGACATAGAAGTCAGTCGGGTAGACAAACTCGTTGACTTTCACTAGGACATTCTCCAGCAGTCATACTGGATAGATACATGATCTATCCGCAAGTTGCATCACCACTCTTGTTTCAGTCAGATCCACACCAACCAAGGTCTTGTAAACCGAGAGGGGCATCACACTAATTGAGGCACCCAAATCACACATAGCACGTGGAATCAGTTTCTCACCAATCAAACAGGGTAAGGTGAATGCTCCTGGATCAACACATTTCTCTGGGAGGTTTTTCTGGATGCGACCTTTTCCATTATTACCTTTTCTCCATCAGGTACCTTTCCAGCTATAAACTCTTTGATAAACTTGGCTAATTGTGGGAGTTTAAGAGCTTCCAACAATGGTATGTTTATTTCCAGGTTTTTGAATAATGTCTTATAGTTCATGGCATCTCTCTTTGGTTTGACCTTCCTCAGCAAGGCAGAAGGGAAAGGTGGTGGGGCCAATGGTGCGATTGGCCTCTGTAACTCATCTTCTGGCTGTTCAACTTCATCTTCTCCGAAAGTTCTTCGTTCCTTCCGTACAGGTTCTGACAGCTCTTTTCCATTCCTCAAAGTCAATGCACTAGCATTTTCCTCCTTATGATTGATCTGCACTTGGGCATGGATTTTTCCTTGATCTCCTTTGATATCCCTCAAGGAGTTAGCTAGTTGTTCCAGCTACTTGGATAAGGCACTCATGCCAGCTTTCTGTTCAAATTGGGAATTTTGGAATTCATTCCATAACTCCTCATTTGTCCGATAACCCCTTTGTGGAACATTTTGATTTTGTTGTGCACCTTCCCTGTGATGTGGTGGTTTGTAGGGTTGGTTCTGGAAGGGCGGTACTTGAGGTTGGTTCTGATTTGGCTAAGTGGCTTGGTTTTGCGGCTGATAAACTGGCGAAGGTTGTTGCGTTTGATAAGCTGGTAGAGGTGGTTGTTGATAGTCCTTTTGAGGTTGATTTTGGTTAGTTTGGAAATTTTGCTGAGGTTGGTTCTGGTAATTTGGTTGGGGCTATTGGAAATTTTGGTTTTGCTGAGGTGAAAATTTTTGGTTTTGAAAGTTCTGGGCAGGTGGAGGTGCACTTTGATTATGAAAGTCTTGTTGTTGGAAGTGCTGCGGAGGCTATTGGTAGTTGGATTGACTCTGCTGGGGAGGGTCTCCTGGTTGTCTCCATCGGAGGTTAGGGTGATCTCTATTTTTCATGAAGTGATACCCTCCCACTACATTTGCATCTTCGTATTCAACTACTCCCATGGTACATCTAATGGAAGAGTGGCCGAGTTCTCCACATGCACCACAAGTCACCTCAACCGGTTCTGCTGAGGTTGATTTGTTCACCACCTGATTCAGCATCTTCTCTATTTCTCCATCCTGTCTTCATTTCTTCTTTCATAATCTGAGGAACTTGCTTGGGCAACCTTCCTCACATTCTTGGCATTCTCTCTGTCGTACTCTTTAGTGAAGTCCACCAGTCTTTGAATGTATTGCCTGGCCTCACTAATCTTAAAGTGAGTGAATCCTCCTCCACTTCTGGAATTTACCAAGTGTTTGTATTTCATGGTCATGCCTTGGTATAAAAACTAGAACAGTTCTCCATCTCTATATTTATGATTAGGGCAATCTTCCACCAACCTATTAAAACGTTCCCAATACTCGCTGAGGTGTTCATCATACTCCTGGTGGATACTTGATATTTCTTTCCTCAGGGAGCTTGTCTTTGTTGCTGGAAAATAGTATTCCAGGAAGGTGGTCTCCATCTGTGGCCAATTCTCAATAGAATCTGTGCGCAGACTCGAGTACCACATGTTGGCTCCATCGCATAGTTCATAAGGGAATGCAACTAGCTTCACTTGATCGTCGGTCTGCTGGCCAGTTTTCTTCTGGAGCCTACATATCTTCTCGAATCCATTCAATAATGAGAAGGGATTTTCATTCGTCTTTCCATAACACTTGGGCAGGGCATTCAGCACCACTGCCTTGAGTTCCACATAATTTTCACCATAAGCGGCGATCTGCACAGGGTCCTTCCGCTTCCTAGCAGTATGTTCATTGACCTCGAGGACCCTTGGATCATCTTCTTCCATGATTGTTTGGTATTCTGTTTTTGATTCAGAATCAGATTCTTCCTTCTCAGTTTGGTCCTTCTCAGCTTGGTCCTCTGCCCGGACAAACTGAGTATCTCGGTCTTCTGGGTGGCTGGCTTCAGTACCAGCCTCACTCGCAGTCTCTGTATGCAGAGGTCTTACGCCATGCGACTCCAGTTCGGTTTGTTGCTTACGCAACCGTGTCTCCTTCCTGAGTCTCCTGGCAGTCTTCTCAATTTTAGGGTCTAGCCAGAAATTTGGGTTGAACGAGCCACTCATAAACACCTAGAAGAAACACTTGGGTAAAACAAAAATAAAAAGGTCAGTAGAAAAGGTTAGTTTAAATCGAAAGGCCATTCCCCGGCAACGGCGCCATTTTGGTCGGTGGCGACATCTTCGTTAAAATCGCGAACCAAAAACAATTTATAACACCTGCGACAGACAACTAAACTAATACAAGCACAGTTAGCAAGCAGGGATCGAATCCACAAGGAATGGGTAGATTTAAGCAATTTATCTCAAAAGACCGAAAAAAGGTTTGGTTAGCAACCACCATTAACTTTGGGTTTAATTAACACTAGGCAATAATCATAAAATGCGCAATTAAAAACAGGGGATGAGAACAAATATTAAAGGTGACTCGGCTTTGGGCAGACCCACTCGGCCTCCAATCCTCGATTTTAAGATTAATCGGTTTTCTAAGGTTGCCCGGTTAAGATGCCGTGTTGAGCACGGACGCACCTAAATCTTATTCTTGAAATGGAGAAGGAATGTTGAGCATTAACCTACTCCCTACCCTAGTGTCGATCTACCATGTTGAGCGTTGCATAGATCTACAACTAGGGAGCATTAATACCCAAGAAACCGAACTAGCAAAGCTACCCATGTTGAGCATGAAAGTAACTCCACCATCTCCCCTGTCTGTTCAATACTAGGCCAGCTAACCTAGGTTGATCAGTCCTATGTTATCTTAAATAGGCATCTACACAGATCTGGACAGAAACACTTAGCTAACCAATTTTAAGCACATTAAGATCTCATGGAAGGCAAGGATCGGGTGTTTCACTGCCCTAGCCGAATCTAGGGCCTAGCTACACATATTTAAACTACGAAAGCAAGAAAACATGCAAGATAAAGACATCATAAATGCAGAAAGCTAACTGGAAGAACAATAACTTCTAAACCTTAAACAAACAGAATTAACAGTGCATAATTAAATGAGAGAAACAGAACAGGGAAACAGAAAATATTACTGAGGCAGATCTTCGCGAAACTTAAATGCTTGAGCAGGGGTGAGAATTAAAGAGCTTTTACTATCTAACTTGAAGATTGAAGAACATGAACTAAATTAGAGAGCAATTTCGAATTAGAAAGAGAAAACTAAAGTAGAGAGAGAGAGAGTTACTAGAGAGTTGTGAGAAGTTGTGGGATATTTTCCCTTACATAGCCAAAAATAATGATAATATAACAAACGGTAAGTCTAAATCAAATCATGTTTTTCTTCTTGAGCCTCTCCATGCATTAATTGCATCATGGGCGGATTTGACCAGACTGGGTGGAAGCTGATGGGAGCAGTTCGGCTGTGAGAGGGGAATTCTTGCCAGGCTAGGTGGCTGTGGCAGGAAAAGTATACTGCCACTGTACTATTTTACACCAATCTCTTTCACAGCTAGTAGCTCAACCAAAAGATTTCCCTCCAATTTCTTCCAATTGCATTGGGTTGGGCTTCTTCATATCATCATTCAAGACATTTCTTCGGTCCACTAAGCTGGCCCAATTGGAAAGTCCAAATCCTGCCCAATTCCGTCTAATATTATGGCCCAAAACTCCTTTGATCACATAAATCATGCATGCATCTTCCAATACGTACATGGGCAATATTCACCACCTTTTCGCCTTTTATCCACCTCCTACACGTATAAACACGAGACAAACAAGCATAATATCGGTAATATAAATGCAACAATTACGTGCTTATCAGCCTTGTCTGCGTATGTGATGTGGTCAGCACCACAAAAGTCCTCTATCTTTACTGTCAGCTTCATCCCATAGAGAAGCTTTCCCTTGACAGTTAGGTTGTTCGTGATCTTATCGAACTTAGCAGCCTGAGTTTGAAATTCTTTCAAAAAGAATTCTGTCCAGTTGACGTGAGCTCTGTCGTAAATGGCCATCATCATTTGGAGCTTCGGTTTGGACACTTGGTCAAAAGAGCCAACTTGGCTAGTCAGTATCTGAGTGACTATGTATGCCAGTGCTCTGTATCGCGGCAGCATGGAGTTTTTAGGGAATGCAGCCCTGAACGATGTCGGCTCGCCGCAGAAAATTTCCAAGTACTCACCAATCATGTCGTCCTTATAACCAGCGACACTGATCCCTGTGCACGGCAACTGAAAGCTCCTCTGGAGAGCTTGCTTAATGGACATCTGCTTAATCTCAGAGTCTGCACGAGCGGGGTCGATGACATGGTGGATAATGAAACGCCCCACAATATCTCCGTCTACTGAGTCGGAGTTCAAATATAGCTCTGAAACCTAACGCGGAAGAAAGAATGCTTGTTTCCTCGATAAAAATCCCTCGAGGCCTGACGCCCTTAGCGCCTCGAACACATCTATCATAATATCGAGTTCGCAGGTGTCGAACTCCATAATCGGCTCGCACCAAACTCAGTCCTTCTCAAGGATTTCTACTATGTATGCCAGAGTAGCCACGACAACATTCCTCGCTGCCAAATCTAGAATCTGTAATAGTTAATATCAGTAACCGAAAAAAATATGGCAAGTAAACATGGAATACTGAATATACAAGTAATTTTACCGTAATAATTTCTGAGAAATTTTGAAAGCAGTTTGCAAATAATGGATTTAATTCCCAGAAATCTAGGGTTTTAGTTGCAGAGAGTGAAAATGGCGGTTTTTCAGTCTTTGAACGTGATATATATGATCAAGAAGATGAACAGTTTAATATCGACGGTTCAGTTTAAATCTGCTTTATGAGATGGACGGTCAGGATTTAATGTTATAAAATATGTAATGATCAAACCAGCCGCCTAAGTCAACTTACAGTTGTAAATAACCGAAGAAATAACTTGATAAGACAAACATTTAATGCGCGGCAGAATTCAGCAATCTTAGCATAGAATGTCATGCATTTAATGAAAACTGTTATATTAAATGACATTCTCTTAAGGCATTGAATACGATGCTGAATCAAAATTATTAATGCATTAAATATTATGTTGGCTACTGAAAAGAGATACGCAAACCTGTCAGCTGAACATCGTAGTTAGCTGATACCTCATGTAGATGGTTGTTGAATCTCCATGTACTGAATAAGTCCAGTACTGAGTGTGAACATTCCCCCTTGCTGAATGCTCCTCTCTTGAATCAACTTACTGACTGGAGTCAGTAGGGTTCAACAGACCTAGCTCTACTGAAAGTTCTCTGAATCTGGCTTCAGCTAGATGCTTGGTCAGAATATCGGCCCTTTGATGGTCAGTATGGATCTTCTCCATTATGATATCTTTCTTTTCGACATGGTCACGAATGAAGTGGTGTCTAATGTCCACATGCTTGCATCTGGTGTGAAGTACAGGATTCTGAGTGATTGCAATTGCACTGGAGCTGTCGCAGAAGATCGGCACTTCATTCTGAATGATGTCATTGTCGCGTAGCTGCTGTCTCAGCCAAAGGATTTGGGCGCAGCAACTTCCGGCAGCCATGTATTCAGCTTCAGTAGTTGACGTCGCTACTGAATGTTGTTTCTTTGAAAACCATGAGATCAGCTTACTGCCAAGGAACTGACAAGTTCCCGAAGTTGATTTTTGGTCAATCCTACATCCTGCATAGTCAGCATCAGAATAATCAGTTAGTTCAATAATATCATCTGTTGGATACCATAAACATATGTCAGGTGTTCCTCTGAGATAGCGGAGAATATTCTTTGCTGAGTCCATATGGCTCTGCTTTGGATTCGCCTGAAATCGAGCACAGACACCTACAACATAAGTTATGTCAGGTCGAGTAGTAGTTAGATATAATAATGAACCAATAATAGCGCGAAATTCACTATGGTCTACTGATACTCCCTCTTTATCAAGATCGATTTTCATATTCGTGTTCATCAGGATCTTGATTGGTTTGTCGGATGTGCAACCGAATTTCTTGATGAGGTCTCGAGTGTATTTGCCTTGATTGATGAATGTTCCCTTCTCTGATTGTTTGAGTTGAAATCCGAGGAAATAATTCATCTCTTCCATCATTGACATCTTGAATTTGTTCTTCATCATCTTCTCAAATTGTTGACACATAGTGACATTCTTAGATCCGAATATAATGTCATCTACGTAGATCTGCACAAGTAATATGTCGTCGTCCAGTCAAATGCTAAATAATTTGCGGTCTACTGTGCCCTTCTGAAAACCTTTCTAAAGAAGAAACTCAGACATGGTATCGTACCAAGCCCTGGGTGCTTGTTTTAACCCGTACAGAGCCTTTCTGAGTCTATAAACTTGATGTCCCTACTGAAAGCCGGGAGGTTGTTCTACATAGACTTCTTCTTTCAGCACGCCTTTCAGGAACGCAGAGTTCACTTCCATCTGATATACTCTGAAGCGTTGATGTGTTGCGTAGGCTATGAATAGTCTGATTGCCTACAATCTTGCAACTGGAGTGAACGTTTCTTCGAAATCTATCCCTTCGGCTTGACAGTAGCCTTTTGCCACGAGTCTAGCTTTGTTCCTTACTATGACGTTGTTTTCATCTCGCTTGTTCTTGAAGATCCATTTAGTTTCGATCACATGTTGATGTCGGGGTCTATCAACAAGCTCCCATATTTCGTTTCTCATGAACTAATTCAGCTCCTCCTGCATGGCGATGATACAATCAGCATCCTTAAGTGCGTCCTCAACTGACTGAGGTTCTTCAGTAGACAAGAAGCAGGAATATAGTGCGCTTTCTCCCTGATAGAATCTGGATCTTGTCTTTACACTAGCTGAAGGATCTCCAATAATTAGATCAGAAGTGTGAGCGTCCAGCCACGATCGACGATTTCTTAACTCTTCATCTGAAATTTGTTCAACACAGATAGTAGGTGAGTTAGGCATTTCAGTTGTACTATTCTGAGATTGAAGTAATTCAGTTACTAGAGTCGGGTATATTGAGTCACCAGGTTCAGGGACATTCAGTTGAGGAACTTCATTTGTTCCCCCTGAATTATTATTCTCAGTAGAGGTCTCAGTTACCACTTGGGTTTCTTCATCGACCTGAGTTACCTGGGATTGACTCTATTCAGTAGAGTCAATCTGCTTAGCTACGTCTGCTGCTGGCTGAGATTCAATAGTCTTATCTTCAATTTCCTCTTCTGAATCATCATCCCAACACAGCAGGATCTTCTCAACATTATCTTTTAAGCTCAGATCCTGTAGCTGCTTACTGATGTCCTCAGATTCTGATTTTGAGTTTTTGCTCCTGTCTTCAGTAGCAAACTCATTAAAAACAACATGAGGGCTTTCCTCCACGCAAAGGGTCCGGTAGTTAAAAACTCTTAAGGCTTTACTGACTCGGGAGTATCCTAAGAAGACTCCCTATTTGACTTGCTATCAAAAATCTTTAACTAATCCTTTCCATTATTGTGGATAAAGTACGAACACCCAAAAATATGGAAATAAGATAAGAAAGGTTTCATGTCGTACCATAATTCATATGGTGTCTTCTAATGTTGCTTTGCCAGTAGAGATCTGTTCTGAGTGTAACATGCAGTGTCAGTTGCTTCTGCCCAAAATTTAGATGGGAGTCCTGAGTCTGCGAACAAGGTTCTTGCTGCTTCTTTGAGTGTTATATTCGTCCTCTTTGCAATCCCGTTTTGTTGAGGCGTGCGTGCAGCAGACGTCTCATGCTCTATGCCTTCAGCTTCGCAGAACTCTTCCACCATCGAATTCAGGAACTCAGTTCCTCTGTCTGAGCGTATCTTTCTGATTTCGGTGTTCTTCTCGACACTGAGCCTTTTCAGAAGCGCAGACAACTCTGTTTTGACGTCAGACTTGTTGGCAATAAATATGACCCATGTGTAGCGCGAGTAGTCATCAATGACCACTAAAGCATACCTCTTGCCTCTGATCGTCACCGGAGAGATTGGACCGAACAAATCCATATGTAGCAGCTGAAGGATTCCATCAGTGGAAGGCGATGGAACATGCGGATTTTGCTTCTTTGTTTGCTTTCCCTTCAGACATGCTTCACATTGAGTGTCTTTGTTGAATATTTCATTCGGCAGTCCTCTTACTAGAGCGTTTCTAGCTAGCTTGTTGAGCGTCTTGAAGTTGAGATGGCTGAGTCTTCTGTGCCAGAGTCACCCCGTTCTTTTGTCGTTCTTCGCCAGCAAGCATGCTTCAGGTTCAGCTGAGTTCCAGTCAGCTACATAGATATTCTTTTTGCGCGAACCTGATAACACTGTTTTTCCTGTAGATTTATCAATGACATCACAGAAACCAGCGTAAAAAATCACTCTATTCATGTTATCACAAAATTGACTAACATAGATCCTTAAACAGTTCTTCACTCTAGAGTAATCTAGTTTTCATTCTCTATTCTAAGCTAGCACTATTATATCATACGCTTAGACATCGAAGGAGTTCATATGTTGAATTGTTCTTATTGTAAAAACTCCTTCATAGTTGGTGAATCTCAAATCTTGTGTTTGGAACCCATTGTAAAGTCTCTAAGACTATAACTAGTGCTCTGTCCAGTGAATGGAACGACTGAGACTTGCTCAATATAATTAATTCAAGACCTCCTGATTATTTAAGACAATGGACGTAGGATCCTGCGCATCCGAAACACTTTTAAAACTGCTTGTGCATTTACTGTTACATTGGTTTACTGTTCACTCTGCATAAAATCGATTTGCAAAATTCATAAGTTGGACTTTCAGTAAAACCTGAATATACATACAAACAAATACTCTTTGTGGCTTGTTATGGTGTCACCTTGCAATCTAGCCTGCATGTACATGAAGGATCAGTTCATGTTCCTGATGGTGTTGGTGCATGGACCTCAATACCCAAAAGATAAGTTGGAAGTCTTTCTACAACCATTGAAAGAAGGATGAGTGACCAGTAAAGCCACAATACATTACTCATGAGAGGTGGCCCGCCCTAAATGAATATTGGGTGAGGCCAGAGATTGTGCAAAAGTCGGATTTTGAAATATTTGGATTTTGATTTTGATTAAAATTAATATTTAATTATTTATATATGGATTTTGAAATAGATTGAGTTTCTTGATACATATCGGATTTGATTAATTGATACAGGTAGTCGAGAATTAGGTATAAATAATTAAAAAATATTTGTATAATTACCGACGGAATTTCTGTTGTTAGATTTACTGACAGAAACTTCCTTCGGTAATTCTATTATAATTTAGACAAAATGCCGATGAAATATTAACTAACGAAAAATTTCGTCAGTAAAAATATTGATGGATATTTCGTCGGTAGTTCTGTCGATGCTTGTTTACCAACAAATCAGCCGGTGACAACTTACCAACCGACTTTTCCATTAGTAATCTATCGATTCCTTCAGTAATCTTTACCGACAAACTCAGAGATGACGCTATAATTATGTCGGTAATTAATTTACCGACAATGAAATTTTTTGTCGGTAATCAGTGAGCTTCTTGTAGTGAAATTTAATTACGACGGTTTATAACTAGTTGATTATATATGATTAATTAATCATTAGTGTCAATGATCAGAAGAGTGTGTGTAGGGGGGGGGGTAATCTTGCTAGACTCATCTTTATTGTATTTTTATATCATTTATTATTTCTTTTATTTCATAATAAGTAGTTTAGTAAAAATACAAAAAGTACGTGGTTGCTAATCAAACTCATAGTTAGTATAAATTGCATGTTAATTTGTTTGATACCCTTTTGGCTAAATTGACTTAAGCTATAGTTTTTATAGGATTTATTTGGTATAAGACAGTAATCATCGCACATGCATTCGGGTTTCCCAAAATTCAAATAAATAGATTAACCATCTGCAAAAGCATAGGTTCCTGCTCCATTCACCCCTAAAGGAAAAAGATGTCAACTGGCGATGACGACTTCTTCTCCAATCCCAACTTTAATTCCTTGGATATTTGTTTCCCCTTCTCTTCACAAACCCTTGACACCATCAGAGGGTCGCACCGTCGAGTATTTGAGACAAGCTAGTATGCCTCCACCATGAAAGTTGTCGGTGCACCTCCCACCACGAACGCCGGCCTAATCCAAAATTAAAATTGCATCCCGAAAATCCTTTTGTAAATCAATAACTTCACTAGTTGGCGTATCAATGGAAGCTTCCAAATTACCATCGATCTTGTTAGTTTTTGGATCATATCTTTGTTTATGTTTCCCTAACACACATTAAACTGCTAATTTTTAGATTATTTTTTGTCAAATTACCATCAATTCTTCTAGTTTTTGGATCAATTTTATGTTTCTAGACCAATTTTCGTCTCTCAAGTTAGATTGTTGCAATTATGTTTGTTGTAGACACATATTTTAATGATAACCGCTATTTACATTACCTTAACTTATGATTAATGACACATTTGTTTAAAACATTAGATACTCAAACAAATGATATTTTTTCTAAATAATCTATAATTCATATGATACTTTTATTCAAAACAAATAACATTGTTCTTTACAGTAAATGACACTTCGGTTTAAAAACAAATGACACTTTTCTCAAAACAATTAATACTCAATATATGACATTTTTTGTTCAAAACAAATGATATTCAACATGACACTTTCATCAGTGATGGTAGCAAGGGAATAATATTTTTTTTTATATAGATTAAACCGGATCGCAGATTTGAGTCAAACTGTTAGAGCGCGAATCTTGAGTGATTGGATGCATGTGCATCATCGTGCATTCGTTCTGATGCACTCAATTTTTTATATGTAATTAACTATTCTACCAGTTCTGTTGCCATATACTCCATGCGTGCAATAAAAAATGTCAATTTTTCATTATCGGGATGTTCCACTACAAATGATATGTGTCCGAAAATAACAAAAATTGTGGGAACCACATTTAAGCACTAAAAAAGTCAAACAAAACTACATCGTATAACACCACTTTCTTTATTCCCGCACCCAAAAGAAATGCATCGTTTCTAGTAGAACAGGGGAGTAAGATATATCTTCAATGGATTTCGTTTAAAATATTGATTTAGATTTTATTTTTATTTTATTATAAAAGAAGTCGCAGGAAGAAATTCGAGTTCTCATATATATTAAAAAAATACCATGCTCTGAAATAAAAACACTGCTCAACCAGTTAAATAAATAGAATGAAAACCACGGAGACTTGACCATTACGCTTTTCTCTATCAATTAATCATCTATTTAAACAATTAAAATACATATTTACCACCAATATTTTATGTTATGTGGAATTGATTATCAATTTTTTTACAATTGGTGGATTCGATCCTAATCTAAACGGAACGTACTATACCTTTAAATTTATTTTATATTCTTTTGTTAGGAAAACAGACATTAATTGGATGATGAAATCTAAAAATCTTAAAATGTTTGAGAATCTTTTAATTAAAAAACTTCCCATTGTACGTGTCTCTTTCCATAATGTATATGTATAGATTTATGTATATGAGTAGTGCAATATATTGTAGAGGTTCCATAATTAAACTCAATGACTCAATGTTCGTTATTTCAGCAGTCTATTTGCTATAAATTTAGACAAGCCATGAAACAAAAATAAATAAATAAAGAGAAGCAAGCCAACTTTCTACGCAAAATATTCCGAGGACAAATTTATTTTCTAACTAAGTAGTTTCATAACAGATAAACCTATATATATAATATCTTACAGAAAGAAGTTTTTAATTTAAAAAAATGAATAATCATTTTCATTTTCCTAAACAAGAGAGAGAAAATGAAAAAAAAAATGATTTATATTAAGATAATAAAGATGTGGTTTGAGCTTCATCTTCAGTCCAGTCAGAGTTTGGTTCAGTCCAAGATCTGGGCCTCACACCAAACTTGAAGAAAATCACCATTTCCATGATCTCAAACAACTTGGAACTATCCAATATCTCATTCCAAACCCCACTCACAATGCAGTAGTTGTTGTTATACGGCGGTCGGTGATGAGCGCCGTGCTGCGACCGCGACACCAGCACCCCGCTTTCTTGCAGAGCGGCAACCAGCGCCGGCAGCCTGCTCTTCGGCATGTGGGCCCAGGCGTGGAACTGCTGGCTGAACATAATGCAACCGGAGCACACCCCGACGAACCCAAGAACAGCGGGGTCCTCACATATAAGGCTTATGGGTAGAACCGTGAAAGTCACGGCACGCGCCAAAGCATGCAAGTTATTGGCGAACTGGCGGCGCGTGATCACCCACGGCCACTTGTGATGCCCTTGGAAAGCATCAATTTGGGATCCGAATACGGGGGTTTCAGCGTCACCGTAGTTGTCGATGCCCCAGTGATAGACTCCGGAACCTAGATCTGCAAGAACGTAGCCGATGAAGCCAGCGATGATGGGCTCGAGCTCAATATGCGACGCGCATGCACCTTCCATCGACTTGGCTAGAGAAATCAGGACTGTGGTGCATCCGCTTGCTAGCCATGCACGATGGGACCAAGTTGAATGCAAAGTTGGATCATTGAGCACCGGCGGCCGTGGGCTGGGGAGGGTTAAATCGGGGCGGCGGAGCTTCGGCGACACTGTGGTGGAGCAATAAACGCGCGTGGGAGGCGCAATTTGATTGAGAAAAGAAGGGTGACGTTGAGGCAAAATAGCCATTAAAAATATTTGTAACTACGAGAGAATAGATCGCTTAGTAGTAGTATCGTATACTTTCTAGCTAATTTAGTAGCATTGTGTAGTAACATGATAGATATAATTGTTTGATGATGATGTGGCCGGGAGGTGATCGAAAGGCATAGGAAATTAAATAATTAGTGGTTGTAATTGGAATTGAAAATTGTTCAAGTCTTTTTAAGTTGAAAATGTGGTGGTGCGTGGGTGGGCTGCGTGGGGCTATTTGAGTCGCGCAGATTATGTGTTCTATACTTATTGGCAAATATTCTTTTTATTATTTCGACCAATTTATAAAAATAAAATATTGCATGTGTGAATAAGGAAAAAGTCAGATTTTTTTCGTGAGTTAGGAAAAAAAAGCGCTTCTTCCAAAACATTGTCTTGATCATATGTAAATCCTAGAGCTCAGCTTATAAATCTATAAATAGAGATATCTGTCATCAAAATATATATTTCAACTTTGACTCTTTTCTTTTTCTCTATCGTTTATAACACATTATCAGTATGAATTACTCTATCGAAAATATAATATTTTTTTATGTACACATGTAGCCGTGCATGTTTTAACAAGTAAGCCAATACTTTGTTTTGGTCTTGCACATCATTCAAGAAAGGAGATTACTTTCATTAATATATATATACACAAAGACTTGTGTGCAATAATTGCACATGCAACAGGATTAGCACGGCTCAATTGCGGTTCAATTGTCCGAAACAGACTTGCCCCCAACAAAATAAATATAAATTTATGTTCATGATTTTGAATAAGCATGGTATAGCCTAGTGGTAAGGTGTTCGCCATTCCAACTAATAGAACTCGTGTTCAAGACCTCTTTGTTGCATTTTTGGTTACATTCATTTTTATTTTATTTTTATTTTTATTTTATTTTTTTTAAATTTCTCCCCTTATTGTAAGGAGGGTCGTGTCATTCCTTGTGAAAAAAACTGTCGTTTGTTCTAAATAAAAAAAAATATTTTTTTCTAATTTTTTTTTATATGGGAATGGTGTCATTTGTATTGAATAAATGTGTCATGTGTTATGAACAAAAGTGTCATTTGTCGAATATCATTTATTTCGAAAAAAAAGTTTCATTTTCGTTTGGGACACCATTTTACCATCACTGACAGAAGTTTCATTTATTGAGTATTATTTGTTTCGAACAAAGTGTCATTTTAGAGTGTCTTTTGTTTCAAAGAAGAGTGTCCTTTATTATTAACAAAAGTCTCAAATATTTATGAAAAATCATTTATTTTTAACAAAAGTGTCATTTATCAAGTATCAACTATGTTTCATAAAAGTGTCATTCGTTTTAGGAAAGAAGTGTTAATTGTCGTGAACAAAAGTGTCATTTTATTGTGAACAAAAGTGTCATTTGTAGAGTATCATTTGCTTCAGAAAAAAAAATGTCATTTGTTTCGAAAAAAGTGTAATTTATTCACGAAAAAAAGTGTCAATTAGTTTTAAACAAAAGTGTCATTTGTAGAGTGTCTTTTGTTTTGAAGAAGAGTGTCATTTATTATTAACAAAAGTCTCATATATTTAGGAAAAAGTGTCATTTGTTCCGAAGGAAAGTATCATTTATTTTTAACAAAAGTGTCATTTATTTAAGTTTCAACTATTTTTTGTAAAACTGTCATTCGTTTTAGGAAAGAAGTGTTAATTATCGTGAACAAAAGTGTCATTTATTGTGAACAAAAGTGTCATTTGTTTTGATGAAAAGTTTCATTTGTACAGTATCATTTGCTACTGTAATGCCCCAAAATTTTCAATATAAAATGCACTGCATATTTGTTCATGCATATTATCTTATGCTTAAGTTCTGTAAGTCGCGCCTTAAAAATTAAAATTAAAATTAAAGCATCTATCTTATTTTCATGAAATCATTTTTGATATGTAAATTTATTTTGGATTTTTAATGTGTTCATTTATATCATATTATGATTATATTGATTATTGTTAGAATTATGACGCAAGAATAATATTTATTTATTTAGAATTTCCTAAACATACTAGGATTCATGAAATGATATAATATTTTATATTTATATTAAGTTATTAGGAGATAATTTAAAATTATATTTTGTGAATGAAATAGATATTATATTTGTGATATATATATTTTAGTATTAAATCTAGTTGTGTTTATCCATATCCTAATTTATGTATAAATGAATCTCTTATGTAGTAAGTGATAGACTAAATTCTATTTAAAACATATAAGTACGAAAATAATTATGGTTAAAATATATTTGATACCTTTTATGATTAGGGATCTCTAGATAATTATTTCTAGGCATATAAACACCCCATTAGTCGATCATAATAGGGTCTCTCATAAAATTTTTAGAAATCTGTCAGCATATCTTTGAATTATTTACACAGTTTTCAGTCATCATAACGTCGTGAAAATTTAGAAAAGTATTTGTCGGTATGTCTAGGTATACTCTACTATTTTTGTAGAATTTTATAAGTATGATAAGTATTTGTTAAAAATTGTTATTCGTAACCTGCCAGTTTTTGACAGTATGTCCATGAGCTTGATAGGAAAATTGTTTTTCATGTTTTCTTTATATTGTTTTTGACCATGCTGAATTTTAATGGGATATAATATATGTTAGGTCATTCATGTTAAAAATATATAATTTTTAGGAAACGCTTACTATTTATTTGTTAGTTTGTTTCTTGATGTGCTAGATTCTTTTGTCAACATGCATGTGGATTGAAAAACAAAAATTTTTTATGTTACTATTATATGAATTCTTGATCATGATAAGTTTTATTGTGATTGAATAGGTAATATGTTGTTAATGTTAGAGATCTATAATTTTATGACAAAACTTTTATGATTTCATTCATTTATTTCATGAATTGCCGAATTACTCAATCCATGAATAAATTGTCAATAGAAGTAAGATTGTGTTTAATATACTTAAGATTATTAAAATGTGTAACTGTTAAAATTCCATGTTAATAAGTAGATTATGTATATATACGTTGTTTGATTATTATTATCTATGTGTAATTATGAATTATTTGAATTGTTGATGCATGTGATGAGTCATTTTCGTGCTTAGTGATTTCAGGCCGAAAAGTGCGTTAATTGGCCAACCGGTGCAGTCGCAGTGGCGTATTATGCAGGGTTTCGGTGCTGACATGGCAGGATGACAAGAATATTAATTGGCGCGTTTTGGTGAAGAAAAGGCGCGGAAAGTCGCGGTTTAGGGCACGGTTATGAGGAAAGGAAAAGATCAAGAAAATATCTTTTGGTGGTTAAGGAAAGATCTTGTTTCCTTATCCACCCAAATCTTTTCCTAATCAAGATCTAAAGGAGGAGTATATTAAGAGATGAAGGGGGCACGAAATTCACACCACCTCTGCACCATAGAACACGTCCCCCACATTCCGGCCATTGCTCCCTTCCGAACCACCGTCGACCGCCGCCGCACAACCACCGCCGCCGAACTGCCCAAGCCGAAGACACTTCCGAACCTTTCCGACCAGATTTCGTAGTTTAGTAGTTGAAGAAGAAAACACTTTTTAATTTCCGTCTCTTACGTTTTTAAATTCCAAGTTTGAATTCTAGTTTTATTTCGTTTTGCATTTAATCGTTTTCTAGGATCTTAAGATTTACATTCGAACACTCGTTGCTATTTTAATTCAAGTTCTAGTTTAATTTCGTAGATTTATATTTTCTGCCTTAATAGTTTTAATTTTCGTTCATGCTAGATCTAGGGTTATTCGTGTTTATGTTTCTGTTCTGTAAACTGTCCCAGTTGCCCAACCGAAGCGTCTGCATGAGTAGCTAAACTTTTTAGGGTCCGGCAGAATGTGAATGCACACGTGAACAGTACATGAGGCTTAGGTGCTCATAATTAATCAAAAGGGTTTCGGGATAATTTTGAATTAATTAATTTGGCTAGTAATTTAGGATTGATCACCCTAGGTTGCGCAGTCTGTAGCTAACTTAGTACTTCCATCGTTTCTCGTGGAACAAGGCTAGGTAAGTAGCAAAATTATTCGTTAGAGTAATTGGATTAAACCGATAGGAGACTATGAGATGCCCAACATACGAGTAGGCTCCTATACTAGGCTCCCTTAGTTCGATAAAGCTGTCTAGCTATTAAATCTATTGTTTGCCCAACAACGTAGGTTGTAGCTAGGTTAGGGAAGTAGCCGTTTATATGCCCAACATGGCGGTTACCGAATAAGTAAGTGGGAGTGAGGATCACGCAGTTTAAGTTACGGTGGTCTATAACTAGTAGATTCTTGAGATTAATTCATATTAAGTGCCAAGGATTGGAATAAACATGTGCATAAATATTCTGCTGGACCTGCCTTTCAATTGCCCAGTTAATTCAGTTTAAATTACGTTTTCTGTTTTTATATTTGCTTTTAATTTTACAAGTTCGTAGTTTAATAGAAAACCCAATTCTTGCGTGGTTGCTAACCAAAACCCTAGATAAGTAGGAAAAATAAAGTGTCTAGTCGTCCGTTCCCTGTGTTCGATACCTGTGAACTATACTGAAGTAATTCTCTAATTTTTACAGGATTATTTGGTGCAATACAGCGATCACCAAATTGGCGCCGTTGCCGGGGAACGGTGTTAACTAGTTTCTTTGATTTTTCTACTAATCTTTCGTGCTTTTTAATGTTGTATGAGCAGGTCTTCCAAGCCTAATCTGATATTCGATCCTGAGATCGAGAAAGCAGCTAAAAGAAATAGGAAGGAGACAAAGCTGCAAAAGCAACAAATTCTGTCCAGGGCAGCAGACGTCTTAACTGCCCAACCAGGAGACAAAACATCCGCCGTTGATCCGATCAGTGACTCAGAACCAGAGACTGTTTTGTTTGACAAAACACTCCACAACACTCCAGTAACAAGCTCAGAATCAGAGGAGGAAGAGATGGAGGACGAAGTGCATGATCCACCACCCTTGAGGATGAATACCGGATCGCTTGACATGGGAGCGGACCTACCTGGTCCAATCCAAATCACTACTACAGAACAAATTGATGTCAAGCTGAACATGGTCGCTGCCATGCCAAAGTTTTATGGAAGGACGAACGAAAATCCAAATTCCTTTTTGGCGTCGTTCAACCAAGTGTGTAATCTGCACCCGCGGGGCGCCTAGACGCTTTCAAGCTCAAGGCCTTTCCATTCACTCTTCAGGACGGAGCACAAGCGTGGTTCTCTAGTTTAAAGCTGAATACGATCACGACGTGGACCCAGATGCGTACGGTCTTCCTAAAGAAGTATTTCCCGCAGTCAAAGACAAATGCATTAAAGAAGCAGATTTACGGGATTGCTCAAGAACTCGATGAGACCTTTGGCGCATACTGGGAGAGATTTGGACGACTCGTCGATAGTTGTCCGAACCATGGCTACTCGGATGTGGAGCTTCTACAGATTTTTTATCAAGGAATGACAGACGAAGCCAAAGCCATGGTTGATATCGGTCTAAGGGGGAATTTCCATACAAGCCTCTACGAAGATGCAAGGAATATAATCGAAGGACTTGCGGAATCCACCTCACAATACAAGGGGCCGAGACCAACAAGGAGAGCTGTAAATTGGTCTCATTCTGACTACTTGGATGAGATCGATAATAAAGTGGAGGCAAAATTCAGCCTATTACAAGACAATCTCGACTTGCTACTCAAGCAGAACGCTCCCGCTTCAAGCCGATCAAATGCCGATCACGCATGCGGAGCGTGTGGAGAAAAAGGACATACCTCACTACAATGTCCAGGAGAAGAAGTAAACGCAGCTGGAAATTGGAGCGGACAGCAAGGGGTTCATCCGAACCTTCGATGGAGGCAACCGGAAGAACAATTTCAACAGAGGAATCCGCCTCAACAACAATTTCAGCAGCCATACCAGCAGCCTTACCAGGCTCCTAATCAAAATGGCTACCAGCAGACGTATAGGCCTCCGCATCAAAGGCAGTTCCAGCAGCAGAGTGCTCCAGTTGCCCAACCAGAGCACCAGAATCCATTGGAAAAACTTTTGGCTGAAATGGTTTCTTCACAGAAGGACACTACTGCATTTCAACAACAAATGCAGCGGGAGATAAATCAGACAAAGAAGGATCAGCAAGCTACGATGGAAAACTTGGCCAAGCAGATGAATAAGTTGAATTCTACGATGCAAGAGATGAAGAATTCTCAAGGACAACTTCCAGCTCAGACTCAGCCTAACCCGAATGCTATGGCTAATGTAAGTCAATTAAGTATGTGCGGTAAAAAGGAAACAGATGGAGAGAACGGTGCCCGACTGCCCAAGCGAGTGGAATTTCCAGAAAGTCAAGTACAACAACTCATCCATCGCTATGACAATTTGTACCAAACACCTACTAATGGTACAAACTGTGCTAAACAGCCGTCTCAAGCATACAAACCTCCACACCATCAAATATACCAACAACAAGGTCCATCGCATGGCCAAGCAGACCAATGATCTTCTTCATTTGAAGAATTGATGCACGAGATGATTGCTTCTCAAAAGGAATCAATTACATATCAAAGGCAGATGCAGAAAGAGATAATCTCAAATCAAAATGAGATTCAAGCCATGAAGGAAGAGATGCAAAAATTGAAGATGGATCGGCAAGTTACTTTGGAAAATCTATCGAGCAAGTGTTCAAAATTGCCCACTCACTCCAAGATCTTGAAGGGAGGTCACGAGCATTTACCTTCACAAGCTAAAAAACTGCTAAATCTAAATTCCCATAACTGCAATCAGATTACGTTGCGTGGAGGAAAAGAACTGCCTGGCCCAATTGTGCAACCGAGACACCCAGAAAAGCTGGCAGAAAAGAAGAAGGCCGCAGAACAGCCTGCACAACCCTACCGTCCAGTAGAGCAGCATGTTGAAGATGCTTGAACCAGAACAGGAAGAGGAAGCTGTCCCGATTATCCGATCGGAGTCTAAACCGATACTTCCTCCACCATTTCCGGAAGCTTTGGAAAGTAAGAGAACGCCGAACAAGGAAAGCATGGATTACATGAAGCTGTTCGAGAAATTAGAGATAAATATCCCTTTCCTTGAAGCCATAAAGATTCCCAAGTTCGGGAAATTTGTGAAGAATTTCATTGTCGGAAAAGTTCCCGAGTCCGGAAAACTCTTGTTCGACCACACAGTATCAGCAATCATACGTAAGATGCTTTGCCGCTAAATGTCTTGACCCGTGTATGTTTACACTGCCTTGTCTGATGGGTGATGTTTTGATTAAGCAAGCCATGTGTGATTTAGGAGCGTCCATTAATGTTATGCCATTGTCCGTCTATAATCAATTAATTGGAGTTGAATTAGTGTCCACTAAGGTGATAATTCAATTAGCGGATAGGTCATGCATTGCTCCGATAGGTTTACTCGAAAACATTTTAGTCAGAATCAACAATTTTGTCTATCTTGCTGATTTTTATGTAATTGACACAAATGATAGGCAAGTTGAAGGAATTGCGGGAGTGTTATTGGGTAGACCATTTTTAAAGACTGTAAATGCTATAATTAGTGTGGATGAGGGTTCGATAAGTGTAGCATACCATAACGAAACTTATGTTCATCGCATAGCCGAAACACACTTAAGGAACCCTATGATCATGAGAATGAGAATGCTTTTTCTACTGACTCCATTGATGCTATTGTCCAAGAATATCTTGAGACGTATGTGATGCAGGATAAAATGGAGGTCACCTTGACTCAAGGACTGACCGAAGAAGATGTTGAAGATATGATGGACGAGGAGATCAGAGAAAGTCTCTTGGCTTTATACGTAGCTCCAAAACTGGAAATTGTCCGTAGTGTGTTTCAATTGCCCAATCAAGACGATTCTATAGTAGAATGGCTGACAACCGTGGGATTGAAGCCCCAACCCGAAAGAGATAAGAAAAGGACAAAGCAAGAGGGCGAGACTACCATCGTCTTGCAGGTGCATAGGCCATCAACCAAGTGTGAGGAAAAATTTCGGAATAAGGCCTATGACGATTTCAAGTGGTATAAAGATCGTGGGAAGAAGATGAAGCGGGTGATCAATGTAGTGGATGTGACTCCACTGCACATACTATCACACGATTGATCTTGAAGAGGAGGTCTAGCCAAAGACTCTAAAGAGAGGAAAAATTAGATCTAGGCACATATGTGTATGTAACTTGGGATGAGGAAAAATAAACCTTGTTGGATCGAATTTTATAAACCACTCATTATATTAGATTTGAGCCTTAAAGTAGGACACTTCCTACTATTTCTTTTGAGAGTGTTTATCCGCAAAATTGCAATAAGTTTGAGTCATTTGTGATACATGATAGGAGGCACTAGGGATTTTTAGCCAAACGGCCGCGACAAAATATTTTCGACCCTAAATTATCCCCTAGTGAGCCAAGTTGAGCCTTGACCGATTCTTTGATATGAGTTAGTAAAATATTAGCCAATGCCTTTTAAACTTTCTCTTGACCCATGTTATTACATGTCTTATAAACTTTCTTGTGCATGATAATGTTGTTTAGAGGAGTGTTACATATGTCCTCTACCTACCCAATTAAGAGGTGCTGCAAAAAGATGTGTATAGGTCGAAACTTGAATGTATAAGCTGCGAAAGAAAAAAGCAGAATGTAAGTGGCCTGATTGCCCAGTTGAGACAGTCTGTACCCAGAAAAAGAAAAAATATGCCATGAAAAAAATATATATATATGAAATATTCAGAAAAAAAAGAGAGATGTGGCGAGAGAAAAAAAAAGAAAAAATGGGTACATAAAAATAATTGTAGCATGTATTCGAAATTGCTAAGTGGTAGGAAGTTTTGAATTGTTACATTAATTGCACAACTAAGTGAGTTTGACATGCATAACATTGAAATATAATTTTGATGAAGCTTAGTACCCCTAGGACCCTTACCAACATCAATTTGTCTAAGTCATAAGCCCCATTACAACCTAATGAGAAAGACCTCCTTGATATTGCTATTGTGACGATCTCTTATCGTGATTGCGTGGATTTATTTTCTTGAGTGGCTTGAACCGGACCTAGATTAGTTGAGTGATGAGCGAAACTTGAGGAGATCCACATTGTTTAGATTTTGACCAAGTTGATATATGTGTGCTTAGTTTCGAAATTTGCATCGTCTACTTGCTTGATGAGATCATATTTGCATGATTTGATTTGCTTGGCTAGTTAATCGGTGTTGAGAATTTTGAATTAATTGGTGCTGCTTCACGTCGTTGTTTTTCATATTTTTATTTGAGTTTGTGTGTTTCTTTGGTGTCTTTGTTTTGTTCGTGTCATTTTATCCTTGTCATGTCGTGTCTTTGTTTTCCTTGAGTCTTTTATTTTTGTTTTGAGCCTTGGGGATTGGCCGAAATAACTAAGTACTTATCTTTTTCTCTCCTTATACTCGAGGGCGAGTATAAATCAAGTGTAAGGATATTTGATGAGTCATTTTCGTGCTTAGTGATTTCAGGCCGAAAAGTGCGTTAATTGGCCAACCGGTGCAGTCGCAGTGGCGTATTATGCAGGGTTTCGGTGCTGACATGGCAGGATGACAAGAATATTAATTGGCGCGTTTTGGTGAAGACGGTTTAGGGCACGGTTATGAGGAAAAGAAAAGATCAAGAAAATATCTTTTGGTGGTTAAGGAAAGATCTTGTTTCCTTATCCACCCAAATCTTTTCTTAATCAAGATCTAAAGGAGGAGTATATTAAGAGATGAAGGGGGCACAAAATTCACACCACCTCTCGCACCATAGAACACGTCCCCAACATCCCGAGCTCACATTCCGGCCATTGCTCCCTTCCGAACCACAGTCGACCGCCGCCGCACAACCACCGCCGCCGAACTGCCCAAGCCGAAGACACTTCCGAACCTTTCCGACCAGATTTCGTAGTTTAGTAGTTGAAGAAGAAAACACTTTTTAATTTCCGTCTCTTACGTTTTTAAATTCCAAGTTTGAATTCTAGTTTTATTTCGTTTTGCATTTAATCGTTTTCTAGGATCTTAAGATTTACATTCGAACACTCGTTGCTATTTTAATTCAAGTTCTAGTTTAATTTCGTAGATTTATATTTTCTACCTTAATAGTTTTAATTTTCGTTCATGCTAGATCTAGGGTTATTCGTGTTTATGTTTTTGTTCTGTAAACTGTCCCAGTTGCCCAACCGAAGCGTCTGCATGAGTAGCTAAACTTTTTAGGGTCCGACAGAATGTGAATGCACACGTGAACAGTACATGAGGCTTAGGTGCTCATAATTAATCAAAAGGGTTTCGGGATAATTCTGAATTAATTAATCTGGCTAGTAATTTAGGATTGATCACCCTAGGTTGCGCAGTCTGTAGCTAACTTAGTACTTCCATCGTTTCTCGTGGAACAAGGCTAGGTAAGTAGCAAAATTATTAGTTAGAGTAATTGGATTAAACCAATAGGAGACTATGAGATGCCCAACATACGAGTAGGCTCCTATACTAGGCTCCCTTAGTTCGATAAAGCTGTCTAGCTATTAAATCTATTGTTTGCCCAACAACGTAGGTTGTAGCTAGGTTAGGGAAGTAGCCGTTTCTATGCCCAACATGGCGGTTACCGAATAAGTAAGTGGGAGTGAGGATCACGCAGTTTAAGTTACGGTGGTCTATAACTAGTAGATTCTTGAGATTAATTCATATTAAGTGCCAAGGATTGGAATAAACATGTGCATAAATATTCTGCTGGACCTGCCTTTCAATTGCCCAGTTAATTCAGTTTAAATTCCGTTTTCTGTTTTTATATTTGCTTTTAATTTTACAAGTTCGTAGTTTAATAGAAAACCCAATTCTTGCGTGGTTGCTAACCAAAACCCTAGATAAGTAGGAAAAATAAAGTGTCTAGTCGTCCGTTCCCTGTGTTCGATACCTGTGAACTATACTGAAGTAATTCTCTAATTTTTACAGGATTATTTGGTGCAATACAGCGATCACCAGCATGCATGACATTCCATGTACGAGTCATTAAGATAAATTTTTATGTTTAGGATAAGCGCGCAGGACTTAAATATCTGATATCCATAATTTTTCATAAAATCAAGGTTAAGGTGGGGAAGTATTCTTACACTACATTTATCCGTATTGTATTTTATGCTCGATATTTATGAGTTAATGTCAGGCATGAAAATGAAGGATCGAAGTTGATCGGTACAAAGGTTTATGGTCGAAGTTGACCGGGATCGAAGTTGATCCATTTAGATGTTCGAGTCGAAGTTGAGCGGTGGTCTGTGTGATACGTAATTCTTACATGTTCTAATTTTACATAATATATTGGTATATTATATAGTTTGGATAAGTGTATTCCCCACTGAATAGTCGTACTCATCTCTATAATTTTTAACATATTTTCTGAAAGTGGCTCGACCGATGCGTAGAGGTGTTGGTGGTGATGGTCAAGATGATAATTTATCGTATTAAAATTATTTTTTTAGTTTATGAAATTTTCGTTGTTTATTTTTGAAATGTTAGACTTAGTAAAATTTTATTTAAGACTTTCACTGAGTATGAAAATAACCTGAATTTTGCAATGATTCTTTTCTATGAAAATGTTTAGAAAGAATTAAAATATGCATGTTAAATATGAAGTAGCGTCCCTTGTTAAGTTATGAAAATTAGGGTGTTACAGCTTCGGAAAAGTGTCATTTATTTCGAAAAAAATGTCATTTGTTAACGAAAAAAGTGTCAATTGTTTGAATAAAAGTGTCATTTTTTTCCAATATGAGTTGTTATAAACAAATGACACAATTGTCCATAATAAATGACACTTTATGTTACAAGAAATGTCAGTTCAATAAATTAGCTAGCCAATAAGCTCATAAGAAATGCAAGGATCTCAATACATAAATAAAATCAAATTAAACTTCAATGAGCACTATCTATGTCTATGGAACTTCTATCGAGTATCACTACAAAAATTATGCATTTTTCCGACGGAATTGCCTAAGGAATAAAAACACGGGTCGGCTTACCGACGGAATGTGAAACGCTCAATTCACCGACGGAATGCCGACGGAATAAATCCGTCGGCAAGTTAACGACGAAAAAGTCTGTCGTTAAATCTTGAATTTCCTTTTTTTTAATTCTTTGATTGCCGACAGAAAATTCCGTCGGGAAAGTTGAATTTTAATTTATAATTTATTTAAATTTTAAACATATTATTACCGACAGAAAAATCCGTCGGTAATAAGTAAAAATTTTACCGACGGAAAAATCCGTCGGTAACTCCGTTGGTGAAACCTAATTTGATATATAGGCAGAAGCCCGCTGAACCAGCATAATTTGGTTCGAACCGCGCCGCCCTCCTCGCCCGTCGCCGACGCCGATGCCCCCCCCCACACGCCGTCGCCGACGCCGCCTCCGACGCCCCGATTCCTCCGCCCACGCCGTCGCCTTCGGAGCTTGGTTCAGAGGTAATAAAATCTTCATCTTTCTGGTGGACAGCTACATGTTCTTAGAATATTGTTGAAAATAAGGATCAAATTTGATGAGTGAAGAAAATACATATTATCCCCTTATAAATATGTACATATATTGGTTTGAATTGTATATCTAGTGTAAGGAATCTTTCCAATCCAAACAAAATTGTAAGAGAATCTTGTACACATTTTATTTTTAATTTATTTTTAGTATAATCTTGGACACAAATCTAAGCTGCAGTTTTGGAGTTTTTTTGGGTAGGTGTTTTCTGTGGTTATATCCATGCTTGTTTTTGAAGGAAAATTAGTTAAATGAAAAAGGAAATATTGAATCCCTAAAAACCAAACCATGTGAAAAACCATTTTTCACATGTATAAGTTTGTATTGATATATGTCTTGAGTTAATTATTTGTGATGTGTTCATGCTCTATGGTAGTGAGGCATACCATTTATCTTTGACTGAATTATTGGAGATGAATTGGGAGTTTGGTTGTACTTGTGATGTGTTCATGCTCTATGGCAGTAGATGATTATTTATTGATCACAATTTGAAATTGGAATTTTCT
This sequence comes from Lavandula angustifolia, assembly GCA_028984105.1. Taxonomy (NCBI): domain Eukaryota; kingdom Viridiplantae; phylum Streptophyta; class Magnoliopsida; order Lamiales; family Lamiaceae; genus Lavandula; species Lavandula angustifolia. Next base: position 10,294,395 of record CM054818.1, on the reverse strand, counting down.
ACTTTACTTGGTATTAAGTTTAGTTGTTCCTAAGTCAATTTGAGATAAACAATAATTTAGGCAGGCATCTGGAGAATAAAAAGCAAGTTTACAATTTCCACCAATCACAATATAATTGTAAGGTATAGTAGCGCGATAACCATGCGCCACAGCTACCTTTACAATTTCCACTAATCACAATTGATGATGTTCACACAACCCCATCACCATTGTGTTACATCCTTTTGAATTCTCAGTAATTGATTATGTAAAGAATTTGTAGAGAGTTGTCAAATAAAGATTACAATTTTTGTACATAGGATCTTTCCTAAGTTTAAAGGTACTAGTTCCACTAAACAAATGACTTTTCCTATATTTTCCAAAAATGAAAAACTTATTTAATGCTCGTGTGTTTAGACAGGATTGGAGTGAGTCTAGAACTTTTAGTGAACAATATTAATCAGGATTTGAAATAATGAGTCATTCGTGGATGTATACACGGTGGGCAGTAGATGGTTCATTGAATCCTCAATTTGTGAATAGCATTGAGGATTTCATTGATTGGGCAAGTAGTCAGAGAGCTTATACGGACGGGGAAAAAATTAGTTGTCCGTGTAAAAATTGTAAGAATAAGCTGTTTTTGACTACACAAGTTGTAAGAGGGCACGTTTATATGAAGGGATTCGTTAAAAATTATAAAGTTTGATCATCTCATGGGGAAAAACATGTAACCCTAAATGAGCAAGCTACGAGAAATGTGCAAAATGACACGTCGACCTCCTATCAGAGGATGGTAATGGATCATGTTGGGCCAAATTATAATGATGCGGATATTGAGGAGCCACCAAATAATGAAGCAAGCGAGATCTATGAAATGTTGCAGGCAGTCGACACGGAGTTGTGGCTTAGTTGTGAGACCTACTCACAATTGTCTGCAGCAGTTCAGATGATGAACTTGAAGGCTGAGAATCATATGTCACAGAGAGGCTATGACAAGATGAATCAAATGATCAAGGATATGCTTCCCCAAGGAAATTTTATTCCTAATAACTTCCGCGAGTCTAAGAGATTGCTTAGTGGCATGGGGTTGCCGGTAGAGAAGATTCACTGGTGTCCAAATTCTTGCATGATCTATTGGCGGGAAGATAATGAACTGGAGAGTTGTAAGTTTTGCGGCACTTCGCGATATTTAGATTACAGTCCGAAATCTAGTAGGAAAGGGAAGAAAAAATTAGTGACCGCTAAGAAAATGTACTACTTTCCTGTATCCCCTCGACTCCAGCGGATGTATGCATCTAATGCAACTGCTCCTCACATGCGTTGGCATGCTTCATCAGTGGACGATGGAGTGATGCCTCATCCTGCAGACTCTCCAACATGGAAGCACTTGGGCTCGACGTTTCCTAATTTTGCTTCAGAGATTCGAAATGTTAGATTAGGTCATTCTACAGACGGTTTTCAAACACTTACTCAATTTGGGAAACAATACTCTTTGTGGCCAGTTATTCTAACTCCTTACAATCTGCCGCCTGGCATGTGCATGAAGGATCAATTCATGTTTCTCACGGTGTTGGTGCCTGGACCTCGAAATCCAAAAGATAACTTGGATGTCTTTCTACAGCCATTGATAGCCGAATTATTGGACTTGTGGGAAGATGGCGTGTTTGCGTATGATGTTTCAAAGAAGCAAAATTTCAATATGCGAGCTGCTTTGCTTTGGACCATTAGCGACTTTACGGCCTACTCAGTGTGAACACATCTAGGAAGGCATGGTTGGAAGTATGTAAAGTTAAACCGAGATTTAAGATAGATTTACCAACTCAATCTTCATTAGATGAAGCATTTCAAGAGGATGACATACTAAACCCACCAGTAAGGAACCTAGCGACAGTAGAAGCTGATATAACATTATCTCATCCACGTCAAACAATAGAACTCGATGAGGAAGATTTTGACGAAGGAGATGATGATGAAGAAGAACATGTTCTGACCTCAGAAGAGGAGGACTTTAGTGATGACTAGTACAACTTACAGGTTTTAAAAGCAATTATGATCCTTTTTGGCCAAAAGTCATTAATGTTTATTCGTTGTTTTCAGGTACATGGCGCCTCCCAGAGCTCGTGGCGGCAGGACTATATCAGCTCCTGTTGGGCGTGGAGCACCCCCATCGTCGTCTGGCCATGGGGGCAGTCCCCCTTAGTCGGCTGCCCACTATCAGGGTTCTACCGACTCTTACTCGGTGGATAGCCGCCGTTGTTTTGAGATTTCGCCTGAGGGGTAAACCATTTTTCAATAATATCAACTACAACTTGGATAAACCATTTTTCAATAATAGGCGATTGCTTGAGCCATCTAGATTGGCCTCGACAATCGTTGAGTGTTTTAAGAAGATTAATAACCCGACTGGGTTCACTTGGAAGCTGACTCCTCCTGAAACTAAGGAGCAGTATTTTGAGGAATTTAAGGTTAGTTTTTCTTTCAAGTTCACAATCTTATAATTTAGCATTCACTTGTATCTAACATATATCTCAATGTAAATTGCAGAAGCACTTCCGCTGGCCTGCTGACTGGGACCAGGCGGTCTACCACATGTGGCAGAAGAAGGCGTCGAAGAGATTTAGTGATTGGCACTTCGAAATGAAGAAGGGTCGCCCTAAAAAACTGGACTACATCAACTCAGAGAGGTGGGAAGCCCTCAACGAGTACTGGATGCGGCCAGAGGTACTCACTAAGTCAGAGACTGCTTCCCAGTGCCGCAGGTCAGAGCCAGAGCCGGGCGCCGGGATGAGCAAGCACAAAGGAGGGTCCTCGATCAGCCCTATAGCACTCCCAGTCTACGGTAAGTTTTATTTTATAAGTTTTTAGCTTCTTATGTCTTTGTTTTGACACAATTTTGTTTATGCATGTAATGAATAGGCTTCTCAGAGGGGATGCTCCTTAGAGTCCACCGCGTTTGACACTTTCCAGAGTCTCCATTACAAAGGTGGAGACTTCTCGAACATGAAGGCGGCGAGACTTCATGTAAGCACCCAATTACAATATATAGAATATTATTCTACAATTCTGAGTTTGACTATTTTCTATTTTTATATTGTAATAGGCGGAGGTGGAGCGGGTTGCTGCTGGAGAAGGCCCCAACGCGGATAAAAACGTGGTTGGAAGGGGTTTGGGACAAGAAGCAGCGGTTGTACAGTTTCAACGAGGAAGGGAGCAGCTACATAAACGCTGCCAGCCGCTCTTCTACTTCTTCACGTTGGCCATCCCAGAGCAATGCCGAGATCATGCGCCGACTGGAAGAGGAGTCGGCAGCTAGGAGGACCCTACAGGAGCAGGTGGCGTTCATGAATGCCAAGATGGACCAGCTTATGGCGATGATGGGTTCCTCTAGCCGACGAGACCCTCCGGACGACAACAACCAATTCCCTCCTCACACCTCTTTATGATTTGTTTCTATATATTTATGTATATATATATACTGAATATTTGAATTTTAAGATTTATATATTTATATTTCTGTTTCGATTTGGGTTTGGATTTGAATTTGATTTATAAATATATATATGTATGCGTTTGGTTGGCTGGTAAAAAAAATGCAGGTTGTCGAGAACTGGGTACGAAAAAACAAAAAAAAGATTAAAAAAAATACAATTATCGACGGATTAACGACGGATATCCGTCGGTAGTACAAGATAATTACCGACGGATAATTCCGTCGGTAATTTACCGACAGAATTTTCCATCGGTAAACGTCGCTGATATCGCCCTGACAGAATGGCCGGCGACATTCTCCCGGCGGTATATTTCGTCGATAAATCGTCGGTAAAATTTACCGACGGAATTTATCCGTCGGTAGATTTTACCGACGAAGCCTGACCCGACGCCACAATTCCGTCGGTATTCCGTCGGTAAAAGGAATACCGACGGATAATAACGGTTTACCGACGGAAATTTTCGTCGGTAAACTGCGAAATTCCTGTTGTGTATTCTACTTCCAGATCGAGCAATGAGAGGGACTTTAAAAATTTAAATATCATCTTTCATATATCGAATAGTATCAAAACAAAATGTAAGGATTATGTGCAAGATACAAAAATCCTTCTAAACAAGCAGTAATGACTGAGACGAATCAAAAGATCAATCAAAGAACAATTTTATTGGGGAAAGAATTACTTAATAACAAAAACAAGCACTTAAAAATCATATATGATATGAAAATTATACCCTTCTAGAAGTTTGATTCTATAGGATGTCTCTCCTGGCGGCGGATCCGTATTGCAACTGTTGGATATTCTGCTACCGCGTGTTGTATACCAGTGTGCCGACGCCGACTACAAAGTACCTAGCATACAAACGTCAACAGTACTGCTTCAAGTGTAGGCCAAACATTGCCGATTTGTTTCCTGCTCAAGTTTTAAAAGAGGCGAGAGAGAGCGGAGGCGGAGAGAGCAGACGCGGAGAGGAGAGAGAGGGGCAGAGAGATCTGAGCGGAGCGGAGCGGGAGAGAGGTATAGTTTTTTTTTTTAATAATAGTTAAAAGTGGGTCAAAATTAGGCCAAATGGATCCTGTTGCACCTATTATACAATGTACACTACATGAATAAGATTATTACAATCAAGATACGAGTAACTTCACTAAATCACAAGTTTTCAAAAATTGTGGCTGAGATCAAACTGATGTCGGGTGGTTGTAATCTATTTATATGTTATGCATTTTTAATTATATATTTTTTTTAAATTTGTTTATGTACTTGAAGTATAACCATGTACTTTCTAATTTTAATTACTCTCTACATTCCATTGATCTTGCACCTTTAGATTTTAGCGCGGAGTTTAAGATAGTTTGTGTAAAGTTATAAAATAATGATGCAAAAGTATAAAATAGTAAGGTCCACTTGTTTAGATAATTGTGGTCCACTCATTTCTTTCCATTTTAGGTATGGAGCAAGATAAGTGGGACACCTAAAAGGAAACGGTGCAAAATCAATGGGACGAAGGGAGTATGTAATTCAATTTCAAAATATAAATTAGTAATTAAATCTTATATGAATTAAAAGAATATATACACTTAAATTGTAAATAATTTTAAAATTAATATTTATATTAATAATATTATAAATGAAAATTTGTGAATATATTTATATATATAGAGAGAGAGAGACAGGTTCCCATGTGATTAGTTCTTATGTGTTAGCGTGTGAAAACTGCACTTTCAAGACAAAGGTATTGCACTTATATTTGTCAGATTTATGGGTGTTACAATATACCGAAAAATCGGCATACCGCACATACCGTACCGAAAAAATACCGAAGATATCGAAGTTTTGGTATACCGCAATTTTCAATACGACAACGGTATGAGATTTTTCATACTGAGGTATACCGTATACCGAAGTTCATACAACATATATTTTGTGTAAAAAAGTGCAAAAATATTGGTTACGGAGTTTGAACACGGGTTATTACAAATTATTACAAATATGTTACTTATATCAAACAATCTTAATTTACATCAAAGATTCACATAACTTTAGTTGACAAAAATCACATTATATATCTATTAAATCATGAAATGGATAAAGAATTTATGTTTTTCAACTTTATATACATTAAATCATAATATTAATAAATTCATACAAAACATATAGATTAATTAATTTTATTATTGGAAAATAATATTACTAACTTTCTTGCCTGTTATAAATAAACATAGATTAAGTTTACGGTATACCGTTAAATATTCTTGTTACTTTGATTTTTCGGTATTCCGAAAGAGCGGTATGGCAACGGTATGGAGATTTGCGATACCGAACTTTCGGTATAGCGAATTACAGTATATCGAAATAATCTGTATGGTAACGATATGCTTTTTTCCATACCGAACCTTATCGGTATGATATGCGGTATGAGAAAAATAGTATTGTACTGTATACAGTACCGAACACCCTTAGTCATATTTATTTAAAAAAAAAACTTAAGTATCATTTGAAAGTGTATTACTTATAATGTAGTAAATTTATTTTTAAAGTGCATATTTATACGTTCACAAGAGAAGAGCATGTTCAAATTTGAACCTACCCCTATATAGGATATAGTTGCGTGTATATATTACTGAGACTCATACAAAAAGTTTGGTTTTTATAAATATATAATTGGAGCGAAAAAGGTTTGATATTTAAAAGCGGTTTTATGAAATAGGGTTGGAGTTTAAGAACACATCTTTTCCGTGGCCTCATCTACAAGTTGTGTGTGATGCCGCCGTCTCTACTTAATCCCCAAACGCCAAATACAATGCCCGCCTGCTTCAAATTCTACTTTCCCTTTAACAACCAGTTATTTCTAAGAAGCAAAATAGCCAACTCGTCTAAAATCCATACCCTAATTTCCTCGATGGTGACTGAATCTGGTTCTACAAAGAGACCCACTTGTTCGTCATGCTCCAAACCCGCCAGCATTTGCCTCTGTAGCCGCCTCCAAACTCCAATTCTGCCTATCTCTGTCGCCGTTACAATTTTGCAGCACAGTCTTGAGAAAAAGCTCCCCCATAATTCCACCAGAATCGCAAAAATCGGGCTGAAGAATGTTGATGTGGTAACTGTCTCAGATGTTAATTTTGAGGCCCTATTCTCGATACGGTTACTTGATTCCAGCTCATTTGATGAAAACCGCCGAGTGTTGGATGAAATGCAGCGTAAAGAAAAGAATGAGGAGTTTGTTGAAAGAAATGAGTTTAACGGTTTCCAGAATTTGAATTTGAGTATTGCAAAACATGGAAGCATGAGATCATTTAGTTATCGTGGGATGGGAGGGGATAAATGTGAAGAAATGAGTTTTGATCAGTTACTGCTGCTGCTGATGATATAAGAAAAGGATTCGTTGTGAAAAAAGTTGAGAGGGATTGGGAAGAAGAAAGTGAAGAATATGAAATTGCAGTTCCATCTGGATCGGTTCCAAGTGAAACATCAGTTGATGTGGAGGTTGTAAACATCTCCACCTGACAGACGTAATGCTTTAGCTAAGAGCATCCGAATTGCTCATCCATTTAAACACCCATCCATCACATTCTCTCTCCGCCACGTCAGTTTTTTTTTAAACACTCAACTTTTAAACACTCAACTACATTCCTTCATCCATTCATATAATTTTTTTTTTACTTTATTGGATCCCACTATTTTAATTTTTCAAACATTATATTTTAATAACAACAAATATATAATAATATTTTTATTACTCTTCGAATAAATAAATAAATAATTACAAAATAAAAAAAATTCTATTATGTAACTCGAAGTTGGTTCGGATCACATTTCGAAATTCTGAATTTGGACCTTGAACGAAATATGGGTATAATTTAACGAGTATAATTTAACTGCTATATATGGCAGAATTTGAGAAATTAATAAAGGGATCCACTTTTATTTTGTGTAATGAATTTGTCTAACAAGTACGCTCTCTCTCCACTTTTGTTTTGTGTAATAAAGGGAGAGAAATTAATAAAGGGACCCACTTTTGTATAATCTCTCTCCATCTAACAAGTTGGATGTGGGAGTTTCTCTCTCCATCCATCACAAACCCACAACGCTCTAACTCATCCATCAATACACATGGATGACAATTTGGATGGCGATGCGGATGCTCTAAGAATAGCTAAAATTTCCAGAAGAAGATGCCATTCGTTTGATGAGAAATAAAAAGGAATATCGAAAATTCGAGTGGCTGAAGCTGAAGCAGCTACTTTCGAAGTAACATAAAGAAAAGCAACAACTGTAGTGGGAGAGTCAGAGTCGAAAAGAGGATTCCTCACTTCTTTCTCTCATTCAAAACCGTGCATGAGACTTTCATCTCACACGGCTTTGAGGTAAAGAATCTGATCGTGCTGGACCGAACATGGGCCGAGGCAAAGAGAATGTACAAGGAGAACCCCTGGTTGAGGCTATTAATCAAGAGCATTGTTTATGCAACAATGAAGGCTGTTGGGGAAGACTGGATGGTCTTTTGGATATATTTCAATCCATGGTAGAATTTCTAGGCAGAATTGCAATCCCTTTTCACTTGTTTCGTTGTTGTATGTAGTGTAGCAATGGAACATATTTAGAAAACAGAAAGAGTTGGGAGAAAGGACTGACAAGGGGTAAACCATGCGCCTTGGTAAACTATAAGAATTCACCATCGATTTACTTCACTTTATTAATATGATATATGGTACGGTGACACTATATATTGATTCATTAACCAGATTTGCTTTGCTTTTTTGTCAACTGAAACTACTTAATATTCCAAATCAGCAAACTAAACGACACATGTAAAGCAAAACAAAAATATAAGGGTGAATTAAATAACAATAGATTTCATGAAAGAAACGAAGTTGCAACGGTGAAACTTCATACTTGTCAAGGCTTTGAAAGCGAAGCAGGGAATAGCTGTATATTGAGGGCGATTATTGGTAGCTTACTCCATCGCCGCTTACAATCTCGCCAATTCGGTACACAGCAGTGTTGTCTCGGAGTAATCTGAGAGCTGCCTCCTCCTTCACCACCAGCACCATGCCGATCCCCATGTTAAAAGTCCGACTCATCTCCGCCTCTTGTATTCGTCCAGCCTGCAGATTGATCACATTCTTGAAATGAAACAAGGAAGTATAGATGACTGGCAAGGATAAGAGTAATTGATGATGGCCAGACTGACCTGTTGAATCCATTTGAAAACAGCGGGAACTGGCCAGGAGTCCTTGTATATGAGAGCACCAAGGCCCTTCGGGAAAACACGAGGAATATTATCAGTAAAACCACCACCCGTGATGTGAGCTATCCCTTTCACCCCGCCTTTGCTAATGATGTCCAGTACCTGTATTGCCAAGGTAACCATGAATGCAGGCAGTCCAAGTGACCAATATGACATCTTAAGGCCGTACCTGCTTCACATATATAACAGTGGGAGCCATCAGAGCTTCAGCCAGACTAGCCGATGAGCCAGGAAGATTGTCTTTCAGAGAAAGTCCACTTCTTTCTATAACCCTGAACAAACCAACACTTTCAACAACTAGTTCAGTCGGAATAGCATACACTTGTATTCCAGCAATGTAAACAAAAGACCTTCTGACAAGAGAGAATCCATTTGAGTGAACGCCACTGGATGGGAGACCAATGAGGACATCCCCAACCTCAATGATTTTCCCATTGATAACAGAGTCCTTTTTAACGATGCCAACAGCGAAGCCGCTTAGGTCATACTCACCATCAGCATAAAAATCAGGCATCTCTGCAGTCTGAATGTATTACGGAAAGACAAGTCATTTACTTCCATTGCAATAACATAGTCAAATTAAAGATACGGAACAGAGATGATTATATGATACAAAAGCTCACTCAAGAGTGAGGTTATATAGTAAGGCCAAGACTTTATGACCAAACGGGAAATCAATATAATGTGCTTCTTGTGCACTGCAAATACTATGAGCAGAGATCAGAACAAAGAAAATTGCAATTAGCCTAAATTTCATAGCATTTTATTTACAGCAGAAAGCAGATAGAAATATAAGGCCTAATGTACCTCTCCCCCTAGAAGAGCACAATCAGATTGTTGGCAACCGTCTACAATGCCTTTAATAACCTGCAATAGTATATAACAAAATGAGAGATAATTTTTCGAGATAATAAAAGTTAACGAATGGAGTAATACCCTCTCTGCAAGGTCAACATCAAGACGACTTGTAGCAAAGTAATCAAGGAAAAACAAAGGCTTGGCTCCGGATGTGACTATGTCATTAACACTCATGGCAACCTGATTGACAACATAACATCAGCTTTAGAAACAAGAGCATTCAAATACTAACACTTTTCTATTACCAAATCAATGCCAATAGTCTCATGGATCCCAGTCTCAAAAGCCAGCTTAAGTTTTGTTCCCACTCCATCCGTGCCGGCAACCAGATAGGAATCACCTACGCAACATTGAGAAAATGATGGGATAGATACATATTGAGTTGGAGATGAATATAAATAACATACCGAGTGGAAAGAGTCCTCCAAATCCTCCAATCCCAGGAGCCATCTTGGCTATCCTCCTAACGAGCTCGGAGCCAGCATCAATGTCAACACCGGCACCCTTGTAAGTAAGTCCATCACTCTTCTCACCTACATGCTTTCTCGTCGACATAAAAACCACAGCTCTGCTGTTCCTATTACCTCTTCTAACTTTAACTGCTAAAAATCCCCTTGTTAAATCGTCTTTGCCAATCTGGTTACTCCAATTCCAGACACTACAACGGGAGACTTCTGTACTTGCTTTGCAGGAAATGTTCATGTTTTTCTTCGCTAACAACTAATCCAATCAAAAGAAAGAAATTAACATTAACTACCAAATTAAAGAAACACGCGACAAAACCACGAAGCTGTAAAATTGTAATAAATACCCAGAAACAAGTATTCTTCAAGAACTTAAGCAACAGGAAAATTAGCTCGTGGCTTTCATTAATAATTACCAGATGAAACGAGATTTTAGGTTGCGCGCGGCGGCGAGAAGGCCACTTTAAAGTAAGGGTCGCTTAGCGCTCACTGCCTCCTCTTTTTATTTTCTTAAATTTACTTTTTCCTTTTTATGGACAATGTGCCAGAAAGGACCCCAACTGTTGACATACTGATACACCAGTGGGGATCTTCTGCTACATTCAAGGACAGATATATGTTTGGGCAAATGCTTTTATTTTTGTTCATAAAATACTTCTAATATTCTTAATATTTAGTTTAATATTTATTTGATTCATTAGGCCTAGTTTTGTTTTATTGAATTGAACATGAAATTAATATTTTATTACTTTATTAAATAGAGAATACATATACATGTTACTTTATTACATTTATTAATTAGAGTTATATTAAGATTTGGACACGAAATACCTAAATATAATATATATAATTTTAATTAATTCGAATTGATCCACACAAGAATCTTGTCAAATATCTCGAGAATATTTATTAGGATTTCAGATTTTTGATGAGAAGTCCCCTATATTATTCTTCTTCAATTTTTTTTTCCTCACGAGGTGATTTAATATGACCTATTTTCGGTTATATATTATGTTAGAATTAAAATTCTCTTATTATCTAAATTCTATGTAGTTCTAATTTTCATGCATTTTCTATATATAGCTCAGCCAAGAATGATAATTTGAATTAAAATATTATAGATTTTTCATTATTTTAATGAATATTTATCAAGAAATATTAAAAAAAAGTCCGATAAAGTATCATCCTAAACTTTGTGAAAGAATGAGACTTTTAAACATTGTGCCCTCCCTTCGTATAAATCCTAGCTACGTCCTACATTACATGACCCACTTCAATAAGGTGAGGACATGGCCCACCAATACACGCGTGGCGTCGCGTGATTGGTGGGACCACTGAATGGGACACCAAAAGTTGGGGCAAACGATCCATTTCCGCTGATACACATACCATTTTTCGATTCCGTTCTGATTTCGATTTTAGCTATCGAAATATAAAAACTGAATGTAAATTTCTAATCAAATGCAATCTAATTGCAATTCAATTACAATCATTTTAATTGAAGGTTAAATTGGACCTTTTATATAAATACTTAAGAATAGAATCGTCAGTCCACCCCAATTTAAGAATTAATGATTAATATTTGTAATTATATCTATTATTAATAATACAAATTAAATTCTATCTAATTATCATATTTATACTGCCCGTACATACAATCCTTTTTCATATAAAATTATGTTTTTTTTCTTTTTTTTTTGTTTTTCAAATTCCAATTGAATTGTGAAAATCGATTGTGTTTCTATGTATTTAATCTCTTAATCTATTTATTTCTTTTAGAAACATTGTAACTTTTCCTTTTGTTATTTGTGGCTAGCTATTTGATTAATTAGGATATTGATGGTGTCACCACTCACCAATAATGAATGGAGTGATTAGAGGATTTGAATTGGAATTAATTACATGAATTGTTACTTCAGATGGCACATGTATTCGACTAATAATAATTATTACTTCCTCCACTACATTAAATGCTAATAATGTAGATTATTTGACTTTTTAATAATTAAATATTGTTCACACAATCTCTGTCATTTTTAAAAAATATGACACTTTAAATGAGATATCCCGATAGAAAAAACGCATCACTTTAAATTGAACGAAGAGAGTATACTTTGTGCAAAATTATGGTCAAATTCTATATTAGGATTTTATTAGTTTTTAAAAAAAATTCAATGCTTGAAAGAAAAAAGAATGAGATAAGGAAAATAAATTGATCACAATATTACATGCAGTTCTAAATTGATTTAGTTGACCTTAATTTTGTTGATTACGCCAGTTAATTAGGAGGATTTGGACTTGGAATTCAGCCCCTCGGTATTAAGGGGACGTTTAGTTTGCAGGTTGGATCGGATTCTGATTCAGGATGATTATCTCCAATTTCGGAATGATCTAATTCATTCCAATATATCTATTTGGATTAACTCTTCTTATTTAGGATCATTACTATATATGTATTTCGTATAAATTTTTAATTTTACCCTTAACTTGTATGAAATATAAAAATATTAAAAACTAAAAATCAAAAAATGAGAATATAAAAATTGAATAACAAAGAACGAAAAAATCAAAAAAATAGAAATGAAAAATAAAATAATGAAATAAAGAAAAGATGAAAGAATTAAAAAAAAAGAATGAAAAAGAAAAAATAGAAATGTGTTGTAAATATATTATATATATTTATTTACCATATATAGTTATGACCATGTAAACACTAAAAAACCCATTAGCTCTCGTAACTCTATAAATAAAGGTCTTTGGTACTCATAATAATACATTTTTCATTTCCGCTCTCTGTTATTCTCTACATTCTCTCTAGTTTATAACACGTTATCAGTACGAAAAACTCTTATTTTAGAAGAAATAGCGAAGCTCTTTTTTTAGAAGAAATAATATGCGCCTCTTCGTCTCATCTTGATTCAAGGTATAACATGATTTATTCAAATTATTAATTAAAATTGTTGGGTCATAAGTCAGTGGTCGTTTAGACCATTGCTAAGGGGTACTTTGAACTGTCATCAGTAGTTCATGTACTTAGGACTTATTATTGTAATTCGGTAATGGGGGAAATTGTAGTCTATCGCTATAGAATTGAAGATCTCAAAACCTATCATGTACCCATAGTATGTTTTCGGACTTGATGATGTAATAAGCTAGACTGTTCTTATATTCGTTATATGTTTTGTCTAAGTCCTGTAAGGGGTATTTGGTTGTCTGAACTTCAGTAGGAAGTTAAATTCCAGAACCCCGTGTCATCAGTTTGTAAGAGCTCGTGTCCTCAGGTCTCCAACTGATTGTTCCCAGTAGAAGATTCCTATCAGCAGACCTCCGTTGAAGACACAGTTTGAAGAGCTCAGTACCTTCAGAGTCACCAGCTGACCATTATCAGTAGAATACTTCTATCAGCCGACTCAGATGAAGAAGTCAGTATGATCGATCCAGATCTACTGAATCAGACAGGAAACGACTGCCAGATTATTAATGTCATTCGAAAGTCAGCAGAATATTCATACGAGGATAAGTGAGAGTCAACTCAGATGAAGACTGATGTCTGACAAGTCTCACCTACCACAAACCTCGACTAATGAGAAGCAACCTAAGCCTTACCTGCTCCGACACTAAAGTTGTTCTCATGTACAGAAGCCAACCACTCTGCGGCGCTACTTCGAAAACTTATGGCCATTTTCCTTGGAAGTTTATGACACATGGCATCGTCCTCTCCAACGGATACATGCATAGGTCACGACTATAAATAGAGAAGCATTTCCGAGCTCAACGCACGGGACATCAAAGGGAATACACGCTCACAACATTCAAACTCTCTAGCGCATTCACGTCGATCCAGCGAAGAACTTGCTTAGTTGAATATCCGTAGTTCTTCACTCTAGAGATTCTTTAATTCCCTCTTCTCTATCTAAGCTCAACTGTTTTATCCATAACTTAGAACCTTCGAATGAGTTCACTTTCTGTGAATCGTTCTTATTGTAAGAACTCCTTCATTGTTGGAGAAAATCCCCTCCCCTTCAAACTTCGGTTTGATTTGTAAAGTCGCTAAGGACTATAACTTAGAAGGGTCTGTCCAACGCACAGATTCCTTGCTGAGGCTTGCTCAGATTAATCAAGAAGAACTCATGTTCTGTAGGACCGTGGACGTAGGATCTTGCGTATCCGAACTACGTTAAAAATTGCTTGTGTTATTTACTGTTTTACTGCATCGTTCTCAACTGACTTACAAACTCATACTTTGCATAAAACATATTTAAAAGTGCACCAACCAAAACTGATTTGGTTTGCGAAAACACATTTTCAAAAGAGACGAAGTCTATCGGGCCCCACACTTATCCGCACTGAACTCTCTGACTGAGCTCTTAACACTGAGAAAAGTCAGTAGGACGGACTCAATAGTTGAGACACTCTGACCCGCGATCAGAAGGTTACTATTTGACATTGTTCATCAGTCGCACTCTACAACTCAGTTGTCCTTCGCGTTTGAGGAAAAACTTGTACTCAGGTGTATTCACCCCCCCCCCTCTCTACACCTGACACTCGTCTCCGGACCAACAAAAACGTTTACTAGTTATATAATTAAACTGACACAACCCTCACTCCCACTTACTTAGTCGGTAATCGCCATGTTGGGCATCGAAACAACTACTTCCCTAATCTAGCTACAACCTACGTTGTTGGGCAATCAATAGATTTAATAACTAGACAACTTTATCGAACTAAGGGAGCCTAGTATAGGAGTCTACTCGTATATTGAGCATCTAATAGTCTCCTATCGGTTTAGTCCAATTACTCTTACGAATAATTTTGCTACTTACCGAGCCTTATTCCACGAGAAGCGATGAAAGTACTAAGTTAGTTACAGACTGCGCAACCTAGGGTGATCAGACCTAAATTACAAGTCAAATTAATTAATTCAGAACTAACCCGAAACTCTCTTGATTAATTATTTGCACCTAAGCCTCATGTACTGTTCACGTGTGTATTTACATTCTGCCGGACCCCTAAAAAACTTAGCTACTCATGCAGACGTATCGGTTGTGCAATCGGGACAGTTCACAAAATAGAAACATAAACATGAATAACCATAGATCTATCATGCACGAAACTTAAAGGCAATAAAACACGAAATATCCGAACACTTAAACCTACGAAACAGAACTAAAACTTAAATTAAAATAGAACTAGAGTATTAAACATAAATCCGATGTCTCCTACTCAAACGGTAAACAATAAATGGAAATTAAAACAAGAGTTCATCAACGAAATTAAATGCGATCAAACCAACGAAATTAAAGGAGTGTTTCTTCTTCATCTACTAACTACGAACGCTTGAAATCTTGAACGGAATGGATCGGTAGAGTGGATCTTCGGTGGAGAAGGTGATCGGCGGTCGGAAGTTCGAACTTGGGAGCTAGGGTTTCTCGGCTTGAAAATGGAGGTAACGGCGTGAATGAACATGGGCAAAAGACTCTCCCATTTTCGTCCTCCTTCCTCTCTTTATATACTCCCTTTCTTGATCCCTAAGTTAGGTTAAATCCTTCCTTGATACGGAAAAGGATTTGGATAGATAAGGTAAGCATATCTTTCCTTATCCATCACATATATGATCAAAAATATCTCCCTCCTTCAAAATCCGCGTCCACATCAGCAATCTCGCGCCCTCTTCATCATCAAATATTGCCAAATAGCATCCTAGTCACCTCGCCACGTCAGCACCTAAAAACCTGCATTTTCACCACTGTGAGTGCACTGATTGCCCAGTTAAGACACTTTTCGGCCAGAAATAACTAAGTACATAAATGACTCATCAATAAGCATTACATAATTTCTTACATGGATGAATCTCTGGGACAACTAAGCCATAAAATGTCACGTCGTCCGCCCCCATCGATTCAAATTTGCCAAAGATTTTTTTCGCTGGTGTGCAATGTTTAACAAATTAAAATATTACTCCCTCCATCTCAATATTTATGTCCCATAAGGACTTGACACAGAGATTAAGACAGGTTTTTTTTTCATCAAACACCTCGAACGGGTGGGGGTTAGACCCCCCCCCAACTCTCTATATCAAAAAAATATATATGTACTTGTCGAGATGGTGGAGCATCCATAGCAACACTTCCACACACATCACAAAATGAGTAGTAAGCTAAAATAGGCCTAACAGTGGCAATCAAAAGGAGGATAGTAAAGTAACGAAGATCAAACAACCGTGTGAATCCGAGTAATCCAAGTAGAAGGAACATCTAACCGGGCCGATCCGGAAGCTAGGGTAGCCAGTCCACTACGTATCAAACCACGAAGATATCTAGGCGCCGGGACTCATCAAAGGTGAGAAGTCAGAGGAGAGCCCTCGGCGTCAAGGTAGTCGACATGTTTGTTTCCCTCTCGGAAGATAGAGGAGCTGTCGTATGATAGTGAGAGAGTGCCGAGTAACCGCCGCGCCATGTCATGCGAAGAAATGAGTGTGAACTGCGAGGCTCCATCTCCACCCAAAGAGGAGAGGAGAGCTGTCTTGCAAGGGGACCCCGAGAAGGGCCGGAGTCCGCCTCAAAGCGGAAGAAGCTCGAGGGGAGACAGAACGCGGGAAGCCGTCCGGTCGGCCGCCGCTGGCCGTGTGCCGTAAAAAGAACCATCCGTGTTAAGTTCACCCAGGCGGGGAGGGTGGAACCCGGCGACGAGAGGGAAGAGGGCGAGACCAGGGGAAGGTGGCAAAAATGTTGAAGCCCCCTTTGGTGGAAGAAGCCCCCAAAGAGCACTGTAGATAGTGAGAAACCTGCGAAATCACATGGAAACTCGAACGAAATGCATGATGTTTCCCTTCCGTTTCCGTCCAAATAAACCAAAAGATCAAACAAGCGCACAAAGAAATATGATTAGGGGAGCCCTCGAGAGAAGGCCGCCATGCTCTAATCTACTAGAAAAGCGCTGTGTGTGTAAAAGGGGGAGGTAGAAGGGAACCTGTGCAAAATGCCACCGGATCGCCTAGGAGTACTCTGTAAGAAAATATGATCCACTCTCAACATCCGAGTACACAATAACAAGCGAGCAGCGTCCATTGCTCGTGCAGCGGTGTACGGACATAACAAGCTGCGTGACATGCCGCTGTGTAGAGATTAAGACAGGTTGTGGAAAAGGTATAAAATAGTTATGAAAATGTATAAAGTGGTGGGAACCACCTATTTAGATGATTGTGAACTATTTATTTTATGTTGACTTTTGGAATGTGACATAAATAATGGGACGAATGGAGTATATTCCTTCCGTCCCATCCGATTTGTCTTGTTTTTTTCGGCACTGAGATTAAGATCAATGGTGGTTGTGTGTAGATGAGTGTGTGATTGTGTGTAAAGATGAGTTCGTGTAGTAATTATTTTTCTTTTTTGGAAACAAGAGGACGGCCGGGAAAGGAAAACAAGATAAGTCAAACGAGACGGAGGGAGTATATTTTAGCAAGTGTTTTAAAGGTCGTATGCAAAATCAAATTCGGAAAAACTTTATGCATTTAAATGCTAATATCCCAATTTATAATTCAAAAATTTGGACTTTAAAACGTCCATTTCTGTTTTCAGTTTATACTACTCAGTCTGCAAGAGCCAACGGTTAGGCATGTTTAAGCTATTTCCATGGCGTCGCTCAATCCATCCATCTTCACCCTTAAATCCCACGTTATTACATAATCTCCCCGCCTCGGCCTTTCTCAAATATCTCTCGTTTCGTCGGCCACTCTCCGCCATGTACAGCAGGGGAAGAAGAAGATATTTATGACCCTTCCTTTTTTCCCATCCGTGCAGAAACCCCTCAAAAGAAACAAAAGTCGAAATCCACCAAAAAGAAAAGCAAACAGCCAAAAGATACGAATAATGATGGTTCGGGTAGCGTGGAGAAACTCCTGGTGAAGCCTGAGTTGCCCTTCGACTTTATGTACTCTTACTCGGAGAGAAGCCCGGGCATTGAGCCCATAGGTTTCCGCGAGCCCCCGAAGTTCTCTCCTTTCGGGCCGGGTCGGATCGACAGGAAGTGGACCGGGACTACCGCCCCAGCCGAGCACAAACCGGATTTGGAGAGGTTGGCGGAGGAGCGCCAGAGGGTTCTGGGGGATCCGATTTCTGATGAGGAGATTGCTGAGCTCGTTGAGAAGTATCGCCACAGCAATTGCTCCCGCCAAATCAATTTGGGTAAATTTCCATTTTTTTTCTTCTAATTAGTTTGTTTAAGGGTGTAGAATTATTGCTTAGCCTGTAGCGTGAAATTGTTCTTGATCGTAGTTGTAGGCATGCCGAAATGATATGGTCCGATTTGATGAAAACTGCCACCTGTTCGATGAAATGCGAGTAAATAAAAAATGATGAGTTTCTTGAAACGTCGATTTTAGGAATGAAGGAATTGGGGTACTATTGACAGAAATGATGTTAATTCTGTTAATGCAAATATGGAACCATAGCTCATTTAGTAAATTGAGTTCTGATCTGCTGCTGCTGCTGTTGATGCGATTAAAAAGGATCCATTATCATATAAGTCCCCCATTGTGATTCTAGATTTATATCTCATTATGATCTGATCATCTGAGTATGCAAACAACCCATTTTAGGCGTCTCTTCCTTGTATGCAAACAACTCAATTATACATACTTTTGATGGTGATTATGATAGGAAGTGGAGGTGTTACACATAACACACTGGAAGATGTACACAGCCACTGGAAAAGGGCTGAGGCTGTGAGAATAAAGTGCTTGGGGGTGCCAACTCTTGACATGGACAACATTTGTTTCCATCTTGAGGTTTCAATCTCTCATATTTCTGCTAAGTTTCACTATTCCTTGGCTAATCATGGTTGCAGTGTGCTTGTAGGACAAGACTGGAGGGAAGATTATATACCGTCATATAAATATACTCCTCTTGTATCGTGGTCGTAATTATGACCCCAGATTGAGACCGAAGATTCCAGTAATGTTATGGAAGCCTTACGCACCAATTTATCCTAAGCTAGTAAAGAATGCTGCCGATGGTCTGACATTTGAAGAAACCAAGGAGAAAAGAAACAGAGGGCTTAATTCTCCTCCTCTAGTGAAACTCAGTAAATCACTCATATGATACTTTACTTAAGAGAAAGTTGGCACTTGCTGAAGTTGTCTGTTTGTGGATTTGCAGCTAGGAATGGTGTGTATGTTAACGTTGTGGAGAAAGTGAGAACATCATTTGAAACGGATGATGTAGTGAGGTTAGACTGTAGTCATGTGGGCACAAGCAATTGTAAGAAGATTGGCGTCAAATTAAGAGTATGAAATCTACCATTTATTTGTATTCAAATTATTATTCTGTGAACAAAGTTATGATCCCTTACTTTCATTCTCTTTCTTATTTAGGATCTGGTTCCCTGTGTCCCTCTCTTGTTCAAAGATGAACAAATTATCCTCTGGAAGGGTGATAAAGGTGAATGAGACTGCCTTTGCAGCTTTGCTGCTTATGTATGGAAACTTTAAATTCAAGACTAAAATGGAGTTGAAATGAAGGCGAGTTTTACAAGTTTTGATTGTTGTTGTATATTCAGGCTTGAGACTTGTCATTGGTAATGAGAAACAATCTTCAAACCTCTTGTTCATCAGCAATGCACGCCATTTGTTTGAAATACATCATGAGTTGAATACTTTTTATTCAGTTTTTTGGTAGACATCCTGAATTGAGTAGTGAATTTATCCAGACTTGATCCGACATGACAGGTTCGTCGTTGTCATTCCTGTGCAAACTCCAAAACGAATGACTTGCATTGACGATTTTGAACTCACCATGACCAAAACTTGCTTCACGAAACACTGAGCATTCAGGCTGCTCCTTGTACCTGCCAATTCATTTCCATTAGTATTAATGTGCATATATGTTAACTTGTCTACTTTACTTACCTGCGTGCCAACCCTTCTCTGTTTCCACCATCACCATTCGTAATGTGTACAAATCCACAAGGATGGGATTCATCATTAAAAACACGCTTCTGTTACAACAACCAAACAGTAAGAAATTAAAAGGAGAATAGCTGACTTATACATATATATATATATATATAGAAAGAGGTTCAAATGTGAACAATATGTTATCGTGTGAACATGTAAACACTAAGGCAAATATACTGCATTTTAAAGTGCAATTCTTAAAGTGCAATACATTTGTCTTTAAGTGTAGTACGTAAAGTGCAGTACTAAAGTGCAGTATATTTACCTTGAAAGTGCAATACGTTTGTCTTTAAAGTGCAGTGTTCACACGTTCACACGATAAGGGCTGTTCACACGGGAACTACTCCCTATATATATATACCGTTCGTTCATAGGCATGAACATGGCCAATAAACACAACATCCACAACAACTGCATGTAGTAAGGGTTCCATTGTTGTCATCATCTCATTACCTTCCCCTTGATGAGCCGAGTTACTGTTATACCATGGCATATGAAATACTACAACAACCCAAGGTGTTCTTTTACGATGATTTTCGAAAGATCCTCCTAATTAACACCACCAGACATATCAGCAATTAGCAAATTAAAAAAACAGAGTGTGAGTGTGTGTGTTTATATGTACCTACCTTGAATCGTGTTTCAAGTTAGACATGTGTTCCAAAGTCAACTTGGTCCACCCGGTCTGACCCAAGTCACCTGCCACCGCAAACGTGACTCGGAAGTCAAACAGCGGAGTTCTGAGCGAACTCTGGACCACCTCCGCTGCATCTGTAGAATTCTCAGAGGGGACCAATAACAACGTGGTGAATCTTACCGGACTTATATGTTAGATAATTGTATCTAGTGTTCTCTCATTCGGCTTTGGAGCTGTAGTTTCAGGATGATGTTCCATACTCCACCAGGCTTGGAGATTATGGTCTCTTGTGATCCATGAGATTCTAATGTAATCTTTGTGATATTTTTGGTCTTCTTGTATCTTTTCTATTATTGTTGCATATTTATTGGGATAAAAGCTGGTCGAAGGAAAAAAAGTACAGCTACGTCCCCTCAAAATAATCATTGTAGATCATTGAATCGGCACATGCTGATCTTGTATACCAACTTCTTGAATGTTGATGTCGGTAATGCCTATGTAGAAGAATTCGCTAGATCATCACTTGAGCAAATATGTTGGATGTTGATGTTGTCCACTCTTTTGGAGATCATATGTTGCATTGGATGTCTCATTAAAAACCTTAACTAAGAAAATTCGTTGGGAAAAAACTTAGAAAGGAAAAAAGACTACAACCATTAGACCATAACGGTCATTTAACCTTTAAGGGTTAGCATAATCTTCTAGATTATTTACTATTTGTAACTTCGACTCAAGATAACAATCTTCAAGGTTATCTTCAAGGTTCACAAGAATATGTCAAAACAAGTTTAATTATTCTCATAAAGAATAGTGGGGGATATATATTATAATAGTCATAACCAATCTAGAATTTAGGGGATCAAATGAATAACTGCCATCAAAGTAGATCACCGATATTGAATCTAAAAAACAAGACCAATATCAGGATTTTCCTTGAAGATAACAAAGAGTATTGTCAATACCGTTTCAAATTCTCTTTCTTGGAGAAACATTAAATTTTCCTAGCAAACATAATTTAAGAAACTTTGGGTCCTAAAATATCTTTGTTATCTTCTTTAGGTCTAAATGTTCCAATCCACTTCAAAAGATCAAAGCTACCATTAAAATCTCTTTAAAGATATTTTTCAGATAGGTCGACTAGTGTAACTCCATCAGGGAGATGCTCGATCAACAGGTTGAGATAATGATTAGTTTTAACTAAGTCTTTCAATTCAAACTTCGTCTTTAGGCACGAGGAGATTTCCTCAAGTACTTTTCTAATTCATATAGCTATTCACGTATCTTCTCCAGGAGCAATACGGAGTGATGTGTTCTTATTTTATATTCTACAGACTTTTTATTTTTAGCACCAAGAAATCTCTCATGCTTCCGGTGTTAATGAGTATCAATAGACTTAGTTTGTCTATGAGGAACATCAATTCTTCCATGGTGTGTATACAACAGATATATGATATACTACTCACTCCTTTTGCACTTAATAATTTGATGAACTTTAAGTTCATAGTGCGTGAATCTAAAGAATTGATCCAACGAAAGATTTGTGGCATTCTATAATTCATATTTCGTATCTCCCCTAATGTCGACAATGATTTGACTTGGATTATAAAATCACATACCAATCAATAAAATAGTCCATAATTAGTAGCCCTATATATATATTATCTTAACGGCGTATACATATAATATTTCTTGAATTAAACTCTGCAGGGGTTCTAATCAAAGTCAAGTAACAATGTAAATTGCGCCGCATATTAATTTTCTTCTTGAAAAATAAGAGCAAATATTTTCAATTTGTATCCTTCTCTCAAGAGATATTCGTTGTTCTTATATAACATATGGATATATTGTTTCAGCCCTTACAACGATTTTTGCAATTTACTTGAAAACATAAATTAGACTATGTGATTCAAGTAAGTTAAATCCTTTAGGGATTTTTCATATATAAGACACTATCTAGTGAATCAGATAGATAGATATTCACCCATAAAAAAAAAGATAGATAGATATTTACCACATCCATAAGGCGTATATCAAGCCTCTATGACATAAGTAGATTAATCAAACTCTAAAATATAATAGCGTCCATTATGAGAGAGTACATAATTAATTCCCGATCTTTGAGAGAAACCTTGTGTTACGAGTATTGCCTTATATCTCGCAATTTTTCATTTCTTTTTTAACAAAGAACCATTTGTATGTATTTTCTGGATTTTTGAACTACAGGTCCAAATGTTTTCCAACTTTCTAGGGAATATTAATTCACCTTGTATGACTTCTTTCCTCTTTGGCTAATTATTTCTATCTTGACAACTACTAACAAATTGTCATTGAGGATCATCTCTTATCATTTTGAGAGTCATATTAAGGGCGAATATATCGTCATGGGTCTACAACGATATATGATCTCTCAAATATTTTGAGATCTCATTATTTTCAGATGCTTGTAGTTCTTCGGGAACTTTCATTTGATTGATTAATCATTTTCTTCATTGTTTGGTTCATATATTGTACCTCTTTTTCTTAGGCATAAAATTTCCTTTAGAATCAATTGATCGCCTATATTTTTGACAAATTTTAGATTTGCTGTCGTTTTTACTTGTCCTTCAGGAACAATATTCTTATTGAGGGTATTCGTAGCAAATATATGACATTGTCACTGCTTTAAAAGCATCAAGAAGTGGGTTTGCAATCTCTTGCAAGTGAATTTTTCGACTTCTTGTTCACATTGATTACTTCAGGAATCTAAATGTGACTATTTTTCCTTGTGCTTTTTTTATGTAGATTTTCACATTGATTGTAAATGTTCTTCAAGAGCCTGTCATATTTTTCAAGAATATTAATTGTGCTACTTCTGTAGCAACAATTTAAATTAAAAATATATTTTTGAATTGCTCTTCAAGTGCATGTAACATTCTTTAAGAATATTAACGTATTGTGCTACTTCTGAAGGAACAGTTATAACAATAGAATAAAGGATCAAAGAAATCTCTTAATTAAAATGGATCATACTAAATATCATGTTGCACTCGGATCGAAGAATAAAGTTCTCAACATGCCCGTAGCACTCACAAAATAAAGTACTTCACCATGCCATTATTTTATTAAAAAGAAATATTCATTTGTAAAGAAACTTGCATATGATTCCTATATTTAGCAGTTTTAAAAAATATCATGTGATCATGAAGAAAAGGAATCCAAATAGGTGTTGAAAATTATACCTTCAATTTGCCGACGGCTTGTACAAATTGCTTGCACGGAGTAAAGACTTTAAACAAGAGAAAAATTGTGTTGATAATGTGTTATAAACTAAATAGAAGAAGAGAATAATAGAGAAAGCGGAATGAGAAGTGTACTATTATGAGGACCGAACACCTCTATTTATAGAGTTATAGATGAGCTTATAGGCTTTTAGGGTTACATGGTCATCACTATATATATGATAAATATATACAAATATATTATATTCACAACAACTTATTAATTAAATTTGTGTACAAATTTAATTAAAATTCAAAAGTTTTATGTGCAAAATCAGATTACTTTCAAAGTTTGTGTATTTACAAGCTACTCAAACTTCATAACTTTGCACCATGTAAGCTTCCACATGTTACCTAAGTCGCCACGTCAGATTCAATTTCGCCAGATTATTCGTCGATGTACAAACTTTAAGAAAAATTGAAAGTTCGTGTATTTATGAGAGCCTTTTAATGTTCGTGTGAAAAACGAAAAAAATCTAAAAATTCGTGTATTTTTGGGCTAATAATCCTATATTTATATTTTATGAGTATTGTTGGGAAATAGTATAAGTTTTTGATTGATCTTAAAAAACTATTGATTGATGGACCAGTCTGATGTACTTTGTTAGGATATCAGCCTATGATTGTAAAGTTAGGCTGATAGTTTTTCTTAGACTACGTTGTTCAGGTTGTGGTCATTCAGCTAGTGGAATGTACTGAGTCTAGCTTTGATAAACCAACTTCTCCAGGGTGAACTGATCTGTAGATCAGACTATTTACTAGTCTGAACTGATATATTCAAATGTAAAGATAGTACAAGGTATGAGGCACGATATTCTAAGAAGATTATCAACAGAGAAACGACAATTATCAGATCAACATTGACCAATACTAGGCCCCCATGTCAGCCCTAGTCAAAGGGGACAGAATATTACCTTGTACACAATCCGTAGAAGCAAGCAGAGCGAGACACGTGTCCATGCATTCAATGCATCAGACCGTGGTCAATACGGAGTCAACGAAAGATCGATCTTTGCTCAACGGATCTTTTCCCTAGCTCGTCTATAAATAGCAGAAGACCTCTCTTTGAGAGGTTACGAAATTTCAAAGAAGCTCAAGTATACTCAAGCAAAGAACAAGCCCTTACTTTCTTTTTCACTATTCCATTGCTACGAAATTCCTCTGCTGTTCATACTCAAAATGTATTAGATTACACATCATAAGCTTGGAGTCAAGAGTGTCTCATACTGTTGTTTGTTGAACAAACCAACCCCCAACGATATCTCTGATAGAACAGTTTATGATAGATAGTTTATTGGAAAGATTGTTAGATAGATTGATTGTTTGTTTGTATTGATCTACACTTGTCAGTCTACGAGTATCAATTAGTGGATTTCTGCAAGGGGGTAGAAAAGTGGACGTAGGATCTAGTGAATCCAAACCACTATAAAATCATGGTGTTCTTTACAGTTTTACTGATTTCAGCTTTTTATTCATCTCGTTATATATCAGCTTAACTGTTGCATTCAAGAAAAGTGTTTTTCATTAAAAGGGACGAACATAATTCCACATACTGACTGACTCACTATCAGTCAGGTTCTCTGATCTGAAAAGGCAAAGTTTGACATCAGCCCCCCCCCATACATCTGAAATCGTATCGGGACCACAAATATTGTTTAGGACCACACATATAACAATAAACTAAAAATAAATTTTGTTTTCCTTTTTGTGTCAACATCACTTTACAATCAATTATGTGATATTAATTTGATTGATTAACTTTAGTTAAAACGACTAATTGTATGTGCTAATAAAAGCACCACTCGTATCTAATTTTTTCAATTCAAGAAAATTTAATTGATATATTAATATCTTTTAATGCGCATAATATTTTCTGTTGGTCTAGAGACGAGCCTTCAGGTGTAGAGGGGGGTTGGAATACACCTAAGTGTAAATTTCAACTCAAACGCGAAATTCAGTATCTACTGAATTGTGCTACTGAACAAGTCAGCTGGCCAACTAAGCTTTCTCGATCGCTTGGGCAGAGGGTATCTGTCTACTGAGTCCTATCTTTTGACTTCAATCAGTGAACAGTGATTCAATATAGGATATGATTCAGCAGTAGATCAATTGCTTAGTGATTAGTGATTTGGCTGATCCCAAAACCCTATGTTGATTCGTGAACCATTCCTTTGTATTTGTAACGCCTTTGTCTTTGAGTTCTTCAGGACTCAGTAGACTAGCCTTCAGCATGGTTCCGACTCAGTAGTTCTATCTGTTGTCCTTCAGTAGACTATCCGCCGCAGTGCCATGGAGTGAAGATTCAGTAGTGGTGGACTCAGTAGGAGCAGAATACTAAAAGGTGTTCAGAAGTCAGTAGAACTGGACTAAGCATGAGCAGTTTACTAAACTCAGAGTCTTGACCTTTAGTAGAGTTGAACTCAGCAGGAGTATACCACTGAACCTTGGGTCAGACTCAACAACGGTCGGTCAGTTACTTTAACTGACAGAGGATTTCAGAGAATAAAACTGTAGAGTTGTCTGAGGTAGTACATCAAAGAAGTCTTGAAGTCTGAATATGTCTCAATCACTTTTTGTACCTCGACCAATGACAAGCAGCCAGCTGGAAAAGTATCTGATAAAAGCTGCAAGTTAACCACTTTCCTGAAAAGTTAAAGGACTCTACGGAAATCCAAAAGAGCCGTTAGCTACCTATAGAGTAACACGCGGATATTTAGTCTCCAACGGATCTATCCGTAGCTCATGTCTATAAATAGATGGAAAATAAAATTGTACAATACGAACAGAGCAACAAGAAAACAAGAAAACAAGCTATACGCGACGAACTTCATAGCTCAATCCAAGCGTGAAAAGCATTCAACTTGCTCTCAGGGAACACAAGCTTATATAGAACTCAAGCCTCTAGCATCCAAGTGAAGAACACGAACCTAGAGAGATTATTCCTCACTGTTCTTCGCTCTAGAAGCCCTTCTTGTTCCCTTCCCTCTAACCTAAGCTCAACTGTATTATCTATAGTTTAGACCAAAGGAGTTCAATTTTTGAACTGTTCATAGTGTTAAGAACTCCTTCATCATTGGAGATACATTCAAACATATTTTGTTTGACCCTGTTTTCTCAGTATAATCACAAGGTTCTATTTGTCCATTGCACAAACCGACTGAGACTAACTCAGTATAATAAAATAGCCTCCTGCGTTGTTAAGGACAGTGGATATAAGATCTTGCGTATCCGAACCACTTTAAAAGTCTATGTGTTTATAACTGTTGCATTGATTTAACTGTTCATATTGAAAAACCATTTACAAAATCATTCAACTGAGTTTCAGTAATAAACTTAACTGACTGCACTAATCTACTGAAACAAATTTTATAAACAAACGTTTTCAAACCAAACTAAATTGGGCCTACTGAACATTGCTGAACGCGTCTGAATTCTGACATTAGTCAGCTATCATAGCTCAGCATCTTCAGTTACTCTGTCCACGCGATCTAGACAGCTTATCTGGTCTACTGAATTTATTCAGTAGGCAATCTCCATTAACCGGACTGTTCGCATTGTAGTTTGAGAAAAAGGTTTTCAGGTGTATTCACCCCCCGTCTCTACACCTGAACATTTGACTCGGTACCAACAATTGGTATTAGAGCGGAGTTCTTTTGGACTTTCGTTATCTGAAACTGGTATACTCGAACTGATCATTGAAAACGTTTTCACTACATATCATTCTTCATACATATTTTTATCTAACATGTCTGATATGTCAGAAATCAGAATGGTACCCATATTCTCAGTAGAGACCTACGGGTATGGCGGGTTAGAATGCAAGCACATCTGACCTCCATCCACGAAAGCACATCATCCCCATGGTCGATAGTATTGACTTTCAGAACCAGCACAAGGAGGAGCGACTACCGAAAAGAAGGTGCCAAAAGACAGAAGCATGTTCACTCCTGAGGAGAACATGTACCTGGACTAGGTATCCATGAACGCCATACTGACCACTCTGAGCGACTCCTATCTCGGAAGAGTTCAGGACTGCAAGTCCGCTAAAGAGTTCTGGGATGCTCTAGCGCTACTGAGTTGGGGGACTCAGAAGATTAAAGCCAACAAGTTGGCGCTGGAGCTCCAAAAACTGGAGATATTGTCACTTATGCCCAGCGACACAATAGAAGACATCAACGTCAGATTCACGGATCTGATGAATACCATCAATGGGTTGGGAAAGACGTTCTCCAACCGAGAAATGAATCTTAAGATATTGAGAGCCCTACCGGACGGACCGTGAACTCCATTTGCTACTCTTTTAAGACATTCTGATCTTGATTCTGTATCTCCTGATCATATTTTTTCAGAATTAAAAGTAGAAGAGTTTGAGTTCGGTCTACCGCAGAGGAAGCAGAGAGCTGAAGCTGACACCCAGATTGATCATGCCTTCAAGGCATCAGTCAACACACTGGCTCCAAAGTCCAGCAAAGCTGAACCTTCAACAAGTGCAGTACAAGAAGGGAGCTAAGATGAAGCGATATTCGGGAAACAGGAGGACTCTATCTCACAAACTTCTGAATGCAGGAAACAGGAGGACTCTCCTCAACAGTCAAAAGACATTGACAACAGAGAGAGCAAAGTCACCGCCTCTTACATCTGCAAGAAGCCAGGACACTATCAGTGTGATTGTCCTGAGCTCAGCATAGCTGAAAGAGCTGCGAGAAAAGCTCAAAGGGAGAAGTTCATCAAGAAGTGACAAGCATATATTGCAAGTGAACTCTCAGATGACTCAGATGAAGTCGACACCTTCATGGATTCATCTGATGATGAAGCCGCCTTCATGGCACAAGAGCTTGAAGAAGAAACAGAGGAGTGTCTGATGGAAGGAGAAGAGGATGAGGTAAACTCTCCAGAACCTTCTAACCTTCCTTCACACTGCACACAAGACACAATCTTTGGTGCAGACGAGAATCTGGATGTCACGATTGCATATGAAGAACTATTGGATGAACAGATTCAGATGAGTCTGCAGCTCAGCAAGACTCTACAGGAGATGGATGTCCTGAAAGCTGAAAATCAGAGACTTTCTCTAGAAAGTCAGGTTTCTACTGAGTCGGAAGGACTTGTTGTGATACTCAGGGAGGAGATTAATTCTCTGATGATCAAATCTCACTAGCAAGATGGTCTGATTTCAGTATTGATCAAAGACTTGACTCAGAAAGAGACAGAATTGAGCTTGCTGAACTAGAAGTTCTCAGGACTTCAGACCGAGCATGAGACTCTCAAGAAAAGTGATGACATCTGGAGGAACCTGATGACAGAGCGGTAAACGGGCGCTGAGAAAAAGCTCGAGGCAATGCTAGCCAACAACAAGCCAAAGTTCTGCAAGGAAGGACTCGGGTTCAGCCGCGAAGCCTCCTTATCTGCTCCCATATGCTCAAAAAACCAGCTGACTGATAGGTTTGTTCAAGGGGGAAATGAATGATGAACCATACAACCCCACAGCAAAGAACAAACAAAAGATAATAGCACCTCATCCCATCTATCATAGGTCTGACCAGAAACTCAGCTCAAAGTCACCCCAGTGCAAGCAAGGGGGAACTAGCAAACAAGATGGGCTGATCAGTATGGACCGCCACATCAGATGCATTCAGCTCAGTATAGGTCATATTACTATGATCCTAATGACAGAAGGGGTCCTAAACGTCAGAAGAAGAAGAAAGCCGTTCAGAAGGCTAAGGTCAGCAGTCCACCAACTCAGAAGATCAGGACTCCTGAACCTAAGAAGCCTCTGAAGTCAACTTCACCCAGCTCAGCGGTGAAATACGTTAACAAAAGTGGAAAGAAGCTGTCTGAAACCACCAGGGTTGTCAGACAAATTTGGGTTACCAAAACTAACACTTAAGAACACAAATCAAAAATAAGGGGTACCTGAATATAATTTCTATTTTACAGGTGCACAGGGACCCATGGTACATGAACAATAGATGCTCAAGACATATGATGTACCAGAAGAGTCTCCTGAAGAATTATATCAAGGAAGAAGGACCCCGAATAGAGTTTGGAGACAACGGAAAAGGCTACACCAGAGGCTATGGAACACTCAACCTTGGAACTGCCCCAAGAGTATCTTATGTTGAAGGGCTTTAACATAATCTTCTTTCTGTTAGTCAATTTTGTGACAACTCCAATAGAGTGATTTTTTACGCTGGTTTCTGTGATATTCTTGACAAATCAACAGAGAAAACAATATTATCAGGTTCGTGCAAAATGAATATATACATTGCTGATTGGAACTCAGCAGAACCTGAAGTGTGCTCGCTAGCGAAGAATGACAACAGAACAGGATGGTTCTGGCACAGAAGACTTAGCCATCTCAACTTTAAGACGTTAAACAAGCTCACTAGAAATGCTATAGTCAAAGGACTGGCGAATGAGGTGTTCAGCAAAAACACTCTGTGTGAAGCTTGTCTGAAGGGAAAGCAAACAAAGAAAGAAAATCCACAAGTTCCATCACCTTCTACTGATGGAATCCTTCAGCTTCTTCATATGGGTTTGTTCGGACCAGTCGCTCTAGTGACGATCACGGGCAAGAAGTATGCAGTTGTGGTCATTGATGACTACTCACGGTACACATGAGTCATATTCATTGCCAACAAATCTGACGTTAAAACAGAGTTACCTACACTTCTGAAAAAGCTCAGTATCGAGAAGTACATCAAGATCAGAAAAATCCGTTCAGATAGAGGAACTGAGTTCCTGAATGCGATAGTCAAAGAGTTCTGCGAAAATGAAGGAATAGACAATGAGACGTCTGCTGCACGCATGCCTCAACAAAATGGGATTGCTGAAAGGAAAAACAAAACACTCAAAGAAGCAACAAGATCCTTCTGCTAATAATAGACCCTGATCGTAGATTCAGGACTCCCATCAAAATTCTGGGCAGAAGCTACTGACACTGCATGTCATACTCATAATAGACCTCTACTGACAAAGCAACATCAGAAGACACCATATGAACTATAGAACGGCAGGAAGCCTCTCATATCTCATTTCCATATTTTTAGGTGTTCATGCTTTATCCACAATAATGGAAAGGACCAGTTAAAGACTTTTGATAGCAAGTCAGACCAGGGAGTCTTCGTAGGATACTCCCGTGTAAGCAAAGCGTTCAGAGTTTTTAACTACCGGACCCTTTGCGTAGAGGAAAGCCCTCATGTTGTTTTTAAAGAGTTTGCTACTGAGAACAGGAGCAGAAACTCACATTCAGAGTCTGAGAACATCAACAAAGAGCTACGGGATCTGAGCTTAATAGAAAATGTTGAAAAGATCCAACATTTATGGGATGATGATTCAGAAGAAGAAAATGAAGTCACAACTACTAAGTCATAGCCAGCAACAAACGTAGCTGAACAAATTGATTATACTGAACAGAATCAATCAGAGGTAACTCAGGTCGATGAAGAAACCCCGGTGGTAACTGAGACCTCCACTGAACAAGCACGATGAAAACAACGTTATAGTTAGGAACAAAGCTCGACTCATTGCGAAGGGCTACTGTCAAGCCGAATGGATAGATTTCAACGAAACATTTGCTCCAGTTGCAAGATTGGAGGCCATCAGATTATTCCTTGCTTACGCAACACATGAACGATTAAGAGTTTATCAAATGGGTGTGAATTCAGCATTCCTAAACGGCGTTCTGAAAGAAGAAGTCTATGTGGAACAACCTCCCGGCTTTTAGTAGGGACATCAGGTGTATAGACTCAGAAAAGCTCTGTACGGGTTAAAACAAGCACCCAAGGCTTGGTACAATACCCTGTCTGAGTTTCTTCTTCAGAAAGACTTTTAGAAGGGCACAGTGGATCGCACTCTATTCAGCATTCGTCTAGGCGATGACATTCTACTTGTGTAGATCTACGTAGATGGCATAGTGTTCGGTTCAAAGCATGTCATCATATGTCAGCAGTTTGAGAAAATGATGAAGGACAAATTCGAGATGTCATGATGGGAGAGATGAACTACTTTCTTGGATTCCAAGTTAAACAATCAGAAAAGGGAACATTCATCAATCAAGGCAAATACACTCGAGACCTCATCAAAAAGTTCTGTTGTGGATCCAACAAACCAATCAAGATCCCGATGAACACGAATATGAAGATAGATCTTGACAAAGAGGGAGTATAAGTAGACCATACTGAATTTCGTGCTATTATTGGTTCACTATTATATCTTACTACTAGTAGACTTGACATAACTTATGCTGTAGGTGTCTGCACTCGATTTTAGGCGAATCCTAAGCAGTGTCACGTGGACTCAACAAAAAAGATTCTCCGCTATCTCAGAGGAACACCTGACATGGGGTTATGGTATCCAACTATTGATAATATTGAACTAACTAGTTACTCTAATGCTGACTACGCAGGTTGCAGGATTGACCGAAATCAACTTCAAAACTTGTTAGTTCCTTGGCAGTAAGCTCGTTTCATGGTTCTCCAAGAAGCAGTATTCAGTAACAAAGTCAACTACTGAAGCTGAATACATGGCTGCCTGAAGTTGTTGCGCCTAAATCCTTTGGCTGAGACAGCAGCTACGAGACTATGACGTCGTTCAGAATGAAGTGCCGATCTACTGCGACAGTACCAATGCCATTGCAATTACTCAGAACCCTATTCTACACACAAGATGCAAGCACGTGGACATCAGACACCACTTCATTCGCGACCATGTCGAAAAGAAGGATATCAGAATGGAGAAAATCCATACTGATTGTCATAGGGCTGACATACTGACCAAACATCTAGCTGAAACCAGATTTAGAGAACTTTCAGTGGAGCTAGGTCTGCTTTGCATTTAATGCTGAACTCTGCTTTGCATTTAATGCGAGTCGTATCACCTTGCTTATAAATAACTATTTACGTACGAGACTTGACCAGGCGGCATGGTCATCATTACTCGTTTTATCTCATAAAATCATGGCCGTCCACTGAAAAAGCGGGATTTAATATCAACCGTCGATTTAAAACATTTCACAATCAAAATAAAACTATATATTGATGTTATCTTCTTCAACCTGCCATTTTTGCCATTTCCATTTCTGCAATTCCTTAAGAGCTCTCTGAAATCATTCAGCATCTATACCTGCTTTCACATAATTTAGAGTTCTTCTTACAGTAACACTTATTGTCTAAAGCACTTACTGACTAAATCTAGTTTCAAGTGCTAATCATCTTTTTTTGCAGATATAATCACGACGAACCTTCATGTCACTTCTCCAACTGCTATAGTCGAGATCCTGAAGAAGGATAGGGTTTGGTTTGAGCCAGTGATGGAATTTGACACTAGTGGCTTGGTCTTCATGGAGGAGATATATGATGCCTTGCGTGCATCTGGCCTGGAGTTGTTTTTGTCGAAGAAACCCTCCTTCATGCCTCATCAGATCACCGAGCTGTATCTCAACATGGAGGAGGAAGATGGGGACGTGGTTGGAACCTTCAGAGTTCATGATAATCAGAATCCAACCACGATAGCTCCTCATATGAAGAAGATCTCTCTGAAGCAATCTCTTATCAGCAGTTTCAGACTTCCTTCAGATGGCAACAGTCCTGCCGGTTACAAGGACGATATCCTCGACGAGTACCTGACAATGTTCTGTGGGAAGCCTACCACGTTCAGAGTTGCATTGCCCAAGAGCAGCATGCTTCCGCAGTTCAGAGCTATGGCCTACATCGTAACACAGTTTCTGATAAGCCAGGCCGGCTCATTCGATCAGGTTTCTCAGCCTAAACTTCAGATGATGATGGCTATATACGATAGAGCACATATCAACTGGGTCGCTGTGTTCATCAAGGAGTTTCAGGCACAGGCAGCGAAGTTTGATCGATCAGCTTGCCGACAGAGTGCCAAAGGGAAGCTATTATATGGCATGAAGCTGTCCATCATGATCGAAGACTTCTGTGGATCTAATCCTGTCACTTATGCTGACAAGTAATATTTCAACACCAAGAAGATCAGATTTCACAACCAAGCTAGCTCGTTGCAGCAGATTGGCGTTGGTGTTGGAGAGGGCAAGGGCAAGAGGCCCGACCCCTAAGAAGAAGAGAACTACTCCTCAAAAGAAGAGGAAGGCCTCAGCAGAGAAGGCCATGGTAGTTGCTCCCGCTGTTCCTCAGTTAGTTGGTGAGGACACTGAGTCAGCTAAGGCTGATTCAGAAGAGAAGGCAGATTCAGCTGGGCAAGATGCTACAGCTGAACAAGGTGTCTCAGTAGAACAGGGGACTCCTCCTCATGTCTTAACCCATCCTCCCCTGTCTCCACTGGACGTCCCTCCACTCAGCAGTTTGCCTTCTGCTGAGAAAGATCAGTCTCCTATCGATGTGGATGAGTTGGAGACTGATACTGAAGCTGAGATCACCAGTCATTCCGACTTGGTCGACAATGCCATCAGGGTAAGGCTTCAGATGCTCATCAGATTCCGAGAATGGATCACCCTTGAAAAGATGATCAGATTCAGGTCCGCGGAAATTTTGAATTCCGACGACCTACAGCTTCGTCAACCGATAGGTTATGAAGAGCCTGTTGACGTTAGCTCCGTCGATGAACTTAGGGCGGCCATGCTAGCCATACTTGAAGATAGATACCCTTCTGAGGTTGTCCCTATGGAAGGTTCAGCTGGTCAAGATGACCCAAAACCACATAGTGATGCAGGAACTAAGAAACCTGCTGAGGGTACTCAACAGGAGCAGGAGGAAGCTAAACCATCTGGTGAATCTCTCTCACTCACCTCCTCCTCCTGGTTCGGCAGCAGTAGGAACCTCTAATCTTGCTAACCCAGAACAGCTGCTGCTGGGGTAAGCATACGAGGTTGGCTTCGTTTCCAAATGTCGAAAATCGAAGGCGGTGGCCAAGGCGCTTCTAAAGCAGGGGACTCAGAATCGTCTCCTTGCCAGAAATGTGCACAAGATATGGCGCAAGGCTACTGTGGCTCAGTGCGAGGAAGTTAGGGGACTGAAGACATCCATTTAGAACTTAACTCCTGTCCCTGACTTCAGCTTTATCCTCACCAATGCTCTTACCGCACAGCAAGCCAAATTCGACGAACAACAAGCATCGATTCATGATCAACTGAAGACTGCCAATACCTCACTTCTTGAATCCTTCAAGGCAGCTCAGTCTGAACTCCAGAATCAGATCACTCAACAAACTCTAGCCCACGAACAAAGAATCTCAAAGCTTCAAAATGTGTGTGAACTGAAGATCGATGCTCAACTGATGAAGATTGAAGAACTGGTAGATCGCTCTCAGCGTAAATATACTGAATAATTGATTACTGAGAGGAACAATCTACACTAGAAGTTCGAACATCTTCAGAAGACCTTGGATGAGCTCTCCACTTCCTATCTCAAGCTCAGCACCAAGGCAGTTACACTTCCCACTCCAGCCCCATTGGATAATGCCAAAAAGGGGGAAAAGGCAGAACCTGAAAAGATTATGATCAAGCGGGAAAGGTCAAAAGCTGCAAGAATTAAGGGGGAAAAGACTCAGGCCCAGGAAACTAAAGCTGAACTTATTCAGAGCAAATCTAAAGGGAAGGAAGTAACTCTGGTTATAGCCCAGGGTGTCTCAGCGGGGGTTGTAGCAGCTGAGACAGGCCCAAGTGGCTCAGAACCTAAAAAGGCTGAAACTAGCACTTCTGAACCTCCTCAGACACACAACCAAGGCTGAAACTGGCACTTCTGAACCGGTGGATGAGGTAGAGATAGTCAATTCCACCTTCACAAAGAAAACAGGAGTTGTTATTGGACAATCCAAGCTGTCGAAGATGGTGACCAAACCGACGCAGGACAGTACTTCAGATTTGCAAAGAGTGGTAGATAAACAAAGTGAAGACTTAGCCGCTGCACGTGCAAAGATGGAGTCTCAGGAGGCTGAAATTCGCAAGCAAAGGCAAGAATTAGAGTATGCAAAGAGACAGATAGATGAACTGTTTAAGAATTTCTGCCCCTCCATTCTGCCTTCGAAGGACTAGCAGCTCAAGTAGTTACGGTATTAACGTCTTAAATCCTCCTCATTCCATTATTCTAGCTATGTGTAGCCTAAATAGTTGTTTTTTGGGATTTGCAGATGAAGGTTCAAGGAGAATGGATATATTTTGATATGTAGCATGCTTTTGCAAACTAAATGTATATGGTCGTGATACTTCTTATGGTCGGACTGATATTATTATGTTTGTGCTATGTTTTGTAGAAGTAAGGTATATATATAGATATATGTAAAATATGTATGTGTTTCATGATTATCATTGTCAATCGTTGGCCTAAGCTATATAATGATACCCCTTTACTTATGTGTATTGATTTATACCCATATATGCAAGTATAAATATAACATTGTTGTAACTTTAATAAATTAATTTATATTAATTAAAATCTAATTTAACCATACTTTTCTACAATATGCAAGTATAAATATAACTTAAAATCTAATTAAAATTTTCTATTTTTTTAATTTATTAATTATTTACATAAATAAAGTAAGAAGAAGGCGTATTTATATGAAAAATTCATCTCATCTAACGTAAACACATTCATCCCCAATCTCCGGTTCCCGCTGCTTTCTTCTCGCCGATTATCGAAAATTGTCTATGGAGGGACTTTCAAAAATTTAAAACCGAGCCAAAATTCTATCCTACCAAGGGCTTATATATATAGTAACCCACTTTCTTCTCCAAAATCACTTTCTTTCTTCCATTCAAAATATACGTACGTCTTCTCCAACCTCAAAATAAGCCACGTTAATTTCTTCAGGAGGTATTTTAATGGGTCGTTCGGGGGTTCGTTCTTTGGCATATTATCGACCTTCAAAATGCTTCTCTACACCAACAAGGTTATATTACATGTTTTCCTATCCCCTTTCTATTGTATTTAATATGCTTGATTTTTGCCAATTTCAGAGCGGAGATAAAAATATTCGATCTATTTCAAATCTTTGATGAAGAATTTCGAATTTACATTACACTCAAAGGTGAGTCCACAATTACACTTTTTTTGGCTTCTACGTTGTTTTTGTTATTTTTTAGTTCTCGTTTCTTTGCAATCAGAAATTGGACTTAATTTGGGCGTTTCAACTTTGTGATTGCAGATTTTATATAAATGGTTGAAGGAGGATGGACAGATGCAGAAGCTAGAGGTGGTTTTTGTTGGTTTTTGTTCATCAAGAAGGATAGAAGGATGAAGACTATTTTGCAAGTATAGTAGGGGTATAAAATTTTTAAAGACAGTGGAATGGTTTGCATTGCTTTGTGATTGCTTTCTATATTTTGAATTAGTGATATATTTGTTCTAGTTTATTTCATATTTTTGTGGAAGGATGGATGGTTATGGATCAATAGTTCTCATCAAATTTGTATTGTTTGATAGATCTCTTTTCAGAAGTAGAATTGATAAATTATAGTTGAAAAAATAAATTTTAGGCGAAAAGTAAAAATGGAGCCCCTTATTGAAGCTTCGTGAATCATCTTGTCAGCTAAAAATAATAATATACTTTCATGCTTGTGTGTCTACATAACTTTAAAAGTAAAGAACATAAAGTACAACAACCTAAAAAA
The DNA here is from genome assembly GCA_028984105.1 of Lavandula angustifolia. Lineage (NCBI taxonomy): Eukaryota > Viridiplantae > Streptophyta > Magnoliopsida > Lamiales > Lamiaceae > Lavandula > Lavandula angustifolia. The sequence continues at coordinate 10,256,918 of CM054818.1, read as the reverse complement.
CAAGGATCAACTGATTGCAGAAGAGTGAAGAGTGAAGAGAATTAATAAAGAAAGTCGACTAATTTATGTTCTGTCTAGATTCTTGAAAGAGAGGGAAGGAGCCGATATACATACACTGTAAAGAATAAAAAGAATAAAAAACATTACTCATTTACAAGGTTTGACCGTTTGGGAATGAGATAATGATTAGTGGGTAGTGGCCTATTGGGCTCAACTAATTTAAGTTAATAATTTTTCCTATTAGGCTTATAGTTACGTTATTAGTAATATATATATATATATATATATATATATATATATATGGACTATACTAACTATACTATATGTTTTAAATTTGGGAGCCCCTTGAACTTGGTGTCCTAGGCTCATGCCCCTTGGGCTATTCATAAGGGCCGACCTAAAGCAACGTTGCTCGCTGCCATGCACATCTTATGGAAAAAAAAATCGTTAAATAAACATGGCATTAATAAATTGAAAAATTGAAAAATTATGTTACCGAAAAAAATAGTTCCGATAAAATTAGGACAAATTTTTTTATGCATCCACTTAACAAAAAAATTAGGATTAGTTGAAGACTAGTTGTCAAAAAAAGAGTTTATAGTGTGCGGCATACTATAATACTCCCTCCGTCCCATTGGAAGCGTCTTGTTTTCCATTTTGGACGTCCTATTGAAAGTGTCTTGTTTCTAAAAAAAGCCAAAAATATGTGAACAAGATTTAACTATCCAAAAGTCAAACAATATACACAACGCATTATCATTTTCTTAACATCCGTGCCCATTGAAAACAAGACTCTTCCAATGGGACGGAAGGAGTACATGACATTGCGTACTTCAGTATTACCTCATCATTTAAAAAAAAAAGAAAATGGAGGAAGCCTTATTTTGATATTCTTAAATAATTTGGAACATGGTATTTCCTGAAAAGGTTAAAAATCTTGCGAATATAGGAAGTCCCGCAAAAAAGCGAACAAACATTACTCTCTGGCACTGGACAAATCCAAATTCCAGATCAAATAAAGTTGCAGCTTCAACTCTCAGATCTCCTCACTCAATCCTACTTCATCAGTTAGTCTCGTTCACCACTCATCATAACCTGTTTGTTTCAATTCGATTTGTCAATTCGGTGCAAGATCAAATGGCCTGCAGAAAGGAGGAGCTAAGGAAGGAGGGAGAAATCAGAAATGAGGCGGCGGCGGCGGCGGCGGCACTCGGTGATGCGTTGCTATTTATCACGATGTGTATCATTGACATGGCCGTTGACGTTCACGCGAAAGATGGCTCTGTTTATTCTGGAATCTTCCACACCGCCTCTGTCGACACGGACTATGGTATGATTTTGTTTTATGTCGTCTGATTTTCTCGCTAGGGATTGTAGGGATTGCGTTACACGAGGAATTGTACTTGTTTTTTTCATTCTGATTTTTCATTGATATTACGGCTAAATTTCTTGTCTTATTTACTATATTCTTATTTCATATGGGGGAGAAATCGGTTTTTGAGTTTTGACTAGCTATATGATTCAAGATCATCGGTCCGTTTAAGTGACAATATGATACACTACCAACAAAATACCTAAAACAAGTAGCCGGAAAAGCGATTTGATAGAATAGAAGTTTCGGAAAATACACCTATTTTACAGAGGATGCACTCTCCTCAGCCGAAGATTTACAGTTTTGTCTTTCCTGCATAACCCCTCAAAATGTCAGACAAAGTGCAGTTAACAAAATAAGCCCCAAAAACAAAAGACTACACATACCTAACCAAAGCAGTAACATAAATAACATAAAATAAAGCATAATGCTTTAACATCTAGACAATCAATGAAACAGTAATGGTCGCTCATCTCAAGCTTCTCTTCTACACCTTTGCTCCTACGCTCATAAACCACAAGAGCCAGTTCCTTATCACAAATGTTAAATTTATGTATGTTTTGTAACTGTCTCTTGGGCAGATGGTATGTTTCTAATCCATTGGTGTGTGTTTGTTTAGCAATTGTTTTGAAGAAAGCAAGGATGATTAAGAAGGGTAACCTCGAATCGAATGTAGTGAATGGAACTTTGATTGAGACTCTTATAGTTCACTCAGAAGATCTTGTACAAGTTGTTGCTAAGGCAGGTTGCCTGAGCTTTTTCTTGATTCTCATGTTTTGTGCCTTACAGGAGAAACTTCTAGTACTAATAAAAGTTTGCCTATTTTCAGGAAGTTATACTACCTTCTGATGGAATGGCGGGGTACGTGGGCAGGAATGACATGGAGGTTGCGACAGGCTATACTAAATGCCCGGACAGGGATGCAGAAGTGGTAAAAGCTACTGATTCAAAACGGAACTACAAGTGCAAAATTCAATCAAGGTAAATATTTTCTAGATTACTTTGCACAGAGTGATGAGTTAATGGTACTTGGTACAAGAATTTATACTTCACAGGCAGGTAGGGACAGGTTTTATATATCACTGCTTCTAGGTTGGAACTGTAGAACTGGACCTGCATTTCCATTTGATTGAGATCTAATGAACATTTATAATTTGAAATTGAGTACACAACTTCCATGTTCCGATTGCCATATGATGGTCTTTAAAGGAATTGTGTCTCCAGAATGGATGAACAGCATAATGTACATTATATATTTTTATCGTTTTGCTAGTGTGTGTGTGTGTGTATATACTTCAGAAAGTTTGCCTATCTCTTGAGGCCCTTGTAATGCCATAATGTTTTTAGTAGTATGGTTTATTTACTAAATTATTTTCTACTTGCAGGGTGTCAGATAAAAGATATTTTTCCCATAATTCAGTTCTGAGCCCAGCAAACCCCGTGGGTTGTCACCTGGAAGACTACAGTGAAAGCAATATTGCAAAGGTAGATATTTCTGATAATATATAATGTAGTCAATAATTTTAGTGGCTTAAAAAGTATCCTTATGGTTCATTTTTTCCCTTCTGCTTATACATACTACTCATTACTTGTTTTTCGGATAGTGAGGTGATTTTATTAATTTCTTTTTCACTATTTTTACAGATTCAGATAGAAGAAGCTGACAATGGTTTTGATGGTGGAAGGTAGATATTTCTGCCTTAGTATGTTCTGTTATTATCTACAATTTGTTTTGCATATTCCTTTATCTCTGCAATTGTTAATATGTATTTTATTGCTATTTCATTGGCATATATTGGTAGTCTCTCAGACTCTTAGTTCCAGGTTTCAATAGGAAAAGTAGATGTCGACATTATTGATTAGTGGCTTATATGTTTTTCGTGGTTGTTTTTGTGTTTCTTGTATTATTTTCCTTATATTTTCTTCAATTTTGTAGTTTCTGTTGATTAGTGATTTATATCGTTTTGTATTTTGATTTTTTATCTAAACACTTTCTCCATTTCATACCCAATCATCTTGTGGCTACTGTTTGCAGGCATGTTGGAGATGGCTTACAGGAAACACAGAGAGAGTGCGAGAATCCTCTCGAGTTTCAAGAAAATAGAAGTGTATGTTCGTAAATATTAACAGCATATAAATTTTCCTTTATTTCTCAATAAATTCTAATTTGGTTTACAGAGTGGTGAAGTTCAAGTCTCAACACGAATCAGTGAGTTTCCTTCTTACTCCCTTTTAAATCCTCTATAGACAGCTTTATAACCAAGAGAACCTGAATGTGTTTTACATGCATAACTTATGCTTCTTTAAATTCCAAACATGCTGAGCAGCTTGTAAATCTGTTTTGGTTTTTTTATGAAGTCACCAGTTGTGAAGCTCAACCAGATTCTGTTCAACATGCTCTAGAGGGTTCTGGTGCACTTGAGGATCAAGAAAAGGATGCCAAAGATGGGACTCCATCAACTGTTGCTTCCCCACCGAATATTTCTGCTCCTTCAACTCCCATTACCAATGTCACATCAGAATCATGCCTTAGTGCATCATCGAATCCTTTCCTGATGATTCTTCCAAAAGGCTTAAGTGTTAAGAGAACTGCTAAGGTAATACTATGAATGTCCATGCATGACTACATTCAAAACTGGGAGTTCAATTAAAAAAATTACTTTCAAAGTAATTATGTTAATTTGGGTTCTGAATAATGTCAATATTCGCTTAGGACAGCTAAAACTCCTGACTGTTAGATGTAGAACAATGACCTATGATGCCCTATGATACAATTCTTTTTGTCTTTTTCAGGAATCTAAGCTCAATCCTGGAGCTAAAATGTTCTGTCCATCGATGCCGCAACATAGAACGGTTACTCCTTCTGCAGTCCCTATTGGAGCAACAGATCCTTACATGTCGGAGACCTACCCGATGGAACCAATGGCTACTGCACGAGACGAAGTCGATAGAACATCTTTCACTCACTCCTCTGTTCCTGTTAAGTTTGTTCCGTATAATAATGTCACTTCTAGGTTTGCTGGCAATGATGCACCATACGCCCAACCTGTAAGTGTTGCATTCCATTTGTTTATCACCAACTTCAAGATCCTTCAAGCTTGTGAAGTACTCCTTCCCACTAGAAAAGAATCAAGAAATTGGTGTTATGTGGTGTAGATTGTTTGACTTTTTAAATCTTTGTCATTTTAGGAAACATGTCATTTATAGTGGAACGTCCCAATAAGGAAAGCATGTTATTTCTAGTGGGACTAATAGAGTATCAGATAGCTGCCTATTTTCTGGAACAGACCTTCCAAAATTGTTCATATACTGTTTTAGACTTATTTCCTTCCTTAACGTTCCTATAATTAGCGAATTTGATTAATTTTCCATGAATGGATAGATAAAGGAATCTTGAGCAGCTCGTTTGAATTTATGGATGTTTATGTATTCTGTCCATTGAAGCTGTGCTTTCTCTTGTTCGTTTTGCTACCATCTTTTACCTGCACTATCATTGTGCAGGTTATTGAACAAGTGATGAACAGGACACAACCTGTTAGATACACTGGCCAATCTCCGAATTTACGAACAAACTATGCTTATGTTCATCCAAACTCACAGCATGTATGTTAATGATTAATTAAGATCCATTCTTTGAATTACCATTAGTACATATTTTATTTTGTGAGGGATTTCTAATATTCCCAATTAATCAGCATTCTCAGGTTATGCTTGGAAGAGGGCCTCTTGCTTGCATGCACACTGTTTCAAATGTAAGATGTTGTGCTATATGCCTATCTCTACTTGTCAATTGACTGAGTCTTATTTATTGATTTTCTTCAAGAAGAATAATCATGGCCTTGTGCGGCTGTGCCCGTCAAGGAAAAGTGCAGAATGCTCATTGCATTTGGTTTTAGTTCCAGCCAATCTGGGCAAATTTTGTTTAATGGCTTTAATGAGAATTTGTTGTGATGTTTTATTTTTGAAGTAGTGAGATTATATAGTTAATTCTGAAAACAACTTAAGCTATGCTTGTTATTGATACTTTGCTGCTAAATAATATTCAGGATGCTGTACAGAGTGCATCTGGGTTCTCTCCAGCTCTACGGCCTGTATCTACTCTTCATCAAGTGTATCCTCCTAAGCATCAAGGTATGTATGTGGCTGTAAGCTAGAAATTACATGTGTAACTACAAATGAAAAGATTGTACTCCAATGGCTTCTTCCATAACTGTATATTTGTGAAATGACAGATATTGTTAAATCAAACTAAGTTTCATAAGAATTAGTTATAGATCGAATGCTTAGTTCAAAACATATTATAGTGGCAGTCTCTCATGTCATACTTGTTAGTTGTTACATAATTTATTTTGACTTGAGAGAGAAAATTAAGTAGTAATGTAACTATTTGTCTGTAATTTAGAGTATACTTAACTGTAGTGGTTGTCTTGATAGGTAATGCTCCGGCTCAGGCGCTGCAGCTATGCATGACTCCCCCGATTATGGCAAATATACCACAGCCTTTTATTATCCCAAGTTCAATTCCCATTTCACAACCTATGTTTCCCGTCTTAAGACCAATTGCAATTCCAGGGACCAATGGCTTCTTGGTCACCAAGTTTGCTTGAATTTGTATATGCAATAGCAATAGCAATAGCAGCTGTTGAGGTTGATCATTCTTCGCACTTTTTTTTTGACATATAGTTTCTTCTAGTTCTAGTTTACACAAATCCATTTCTGTTTTTCGCAAATTTCTTTGGTTTATCAATACATATTTTTTTTAGTGTTAGAAATGAGAGGCAATATGTAATTTGAAAATTTTGTCCGACTATTGGTATTTCTGTTTTATTATCTTGCAAACCTGATGAGAGACCAAACCAATCTGCAACAATTTATATGAATTCATTCTATTATTTTTGTAACTGACAGTTTTTAACATGAATATTTTTTATTTTCTGATTTAACATGTAATAGTTCGTCTCAAGAGGGCGTTACAGAAAAAATGGAAATGAATGTAAGCTAAATGCTAAATGAATTTCCAGTTATTGCTTTCACATAAAAATAGCCAAAAACAATTTTGAAATCTTGACTTTTGAAGTTCGTAAAATTGGTTAGGATTTTTACTTGACCGGAATTGTGAAGAAACATTCTGGTCTAGAGAAATCTATTAAATAACTTTTGTATGGCTTATATTTAAAATACGGGAAGGGTTCTATATAACAAAAACACTTTCTTAATGGAAGAACTAGGAGCAAAATTTGACCTTCTATTTTGTGTAATTGAAGGTTAAGATCAAAACATGCATTACTTAAAAAAAGAGTATCTTTTTTTTAAGAAGGGTAAAAAAGTCTCACTCCAATCTACAAGGTCTAATATCATTTCTCCCGAGGCAAATCGATTTTGATCTTTAATGTGACCTCTGTCTGATTTTGGTCCTTTTAACTTTGTATAGTGTCCGATTTTGGTTATTTAATGTGGTAGTGATCGATCTTGATTCTATAACTTTATAATGTGTTGGATTTTGACCCTATAACTTTACAAAGTGTTCGATTTTGGTCCTCTGATAGAAATTGTCAAACATAAAAAAAGCAAATGAATTTCACACTTCTCGAATCACTAAAATAAACCATTTTGTAATGTTTCATGACAAAAAATGAATATTTTTATTATTAAAACGAGTTCAATTTTGGTTTTACAATGTAGTTTTTAACTGTTTTTTGTCTTATAATTTTTAAAGTGTGTTTTTTGTCTTGGAACTTTATAAAATGTCTTATTTTAGTCAGGCGACGAAGAATGTAGTTCATGTGTCTTTTAATGTTTGACATTTTTTATCGGAGGACCAAAATTATATACTTTGTAAAGTTATAAGACCAAAATTAAACATATTGTAAAATTATAGAATCAAAATCTAACACTGCTATATTAGATGAGAAAAATCGGATATTATATAAACTTACAGAATCAAAATTGAACACTACCACATTAAAAAGGACCAAAATGGACCAAAATGAGACACAAACATTACAGGACCCAAATTGATATTTTCTCCATCTCTCCAATATCACTCTCACGCTCACTACCTTATTTTTTTCTCTCTTTTTTATCTTTTCTCCCTCCCTCTTCTCTCTCTTATCCTCCGAAACCTAGAACAACAGAAAATTCATTCCACTGATCAGATTTGTTCCGCCGCCGTCCTCAATTAATCTACAGATCCGCCTTTGCCGCCGTCCTCCTCTTATCTTCAAAACAGTAGAGATCAAATTTATTCTACAGCCGCCGTCGTCTTCCTTCCATCTGTGGATGTATAGAGATCCGACCATATTTATCGTCGCCGTCCTCCGATCAGTTGATTTGTATAGTGATCAGATAAATCTACTGCCAACGTCCTTCTCCGGTATGTAGATCGACCACCTCCGTCCTGCATTAATGTTATCAAGTCGTCCTTGTCGCCGCGATGTGCAGGCCATATCTGTAGAGATCTAATTCTTTTCGATTGCTAAATTATTTTTTGTAGTTTTTTATTATCTTAGCATTCTAAGATTGGATCTATTTAATTGCAAATGCTTTTGTCGCATAAGTTGCAATATCTCTATGCACTTTGGTTAAAAAACTTTCGCATTGTCATTGATGATTATATGCACTTTTATCGAAAATTGTATGTACTTTGACTAAAAAATGTAAGCATTTTTATTGATTCTCTATATCAAAGTGAAGAAGATGAAAAATTCTGAGATTGGATTTGTTTATTGCAAATGCTTTTGTTGCATCAGTTGCAAATTTTGCTGGTATGCACTTTGATTAAGAAAATTATGCACTTTTCTTGATGATTATATGCACTTCGATTAAAATGTTCTTGTGCTTGACGAGCTTGACCGATCCCCAGTGGGCTTCTTTCAGCGGCAATTACCCTGATTACATTTTTTTTCCTCCTCTTCTTGTTAGAGATCTCTCTTGTTCTTGGCATCTTATCAGCCACGGCTAGAAGCCTTTCATCATCTTCTCTCATTCTAAGAGCATATCTTTTAAGACTTTCTTTTAAGGCATATTACCTCTTCATCTCATCATCCTTGAACTGCTGTCCAGGATGCCCTATGTATTCCTAATGCTTCCAGATTTGCTCAATATGAGCCTTTTCTTCCTGAGGAGTAAGCTTGTTGAATCTCAGTCTTCTTTCTTTCTTTCTTTCTTTCTTTCTTTCTTTATTAGCTTCATCCATTTCCTTCATAAGTAGGGCAACCTTCATTTTTCTTCTTCAATTTGTTTCATCCTAGCTGCATCAGCTTCCTTCTTAGCCTTCTCTCCTTCTAACTGAACTCTTTCAACGTCACCTCTGCCGAGTCCCCCGTTGATCATTATTTCTATATGTTCATTCATTCGATCAATAAAATAGTTAGCTTCAACATCTGACTAATTTTTTTTTAACTTCTTCCTTTGTTTTCTCATCCTCTTTGACTTTTAATCTAGCCACTCAACAATCCTTAGCTAATACACCACATCCGTAATGTCAGTCTCAATGCCTTTTAGGCTGAGACTGTCTTCTTTCTCCTTCTCTTCTATGAGTTGTTCCCCCTGATGTTCAACCTCTGTTTCCATTAGAGGAGAATCAACATGAGGCAGTTTCTTAGCACTACTGACCTTTTCCCCCCTTCTGGCATTATCAATATGGTCTGTAAGGGAGATAAGGCGTGTGGACGAATCATTGAAGGCATCAATCTGAGATGCAATCAAGTTGTTCTTTGCTTTGAGTTAAGCATGTTGAGCAACTATCTGAGCTCATTGAGTCTGAAGCAAGGTATTCGCCTCTAAATAGGCCTTGGATACCTTAATAGAAATAACATGTTTTGTTAAGCTCTTGGCAGACTCGATGCGCTGCATACTCTTTGCAACAAGTTCAGAGTAATGATGCATGCGAGTCTGTAGGCGACTCCAAGTTGCCTTGTCAGATAGTTAAACTAGCGTTTGAGGAAACTGATTGACGAATTCAGTGAGCTTGGAGAAGTTTTGTTTTGTGATTTCGGTGTTGGTCTGAAATTCTTTTAGTAAGCGGTTAAATACCAAAGGCAAAAAATTTTAGTGAACTATTGAACCTATCGGTGTGATGACTTGATGACATCTACTAGACCATCAAGAAATTGCTCCAATCCGTAGTTCACCTGACCGAGGCAAGCATTTGTAAGTGCTTGTGGAGTTGAAGAACTTCAAGTCTTTTCACCCTCTTATGTGTGGAGTCAATCTGTTGCAAGGTGTGAGCAGCAAGAGTACCAGATGCAGACTCAGTGGGCTGGTCAGGATGGGGAATATCCTTACCAGCCTGAGCTTTGTCTTGAGCTTCTCCATCAGTGGAATCATCTTTGTCACCATCATTTCTAGATGCACATACCAGACTTGGTTGGGCAATGGCCTTGGAGATCAAGAGCTGGAGAGCAGCCTTGAATGTTTCTTCATTTCTTAAGACATCAGGATGACCGAAAAGAAGAAGAGATTGGAGTAATCTCTCTTCTTTGATGAACTTTCTAGCAGAGTAGGCACAATACACTGCCATTTGTTCCTCTGTCCACAGAGTCCTGAGGTTGATTATAATTTGGGCATGGGCCCCAACCTCATGAACCTCTGGATAACTGAACCTTAGTGAGCAGAGACATCCGTAGCGAAACCGTTTCCTGATCATCATCAGATGCCTTCAGCATTAGATGGCTCCTCTAGCATTTGATCAACTGGAGCTATTGATGTGAGATCAAAGAATCCGGTTAGGGTGATGGGCTCTCGCGACTCGAGAGAAGCGAATTATTGAAGCTCCACCATCTAAAACTTCAAGCTATCATTAGAATCTTCATTGCGTTGGCAGCGTGAGTTTCTTTAGTCATTAATGTGTTCATCAACCTCAACACTTTCCTGCTCACTGGTGACATCAATATCCTTGGTATCAATTTCCTTCTCTGCATCCTGTGTACATGGCTCAACAAGTGCCGAGGATGAATGAATAAGTCTTTCAAGATGAAGGAATTCAGAACTGGTAATGAGCTTGGTTACAGCTGCGGTGACAACGCTTTCTAGCTCAGGTTCTGAACCTTGAATATAGCCTTCTCCGTGTTGTTGTGCCTCCCCAAGCGTTAATAGTCTTTGGTTCATCGGCAGATTTATCTGTCGTGCCTATCTGAACATCTGGTTTAGCTCCTAAGTAAAGTGTGGGCACCACCGAGGCGATAATCTCAGGTCGTGAGGACACAGTGTGGCATGGCCTCTTGACTAGTTGAGCCTCAGGATCTTCGACCAATTGAGGGATTTTTTTTGGGGGGGGGGGGGGGGTGCCAGCTGGTGCTTGTTCCTTTTTGGGTTCAGTTGGAACTAAAATGGAGAGAGGTTGAACGATCTCAGCATGTTCTCTAGACCATTTCTTACCCTGACTCTTGGGTTTAGGTCGAGCCTTTTTATCGTTGCCTATGTCCTTTCTGCTAAGGGACCTTCTTGGATTTTTCCAACTTCGCCTTAGTCTCTCCAGCAAAGGAAGGTTCTCCAACCTTAGCGGCAGTAGCTTAAGGCATCTTGTGTCCATCTTAAACTTTGTCATCTTGGTTTGATCATATACAATGGTTGTTAGGCACTGAATCCTGGTCAGTCCCATCAACCCAGCGACGCGAACTAGTAGGTAAGAGATCTTGATTGCCCACTTGAAAGTAATGTCTTAAGTGACTGATCCAGTCAGGACGCTAGGGAAGTTTGTCTTGTCCGTCCTGCATCCAAAGGTAATGTACTTGAATTCTAAGAAGAAGTATTGTGTCCAATCCACCTCTATGCCATCCTCTATAGCCATCATCATTCTTCACCAAAATTTAGATAGCTGATTAAAATGTGTGAGAATGTATAGAAGTCCCTTGTATTTGGCCTCAGGTTGTTCTTCTTTACTTGAGTCTTAAATCTAGCCTTTCGATCGCTGGTAAACTCATGTAGATAAGCATCTTCATGCTTATCCTTATAATCATATGGTAGTACACTGCGATTTGAGAGCCTTAGGAACTTTTGAAGGCTTTCCAAAACGTCGAATTCGATGACTTTTCCCTTAGGGTGTTGTTGCCTAACAACATTGAACTTTGAGAGTGTCTTGCCTTCTTCGATCTTAAAGTAGAAGAAGAATTCAAAGACGTCTGCAAGAAGTATAACATCAGGCTCTGCCGTGATAAACCGCTTCAAACCAGAGCGTCAAAGTTTCTCAAATATCATGAAGTCTACTACTCCAGTATTGAAGAAGAAATGGGAGTCCTAGGTGATATGAGTCAGAAGATCACTCTCGTTCAATATAGAAAATGGATGGTCTCTCCGTGATGTTCTGCGGTTGTTCTTTCGGTGCCATAGTGAAATCTACAAAATAGGAGTTAGGAACTCAAAACTATAGTTAGCTAGAGTGAGTGAATCACAGTAATACATGTAGGATAATGCGAGATTAAAGGTGGAACTCATCAAGCATATGTTTGTGAGATTTGCACATATAATTTTTTTGAATCGCCTTGTTATAGATCAACGGTCATGATGGAGTTGTATAAAATAAGATGTGTGACTTAGATCAAACTTTATAAAAGTATAAAAGACGAACCTTCAGGTGCAGGGGGGGGGGTTTGAATACACCTGAAGACAAATTTCAACTCAAACGCGAAAGTTAGTTACTACCGAGATATGCTGCTGAACGAGTTAGTTAGCCGAATAAGCATTCTCGATTGCGTGGGCAGAGGGTATCTGTCTACTGAGTCCTATCTATTGACTTTTGTCAGTGAACAATAATTAAGTATAGGATAAAATGCGGAGTGTAGACCCAAATAATTCTCGTCTCAGTTTGATAACACGTTTAATGCAGAGTGTGATTTTTAAAGATCAGTTTGTATGCAATATAAATAGATAGTTAATGAAACAGTAAATCACCACAGTCAGTTTTTAAAGTGGTTCGGATACCCTGAACAAAGTAGGAGTTCTTGATTACTTATACTGAGCAAGTGTCCGTCGATCTGTACGCTGGACATATACTCTAGTTATAGTCCTAGTGAGTTTACAGTTTCAAACACGGGGTTTGATTTTCCCCAACTAAAAAGGAGTTCTTATAGTGAGAAAAAATTAATAAGCTGAACTCCTTCGAGTTTTCTAAGCATAAGATATTACAAGAATTGCTTAGAATAGAGAATAGAAACAATAGATCTCTAGAGTGAAAAACTAATTATATATCTCTATGTATGAGTTCTTCGCTGAGTAAGCTATTTGGTTGCTAGAGCATTTTAATGCTTGAATGCTTTTGGTTCCCGATGTCTACTCTGCACGAAGATTCTTCTATATTTATAGTCTCGACTTATGAATAAATATGTTGGAAAAGGTCTAGACACTTATCGAAAATGACAAGAAAAACGCCATCTTGAGCTTTGAATGTCACTGTAGAGATTATCTCTTTTTCAGTGTAGGGAGCAGCTTTATGTTAGAGCAAGTACAGTGCTGATAGTTCCTCATTGATCGAGGTTAGAAAGTTGGTGAGGATTGTTCAAACTCTAAGTGGATACTGAGTTGACTTCCTCTGATTCCTCGGATGCTTATACTGAGTTGTCTCCTGCTGCATTCTTCTGAGATATTCAGTACTTGACAGGATTTTCTTAACTGATTCAGTGGGTTCTGAGACACCCAACTGAGTTCCACATGTTGAGTCCATCTAGCTGACAAAAGATGTTATACTGAACCTATTAGCTACTGAACTCTAGCTATGCTACTGAGTTCCTAACATGCTGAACTCTACTAGCTATTACATTAAGAGGCTCATCATTCAACTAAGGGGTTTTGGGATCTTCAAATATTCTTATATTGAATCTCATACCCAACAATTTTCCACTATTTGATGATGTCAAAACCTTTACAACACAATCTCCCATATATTACAGAAAAAAAGATACAAAATCTATGAACTGAGGGAGATACACCGAATGATAAGCAATGGGCGAGTGTGTGTTTTGATCACTGAGGTGATCAGATGTGTTAAAAGTTAAAAAAAAATAGCCATGTGACAATGAGTAGTTGTCTCGACCAAAATAATAACGGATTTCATAGATGAGAGTTACAAGTACAAAAATCTTCTATCACTAACAGAGCTAAACGAGAGAGAGAGAGAGAGAGAGAGAGAGAGAGAGAGAGAGAGAGAGAGAGAGAGAGAGAGAGATTCTACTGGTCTCCTTGAACTTCTGCATTCTTGCTTTGAAATTAGCTAACTTCTTCTCCGGGACAACGAGCCCATAAGATGAGTAAACTCTATTCCTCAGCTCTCTGGTCTCTTCTTTGTCATCAGGATCATTTAGCGCAAGATCTTTTCTCCTCATAACAATTTCTATCTCATCCTCAATCTCCTTTGTGCATATGTGTCCTTCTAAAGTACGAGGAGGAGGGAGAATCCTGTATTCAGTTGCTTTGAGAGGAAAACCTGATTATCCAAGAAAAGTCTGAATCTCTGCATATACATCTGAGTATGAGATCCTCAATAATTCTCTAAATGCCTCGTCTAGATCTGCTGACTCAATCATTGTCTTCCATTTATACCAACTTTTGATGAATTCAATCTTGATCTCTTCCCAAACTTGATTAACTTTCCATGGCACCCATTTGTCAATTCTGGGATGAGTGATTCTATTGATGATATTGCTTTGCTCTCTTCGCCTGAAAGAGCCTGAAAGACTTGGATGTTGGCGATACGCTCCTATCTTTCTTTGGGAACTTTCCCTAGCTTCCTTCTCTATCTTCTGCTTGAGCGCCTCAAGATCTGCTAATCTGATCATCTCTCTAGTAGCTTGAACTTATCTGGCCTCAGCAGTTATGTCTAATCCTCTTTTGCAAGCATCCCATATCACCTTCTCTCGGCTTCTTGTTCTTTGAACAGCTTCGTAGTGGGAATATTTTGCTTGGCTTCAGTTTCTACTTCAGCTTCACTAGGTTCAGCTGATTTGGACTTTTGAGCATCTGAAGCTTTTTCAACAGACTTAGTCTGTTCTATTTGAGCTTTTGTTTTCCTAGGCGTAATAGATGTTGTCTTCTTTGGCACTAGAGCTTTGATCTGAATACCTTTCTTCTTTGTTTTAGCCTTGGCTTCCTCCTGCTCTTGGAGTTCTTTTGCCATTTCTTCATCATAGGCTATATGCTCATCAAGCGATCTATATTTGAGTTTACGTGCCTTGGGGGACTGTCAGCCGCTTTTGCTTTTCCCTTAGAAACTAAGCGTACTGGCTCATCTTAAGTTAGCTTTTCGACGAAATGAGCCAATTCATTGATTGCTGCTTCAGTCGGTTCTCCAGACCCTTCCCAACTTGGTTACTTCCCTTTGACTTTCTTTATTTTTTTCCACAGTCTTTGCAGCTTTGATAATGGTCAGTAGCTGTCTTATCCTACTTCCTTCCCCCTTTTTGGCATCATCAATCATGGTGTATGGGATGTGACCTTCTCAGCAAGGCCTGAGACTGTGCAACGTCTCTAAGGACGTCTGTGTACTCATCCAATGTTTATCATGTTCAGCTTGGGCGACTTTGAGTACTTCAGCTTTAGCCGCCTCATTCTTCTTTAGGTAGGCCTCGACTAGCTTAATGGCTTCATTTTTGATTGCGAAGCCGACTTGAGCTTGTTCCACAAGTGCAGTGGCCACCATCTCAGAGAAAATCTGGGCTTGAGACTGCAGTACCTGCTGAAATTGCTGTGAAAGATCTATCCTCTATGCCTCGAGTGCGTTCCGGAGGATCTCGTCAGCATCCAGAACGAGTGGTGTACTGATCCTCTGTAACTTGGCAGTCAAGTCATTGAGCTTTTGCGTCTGAGCCTAAGTAGATTGGCTCTATTTGATATTCACGTCTTTGGCTAGAAGACAGAATGCTATACAGGCAACAATGAGCGCGGTTTAACCCCCGACTTCCCTTTCATTACTTCTTTCACGACGAGAGAACTGCGTCCGCATCAGTCGAAGTGGTGGAAGGCCCCCCCGAGTCAAAAGGAGAGCTTTTGTGCACCTCTCTACAAGAGATAGGATTCGGGATTTGAATTGGCTGAAGGAGAGTGAAGAGGCGGCTACTTTCCCAGCCCACGGGAAAGCCTCTTCTTTCTAGTCTACATCAAGTAGCAGCCCCACAATCAGAATCAAAGGTTATTGTGTCCTTGACGATTGAGGCTCTTATTGATAGTTGCTATTGAGGCGTCCTGTACATCTTCATCTTGATAACTAGATCTTCTGAGCTTTTCCTCACCGATTGGTGGGTTCTTGGGATGAGATGTAGATGACGCTGAGATGATTGCACCAGATGAAGTAGGTGGAGGTGGCGACTCATCATCATAATTGCCAGAAGATTTTCCCTAGGCAGATCCTCCCTGGTCTGCGTCCTAGGGTGATGATTTATCATCATGTTCAGTAACTGGCTAAGTCTGTGGCTTAGAGGGTTGTTCAGAGTCCCACTTCAGACTCAGTAGCATCAGCATGGCTGAAGGAAGGTCATCCATGGATGCGATATCGACTGGCTCTCCATAGCCGATTTCTTCTTTGAGTGTTTGCTCCTCACTCACTAGTACTGGGCCTGTTCTGAGGTCTATGGTCTCGTCTAAGATAGCCTAATCTAGGCATCTAAGATGTATCTGGACCCTAGCCCTTATGCAATATCTACTAGATCTGAGTGATTTAGTATCTTCAGGATCTGTTCAGTGATCTCTTCAGTAGCTCATAGCTGAGTCGTCACCACTGAAGTTGGCATTGAAGTAGAGACCTCAGTCTAAGGTAAGTCTGTGGGAAGATCTGACCGAGACTCCTCTGAATAGATCCTTTTGACTTTATCAGTCAGAGTGGCATCTTCTTTGCACATGTTCATGAGGAACAACTGTCGTCTCAGCTTTCTTCAACAGTTTCCTCTTCTTGTGCTGAGGTGGACGTAGATCCTTAGTGGAAGGTGCTGAAGATTTGTCATGAATTCCATGTCCAATAGATTTCTCAGCTGCTGCTCCGTTCTGAAATTTGATGGACTTCTTGTCGAACGAGAACGAATTAGCAAAGGCTACCCTTCCTGAGCAAAAATCTTCTATCATAATGGAGACCTTGCTACCATACAATAATTTGCCTTTAGGGAGTAGTTGAAGGGGAATCTTATTTTCATCTACAACGAATTTATGGTACTGAGCCTTGAGTTCAGTGATAAAGAATTCAGTCCAGTTTACTTGGACTCCATCCATGATAGCCATCATGATATGATTCCTGACTATGGATAACTGATCAAACAAGCCTGCTGAGCTTGTAATATATGATTGACTATGTAGGCCAATCCCCGATATTCAGGAAGCATCCGATTCTTCGGGAAAGCTGCCTTGAATACAATCTCTATTGCCACTGAAACGACATAAATATTTGTTTATAGAAGTTTTCGTCTTGCCGACTGGAGAGATCTCTTTGTTAGGGAGATTGAAGCTTCTGCTAAGGCATTCAACAACATCTAGATCAGCGATCTTCGTCTCCCATACAATATCTAAGACTTCCTTATGATAGGATATGTAGGAAATATCTTTAAGCTCATTGTCATTCTGTCTCAAGTTCATATAGAATTATGTTACTTCTTCTTGTTACTTCTTCTGAAGTTGCTTCTACACAAATAGTCGGATTGTGTGGAATTTCAATATTACTATTTAGTGATTGAAGTAGATCAGTAACAAAATGAGGGTCTACTAAGTCACCAGGTTCAGGGCATTCAGCTCAGGAATGTTAGTAGTTCCCCCTGAGAGTTATTATTCTCAGTAGAGTTCTCAGTTACCACATGGATTTCTTCATCGACCTGAGTTATCTGGGATTGATTATGTTCAGGAGTATCAATCGGTTCAGCTACATTGCTTAGTGGACGGTTCTAAAATTCTTCATCATCTGAATCATCATCCCAACTATGTTGGATCCTCTTTACATCGTCATTTATGTTTAGATCCTGTAGCCTACAATTGTCCTCTTCAGCATCTTGCTAAGAGCTTTGTTTCTTGTTCTTAGTAGCAAACTCATTAAATACAACATGATGGCTTTCCTCCACGTAAAGTATCCGGTATTAAAGACCCTGAAAGTTTTGCTGACCCTGGAGTATCCTAGAAATACTCATTGGTCTATCTTGCTATCAAAGACCTTAGCTGATCCTTTCCATTATTGTGGATAAAGGAAGAGCAACCAAAAATATGGAAATGCGAAATAGAAGGCGTTCTCCCTTTCCACAGTTCATAAGGTATCTTCATGTGTAGGTGAGTTTGTAATGAGCGATTCTGAGTGTAACACGCTGTATCAGTAGCTTCTGCCCAAAACTTAGATGGTAGACCTGAGTCTGCGAGTAACGTTCTTGCTGCTTTTTTAAGTGTTCTTTTGTTCCTTTCAGCAAGGCCGTTCTATTGAGGCATACGTGCCGCTGAGGTCTTTTGCTGGATCCCTTCAGCTTCACAGTACTCTTTCTGTTGGGATTTTGTATATTGGAAACAAATTTTATGCGTGTACAATGTGTTTTGTCCCTACCACTATTGTATTATCATATCTGATAAATATATATATTTGCACATGTAATCCTTTATCTTGTACAAAAGTTAGATTTGTGTAGTATGTAAGGTATCACAGAAGACTACACAAGTTGGTTGAACTGACAAGATATAAACAATTATCACCGTTGAGACAACTTCAGGATAAGTTGTCGCTTTAAGCTGCAGTTTAGATAAGAAGTGGCTTGTCTTTACTGGTACACTTAAGGTGGTGTATTGATGGATCACAGTGAGATGTGTTCTCCTAACTGACCTTAGTGGAGAACCAAGATCTCGGTGACTTAGCTGGTCTTAAGCTTGGTAAGACTTTAGCTGAGCGCATTTGGCTATTTATCACTTTGACCTACTATGGTGAACGTCATCGCGACCGGATCTTCGTAACTTGGGTGTTAGTAGTTATTTGTGGCTCAGGCTGGTTGTCTGTATCTTGCAACCGTATCCTAGTAAAATGGGTTGATAATATCCCCTGAGGAACTCGAAAGGATTAGCACACTAAACCCGACCGGTTGATTAAGTTCAGGTGTGTTAATAAGGTCGAGTGGTACTACTCGAGGAATATAATAAGATGTTAATTAATTTAAGCTGTCAGTAAGCTTAATTAATTAACAGATATTTCTATCTTAAATATGGAGATCGATTAAGTCTAAAATACAAGTCATTGCTCAATTTGGGATAAGGGGTAAATCAGCACAGATTATCTAGTGGAATGAATATGTGTTTATTAATTAATTTTGCTCTGGACTGAGCATAGATAATTAATTAATTTGAGGCCCTGCTTTATTTCTTGTATTAGATCCCTGATCTGGCCCAATTAGTTGCCTAGTTATTTATTGTCTCTCAGAAATCATTATTAATAGATTAATGTAATTTTACATTATTTAATAATATTATTTATCTGGAATTAATTGGTCAGGCCAATTAATTGATAAATATTAGTAGCCCAATGAATTAATTAATTATATTATGGGCTAATTATGTGGAAGTTCATTAGGAATATAATTAAATTGATGGGCTACAAATATTAATATTATATTGGCTTTTGAAGCATATATATATTAGTATTATGTTCATAAACAGAAAAAAACACACATAATACACACGCACGGCGTGAATTGTAGAGAGACGATAATATTTTTTTCTTCAGTTCTCTGACCACCCAGAGGAAGAAAAATGTCGTGACACAGATCAGAAGATCTGACATACGAGCAACAATCAGAGCTGCAACAACATACGTAGGAGGAAGGTATATCATTCTCACCTCCTATTTCTTTCAATTGGTATCAGAGCCTGGTTTAGGCTCTGATTGTTGCTGGTAGAAGCATGATTAGGGTTTATTTCCGTCGTTATCGGGCTAATTTCGTGTTTGGGGCGGTCTGCGAGCCATTGTTTTGACCCCGTTGTAACGTTTTTCTCGTGAGAAAATCCACGAGTAGTTTGTAGGACCTATTTGTTATGTGATTGTACTGTTTTTGTACTGTAATTGGTCCGGGAGGCACGAAAAATGAGACGAAGACGGAACCCAAATTTTCGCAGAAAACCCTAGTTTGCTAGGGTTCTGCCGCATCTTGCGGCGGCGATTCCCGGCGCATCCGGTGTCCGATCGAAGATCGGCTTGTACCTATGGATTCCTCGTCTCACAAGCTTCGCGTCGATAGGTCGTATGGGGTGATCTGACCCCGGATGCGACCGGAATAGACGTCGGAAGTTCGCTGCTCATAAATTTTTTTTTTCGGCGAATCGTTTCAAAATTGAGGCAAATTGATGGAAGATTTCGGCCGGAATCTGTTCATGGTGGCCGAAAATCGTCCAAGGATCATTACCCATCAATCAATTGAACGAAATCGAGGTTCGGAAAAGGGTAATTCGAGCGGCGGAGACGGCGGCGTCGAGCAGCGCGTTTCTTTCGCGATTGAAGCGATGGCGCCGGTCGTTCTTCACGCAGACGTCCGGGAGACGTCGGGAAAGCCGAATAGTTATTATGTCCAAATGTCAATTGCCCAAGATCTCCCTATAACAATAAGCCAAGAAATTGCCCACTGCTCACTATCGACTGGATTAATTATTCTCATAAGCTTAACCCAAGTGCGGCTGGCTGTGGAAGTATTGAACTTTAATAATGTAGGAGTATCGTTCGTGTGTAAGTCAGTAAGTGTGTATAAATTATGGAGTATTTATATTATTCAAGTTGGATTTTGACTAACATTTTATCTATGTTCATATGTTTAAATTAGGTATCAAGTGAAACATGAAAAACTAGACATTTATTTCCGTAAAAGAATTCAAGAGGCTAGTTCTGTCAATTCTAACACTGATGAGACTAGTTCTCTCAATTTGGGTAGTGTTCATAGTGCAAATGTCACGTAAGAAGATACAAATAGTGATTCTCTTGTTCCTCCTCCAACTAAATTTCGAAGAGTTGATGAGAGTAAAAACAATAATGGTGTTGAGCTCGATCATGACAAATGAAAGATGATATGAGATTATCCAATGGATATGTGAAATGAAATTCAATGGGATTATCTATTAAAGGGTCCCATCAACCGATTCCAACCGAAAGAATAGATAAATGAAACAAAAAGTTCCTCTCATCTTGGATCAAAGCACTTCCAGATTGGATGGAGTACTCTCCTAGTAAAGATACCTCATTTTTCTTAAAATGTTTTCTAATTGTAACAACGATTGGGAAATAAAAAGGAATAGAAACATTCAGATTAAAAAACAACTAGAAAAGCTGTCTTCTATCAAATTTTGTGGGAGACAGGAATTAGATAGGTCATGTATAATGTAACTGACATGTACTGATGTACGGATATGTATCATCAACTAGAAGAGCTAATTTCTTCGAGCAGTTGATGTTTGTTTCCAGTTCTCATCATTGTGCAGAACTCTTCATAATTAATTCGTCCATCCTGCAAACATATCAAGGCCATACAATTGGATTATGCATAAAATTGAATAACATAAAAAAAACAGTTTAAAACTCACATTATCCAAATCTACTTCAGCAATTATTTCTTTTATGGTTGCTGGATCGCCCAACCCGTGTTCTTGCAGAGCAGTTTCCAGTTCTTCTCTCGTAATGAACCTAGTGGCAGACGATCATTCAAGCATAATGTAACAGCAAAATCACAATATATGTATAAATGCTTACCCGCTATTATCTTTGTCGAAATATCGGAACGCTTTGTAAAGGTTTTCCTCTCTCTCTAATCGGTGTCTGTGCATGGTGGCCGATATGAACTCAATGTAGTCTATGGTTCCATTTCCATCAATGTCCGCCTGCAAATATGGTAATGATTAGAGTTTTTTGCAGGCAGAAAGCTTAAGGTTGGATGAAAGGGATTGTTGTTTTGTTTGTTACAGCATCCATGAGCTGCCTAAGTTGAGCCTCAGTCAGCTTTGATCCTAGTGTTGCTAAACCGGCTTTCAGTTCTTCAATAGTGATGGTGCCGCTTCTGTCAGTGTCCACATTTCTAAACATTGCTTTCAGCCCAAGAATCTCTTCTGAAGAAAGATTTTCTGCAATTACCTATACCACAAGATTCAACTCAGATTACAACACAACAGATCATCCCCACGCCAAATGAAATTTCAATCTACCTTGAGTGCCAGCTTTTTAAGCTTATTCATTGTTATGAATTGCTTCATCCTAGAGAGAACTACACTGTCTATTGGTTTATCAGATGCTTCCCCACCATCTCTAATCCACGGATGCTCTGATAAAGGTAGATTATCTAGGATCGGAAGTATAAGGTTTTCATAAACAAATAAATGAAGAATGGTTGTAAAGAAAGTGATACCGAGAATTTGAGCAGCAGTGATTCGCTTCTTTGGATCCTGCGTAAGCATTTTACGGACAAGGTCTTTGGCACTCTCCGATATTGATGGCCAAGGTATAGCTTCCAAATCCACATACCCTCTTAATATGGAATCAAATATGCCACGCTCAGTCCCTATAATCCATAAATGAGTAGAATTTTAATTAACATATGTTAGTCCAATTTAGATTTATTACCTCCCCAGAAAGGGGGTACACCGCTTAGTAGTATGTAGAGCATTACTCCGGCGCTCCAAATATCAACTTCCTTCCCATATTTGCGACGCAATATTTCAGGAGCCACATAGTAAGCGCTGCCAACCATATCGTCGTATGTCCTCCCTGCACCAACTCATAATCATTTCAACCATCACAATTACTTTGTGTATTGGACCAACATACTTAATTATCTTAAGCTAATCCAATAATACTGATTTTATTTTGGGTTAAGGAAGAGTATATAATTATTATTAAATTAAATGTCTACATATCATAAAGTACGTTTAATTTGTTAACCAAAAAAAAAAAAGAACAAATTTAAGAATAACATTTCTGATTAAGGATGAATTAGGTGATAGAATCTAACATTAACCATGTAATCATATTATGATAACAATGAGAATACAGGAGTGCGCGCCTGAACATTTGTTTTTATTCCTAAAATATTTAATGTGATTATATATTTAACTTTTAAAATTTGCGGCCCCATGATCATTATTGTATGTATGGTATGAGATTGTGCAATTAAAATTTGTGACATACATATATACCTTCCTCGATGAAGATGGAGAAGCCGAAATCCGTGGCTTTCAAGAGAGCATTGGGAGTGTTGTCAGACAGCAAGAAGTTCTCTGGCTTGAGATCGCGATGCATGACGCCCATAAAATGGCAAATCTGCAGAACACCAACAATGCTCCGGCAGATTCCGGCGGCGGCCCTCTCGCTGTAATGGCCCTTTGCAGTGATCCGGTCGAAGAGCTCCCCGCCGGCGCACAGCTCCATCACAAGATGCACAGACTCCTCATCCTCGTACGCCCCCTCGAACTCCACGATGTTGGGCTGCCCGCTCAGATGCTGCATGATCTGAATCTCTCTCCTCATATCCTCTCTGTCGCTCTTCGTCACCAGCTTCTTCTTCAATATCGACTTGCACGCGTACTGCTGACCCGTACCTGTGTCCGTGCAAAGATACGTGACCCCGAACTGCCCGCGCCCCAGCTCCTTGCCCAGGCTGTAGTGCGCCCTCACGTCCTCGTATGGATTCCCGAGGATGTAGTGGACGCCGTTAGCGGTCGCTTTTGTATGCTTCTGCTTGCTCACACAGGGCCCCATTGGAGGAATTAAGGAGGGGAACTATGAAGTTGAAAACACGGAGATCGATTTGAACTTGGAGATGGAATTTGAAGAGAATTTGGTAGCCCAAATAAAATAATATAAAAGTCGAAACACGATTAGAATGTGGTCAGAAGAATAATTAGCCAATTTCGTGAGTTGAATTAACGTTCATTGTCAATGCTACTGGTGGAGAACAGGAGGAGGGAGGAGACTAGATTAACTTAATAAGAATTGCATTAGCTAGGCCACCATTAACAGCAATTCCCACTTTTCTATTCTTAATATAAAATAGTATGTGAATAAGATGAGTGCGATTATTTTAATTAGATGAAGGCTATCAAAAAGTTAAGATTCATAATCCTAAAATCTTGACTAAAGATTATTTGATAGAGATTTAAAATTGATTATAATTATGGAGACGACGAAGGAATGGTACAGATAGCAACCTGGTGTCCACTTGAACTTTATCATATTATATGTGATTAAAGTTGGGGCCTATACTCCACTCTCATCTAATATTCAAACAACTGCAATTTTAACAAATAAAAAATTTAAATAAAATATAAAAAACGTGGAGGTTCTTTGAGTAGTGAAATGCACGTTCCTTTTTCACGAGTATTACGTGCAAGGAATTGTTTAAATTTCTTTGGTGAGACACAGTTAACATAGATATATCGTCATACTTCAGCTTGATATTACTTGTTTGTATAATCCATTCATGAAATTAGGATAGCCTTTAGCTAGATTTACCTCTCTTTGAACTATATTTATTTGTTACCCAATATTGAAACATAGGAATCCTTTAGTCCTTAACTCTATATGACATAAGAGCAAGCATAAGACTACATAAATTCTTTTTCGAGCCGTATATCACATCTTCAATGGCTTCCACCACCATCCAATCAAAATGATGATGTCCAACAAACCCACCAATATCCTAAATCTAACAACCAGAGACTATTTGCCGTGGAAAACTTCAAAATGGAAGCATAATAGCAAGTATAATCTTACTCATTTTTTTCTTCAGCCTTCTCTCTCCCTCTTATTGCTCTTTAGCTTTAACTGTATGACCCATCATTATTTTACCTGATGTGGTTTTGATTTTCTTTATTTTTCCTAATTGGACTTCCACAACAAGAATTTCACTGTTTACCGAACGTTTTTTCCATGGGCACTCAATTTACTGACGATTTGCCGATGGATATTTGGAGTCGGCTCAAGCATTGTCGGTAAGTATTACCGGAAAATATATCCATCTACAGATAATACCGACACAATGTTCGATCGACAAGTTGTCACTGACTGGTTAGTCGGCAAATGTTTACCGACGAAAAGGCGACAGAATATTTCATCGGCAGTTTTACCAACGCAGAGGGAGCAAGAGGGAAAGACCAAGAGGGAGAGAAAGAGAGCAAGAGGGTGAGATTAAGAGGGGGGGAGAGACCAACAGGGAATAACCAAGAGGGAGATGATAGGGAGCAAAAAGGAGAGACCAAGAGGGAGAGGGAGAGGGAGAGGGAGAGGGAGGGAGCAAGACGGAGGGACCAAGAGGGAGAGGGAGAGGGAGAGAGCAAAAGGGAGAGACCAAGAGGGAGAGAGAGAGAGACAAAATAATGCGATACTCTAACAGCGTAGTCGCCTAAAATCCGATAGCTATACAATGACCTCAGTTCATCAATGGTCAATGTTTTTTGGATTTTCATCAAAACCTTATCATAAAAATTATATCCCAACAGTTTCCCTCTTTCTGATGATGCCAAAACACTGACTAAGACACTCTATTAAAAGCATAAGATCACTTACAACTAATGGGGTCAAGTAATAAACCCAAAAGGTGCACTAAGTAAAACACAATCTCCCCCCAAGGCCGAATTCCATTGGCTCAACGATGGTTCGTGCTACTCTCTATCGATCATTCTAATGTTCCGCTAATCCTAAATGGGTTTTTGAAGGTGTAATAGTTCTAACAACTAGGAAATGCAAAGCAAATAAAGGTAAATGACTCAGGGTAAAGGATAGTGGATTTAGTGAGGGAGATGTGTAAGAATCTAGCCGTCACTATGGTCTAATGTCAATTCAATGGCACTTACATATGATAGCATAACTAATTTTTAGGGTTTGGGTCCTCGTTGCCTCTAGCAAGTGTGGTTTGGTCGTCTACGCCTTGCTATTTATGGTCAAATCCCTAACCGACATGATACCTAATTAGGCGCAGTACATCCTATATAAAAGATCAAGGGCCAACTAGAACCATCTAATTAACAAACCCAATTTCTTGGTGATTGCATCAAACATTCAAGAGAGCGGTAGGGGCGTCCGCTCACAACCGCTAAAACATCCCCATTCCTATTCGACCCAAATTAGTCATAATGGTTGCCAATCATCAAGATTCATAAGAGAATATATGATCAATGCACAAATGTAACCTAAAACATAGTCATACTTATAATCTCACAAGTACAAAAGAAAAGCAATAAAAACCATCGTTCAAGCTACATCCCCCCACTTGGGGATTAGCTACACATGAAAAGAGTAATAAACACATAAGAGTAGAGTTTACAATCCATAATCATCAATCTATATCCAAAATCGCTAGAAAATGGGGGAGATGGAGTTGAGCTTCCAAGGGTTGAGTGGATCTCTCATTTCTTCAAGCAATTCCCCTAGCAATCTTCCTTAATCTTCTTGGGTTTCTAGGGGAGAAGGTTTCCAAGGCAAATTGTGGAGTGAATCAGTGATATGAGATGAAAGGTTAATTGGGCCTTGGAAACTTTTTCTCTCAAGAAGATCAAGGAAGATTGCAAGGGGAGTTGCTCGAAGCAAGGGGAGATCCATTCAATCATTGGAAGCTTAAAGTAAGGATAAGCTACACAAAATAAGGAAAAAGCCCACAAAAGAAAGCCAAAACACACAAAAGGGCTAAGAAAACAAGGTCAAAAACCGAGTGATCAACTACTATGTGGTTAGAAAACAATAAGTTTTCGTTCATGATATATGAAATAAATAGTTAAAAACATAAACACATTGAGAGCCTGAACAAAGAGATATTTTCATCAAGATGATTAAGAAAGAGGTTCTTATATATATGATGATGCTAGAAATTACAAAGAACATATAAAGCTATTACAAGGAATAATAAAAAACCAGGTTCATTGCTTAACTTTTCTGAGCGTCTTTATGAACGAGGCCTTGGAAGCACCATAAGGTTGTATCCTATACTGAGCATGAATGATTTCTCTCAGTATCCAAATTTGTTCATCAAAATCATCTCGTTTGTTGGTCCAGAGATGAGCTTTCAAGTGTACGGGAGGGGAGGTGAATACACCTGAGTGCATATTTAAAATTCAAACGCGAAAGTCAGTGCTACTGAGTGTTGCTACTGAACTAGTCAATTGGCCAAATTAGCTTTCTAGATCTCGTGGGCAGAGTATCTGTCTTATCTTCTGACTTATTTCAATGAACAATATTTAGTATAAGATATGGTGTGCAGAAGTGTAGGCCTACAATATGTTCATCTCAGTTTGAAAACCCGTTTTATGCTGATTGATTAATGTCAGTTTTATGCAGTATGAACAGTAATCAATTCAATAGTACATCAACACAAGCAATTTTAAAGTGGTTCGGATACGCAAGATCATACGTCCACTGTCCTGAGCAAAGCAAGAGTTCTTGATTTCTTATACTAAGCAAGTCTCAGTCGATCTGTGCACTGGACATATACTCTAGTTATAGTCTTAGTGACTTTATAAGATTCAAACATAAGGTTTGATATTCTCCAACTATGAAGAAGTTCTTACAGTAAGAACAGTTCAGAAAGCTGAACTCCTTCGAGTTTTTCTAAGCTTATGATATTACAATAAGTTTGCTTATAGTAGAGAAGGGGAAATAATGAATCTCTAGAGTGAAGAACTAAGATGATCTCTCTGTAAGCAAGTTCTTTGTTGGGTTCGACTTTGAATTCGCTAGAGTGTATAAGAGCTTTAAATACTTTGATTCCCTCTTGTTGCTTGTTCTTCTCTGCATGAAGACTCCTCTCTATTTATAGTCTCGACGTATGAATAGAACCGTGGAGGGAGTCTAGACACGTGTCGAAAACGACAAGAAAAATGGTCATATCAATTTGAATGATACTGTAGAGATTTCCTCTTTTTCAGTCTATGAAGCAGCTTTATGGAAGAGTAGGTAGAGTGCTGTCAGCTTCTCATTGGTCAAGGTTAGAGAGTAGGTGAGTTTTGTTCAAACTCCAAGATCATGCTCGAGTTGACTTCCTCTGATTCCTCGGACCTTTTACTGAATCGTCCTCTACTGACATTCATCTGAGATGTTCAGTGCGAGGCTCAAATTCCTTTGCAGATTAAATTGGTTACAACATTCTCAATTGAGTTCCTGATGCTGAGTTCTTCTGGCTGAACGATAGATATTCTACTGAACCTATCAGCTACTGAACTCTAGCTAGCCTATTGAGTTCCTAACAATGTGAACTTAACTAAGCTATTACATTATATAAGGCTCATCATTCAACTAGGGGTTTTGGGATCTTCTAATCTTATCATACTGAATCTCATGCCCAATAATTTCCCCCTATTTGATGACGCCAAAACTTTTACATCAATTCTATCTATCAACACAATTTCCCTCTATAGCACAAGACTAAAGTCAATGAGATAGATCAACTGAGCACAAAGGGAAAAAACACATAAATAAGTAACATGTGTGTGTGTTCTGATCACTGAGGTGATTAGTAGTGTTGAAAGATAAAGACATAGCCAGTTGACAATGAGTAGTTGTCGAAGACCAAAAGAGATAGAATATCATAAATAATAGGAAGTTACAATTTCATGACATTCTATTCCATCTGAACTAAGACTATCAGAGCTAAGAGGAATTAACTGGATTTCCTAGATTGTTGCAGTCGCGTCTTGATGTCAGTAGATTTCTTCTTTGGAAGATCAAGACCATAGGCTCTGTAAAATCTGCTTTTAAGCTTCTTGATTTCTTCCACGTCTTGTAAGTCATTCATGCTCAGTCCTCTTCTTGCAATGGCAAATTTTATCTCATCCTCGATCTACTTAGTGCATAAGTTTCCTTCTAGCGTGCAAGGAGGAGGTATAGATATGTATTCATGTGCCTTAAGAGTATTACCTGACTGTTGGAGAGCGGTCAGGATTTCAGCATATACTTCAGGTTCATAGATCATCAAGAATTCTTTGAAGATACTGTTTGGATCTGTTTGCTCACTTACTGTCTTCCAGATAAAGTAACTATTGATGAAATCGACCTTGATCTACTCCAACTTTTGGTTGATCTTCCAGGCGACCCACTGGTCAGCCCTTGGGTAGATGATTCTCTTTATGTTGTTTCCCTGTTCCCTTCATCTGAAATATTTAGAAGTTGTCGGGACGCTCCTGTCTTTCTCAGGGATTCTCTCTCTCGCTTCCTTCTTAGTTCTCTGCCTGAGAGCCTCAAGATCTGCTAGTCTTATACGTTCTTTTGCAGCTTGAATTTGGCAAGCCTCAGCAGTAATATCCAAGCCTCTTTTGCTGGCATCCCATATCTCTTTCATTTTAGCTTCTTGTTTCTTAGATAATTCAGTAGTAGGGATGGTCTGCTGAGCTTCAGAGTCACTTGGTCCAGCTTACTTCGACTTAGAAGCTTCAGGCTTCTTCTCATTAGATTTGGATTTGGACGACTAAGCTCTAGATTGCCTGGGTATCACAGATCTTGTTCTGGTCGGCATTGGAGATCTGATCTGTATGCCTTTCTTCTTGGCTTTTGCCTTTCCCTCCTCTTGTTCCTGTAGTTCCTTAGCCAGCTTCTCATCGTAAGCAATTTGTTCATCTAGCGTCCGGAATTCCAGCTTCTTCGCCTTTGGAGGACTGGGGGAGCTAATGCTTTGCCTTTAGCAGCTGATCTGATGGGCTCTTCTTCAGTTAACTCTTCTAAGTACTTAGCCACTTCAGTCACTGCTTCTTCTGTGGGTTCACCTGACCCTTCCCCTTTTTCTTTCACTTCTTTTCTCTTCTCAACAATCTCCTCAGCCTTAATGAGGGTCAGTAGTTGTTTCTTCCTACTTCCTTCCCCCTTTTTGGCATCATCAACCTGAGTTGCCGATGCTGTGACCTTTTTACTAAGGCCAGATAGGGAGAGGCTGATAGTATTGAGCATGGCCTCAACATCTCTGAGGACATCAGTGTACTCATCCCAATGCTTACCATGCTCGGTCTGAGCTAGCTTGAGTACTTCAAATTTTGCAGCTTCAGTCCTTTTCAGGTATGCCCGACCATATCAGTGGCTTCTTTCTTGATGGCTTGGCTGGCGTTATATTGTTCCACAAGTGTTGTAGATACACCCTCAGTGGTTAACTTATTATGATCTTCGACGGCCTTGAGGACTTGATTCAATGCAGTGGCCATTTTATCAGTAAATGTACTGGCCAGGATTTGCTAAAACTGAGTGTTCAGATCAGTCCTCTGTGCTTCAAGTATGCGGCGGAGGATCTCATCAGTATCAGAACATGTAGGAGTACTGGCCCTCTGCACTTCAGCAGTCATGTCACCCAACTTCTAGGTCTGAGCCTCAGTAAATTGGCTCCATTTTGAGTTCACGTCTTTGGTGAGAAGACGAATCTTGCGACCCTGACACTTTAGGCACTTATTTATTGCCGCCACGGATACATCTTTCATCTCAGCAGCCTAATAAATAGATTATTTTGGTTGCGTCTGAGATGTAGATGGTGCAGAGATAACAACACCTGATGAAGGCGGTGGAGGTGGTGAGTCATCTTCTCTGGGAGATTTTCCCTAAGTAGATCCTCCCTGGTCAGCATCCTTGGGCGACTCGTTGTTATCTGAGTCGAGGTGAGTCTGGGGCTGAGTAGAATGTTTAGTAGTGCCCCTGACTCAGGAGTAGGAGCATCACTGAGCTCAGATCATCCATAGACGTTATATTTGCTGCCTCTCCATGGCCAGTCTCTTCTTTCAACATCTGCTCTTCCTGCATCACTATAGGGACATTCCTAGAGTCGATGGTCTCATCCAGAATATCACACACGAGGAATCTGAGATGCATTTGGACCCTAGCCCTGACTGCGATATCCACTACATCAGAATGATCTAGGATTTCGGGTATCTATTCAACAGCTCTGATTTGAGCTATTAGTACTGAGGAAGGAACTGAAGTGGAGACCTCAACCTGAGGTAAGTCAGTAGGTATATCCGACTAAGTCTCCGCTGAGTGTATCCTCCTGACTTTATCAATCACAGTCACGTCCTCCTTACCGGACTCTGAATCCTGAATAGATGCATACTCAGGAATGGTAACAGAAGGTTCAGGCGTCTCTGTAATTTCCTTTTCTTTTGCTGAGTCGGACGGAGGTCCTGAGTGGACGGGGCTGGACGCTTGTCATGAATACGACACCTGATTGACTTCTCAGCAACTACCGCGTTAAGGAACTTAATGTTCTTTTTATCAAAAGAATACGCGTCAGCAAAGGCTACCCTTTCCTTGGCAGAAATCCTCGATTAGGATTGATACCTTGCTTCCATAAGGAGCTTTCCTTTCGAAATTAGCTGGATGGAGGTCTTGTCTTCTCTATACACGAATTTCTGGAACTGAGCCTTGAATTCAGTCAAGAAGAACTCAGTCTTGTTGATCGATGTCTCCTTTTATCTGATAAGAGAAATCCCCTCGTTGGGCAGATCGAAGCTCCGACAAATGCAGTCGGCAACATCTATGTCGGCAATTTTTGCTTCCCAAATGTTGCTACTCGTTTCTTGCTGGTAGGAGATGCAAGACATGTCCTGAAGGTCTTCGTTCTGACGAAGATTCATATAAAATTATGTGACTTATCTGGGGAGACAAAGATGTGGAGCCCTAGATTACATGGACTAAAGGCTGGTGGACTGAAGGGCGTCAAAATTCGGTATCTTGCAGTCGACAACGCATGAACGGAACGCGAGTACTGGCTCGAACCAGACTCTCTTATGGAGAATGATCTCCTCTATATCAGACGGGATCAAGACCTCGTTACTCGGGGAACTCGCCATTTAGATGTACTGAATCTGCAAAGTAAGTGTAAGCACTTGAAAATAGTGCAAGTTAGTTACTGGCAGATACAGTTTAAGAGATTTACCAAAGATATAATGCTATGAAGGTAGTAGATTTTAATGTGGTTAGGTTGTAGAGCACTAAAAAAGGTTCGATAATGGCAAAAAATGTAACTTCAGATTATTGATACATGTATATATATCTCATATGAATATGAACGGTTTATTCAGCATGCGGTTGAGATTAAATTGAATTTGAAACATGGACGGCTCAAGTTAAATTTTATAAGAAGTTATGATTACTTTGCCCTCTATAATATCGACCTACGTATCTATCATCTAAAAGGTAAGGTGAGATGACATGCATTTAATGTGTCGCAGTCAGTGAAGGAAATTAAAGGGGAAGAATCGATTACCTTCCTCCTTCGTATGTTGTTGCAGCTCTGATTGTTGCTCGTGTGTCAAATCTTCTGATCTGTCTCCGGGCCTTTTTCCCCCTCTGGGTGGTCAGAGAACTGAAGAAAATTAAAAATATTGTCCCTCTCAACTCACGTCGTGCGTGTATAATTTTATGTATGTGTGTTATACTGTTTATGAACAGAATACTAATATATATAGGCTTCAAAAGCCAATATAATATTAATATATTTGTAGCCCGTTAATTTAATTATATTTCTAATGGGCTTCCACATAATTAGCCCATAATATAATTAATTAACCCACTGGGCTACTAATATTTATCAATTAATTGGCCCAGCCAATTAATTCCAGATAAATAACATTATTAAATAATGTAAAAATATATTAATCCATTAATAATGATTTCTGAGAGACAATAAATAACTAAGCAACTAATTGGGCCAGATCAAGGATCTAATACAAGAAATAAAGTCGGGCCTCAAATTAATTAATTCCACTAGAGAATCCGTGCGGACTTACCCCTTTATCCCAAATTGAGCAAGGGCTTGTATTTTAGACTTAATCGATCTCCGTATTTAAGATAGAAATATCCGTTAAGTAATTAAGCTCACTGAAAGCTTAAATTAATTTACATCTTATTATATTCCTAAGTAGTACCACTCGACCTTATTAACACACTTGAACTTAATCAACCGGCCGGGTTTAGTGTGCTAATCCTTACGAGTTCCTCATGGGATATTATCAACCCATTTTACTAGGATACGGTTGCATGATACAGACAACCAACCTGAGCTACAAATAACTACTAAAAACCAAGATATGTAGATCCGGTCGCGATGACGTTCACCATAGTAGGTCAAAGTGATAGATAGCCAAATGCGCTCAGCTGAAGTCTTACCAAGTTTCAGACCAGCTATGTAACCAAGATCTTGGTTCTACACTAAGGTCAGTTAAGAGAACACATCTCATTGTGATCCATCAATACACCACCTTAAGTGTACCAGTAAAGACAAGCAGCCAAGACAAGCCACTTCTTATATAAACTGCAGCTTAAAGCGACAACTTATCCTTAAGTTGTCTCAGCTGTGATAACTATTTATATCTTGTTAGTTCAACCAATTTGTGTAGTCTTCTGTGATACCCGACACACTACACAAATCTAAGTTTTATACAAGATAAAGGATAACATGTGCAAATATATATATATATTTATCAGATAGGAGAATAAAATAGTGGTAAGGACAAAAAACACATTGTATACAAGCATAAAAAAAACTGCTTCCAGTATATGAAATCCCAACAACTCTCCCACTTATACTAAAGAAAACTTTTAGTATACAATGTGTCATGTTCTAGATATAAAGTAGTACTTAGCTATATATTCTATCTACCACTCTTCTCCCACTTATACAAAAGTTTCTGCAGTTCTAAGTGGGGGGCATCTCTACCACTCCTAAGCCACGAACATGCTTCTCATAAGCCGGAATTGGTAAGCTCTTTGTGAATGGATCAGCTAGGTTGTCTTCAGTTCCGATCTTTTCAATGAGTACGTCGCCTCGATTTACGAATTCTCGTATAATGTGGTACTTCCTGTCTATGTGTTTAGATACCTTGTGAGATCTAGGTTCCTTAGAATTTGTCACTGCACCCGCATTATCACCTTAGGCAAATTCTAAACAATATCAAGATCCAAGAGGAAATTCTTGAGCCAAACTGCCTCTTTCGAAGCTTCTGAAGCAGCCACATACTCTGCTTCCATGGTTGAGTCCGCAATGTATTTCTGCTTTGCACTCCTCCATGAAATGGCTCCACCTCCCAGGGAAAACACGTAACCTGAGGTCGACTTGTTCTCGTCTCTGTCAGCCTGGAAATCCGAGTCCGTATAACCCAAAGGCACTAGACTGTCTGATTATTTTTTTGACCGCAGTCCAGTGCGCTTGTCCAGGATTAGACAGGTATCTTGAGACCATGCCTACAGCATATGAGATATATGGTCTCGTACAAAGCATTGCATACATGAGACTACCGATACTGGAAGCATATGGTACTAGCATCATACTTTCTATCTCTTCAGGTGTTTTAGGGCATTGATTCTTAAATAGAAAAATGCCATGTTTGAAAGGTATTGAACCTCTCTTGGCATTTTGCATGCTGAAACGAGCAATAACAATATCAATGTAAGACGCTTGTGACAAGCTTAACATCCTTTTCTGGCGATCTCGGATAACCTTGATCCCAAGGATGTAAGCAGCTTCACCTAAGTCCTTCATTTGAAACTGCTCGGATAACCATGTCTTTACATCTGATAACACTTCAACATTGTTGCCAATGAGAAGGATGTCATCTACGTAAAGTGCAAGAAACATAACTGATCCGTTAACACGGATACGGTACACGCACACCTTGTTAGGACATGATATAAAACCATAGGATTTGACTACCTCGTCAAAACGTTGGTGCCATAACCAGGAAGCTTGGTTAAGTCCATAAATAGACTTCTTAAGCTTCCAAACTAGATGCTCTTTACCCTCCTTCACATAACCATCTGGTTGTTTCATATAGATGTCTCTACCTTTTTCAAGGTGACTGTTTAGGAATGCGGTCTTGACATCCATTTACCAGATCTCTAGGTTCATATGAGTTGCTATGGCAAGGAGAATCCTAATAGACTTGATCATTGCTACGGGCGAGAAGGTCTCTTAATAATCGATACCTTCTTTCTGGGTAAAACCTTTCGCCACTAGCCTGGCCTTAAATGCCATGATCTCTTCATTCGATCCTCTCTTTCTCTTGTATACCCACTTACTACCAATAGCCTTGCAGCCCTCAGGTAGTTCAGTGATCTCGTATACATCCATATCATTTATGGACTTAAATTATGAGTCCATGGCGATTCGCCATGAATCTGCATCTACATCTCCCACTGCTTCGTTGTAAGTCCAGGGATCCATGGAGTCTTGTTCATCTGCCGGGAGATGGTCAGACGTCTCCCCAATGAACATATACCGATCAGGTGTAAATATCACCCTCCCACTATGCCGAAGAGTGTCAGGAGCTGTGTTAATAGATTGTGCAGTTGCTCGTGGAGCTCTATCTTGCACAATTGGCTCTGTGAGTGGATCTCGATCACCTTGTAATTCCTCAAGGATTATCTCGACTTGAGACTTGTGATTCCTAATATAATCCTCCTCTAAAAACCGAGCGTTGGTTCTGACAACGATCTTTTGTTCTTTAGGATCATAAGAATAACCACCCTTCGTTTCCTTCAGATATCCTATAAACAACATAACCTCTGAACGTGGATCCAACTTGTCGGCCTGTTTATTCAACACATAAGCAGGACACCCCCAAATCTTTATGTGATGCATACTGGGCTTGTGCCCCCTCCACAATTCGACTAGAGTCGTGTGCCGACTTGGATGGCACACGGTTTAGCAAGTATGCTGCAGTCTCTAGGGCATATCCCCAAAAGGAAACTGGCAAAGTTGCATAACTCATCATGGACCGAACCATCTCTAAGAGAGTTCGGTTCCTTCTCTTTGACACACCATTCTGTTGAGGTGTGCCCGGTGCTGTCAGTTGGGATGTAATCCCACATTCTGTCAAGTAGTCCTTGAACTCATTAGATAGGTATTCCCCACCACGATCAGATCGCAGTGTTTTGATTTCTTTACCTAACTTCTTCTCCTTGAATTCCTTAAAGGTTTCAAAACAATCCGACTTGTGGCGAAGAAGGTAAACATAGCCATACCTCGAGTAATCATCAATAAATGTGAAGAAGTACTCATACCCTCCACGAGCTTGTGTAGACATAGGCACACACAAGTCAGATTGTATCAAACTTAATGCTTCTGTGGCTCTATAACCCTTTGCGTTAAAAGTTTTAGTCACCGTCTTACCTTCCAAGTAGGATTCACATGTTGGAAATGGTTCAACTGGGAGAGACTCTAATGATCCATATTTCACTAACCTTTGGATCCTATTTAGATTGATGTGACCTAGTCTTAAGTGCCATAGATAAGTTTGGTTTACCTTAGAAGATTCTTTCCTCTTCTTAGGATTTGATGATGAGGAAGCAACATTAACAGATGTACATAGATTAGACGTAATAGTATATAGAGATCCATTTAAAAGCCCATTGCAGATAAGATCTTTCCCTTTCGAAATTGAAATTTGATCATCAAAATAGATCTATAACCATCCACAATAAAAAGTTTTGAAACAGAAATAATGTTTCGCCTAAACTCAGGCACCAATAAAACATCTCTCAATACTAAACTAGAGTCTAAAACAGATAAATGTAAATCTCCTATGGCAACAGCTGGAACTCGCGATCCATTGCCCATGGAAACCACCACCTCGCCATAAGCCAGAACCCTTTTCTGCAAAAACCCCTGCAAGGTTTAACAAACATGGTCAGTTGCTCCGGAATCTACTACCCATTCATGGGTAGATGCGGAAACAAGAACAATTTCAGTTACTAAGGCGATGCATGTACCTTTCTATTTTGCCTTGAAGTCGGGACATTCAGTCTTCCAATGTCCAACCTTACCACACTTGAAACACTTCCCCTTAGGTTTTTGAACCCCTCCGGTAGGTTCTAACTTCGTGCTCCCACTATTCTTCTTGACATTCGCAGCCTTCTTGCCCTTTTTTTGGAATCCACCTTTCGGAGGGTTCCTTGAGCTGCTAGTAGTGTTCAAGATTTGGGTTCCCTTACCTTTAGTCTGACCCATGATTCCTTCTGCAGTAATTAACTCACTCGAAAGTTCATTTAGAGTGTAGCTCTTCTTTGACATCACTACATTTAGGCGGAAATTCTCATATGACTTAGGTAGTGAATGCAGAATGATATCTATCTTGATGCCAAGATCTAAGACACCACCAACATTTGCAAGTCAATCTAGCAGCTCGATCATATATAAAACATGATCCTGCACGGATGCACCTTCAGCCATTTTGCAGGTAGTAACCTGCCTTAAGAGATGAAATCTCTTAGATCTATCGGTCTCACCGCATGGGGCGTATTTTCATACTGTGAAGCAAGAGAATCAACCATAGTGGATAGTATGAAAAAACGAGTCTTGTCATTATCCTCTACCCACTTTTCAGATTCCCTTATCTGCTCCTCAGTCGCCCCTTCTTCGAAGAGTTCAGGCTCTGGGGTACTGAGAACATACAAGATTTTCTCATTTTGGAACATTAGTGTAAGGTTTCTCCTCCACTCTTCTATACTTGGTAAGACCCTTTACGGGTCGGCTCATAAGACCGTTAACAACAGCTTGAACAGACATATCTGAAAAATATTTAAAAATAAAGCATGTAAGAAAATTTAAATTTGCACATAATTTGTAATTAATAATCATTATAGCCTTTTGTAAAAACAATGATATTAAAAACCTCGACAGCTCTAGGAATTCCACTAGCAAGCCACACAGGTGGACGTTTACTAGCGTAATCATAAACCAAGTTATTTACCTAGCTCTTTTATTCTAATCCACGTCTAGGTTCTTAAGACGAATGTAATTAATAGTCCAATATTTTGGACCATGTTACTATTAAAACGCGGGAATGGACTTCGAGGGAAGTGAATTGTACCAGCAGTGACATCCAAGCATTGACCATTTATTTGACCAAAATAGAATCAAATTCTCAAAATTGACATACTTACTCGAACCATCCCGCATTCAATTTGATCTAATTAGCCATCATATTTAATTATTATCTTCTAGAGTACTTGTGTTTACTAGGCACGCAGCCACACAGGTGGACGTTTACGACTTCGTTCCCACTACTCAATAATAATTAAATATTATTTTGAAAACTCATCTCACAAAACTTGTAGCTCAAAGATGCAAGCAAGCCACACAGGTGGACGTTTACTCACATAATCTTACTACTTTTGTGTAGAGTCCAATTAATGGAGGTCCGATTAAGTGTTTAATATCCAAATTAATGAAGTCTAATTAAATATTTAATTTAAAGTTGCTTAGTCTTTTTTATTCAAAAGGTTTGTTACGAATCATGCATCATCACATAATTCCTAAAGCATGCAATTTCTAAACGCACATAATAAAATGTGCTCGAGACAATTAAAACATGCTTAATAACGACATCAATCCTATTTACATGCTTTTCTAAGCACAATTAATCACATAATCGCATGCTAAAGCATAATAATAAATAAATGCGCAAATATGAAATTTAAGAACGTCGTTATCGGGCTTTAAAACACGTAATTCCTAACTATTACATAGTCCGATCAAAATACAGCTCTTCGATCTTCAAAATCTTCGAACCTGGAAGCTGCATCGAAAACTACTTCAGTGCCATGTCAGCACTGCCACGTGTCGGAAACGTGGCAGACACGTCAGTTAGGGCTGACGTCAGCTGCCACATCAGCGTCTTCAACCTCCAGCAGACCACCGCCGTTCAAGCCGGTTCTCTGTCGACCGCCAGTACCCAGGGACGCGCCGGACGACGGTGAACAAGGAGCCGCCGTCCACGCTGCGCACCGCCGCCTGGAGACACGACGCAGCGGCGCTGAAGTGAGCGGTTGCGCGCTGTCTGCGCATCGCGCCAGCGGACGCTGCCGCCGCCTTCCACCGCTGCGTCTATCCTCTTCCGGCCTTCCTCTCATCGTCTATACCTCTGGACTGTATTGATCTGCCCATATTTGTTGCCGCTGCGACGGGAATCAAGCGGATTTCGCATCCCGTCGCCCGCGAGTTTTACTGCTTGAAATTCGTCCTCTCCGAACCACGATTCAATCAATTGAAAGATGGAAAATGTAATTGGAACACTCACGAACACCGTGTAATGGATTCCGGTCGAGATTAGTTCCTCAATTTCCCGAATTTCAAATGATTCGTCGGAACAAATTCATGACGAGAAGCAAAGTTCAGACGTCAGTTCCGATCGCATCCTGGATCGGAAGACCACTTACTACCTATCAACGTGAAGCTCATAAGACGAGGAATCTATAGGTTCAAGCCGATCATCGATCAAACACCGGACGCGCCGGGAATCGCCGCCCCAAAGTGCGGCTGAACCCTAGAAAACTAGGGTTTTCAGCAAAAAATAGGGTTTCATCTTCGTCTCATTTTTCGTGCCTACTCGGACCATAATACAGTACAAAAATAGTACAATCACATAACAAATAGGTCATATCAACTACTCGTGGATTTTCTCACGAGATAAACGTTACAACGAGGTCAAAACAGTGGCTCGCAGGCCGCCCCAAAACGAAATTACCCCAATAACGACGGAAATAAACTCTAATCATGCTCCTAACATCAACAATCAGAGCCTAAACTTGGCTCTGATACCAATTGAAGGAAATTAAAGGGGAAAAATCGATTACCTTCCTCCTTCGTATGTTGTTGCAGCTCTGATTGTTGCTCGTGTGTCAGATCTTCTGATCTGTGTCCCGGCTTTTTTCTTCCTCTAGTTGGTCAGAGAACTGAAGAAAATAAGATTTATGTCTCTCTCTCAAAAACGCGTGCGTTAAAGTAAAGTATATGTATCCGCCATTTTGCACGTTTTCATTAAAAACACGACATTCCATATTCTGACTGTTGGAATTTTATATACTGGAAGCAGCTTTTTTTATGCTTGTATACTATGTGTTTTGTCCCTACCACTATTTTATTCTCCTATCTGATAAATATATATATATATATTTGCACATGTTATCCTTTATCTTGTATAAAAGTTAGATTTGTGTAGTGTGTCGGGTATCACAAAAGACAACACAAATTGGTTGAACTGACAAGATATAATTAGTTATCACAGCTGAGACAACATAAGGATAAGTTGTCGGTTTAAGCTGCAGTTTAGATAAGAAGTGGCTTGTCTTGGCTACTTGTCTTTACTGGTACACTTAAGGTGGTGTATTGATGGATCACAGTGAGATGTGTTCTCCTAACTGACCTTAGTGGAGAACCAAGATCTCGATGACTTAGCTGGTCTTAAGCTTGGTAAGACTTTAGCTGAGCGCATTTTGGCTATCTATCACTTTGACCTACTATGGTGAACATCATCGCGACCGGATCTACGTATCTTTGGTTTTAGTAGTTCTTTGTGGCTCGGGCTGGTTATCTGTATCTTGCAACCGTATCCTAGTAAAATGGGTTGATAATATCCCATGAGGAACTCGAAAGGATTAGCACACTAAACACGGCCGGTTGATTAAGTTCAGGTGTGTTAATAAGGTCGAGTGGTACTACTCAGGAATATAAGATGTTAATTAATTTAAGCTGTCAGTGAGCTTAATTAATTAACGGATATTTCTATCTTAAATACGGAGATCGATTAAGTCCAAAATACAAGTCCTTGCTCAAATTGGGATAAAGGGGTAGGTCAGCACAGATTCTCTAGTGGAATGAATCTGTGTTTATTAATTAACTTTGCTCTGGGCTGAGCATAGATAATTAATTAATTTGAGGCCCTGCTTTATTTCTTGTATTAGATCCCTGATCTGACCCAATTAGTTGCCTAGTTATTTATTGTCTCTCAGAAATCATTATTAATAGATTAATGTGATTTTTACATTATTTAATAATGTTATTTATCTGGAATTAATTGGTTGTGCCAATTAATTGATAAATATTAGTAGCTCAGTAGATTAATTAATTATATTATGGGCTAATTATGTGGAAGTCCATTAGAAATATAATTAAATTAATGGGCTACAAATATATTTGTTGGTCCCGAGAGCACGTTCAGGTGTAGAGGGGCGGGGGGTGAATACATCTGAAACCGGTTTTCTCAACTTAAACACGAACAGTTCTTTTCAGGATGATGTCGTACTGAACGAGTTCAGCAGACCAGATAAGCTGTTCTGAATCGTGTTGGCAGAGTGACTGACTCTACTGAGACCTGCTAGCTGACTGAGTGTCAGAATTCAGTATCTTGCAGATAAAGTTCACTGGTGCAGAATAGTGTAGGCCCAATTCAGTTGAGTTAGAAAACATTTTTATCAAAACAGTTTCAGTTGATTAGTGCAATCTATTAAGTTTGCTGAAACTCAGTTGAATGATTTAAAGAATGTTTTTCAGTATGAACAGTAAATCAATGCAACAATTAAGAACAGAACACACGACACATATTTTTAAAGTGGTTTCGGACACAAAAATTCTACGTTCACTCTCCCGAAAGATCAGGAGACTATTTATTATACTGAGGTAGTCTCATTTGGTTTGTACGCTGGACAAACACTGGTCAGTTTACACGGTTATCAAACTGAGTGTTTGAAAAACTCTCCAACTATGAAGGAGTCCTTTACAATAAGGATCAGTTCAAAGATGAACTCCTTCGTCTAAGCTATGGATATATGCTATTGAGCTTAGGTTAGAGGGATAGGGAACAAGGAGGTGGCTTCTAGAACGACGAACAACTGAATATAGCGTTAGGTTCGTGTATCGTCGTTTGGATACTAGAGGTTGTATGAAACAGTTAAGCTTGGTTCCCTATGAGCTAGAATGTAGTCTTTCACCGGAGATAGATTCTTCAAACTTCTTGCGGAAGACTTAGGCTTTTCGGATTAGCTCGTTTGAATGCTCTGTGTGTTCTCTCGTGTATGCGTAGGTTCGGTTGTGTTCGTTCGTATTCATGAGTATTCGTGAGCT
This sequence comes from Lavandula angustifolia, assembly GCA_028984105.1. Classification (NCBI taxonomy): domain Eukaryota; kingdom Viridiplantae; phylum Streptophyta; class Magnoliopsida; order Lamiales; family Lamiaceae; genus Lavandula; species Lavandula angustifolia. The sequence continues at coordinate 10,215,788 of CM054818.1, read as the reverse complement.
TCAAATTTCAATTTATCCCTCTATTTATAGAGAAGAGATTAGGATAGATCCGTTGGAGACGACGATCCTTTTTCTCTCTCTTTTGGGTAGCTAACGGCTCTTTTGAAGTTTGGTGGCAGTGTCCTTTCCCTCCTTTTCTGGAAAGTTGTTGACTTGCAGCTTTAAGTAGATATAGATTACGTGTCTGCTTGTCATTGGTCGAGGTTCAGAAAGTGGTTGAGACAGAACAGACTTCAAGGAGATCTGAAGCTGACTTCTCACTTCCTCGTATTGACTCTGTTGAAAAGTGACTTCAAAGATTCTGACAGTCAGAAGACTGTCTGGCCGTTGCTGAGTCTGATCTCTGATTCAGTAGCATTCTCCTGCTGAATTGGCTCTACTGAAGATCAGCACTGAGTACAGTGAACTACTCCTGCTGAGTTCAGTTCCACTGACTCCTTTCAGTTTACTGCTCCTGCTGAGTCCAGTATTACTGAGTCTTCTACTTCTGGTGCTGAGGTGGGTAATCTACTGAGTGCCTGAGCCAGAGCAGAGGGTCTGCTTAGTCTGAAACCTCAGAGACAACAAAAATACAACGTAATGGTTCACCAATCAATATAGGGTTTTGGGATCTTCAAATCTTCATAAATCCATTCAGAGCACAGGGCTACTGACTGTGTAACAGCATAGAAGACTGAATCATTTCCCACTATTATCGACACTGCTGAGGATAGAATCATCACCCAACATTTTCCCTCTATTTGATGATGCCAAAACCTAATAGCTATCAACTAAAAAAACAACCTAACACTATGACTTATCAGAAACAGAGCTCCTTACAAGTATTACAAGTAGGATCAGTGGAGTTGTTCTTCAAGTCCTAGACTACTGAGGGGATCAGGGCAGAAAGTCAGAATAAATACAGAGTCTGAGCAACAATTTCCCCTTGTCTGAGGGGATTATGTGCGTTTAGAAATTGCATGCTTTAGGAATTATGTGATGATGCATGATTCGTAGCAAACCTTTTGAATAAAAAGACTAAGCAATTTTAAATTAAATGTTTAATTAGATTCCATTAATTTGGATATTAAACACTTAATCGGACCTCCATTAATTGGACTCTACAAGAAAGTAGTAAGATTATGTGAGTAAACGTCCACCTGCGTGGCTTGCTTGCATTTTTGAGCTACCAATTTTGTGAGATGAGTTTTCCGAACAATATTTGATTATTATTGAGTAGTGGGAGCGAAGTCGTAAACGTCCACCTGCGTGGCTTGCGTGCCTAGTAAACACAAGTACTCTAGAAGATAATAATTAAATAGGATGGCTAATTAGATCAAATTGAATGCGGCATGGTTCGTGTAAGTATGTTAATTTCGAGAATTTGATTCTATTTTGGTCAAATAAATGGTCAATGTTTAGATGTCACCGTGGGTACAATTCACTTCCCTCAAAGTCCCTTCCCGCGTTTTAATAGTGACATGGTCCAAAATATTGGACTATTAATTACATTCGTCTTAAGAACCTAGACGTGGATTAGAATAAAAGAGCTAGGTAAATAGCTTGGTTTAAGGTTACGCTAGTAAACGTCCACCTACGTGGCTTGCTAGTGGAATTCCTAGAGTTGTTCGAGATTTTTAATATCATTGTTTTTACAAAAGGTTACAATGATTATTAATTATGAATTATTTGCAAATATTAATTTCATACATGCTTTTAAATTATATTTTTGAGATAAGTATGTTCGAATATTTTATTTTTCGAGTTCCTAAATAGTCTCACCAACCAAACCCTAACGGGTTTAACAATTTTAAATAATTTCATAGAGTGGAAGAGATATCTTACCTTCCCAATAAATGCTCTGCAAAGGTCTTATAAGAACTTCTGTTTTAGGACCGCTATGTCTAAGAACGAGTCTACTATAAATAAGTTACTCAAATCTTTGGTAACGGTCAAAGAAGTTATAGGAAAGGGCAAGAGTGATATCCCTAGTAGTTCAAGGAATCCTCCAAAAGGCGGAAACCAGAAAAGAGCAGCAAGGGTGGTCAATTCAAGAAGAGCAGTGGGAGTAAGAAGACGGTCCTTACCGGTGACATGTGAATGTCAAATAAGAAAGGAAGGTTCTTCAAGAGTGGTAAGAAAGGACACTGGAATAATTATAATCCAGATGTCAAGGCAAAACAGAAAGAGACGCGAGTCGCTCTAGTAACTGAAACTGTTCTGGTTTCCTCTTCTACCCACGAATGGGTAGTAGATTCGGGGTCAACTGGTCATGTTTGTTACACCTTGCAAGGCTTCTTGCAGAAAAGGCAATTGAGCAATGGCGAGGTGGTAGTCTCAATGGGCAATGGATCGAAAGTTCATGCAATTGCCATTGGAGATTTACATCTATCTTTTGATAGTTCTGTTTTAGTATTTAAAGAAGTTGAATATGTGCCTGAGTTTAGGAGAAACATTATTTATGTTTCAAAACTCTGCACCATGGATGGTTATAGATCAAGTTTTGATGGTGAAGTTTCTATCATGAAAGACAATGATTTTATCTGTGGTGGACTATTAAACGGATATTTATATACTATTATTTGTAAACCGCGTAGTTCTGTTAATATTGTTTCCTCATCATCAAATCCTAAAAAGAGGAAAGAGTCTTCTAAGGTAATCCAAACTTAGATGTGGCACTTAAGACTAGGTCACATCAATCTTAACAACACTCAAAGGTTGGTGGAATATGGATCATTGGAGTCTCTCCAAGTTGAACCATTTCCAACTTGCGAAACCTGTTTGGAAGGAAAGATAATGACTAGGCCTTTGAAGGCAAAGGGTTATAAAGCCACATAAGTATTAAGTTTGATACATTCTAACTTGTGTGGGTCTATGTCTACACAAGCTCGTGGAGGGTATGAGTACTTCGTCACATTTACTGACGATTACTCGAGGTATGCATATGTTTACCTTCTTCGCTACAAGTTGGATTGCTTTGAAACTTTTAAGGAATTCAAGGCAAAAGTGGAGAAGAAGCTTGGTAAAGAAATCAAAACACTACAATATTATCGTGGTAGGGAATATCTATCCAACGAGTTCAAGGACTACTTGACAGAATGTGGGATTACATCCCAGCTGACAGCACCGGGCACGCCTCAGCAGAATGGTGTGTTAGAGAGAAGGAACCCGAAGTCTCTTAGAGATGGTTCGGTCGATGATGAGTTATGCAACTTTGCCAGTTTGCTTTTGGGGATATGCCCTAGAGACTGTAGCATACTTGTTGAACTGTGTGCCTTCCAAGTCGGTACAAAAGATCCCTTTCGAGTTGTGGAGCAGGCACAAACCCACTTGAACAGGCAGGCCGACAAATTGGGGTTATCCTGCTTATGCACCACTTAAGGATTTGTGGTTATCCTGCTTATGTGCTAAATAGGCAGGTCGACAAATTGGAATCACGTTCAGAAGTGATGTTGTTCATAGGGTATACGAAGGAAACGAAGGGTGGATACATTTATGATCCTAAAGAACAGAAGATCGTTGTTAGCCCTAACGCTCGGTTCTTAGAAGAGGATTACATTAGTAACCATAAATCTCGAGTCGACATCATCCTTGAGGAATTACAAGGTGGTCGAGTTCCACTTGAACAACCAGTTGTGCAAGATAGTACTCCACGAGTAACTGCACAATTTGTAACATAGCGCCTAACACTATTCGAAGTAGTGGGAGGGTGATATTTACACCTGACCGATATATGTTCACTAGGGAGACGTTTGATCATCTCCCTTCAGATGAACAAGATACCGTGGATCCCTGGACTTACAACGAAGCAGTGGGAGATGTAGATGCAGATTCCTAGCGAATCGTCATGGACTCAGAATTTAAGTCCATAATTGTTATGGATGTATACGAGATCACTGAACTACCTGAGGGTTGCAAGGCTATTGGTAGTAAGTGGGTATACAAGAGAAAGAGAGGACCGAATGGAGAGATCATAGCGTTTAAGGCCAAGCTAGTGGCGAAGGGTTTTACCCAGAAAGAAGGTATCGATTACGAAGAAATCTTCTCGCCTATAGCAATGATCTAGTCTATTCGGATTCGGCTTGCCATAGCAGATCACATGAACCTAGAGATCTGGCAAATGGATGTCAAAACCGTATTCCTAAACGGTCACCTTGAAAAAAGGTAGGGACATCTACATGAAACAGCCAGATGGTTATGTGAAGGAGGGCGAAGAGCATCTAGTTTGGAAGCTTAAGAAGTTTATTCATGGACTTAAGCAAGCTTTCCGGTTATGGCACCAGCATTTTTGACGAGGTAGTTAAATCCTATGGATTTGTATCCTGTCCTAACGAGGTGTGTGTACCGTATTTGTGTTAACGGATCAGTGGTGTTTCTTGCATTTTATGTAGATGACATCCTTCTCATTGGCAACAATATTGAAGTGTTGTCAGTCGTAAAGACGTGGTTATCCGAGCAGTTTCAAATGAAGGACTTAGGTGAAGCTGCTTACATCCTTGGGATCAAGGTTATCCGAGATCGCCAAAAAAGGATGTTAAGCTTGTCACAAGTATCATACATTAATATTGTTATTGCTCGTTTTGGCATGGAAAAATCCAAGAGAGGTTCAATACCTTTCAGACATGGCATTTTTCTATCCAAGAATCAGTGCCCTAAAACGCATGAAGAGATAGAAAGTATGAGGCTAGTACCATATGCTTCCGCTGTCGGTAGCCTCATGTATGCGATGCTTTGTATGAGAGCAGATATCTCATATGTTGTAGGCGTGGTCTCAAGATATCATTCTAACCCTGGAAAGGGACACTGAACTGCGGTCAAGCATATTCTCAAGTCCCTTAAACGGACTAGAGATTATAGACTTGTTTACCAGTCAGACAGTCTAGTGTCTTTGGGTTATACAGAATCGGATTTCCAGGTTGACAGAGACGAGAAGAAGTCTACCTCGGGTTATGTGTTTACCTTGGGAGGTGGAGCCATTTCATGGAGGAGTGCAAAGCAGAAATGTATTGCGGACTCAACCATGGAAGCAGAGTATGTAGCTACTTCAGAAGCTTTGAAAGAGGCAGTTTAGCTCAAGAATTTCCTCCTGGATCTTGATATTGTTCAGAATTTGCCTAAGGCGATCACGATTTATTGTGATAATGCGGGTGCAGTGACAAATTCTAAGGAACCTAGATCTCACAAGGCGTCTAAACACATAGACAAGATGTACCACATTATACGAGTATTCGTAAATCGAGGTGACGTGGTGATTGACAAAATTGGAACTGAAGTCAACCTAGCTAATCTTTTCACAAAGAGCTTATCACTCCTCGGCTTACGAGAAGCATGTTCGTGGCTTAGGAGTGGTAGAGATGCCCCCCACTTAGGACTACAGAAACTTTTGTATAAGTGGGAGAAGATGCAGTGATAGATAGGGTAGATAGCTAAGAGATAGTTGAGTACTAGTTTGTACCTAGAACTGACACATTGCATACTAAAAGTTTACTTTAGTATAAGTGGGAGAATTGTTGGGATTTTGTATACTGGAAGCAAATTTTATGCTTGTAAACAATGTGTTTTGTCCCTACCTCTATTTTATTGTCATGTCTGATAAAATATATATATATATATATATATATATATATATATATATATATATATATGCACATGTTATCCTTTATCTTGTATAAAAGTTAGATTTGTGTAGTGTGTCGGGTATCACAAGAAGACAACACAAATTGGTTGAACTGACAAGATATAAACAGTTATCACAGTGAGACAACTTAAGGATAAGTTGTCGGTTTAAGCTGCAGTTTAGATAAGAAGTGGCTTGTCTTAGCTGCTTGTCTTTACTGGTACACTTAAGGTGGTGTATTGATGGATCACAGTGAGATGTGTTCTCCTAACTGACCTTAGTGGAGAACCAAGATCTCGGTGGCTTAGCTGGTCTTAAGCTTGATAAGACTTCAGCTGAGTGCATTTGACTATCTATCACTTTGATCTACTATGGTGAACGTTATCGCGACCGGATCTAAGTATCTTGGGTGTTAGTAGTTATTTGTGGCTCAGGCTGGTTGTCTAGAATTAATTGACTGGGCCAATTAATTGATAAATATTAGTAGCCCAGTGGATTAATTAATTATATTATGGGTTAATTATGTGGAAGCCCATTAAAATATAATTAAATTAATGGGCTACAAATATATTAATATTATATTAGCTTTTGTAGCCTATATATATTAGTATTCTGTTCATAATCAGAACACACATATACACATAATCATTAACGCACAGCGTTGATTGAGAGAGACAGTATTCTTAATTTTCTCCAGTTCTCTAACCACCCAGAGGGAGAAAAAGGTCGGGACACAGATCAGAAGATCTGACACACGAGTAACAATTAGAGCTGCAACAACATACGTAGGAGGAAGGTAATCGATTCTTCACCTCCTATTTCCTTCAAAAAATATATAAAAAATTCAGATAAAAAAGAGATATATCAAAAAAAAGAAAAAGAAAAAGTACATAGAATAAATTGTTGCATTTGTGCGGAATTTATGGTATGGTGATTGAAATTCTCTACTGATTACAAAAGTAAGTGAGTTTGACATGTATAACATTGAATTGTAATTTTGATGGAGCTTAGTACCCTAGGACCCTTACCAACATCAATTTATCTAAGTCATAAGCCCCATTACAACCAAATGAGAAAAACCTCCTTGATAGTTCTATTGTGATAATCTCTTATCGTGATTGCGTGGATTAATTTTCTTTGAGTGGAGGAGGTGAAGATACGGGCTCAGTTGCGCTCGAGGGCGGCGATGTTGGGGCTGATGGAGGACATTGAGTCGTGGCAGAGTCACGGTGACAAGTTAGGTGGCAGTAGTATTTGCGGTGACGAGAGGTAGGAGTTTTGCGGATCGGGCTTTTAATTTTTGATGTAAATGGAGATGATGATGATGATGATGATGATGATGATGAAGTCTACCATTAGAACAATTAGGATACGAAGAAGGAAGAGGATCTTGGTTTTGAATTCATGTCTATTTCTTGACGGAGTTCGAGATACAGCAAAGAGGTGGGTTTAAGGAGCAAAGATAGTTAATCATGGTATTATTGTAAACATTTTGGAGGAAATACTGGGCAGATTTCATGGAGGTAGTATTACAATAGAGATTAATTTGAGGAGTTGTTGAAGTTAAGAATTAGTATTACAACATAGGTTCATTCAGTGTCTATTTTTGTACTAAGGATAATGGGTTGTGGAATTTTTGTGCTGGAATCAGTGTTTTCACAGTGGTTTTATGTTCTATTTTCTTAACTCTTATGTTGTGTTCTCGTTAATTTGGCTTTAAGTTCTGAACAAAGTCATCTTTTTCCGAATAGACATGAATTTATAGGTGATGCAATATATGAATTTGTTCTGAATTCATTGATCAACTCTACTTTATCTACTATGTAACATGGCGATAGTTCAGTTGAAGTAAGAATTGCATTAAATATGACAACAAAACATGGCCAAGCGACAACATAATTCTAGAAATTGAGTCAAGAGAATCATCAAAATAATTCTTGCATCAAAAGAATCATCAAAACGAATTGTAGAGAGTTTAGTGTTGCTAATGATACAACTCAAAAAACCATCATAGTTGTTTGTCTTCTATATATCCCTAATCATATTGATCATGGCGTCCACAAACGAACGTTGCTCCATATCACTTTCTTTGGTAGATCTCAAACTCATGCTTTCCTTCGGATACGGGTTCGAATCGAAATATGGTGTAGCACAAGAGTAGTTTCATGAATCCTAGAAAAATGTAGTGTACACAATAAGCAAATAGATAAAACAATAAGTGTAGTGTACCAAACAAAGTCAGAAAACAACCCAATATTAAGTACCTGAGAAGGTAGTGCTTGAAATGGCCTAATTTCATAGTCTATAAATCCAAGGTGCCACCTGCTTCTTTGGCTAAGAGTTACATAGTCTGTATTTGAGCAATTCCACAACTACGGACTACGTCTACTTCAGCTCTTTGAGCAACAGTCATTCTTCTAAATGATCTATGTAAATTTTTCTTTGAAGGAGTGACAACACCATGCGTATGTTCACCAATAAATTTAACAATTCGAAATATACTTGTACCACGAGGACTTACTTTCATTTCAGCTTTACAATTGCATCTTGTCAAAGCCCAATGTTGTTTTACCTTTCCATCCCGTACATCAGGAAGTCTTTCAGCTTCCCTACTACAACAAAATCTCCTATCCAAAACCTGTTTGTTCCCATCTATATGAGCTTTCCATATTCTTACACCGAATCCTACTGATTTTGCATAGGCTTCATAGAATTTATGGGCGGCTTTCTCATTTTCAAATTCCATATCAATTTTGGAATTAATTCATTGGGTACATGTGCATGAATTTCTTTATCATCGTATGAATCGCTGCCATATTTCTCATCACTATGCTATGAAATATCATCACCTCTTCTTTGGAATAGCGTAACTTCATTATTTATATCGATGTCTTCCTGTTGGATATGAGTCAGTAGATGATACTCAGCTGTTCGAGGTTAAAAGAAAATAGGGGAAAATCATAGTAGTACTATGGAATTGAAGATCCGACACACACTCACAATCAGTTTCTCTGATTTTGCCTATCTCTCACCTGCTAATGTTTTGAAGTCATCATATCAGTTTGTTTTCCTCAGATAGATTAAGGGGAAATTCTGTCGTAGGTTAGCATTTCTTATAAGATGTTTAGAGTTTAGAAGTAGAGGTTTTGGCATCATCAATTAGGGGGAAATTGTTGGATATGACTCAGTAGATGATACTCAGCTGTTCGTGGTTAAAAGAAAATTGGGGGAAATCATAGTAGTACTATGGAATTGAAGATCCCAAAACCGAGCTGATATCAGTAGTTCAGTGTGTCATTAGGATTAGCTGATGTATAGGTTAGACTTGTTGTAATCGTTTTTATATTCTTGTCTAAGTCCTGTACGGGGTAATTGTTGAACTGATCTTCTGTCGAAGATACTTTTCAAAACCCCACGTCATCAGTGTAATCGCTTGCGTTCTTCAGTCATCAGCTGAGTAGACCTCAGTAGAAGCCAATCCAGCAGCTGATAAGTCATCAGCAGAAGAACTCATGCAAGCCCGAGTACCTTCGCAGCCGCCACTGACTTACTCGAAGTTACATTCCTTGTCGACCGACTCGGCCGAAGAAGACAGAGACTTTGTAGTCTCATCGTATCCGACGAGAGCGACCCAACTACTTAAGTCTTTTCGAAAGTTCAGCAGAAGATCATACGAGGTTGTTTGAACGGTCAACTCTGACATTCTCACCAACCACAAACCTCGACCAATGAGAAGCCGACAACGCCTTACCGCTCCAAACAAGAAAGCTGCTCTCATGTACAATAATTAACCGCCCTCCCTGCAACAAGTTCGAATTAATGGCCGTTTTCTTTGGAAGCATGTGACACGTGGCATCGTCGTCTCCAACGGACATATGCCATAGCTCACAGCTATAAATAGAGAAGATTTCGAAGCTCCACTAGCGCGAAGCACGAAATTAAAAAGGGAAATTGCTCAAGCTCTCAAACACTCTAGCAACTCAATCGGAACATCCAACGAAGAATCGCATTTACTAGAATATTTTTGTGGTTCTTCTCTCTAGAGTCTTTAGATCCCTTTCTTCTCTACCTAAGCTCATTGTCGATTTATAGCTTAGATTCGAAGGAGTTCATTTTTAGTGAACTGTTCTTATTGTAAGAACTCCTTCATTAGTTGGAGAACCTGTTTTCGCTCCCTTTCGAACTTAGGTTTGAATTGTAAAGTCGCTAAGGACTATAACTTAGAAGGATCTCGTCATGTGCACAGTTTCCTTGCCGAGACTTGCTCGGGACTAATCAACAAGTTATCCTCGCTCGTTCGGGACCGTGGACGTAGGATCTTGCGTATCCGAACCACGTTAAACCGCTTGTGTTCTTTCTTGTTTTATTGCATACAAACCTTTGAAAATCATAAGTTTGCATAAAACGTATTTCTAAAATCGCACGACCAAAAGAATTTAATCTGCGAAAACACGTTTTCAAAAAGAGACAAACTCCGGGCCCCACACTTATCCGCACACTTAAGTCTCCGACCGAGTTTCGGGCACCGACAAAAGTCGGTAGGAGAGCTCGCAGGCCGACTCACTATGTCCCGTGATCGAAGGTTTATTTGGCACTGTTCATCAGTTGCAACCAACAGCTTCAGCTGACCTTCACCGAGAAAAAGAAACGGTACTCAGGTGTATTCACCCCCCCCTCTACACCTGATATTTGTCTCCGGACCAACAATTGGTATCAGAGCGCACGGTGTTCAACTGACCACCTGTTCTGAAATACTGGTCTTCTCGAACTGAACCTTGAAAACGTTTTCTCTACACAAGCATCTCTTCATTCATCCTTATACTCGTACACATAATATCTGACACGTGAGGTATCAGGATGGTGCCGATGTTCTCAATAGAGAACTTCACGGTATGGCGTATAAGAATAGAGGCACACCTTACGTCGCTGCACGACAGCATGACTGACGTACTGGAGACAGGACCCATCATTCCAATGATAGACAACATTCAGTTCGCTGAAGTGGAAGGTGAAGGCGCTCGTATCGGTCCGAAGGTTCCCAAGGACAAATCTGCCTTCACGCCTAAAGAGAAAAAACTGCATAACCTCGACCGAGTCGCACGAAATGCTATACTGACAACGCTCAGTGACTCACACCTCGGGAGGGTGCAGGACTGCAAAACGGCGAAAGAACTTTGGGACGCTCTGGCTGTACTGAGCCAAGGAACTCCTAAGATTAAAGAAAACAAGCTCGAATTAGAGCTTCAAAAGTTCGAAGCCTTTGCGATGGAGCCCAGTGAAACCATTGACGAGCTGAGCGTCAGATTTACGAATCAAGTCAATGTGATAAACGGGCTGGGAAAGGTGTTCTCAAACAAAGAGATGAACACAAAGATCATTAGAGCGCTACCCCGACAGAAGTGGCTTCCTTTTGCTACTTATTTACGTCGCTCTGATCTTAATGCTCTAACTCCTGATGTTATATTTTCAGAATTAAAGACTGAGGAATTTGAGCATAGTCTACCTCGAAGTGTTCCGAGTGCTCCACGGTGACACTCAAATCGATCATGTCTTCAAGGCAACGATCAAGCAAAACGAGAGGCAAAAAGATTTCTTCCAAAGGGCAAAGCGTGCGCTGCTGCATACAAAGACATCCGAAATGTCCGGTATCGACCGGCTCGCACCGATGGCTCTCAAATACCAAAGAGAAAAGGAGAGAGTCAGAAAGCTGAAGAAATATCACAGAGATTCTCCCCTGGTAAGAAAGAATATTCAAAAAGGGAAGAATCTAACACTTCTACTGAATGCAGGAACATGGAGCCCGTTGCTAGTCCACCAAAAGTTTCACTGGGAAAAAACCAAGAACATCCACGTGTTACAACCGCAAGAAGGAGGGACACTATCGCACGACCGTCCCGAACTCTCACCGCTCAAAGAGCGTAACGGCGAGCCGAAGAGATAAATTCACCCCGGTAAGAGGCGGGCCTACATAGCCGGGAGAGATATCCGACAACTCAATTGAAGAGGATACATTCATGTACTCTTCGAGGATGAAGCTGCATTCGTAGGCTTGTTGAAGTCGGAGAGAAGGTTCCCGAGGAATCACCGAAGTGTCGATGGCCGGAGAAGAGGCTGAGGTAAATTATAAACTTAATATAACCTCCTCTTCACACAACACACACGACACTTGCTTGGTCTCGGATGACCCTATGGACATAGTACAAGCATGTGACGACCTGCTAGAGGAACAAATTCAGCTGAGCAGAGAGTTCAGCAGAACCATCCAGGAACTAGAACATGTAAAGGCTGAGAATCAGAGACTTTCTTCTGATTGTCAGGTCTCTACTGAGTCAGTGGATCTAGTTGCGAGACTCAAGGAAGAGATCGAATCTCTTATGACTAAGTCTCAGCTTCAAGAGACTCAGATCTCAGTCCTGACCAAGGACAATTTGGAGAAAGAGACTGAAATAGCCTAACTCAGTCAGAAACTCTCAGACGTACAGAAGGACTATGATTCTCTCAAGAGAAGTGATGAGGTCTGGAGAGAACTGATGACTGAACAATACCTGGGAGCAAAGGAGAAACTAGAAAGCATACTCAGAGCACAACGGCCAACTGCTGTGAAAGAAGGCCTTGGCTACACCCATGAAGCTTCTACCTCCAAAAGCTCAGAAGCACTGGCTGATAGGTTCGTCAGAGGAAAGGTGCAACCACACCTCAGGTGAAGAACAAACAGAAAGTAATCGCACCTCAGCCGAGCTAGCAACAAACAACTGACCAAAGGTTCCAGCCCCAGGACACCGAGATCGAACTCAGTGGGGAACCAAGAAGGTCAGATGGGCGTAAAACGACAGGAGCCACTATTTGAGCATCCGGCTCAAGACGGTTCGTACTACTATGAGCCCGGGGGTCGGGAGAAGCGCTAAGACTCGGAAGAAGAAAGCGCCCGAACCCAAAATCATCAGCAGAAAGTCAGTATCTCCAAGTCCTGTGGAGAAGAAAGCTGACAAGGTTCAGAAGAAGAAGTCTCAGACTTCTAAGGTCCAGAGACAGATTTGGGTTCCGAAATCACCCACTAACCAGTAAGGACCCAATCGAACCAAAGGGTACCTAAAGATGCTTCGTTTTTGCGAGTGCATAAGGACCCATGGATAGTGGACAGCGGCTGCTCAAGACACATGACATATCGGAAGAGCCTCGCTAACCAACTATGTACAAGAAGATGGTCCCGCACTGAGTTTGGAGACAACTCTAAAGGCTACACAAGGGGATACGGAACGCCGAACATTGGGACCCGCTTCGGCCTAAGAGTAACATATGTTGAAGGACTTCAACATAATCTCCTTTCGTCGGTCAATTCTGCGTGATAATCTTAACGAGAGTTATCTTTGACGCTGGTTTTCGTGATGTTGTTGATAAATCTACGGGGAAAACAAGTGTTATCGGGATCGCGGAGGAAAAACATCTATGTTGCGGATCGGAAAACCGCAGAAACCTCGGGCTTGCTTACTAGCACGGACAAAATCGGTGACAAGTCAGGATGGCTATGGCACAAGAGACTCAGCCACCTGAACTTCAAGACCATGAACAAGCTAGCCAAGAACTTCAAAGTCAGAGGACTGCCCAACGAATCGTTCGTTAAAGACAGAAATTGTGAAGCATGTCTGAAGGGAAAGCAAAAAAAGAGTAGCAATCCACCTATTCCGTCACCTTCCACTGATGGAATCCTTTAGTTGCTGCACATGGACCTATTCGGGCCAGTCTCTCCAGTGACTATAAAAGGCAAGAAGTATGCCCTCGTTATTGACGACTACTCGAGATATACTTGGGTCATCTTCATCGCCAATAAATATGATGTTCAAACTGAGTTGCCCAATCTGCTGAAGAAGCTCAGTGTGGAAAAGGTCATCAAGATTCAAAGAATTCGCTCGGACAGAGGAACATAGTTTCTAAACTCAGTAGTTAAGACATACTGCGATAAAGAGGGAATTAAACACGAGACATCAGTTGCTCGCACCCCTCGGCGAACGGACTTGCTGAACAAAAGAACAGAACACTCAAAGAAGAAGCAAGAACGCTCCTCGCAGATTCTGGACTACCCTCGAAGTTCTGGGCTGATGCTAATGACACCGCCTGCTACACTCAGAATCGCTCACTACTCACTCAACAACACATGAAGACACCACATGAACTATGGAAAGGGAGAATTCCTTCTATTTCTCATTTTCATATTTTTGGCTGTCCTTGCTTTATCCACAATAATGGGAAAGATCAGCTGAAGGTTTTTGATAGCAAATCTGATCAAGGAGTTTTCTTAGGATACTCTCGAGTCAGTAAAGCCTTCAGAGTCTCTTTGTGTGGAGGAAAGCCCTCATGTTGTTTTTGATGAATTTGTTACTGAGAACAGGGAAGATACACAGATAAATACTGATGATGTCAGCAGCAAGCTACAGGATCTCGGACTTACTGATAAAGCTAAAAAGATCCAGCATTGTTGGGATGATGAGTCAGACAATGAACAAACTCAGACTCAACCAACAGTCGACGTAGCTGACCTAGTTGATTCTCCTGAACAGAATCAACAACAGGTAACATCGGTCGATGAGGAAGCCCCAGTGGTAACTGAGACCTCTACTGAGAATATAAACTCAGGGGGAACGATTAATGTTCCTGAGCTAAATGCCCCTGAACCTGAAAAATCAGTGGATCCTAACCTTCTTACTGAAATATTGCAATCTCAGAACAGTACTACTGAAATGCCTAACACTCCTACTGATTCTGTTGAAGTTGTATCAGAAGAAGAAGCCAGACTCAGATGATCATGGCTAGATGCTCATTCTTCAGATCTTATCATTGGAGATCCATCAGCAACGATATGAACAAGATCTAGATTTAATCAAGGCGAAAGCTCACTATATTCTTGTTTCTTGTCTACAGAAGAACCTCAGTCGATAGAGGACGCACTTAATGATGCTGACTGGTTCATCACCATGCAAGAAGAGCTGAACCAGTTCGTTCGAAACGAAGTTTGGGAGCTTGTAGACAGACCTAGACATCAGCATGTCACTGGTACCAAGTGGGTCTTCAAAAACAAGCGAGATGAAAACAACGTCATTGTCAGAAATAAAGCACGACTAGTTGCAAAGGGATACAGTCAGGCAGAAGGAATTGACTTTGATGAAACATTCGCTCCAGTCGCTAGATTGGAAGCCATTCGTCTATTCCTAGCTTATGCAACACATCAAGGCTTCAAAGTCTATCAGATGGATGTAAAGTCAGCTTTTCTGAACGGCGTAATGAAGGAAGAAGTCTACGTGGAACAACCGCCCGGCTTTCAGCAGGGACATCAGGTGTACAGACTTAGGAAAGCTCTGTATGGGTTAAAACAAGCACCCGTGGCTTGGTATGATACCCTATCGGACTTTCTACTTCATAAAGGTTTTCGAAGGGGACAAGAGATCGCACCCTATTCAACATAAAGTCGGGAGATAACATCCTACCGGTGCAAATCTACATGGACGACATCATTTTCGTACGCAGTAAATGAGATCATATGTCGCCAGTTCGAGAAGATGATGAAAGAGAAATTCGAGATGTCCATGATGGGAGAGATGAATTATTTCCTTGGATTTCAAGTGAAGCAATCACCCGAAGGAATCTTCATCAATCAAGCCAAATACACTCGAGACCTTCTCAAGAGATTCGGCCGCAACTCCAAACAGCCACTCAAAATCCCCATGAATACGAATTTTAAAATCGATCTAGACAAAGAGGGAGCTTCGTTAACTCTACCGATTATAGAGCTATTATTGGTTCTTTATTATATTTAACGGCTAGCCGAACCGACATAACTTATGTTGTAGGTGTATGCGCAAGATTTCAAGCGGATCCCAAGCGAAGTCATCTCGACTCGGCTAAAAAGATTCGCGCTATCTCGAGAGGAACACCACGATCTTCGGGTTATGGTATCCTGTTGATGAAAATCTAATACTGACAGGTTATTCTAATGCTGATTATGCAGGATGCAGGATAGATCGTAAGTCAACTTCCGGAACGTGTCAGTTCCTAGGCAGCAAGCCGATATCTTGGTTCTCAAAGAAACAAAGACTCGGCAGCAACGTCCACTACCGAAGCTGAGTACATGGCTGCTGGAAGTTGCTGTGCCCAGATCCTTTGGCTTCGACAACAACTGAGAGATTATGGTATCATTCCGAATGAAGTGCCCATCTACTGTGACTCCACCAGTGCTATTACCATAACTCAGAACCCAGTTCTACATACGAGATGCAAGCACGTGGATATCCGACACCACTTCATCAGAGACCATGTCGAGAAGAAGGATATCGGAATGGAGAAGATCCATACTGACAAACAAAGGGCAGACATACTGACCAAACCACTAGCTGAGAACAAGATTCGGAGAATTATCGGTTGAGCTAGGTCTACTGGACCTTCTGAAATGCATCAGTAGAAGACAACTACTGATAGCAGTCCGTGGAGACAATTGGAAATATTTGGTATCGTGGAGATGGAACCAAGACGACAAGTCAGTAGACTTCGTACGGTGATTCAATGGGAAGAATCACACCTGCATACGCAAGAAGGGGGAACGTGCTTATCGAGACATCAATCATCCTCCTGCGATATAACGGTAACTAGCTGATCGAAAGTTCAGCTGAAGAGGTTTGCGTAGTATCATATACTTAATTTCTTTTCAGAAGCATGTCTGCATTTATTATATCAGTCGCACGCAGTCAGTAGTTAATATGCATTTATTTCCCGCCATTAATAAGTTTAAGGAAAGGTCAGTAGGAAACCTTTTCATTCGCATAAACTGAGTAATTAATGCTGTCTGTCGCGCATTTAATGCATGTCTTCTCACTTACCTTTATTATGTAAGTCTATGTTTGAGGCGGCTTTTGTAATCATTTCTTTTATAACATTTAATCTCAGCCGTCTATAGATTTGAAAGATTAAAAATAGGATCGTTGGATCTAAACTTATAATCAGTCAGATATATAAATCTTTCATCTTCTATCTTCCTCCTCACTTTTCGCCATTTTCAACTTAAGAGCTATTTTCAAGCGTTCAGTTTCTTTCTCAAAAATCATCTTAATTGTCTCGCTTTTGCATCTCTTAAAGCTCTTTAGTACTCGGTAATGTATTGAAACCTGTTGAATACTTACTAACTTACTCTATTTTCAAGTGCTAACAAGTTATTTTGCAGATTTCAATGGCGACATCTCAAGTCCCTGAGAACATAGAGGAGATAATGGCATCCAGGATTCAGTTTGAACCAACTATGGCCTTCCGACAAGTTGATATCTCTTTCTTGGAACCCGTGTTTGATGCTCTGGAGCGTTTTGGTCTTCAGGAGCTGGTGACGAAGCACCCGAGATCTTATCTACCTAGGCAAGTGGTAGAAGTTTATTACAACTGGAGGTCACTCGCGTCTGGAGGCAAGGAATCTTCCTTCGTCTATATAAAGGAAGTAGATCAGAACTATTGGGATACTACTCAGAGAATCTTCAACGTCAGAGACGTGCTGATGCTAACGTTTGATCTTCCAGACTCTGGTATTTCTCCTATCGGATACAAGGAGAAGGAGATAAACGCATATGTTCATAAGTTTTGCGGACGCTCTGACATATCATTCAAGTCAGCTCTGCAGAAGAACCTTCTGCTCCCCCAATACAGAGGACTAGCCTACATAGTCTCTTATATCCTAACGAGCTCAGCTGGATCATATGATCAATTATCCAAGCCAAGGATTCAGCTGATGATGGCGATAGATGATGGAGTTGAAGTGAACTGGGCCGACTATTATGTCTAGGAGATAAAGGCCTAAGCCCAGAAGTTCACTACCCTACCCACTGGAGAGATGAAGTTAGCCAGTGTAGGGAAGTTACTCTATGGGACTAAGATGTCAGTCCTCATAGAAAACTCTGTTCAGAGGCACTCGTCGTTTGCTGATTCTAAGTTCTTCGATGTAAAACTGATTAAGTTCAAGACTAAAGCGACGACCGAGAAGTCTATCGTAAGGGGCCCACCTCGAGCCGAAGAGAGCAAGCATCCGCTCCGCCCCCGCATACCGAAGTGCCTAAGAAGAGGCGGCCGACTAAGACCGCACCGCCTGAGGTCTCACTCGCCCCCCCTCTCTCGTTATTGAACCCACTCCTCCTCCTACTCAAGAAGAGCAGATTTTAGATTCTCGATATCGGCATTGAGGGTGCGACCCTCAAAGATAAAGTCCAGGTAATTAGCTCTGAGGAGACACAGTCGGACGTCAGGGAACCGACTGAGGAGACTGTGAATGAGTGGACAGCTATTCTCACCACTCGTCTCCGTGCCGCAGCTGACGTAGACGATCATATTCCTGAGATCGCTGGGCACTCAGACTTAGTCGACATAGCCATCAGGGCTAGGGTTCAAATGCTTCTTAGATTTCTGAGTTGGGATATTCTAGAACATAATCAGAACCCACTCAATCATCTACCTGCTCGATGAGGAGCAGAAGCTACAAGAAGTAATAGGGTACGGAGAACCAGCTGACTTAGCTACTCTTGAAGATCTCAGAGCCGCAATGCTTTACCTTCTAACCTTGCGAGAGTCAGTCCCTGGTAACACTCCTCCACCCCCATCTCCTCCTGCTGATGATAAGAAAGATGATGATGATAACAATCAGAGGAAGGATCAGACACCCAAGGATACAGAGTTGGGAGGCTCTGCTGAGGGTTCAACTCCCCGTGAGAAGAGCAAATCACCACTTCCTGATACATCAGGTGATACTCAAGGTGCTCCGAAGTACAGTAGGGAGCAGATCCTCACGTTTTCTGAGCAGAGGCTCGGAACCAGCTCGTACCAGATAGAACCTATCGGTTCCGTGTCCTCAAAGTCTGTAAATAAAGCCATTCGACGCCAAGGAGAGAAAAACAGACTTTTGGCTAAGGACGTCCATCTGAAGTGGACAAAGTATACTAAGGCTCAGACACGAGCTTAGACCAGAATAGCTGCTGGCATCTCAAAGACTCCAGTACCTACTCCTCAACCCAACTTTCGGGGAGATTATTGAGGCGGCCTTAGCGGCTCGTAAAATCGATCTAGAAGCTCGAGTCGCCAGTTACTCCGGAATCGCCAGAAGATATTTTGAGCAGCGGTGACTCAAGCTCTTGCAACCGTTAAGCTCGAAATCGATGAAAGGAATAAGATTGCCACCTCTTGCCTTCGTAAAAGTTATTACCCAACAAAGTGCGAGGCTCGAAGCTTATTCGTAAAGAATTGACAGAATCGCGAGGATCGGGCTCTGCGAAACTCCGTCGAGAGTCACCGCATGACTTAAAACATCAAGAGCCGATCAAGAAAATGACCGGGAATTATATTGCGATCTCGTCAAGGACTTCGAATCCACGGCGACTCGATTAAGGATTCGATCCACGATGTGGAAAGAGACATTCAAGCCATCCGTACCCAACTCTCTAAGGCAGATGATGCCAAAAAGGGGGAAGGTGTTATGAAGGAAGAACTTGACACGGATATGGCTGATGTCCAAATAATAGAAGGTGGTCAGGAGGAAGGACCCTCTAGTGCTCAGACTCAGGGGGAAGGTATTCAGGCAGTAACAACCCTCAACTCGCTAATGCTCAAGATACTTCGGGGGTTATGCTACTTGAATTTCCTCTAGAACCTACCCCCATCTCATCTTCTCGCCGCCCACATAGAAGATGTTGCTCACTTCATTGAGCAAGAGTCCGAAGAAGAACAAGGCTCCTCCGCAGAGGCCGGTGGAAGGAGACTGCGCATCGCTACTACTCCTCCTTCCTCCCCCGGTCCGAAAATTCAAATCTAAAGAAAAAAGGCCTTCGACCTCCGCGTAGCCCAACAACTACAAGACAAGCTGGACCATGAGCGACAGCTGTAAGAAGCTCAACTTGCTAAAAAGCCTAAGGGCAAAGTTGTTAAGGGCAGAGGAAAGAAGAAGCAAGAGTCTGTGTACGAAGAAAAGAAAAAGGCTCGGGGAGGAGTTCGCAAAAACTCTTTCTACTACGAGTCAAGCTACGCTCGTAGTCACTATCGGACTCATCTTACACCCGAGCAAGAAGCGAAGATAGAGCCACGTGGGAAGCCACGCCGCGAGGCCTTAACCTCGAGGAAAGGAGATTGTAGGGCAGCGGCTCTTCGAGAGAAGAAGGAGAATGGCTAATATGGCTAAGATGATGAGCCTATCTCAAAAGCCAGCACTGATCCCGGTAAGACAAATCCCACGAGGATCAAGAAAAAGAGCACCTTATGTCAAAAGGACCCTGTGCTTCATGTTGATAAATGGGTTCCCGCTACCGGTTAATGATCAATGGGAAGAGCTCAAAGAGGAATTTATCAAAGGCTACTACGTATGGAAATTCTATCCAAGTGAGCAAACTATCGAACAAGCCTTTGACGAGTTTTTGTTCATTTATAACTCTGAGCTGAGGGAACAACTTCTGGAGATTATGAAGAGAGAGAACATTCCTTTCTGAGCTCGGCTTTCAGCGCATCCCACCTCCTAGAACTGCGTGCGGAGTTCTGTGTACAAAGGAAATAGAGGATGAGGTCAGAGCTGCAACTTATCGCTTCGACCTGAGTGTCGACATAGCTGAAAACGACGAGGATGTCCAGACACTGAGGAAGAGAATCTACCTATACTATGGTCTGCAACCTCCTGTCGACAGATCTGCTGATTTCAAGAAGCGCACTCAAGGCTTCAGGCGTCAGTAGTGTTTTCTCTTCTCTACTATTTTGTAATAGTGATAGTAACCTGTAATTTCTTAATCATATATGCTATCGTTCCTATTGCTTGATAGACAATTACTCATTGTCTTACAGCATATTGCTTTGTGTTTTCACAACTGATCACTAAGTGATCTGACACACACTCACAATCAGTTTCTCTGATTTTGCCTATCTCTCACCTGCTAATGTTTTGAAGTCATCATATCAGTTTGTTTTCCTCAGATAGATTAAGGGGGAAATTGCTGTCAGTAGGTTAGCATTTCTTATAAGATGTTTAGAGTTTAGAAGTAGAGGTTTTGGCATCATCAATTAGGGGGAAATTGTTGGATATGACTCAGTAGATGATACTCAGCTGTTCGTGGTTAAAAGAAAATTGGGGGAAATCATAGTAGTACTATGGAATTGAAGATCCCAAAACCGAGCTGATATCAGTAGTTCAGTGTGTCATTAGGATTAGCTGATGTATAGGTTAGACTTGTTGTAATCGTTTTTATATTCTTGTCTAAGTCCTGTACGGGGTAATTGTTGAACTGATCTTCTGTCGAATATACTTTTCAGAACCCCACGTCATCAGTGTAATGGCTTGCGTTCTTCAGTCATCAGCTTGAGTAGACCTCAGTAGAAGCCAATCCAGCGCTGATAAGTCATCGCCGAAGAACTCATGCAAGCCCAAGCACCTTCGCAGCCGCCGGTGACTTACTCGAAGTTACATTCCTTGTCAGCCGACTCAGTCGAAGAAGACAGAGACTTTGCAATCTACTGTATCCGACAGAGAGCGACCCAACTACTTAAGTCTTTTCGAAAGTTCAGCAGAAGATCATACGAGGTTGTTTGAACGGTCAACTCTGACATTCTCACCAACCACAAACCTCGACCAATGAGAAGCCGACAACGCCTTACCCGCTCCAAACAAGAAAGCCGCTCTCATGTACAGTAATTAACCGCCCGCCGCAACAAGTTCGAATTAATGGCCGTTTTCTTTGGAAGCATGTGACACGTGGCATCGTCGTCTCCAACGGACATATGCCATAGCTCACGACTATAAATAGAGAAGATTTCGAAGCTCCACTAGCGCGAAGCACGAAATTAAAAAGGGAAATTGCTCAAGCTCTCAAACACTCTAGCAACTCAATCGAACATCCAAATGAAGAATCTCGCATTTACTAGAATATTTTTGTGGTTCTTCTCTCTAGAGTCTTTAGATCCCTTTCTTCTCTACCTAAGCTCATTGTCGATTTATAGCTTAGATTCGAAGGAGTTCATTTTTAGTGAACTGTTCTTATTGTAAGAACTCCTTCATTAGTTGGAGAACCTGTTTTCGCTCCCTTTCGAACTTAGGTTTGAATTGTAAAGTCGCTAAGGACTATAACTTAGAAGGATGCTGTCATGTGCACAATTTCCTTGCCGAGACTTGCTCGGACTAATCAACAAGTTATCCCGCTCGTTCGGGACCGTGGACGTAGGATCTTGCGTATCCGAACCACGTTAAACTGCTTGTGTTCTTTATCTTGTTTTATTGCATACAAACCTTTGAAAATCATAAGTTTGCATAAAACGTATTTCTAAAATCGCATGCCCAAAAGAATTTAATCTGCGAAAACACGTTTTCAAAAAGAGACAAACTCCGGGTCCCCACACTTAAGTCTCCGACCGAGTTTCGGGAAACCGACAAAAGTCGGTAGGGAGAGCTCGAGGCCGACTCACTATGTCCCGTGATCGAAGGTTTATTTGGCACTATTCATCGGTTGCAACCAACAAACTTCACCGACCTTCACCGAGAAAAAGAAACGGTACTCAGGTGTATTCACCCCCCCCCCCCTCTACACCTGATATTTGTCTCCGGACCAACACTTCCTCATTGCCAAAATCAAGTCTACGACACGGTTCACATCCATCAATGACAATGTTACTCGTGTCCATTGTCTGAATAATAGAATTACAAACTAAATATCAAACTAATACAGGGTCTAACTGCTCAAATAAATGACAATATAATAGACTATACATCCTGAAACTAAATAGAGAAGAATGCTCAAATAAATATTAGCACCAAATAGTCAGAAAAGAATAATCAATTAAATCATATTTCAATAAGCCTATAGCTCCATCTAAATGACTAAATGCCAAAAATCAAAGCCAAAAATGCTTACATACATATAAAACCCAAAACATATTATCGTAGAAGTTTGAAACTAAAAAGTATTAATGAAGCAGCAAGTTCAAAGAAAGAAGAATACTTGTTTCTTCACCGACGCAACAACATTTTCTCTCCAGTAGAAGTCCTTAGGTAAGAAATCTCCAAAATCGACACCTTGGCAGTTGGGAATCAATATGTATTCATCTATTAGAAAATTAAAGAAGTAAAGAAGATTCAGTTTTGAAGTTGAGTTGAGAATTTATCTCAAGGGCAGAGAAGTGTAATCGTGCGAAAAGGAAAAATAACATTGGGGATTTTGACTTTCTTTTAACAATTAGATATTATAATATTTAAATTAGATTTTTCCTTTTTCTTTTTCTTGATTAAGGTTAACTGGGTGTAATAAGTTAAGTGTGGTAAAAGATAGATGACAACTGCTAATAAGTGGTCCGGACATTGCAAGTGGACTAAAAGATCCCAAGCGATTGCAAACTAGTCTGAGTTGGTTGTTGAGTTACATCACATAAACCCACATTTGTGTTTAGAAACGTTCAATTAGTATTTAAAGAAGTAACCACATTCAAATATTATAGTTTTACATTACTATTTTGTAACAATGAAAACCTATTGGCACTGTACGAGGGGCTCAACCTACAAATATTAGTAGATATTTCATTTACATTTATTCTTTGATTTAAATTAAATCTTCTATCATACTTATCTTAATTAGTAAGGATTACCATTAGGGGAATATATACAAGCCTAAAGTATGTAGAGATTTTTTCCAACCCGACATGGTCTAGAATCAGAGTTTGAAGAAATTTCCATTTGAATTAACCCCAATCCTCAGCTCGATTGACCACGGTGACTCTAGTTGAATAACTAAATCCTATTTTTAAAGCTGCGAAACACTCGTATCATAACATGTTTCCACGATAGTGATACCATACAAACTCAATTTGTGGTACCATTAAACTAATTACGCATAGGTGATTGTTTCTCTTACAACAAAGAGGAGCATCAAGAATATAAATTTTGCACATTCATCAGGAGGAGGTAGGATGATCAGGCAACCGCTTCAAATCCATTTCAACTTGATGAATGGTCCACTGCATATTTTCCAATTTCTGCAAAGAGAGTTTTCCTTAAAAAATAGGAGACATTTTTAAAAGTAGTCAAGCATCTAAATAAGTGAAAATACTAACCTTGACTATCTCGTGGTATTGCCTGGCAATGGTATCAAAGTGAGGATCAACACCTTGATACTCACGAAGTCGTGTGACCTGTTAAAGAAATTGAGAAACAAAATTCATCTATTTGCTTTCCCTATGTTGGATTGCATGCAATAAACTCGGTATATGCATATATAAGTGCAGTACAAGTACTCATATGACAAATGTGCGTTGAAAAGAAACTATTACAAAACATACAATCAAATCCTTCTTCAGTAGGCCAGCATGTTGAAATATCCATTTTCACAATAAAAACGCAAAACCGAAGCAAGTGGAATGCCACAAGGCTTCTGAAGCATTTCCTTTTACAACTGACAACGCAGAAGCATTTCTTCTAAACCTTTAGAGCATCGCTTAGATTTCATTTGATGAATATATGTTGCTTAGAGACTACAACATGTACCTATCAAGGTTTTAAAAAGAGGAACCCAAACTTGGTGTTTTCTCATAGTACTACGAGGCACACTAAGGTTATGGCAGCAATAGAAACAAACCTACTTCCTAGTTCATGGTCATACTCATAACTCATAAAATTCATAACCAATAAAAGAGAGAGAGAGAGAGAGAGAGAGAGAGAGAGAGAAGAAGAGCTAGGAGGGTGTCGCGATGTTATGGAAATGAGAGAAGGGAGTAAGGACGTTCAAGCTGCTACAGGTGTGTGCTACCAGAAAATTCTTTTTGATAGTATGTATGTCACACCTAGAGAGATACGGACGAGTCTTATTTAATTTTAGGATTTCCAAGGTTTCTAATTATATTTAAATTGACCGTACAAAATTATAAAAGGTCAAAATAATCTACATCAATTATAAAAAGCACAAAAAGGATATTTACACTTCAGAGGCATCACAAGGCTCATGAGGGAAGCCTCAAAATAGAGAAGAGATGTTGCCTCAGAGAGTTTACCATAGTTTCACTTCAAGGCGGATCTCGAGGAGTAACCCTCAGAAGGTTTTATTAAACTATATGTATTACCATTTTAATATTTCGAAAAATAGTTCATTATTACTCTTGTATAATATCAAGAATTTAGATCATGAGCTTACAATTAGAAAACTCCACATATCCATACCTTTAGCTTAGAAAATGTCACTGTGAATTCCTTACCAAAGACAATATGTATGGCAGAGAAGTCCATCAGTATCACTACTGCACAATAATTTGTTAATCTACTTCATATTTAATGACCACTACATCAATTATATAGCAGTCTGTAGATGAACCTACGAGCAATGGTCATAAATACACTACATGGATAACGGAGCTCACCGCTTTATTGTATGCAAGTGAAGCTTCTTCTGTTGATTCAATCAGATATTTCCTGAGAGAAATAATTTTAACACGACTAGCTGAATGGTTATCCAAATATTAATAGAAGCCTATATTAGTTACCTAATTTTGTGGAGTGCAGGAATGGTTTCCCTAGTATATGTAGCAAGCAAGAGGATATGCTCTAGAACTCTTCAATAACAAATCAAAACAATTGTTAGCCAAACGAGGTGTTTGCATGGGCCATTTGATAAACAATTCTACAAGCCAAAACTTTAGGAAACAAGTCAGAGAAAGGCGGACCTTAATTTGGCACTCATTGTCTCACATCTCTTGCATAGCCAACTCTTTTGTAGTTCATCCTAATCAAAGGCAGAAGAATTAGCATAGCACTTCAAGAAATCTCACAGGAAGTTATACAAATAACCCCAAAGAAAGACATCGATATTTTGTCACAACTGTCATAAGGAATCTTACATATTTATGCTGATGGCGGAGTTTTACATCTTTTACTAGCTTAATGAGCACCCCAAGAATCTGCTCCAAAACCTTGGACAAAATGCGAACACTAAAAATTCAATTAATATTCAATGGTAAAATATAACAAGGGAACAGAAGTCATTTTGAGACAATAGTTCAAGGATGAAGTACAACAAAATCCAGCTCACGTTGTAGTACTCTGCAAATTTTCTGTCAGAAGAATACAGATCCTCCCTCCACGCTAATTCCTCTCTTTCTATCTCTTCAATGATCAATTTTACCCTGTTGTAAGTAAATCTAAACTGTAAAGTACGATTACTATTGGAGATAAGTTTCCATATACTGGGATTACACTATAAAAAATGGTCTTCGTTAGTTGGAATACTGCACTAAAATGAACTGTGATGTACAAATCATATGCAAAAATCTTGTGTTTCAGGAAACAAAAAAATAATAAATAAATAAATAAATAAATCATTGTCTTGTTCAAAGATTCAAACCGAAGCAGATCTTTCAATGGATGGGGTGTGGATTGAGAAGTATGTAAAATGGATTATGTAGTAGGAACAAGCCATTTCCAGCACTGTTTTTTTAAAAAGAGAATAAAATTTGAAGCATCAATACAGAGAGGTTAATATTAAACCAAAGCTGATTATAGAGGAGAAAAATGTAAAGAGTTAAAACAAACTTTAGATTTATGCCAGAATCTGAAAAGGGCATGTAATTAGTACATAGAATATCACGTTGAAGGTATTTACAGTTACAGGGGGGAGCTGGGGGTATATGTACGTATATGCGTGAGAGAGAGAGAGAGAGAAGAGAGAGAGAGAGAGAGACCTTTCTGGAAGTCGAGAAGTCATGCTCTGGTGACTAGTTGGTGAATCTGGTGAACCAATGCCAAAATAATAGTCCAATTACCACACAAAACCTTACATTAACGAAAAGGTGAATATGCATATTAACATCATCAATCCATATCTAGAGCATGAACAACATTAAATAGAAATCATTTACTATGAAGGACATATGTAGACTGACCGATGTCATCTATTATAATAGCATTTATTAACTTATCACATTTAGCATGCAACCGGCTGGCAATCTCACGGGCAAGCAACACCTGATATTCTGTGAAGTCCTACATTTTCAAAAAAGTCAAACAACTTGTAAATATTGCTGTTATAATACTAAACAACAAGAATAAGTTCAGAACGTATAACGTTTTCCACTTTTCAGTTGACAGATAAAGTCAAGTTAATAACTTCAAACAACCATAAAATGCATGTATCCAGATGCTTGGTCGTCACTGTGCATGGTGACATACCATGGATAGCGGTGCCTGTTGAAGTTGTGTTTGCCATAAATAGGCTGGAGTTATCCCAAGGAACCTATCAGGGACACCACCAACCTCAGGTTCAGATGTGTCAGTTGCTGCGAAAGAAAAAGAACTATTTGCAGAAGTCCCTGCTCCAATGGCCGATACACTCGTATAATTAGTTGAATTTGTACTTGAGCTGATTGTGATACTGGTACTTGTACTATCAAGTGAGTTCCTTGATGCAATACTCAACTTTTCAATTTCTTCCTCATGAATCTCACCATCTTTCAATATGAGAGGAAGCCTCAACTTTTGAGCAGCTTCAGCAACAACCATCCGATGCTCAAGAGTCTCGTAAACCTAAAATAAACTTCTTCCCATTATCACCTCGACATTCAGAAACTAATTATAATATTCAAATATTTCAGCATCACATTATTTCTTGGAGCAATGCATCCAATTTCATAGATCTAATTCTGTATCAGTTCAACAACACATTTCGGTAAACTAAATGGAAACATAAACACAAACAAATCATTTCAAGTTCTAACACTGTATGTCAATACTTTTTAGTTTAAATGCTAAATGACTAAAGCTCGGAACCATATACATTAACAGAAGGATATGCCTCATCAGACTAATCTCTCATCAAGATTTCAGATATCGAGTACGTTAACCTAAAATTTTGAACCTGAGGCAAGCTACTCAACCCGAGCTGCGGGTAAAGGCCCTGAATATCGCGAATGCCGGCCAAATTAGCCACCGAAACCGCTTGCTGGTACTCCTCAACCATCGCTATTGCCTCTACGTAAATCGCCTGCCCAGTTACATTACCATTGATCCCAACCAAATAATAATAATAATAATAATAATAAAGTTCAAAAATCCGCTGTTAGAGGATAATTAAATAAGATAAATTACCAGAGCTTCCAAATAACGCTGCCTCTCCTTACACATTTCTTCTCTTGCCTGCATTACGAAACAAAATCAAGAATTACAAAAATTAAATATGATCGAGGGAGAGAGAGAGAGAGAGAGAGACGCATTTTTGTAGCGAGGAAAATGGATCATACGAGTTGGAGATCGTAGTAGGTGGATTTGGAAATGAGTGAACCTTCGGGGGCCAAACAATGGCGCTCCAACTGATCCATAACTTGGGTGACATCAGCCGGAAGATTTTGCGCCGCGAATATTTTCGCCATTGATTAAGCTCACAACTTCGCTTCGAGTTTAAAATTCTCATAAATAGTTTCACCGCTTTCTTTATGTCTCGCCGGCCTCGAATTTCAAATTGGGGATTAAGGTCGACTCGTGACGACGTCGTTCGGCTGGTGTGACAATTTAAACTTGCTTTCGAAATTTTCTTTTAACACCCTTCATTCTAAAGTGGTAAATTAGATAAGATAGTTCCAAAACAATATAAAAATTTGTCCGAATTTATTCCTAATTTATTTTAAATATTAGGTTACCAAAGTATTTACATTTGATAAAACTATTCGTTAACTTTTTTATGGATCAACCGTATATTGAAGAAAAAATAATAGAAAGTTTTTTCATAATAAACGCTTACGGGGACCAATTAGGCCAAACTATTTATAAAAGAATGATTTTAAGGATCTAGATCATAATTTCACTACCTTTTGCACTCGCTGCCCATTGTGTGTGGATCAAGAGCATGATTTTAAGGACCATCATAGGTGTGGCTAGCTTTATCTTATTAGAATTGCAATGCTGCCAAAGTTACGCCAAAACTAGAATTAGTAAGCAAGGAACTCTTTTCAACAAATATTTGTTTGGTCAATCAGTGGTCCTCGGCAGGAGCAGGAAAAGTGAAGCGACGACAATCGGCGGTGAAAAAATCAGGTGAATCTTTTGGAGGGTTACAAATCCGATTATGTCTTATGTTGGTCCGGAGACGAGTCTTTAGCTGTTTGGGGGGGGAATACACATGAATCCAAGTTTTAACTCAAAGGCGAAAGTAAGTCTTATAATGAGTATGCTTACTGAACAAGTCAGCTTGCCATATAAACTTTATGATCGCGTGGGCAGAGTGATTCAAAGTACTAAACACCGTCTACTGACTTAGGTCAGTCTACAGTAAACTCAATAAATGAATAGTGTGCGGAATGTGTAGTCTCGATTTTAATCGTCTCTTAATTGAAAAACGTTTCTACTGAAAATCGTTCAAGTTATGCTTCTGCGTGTATTCGCTTTACTGAAAATCTGACTTAATGAATTTTCGCAAATCATTTTATGCAGAATGATCAGCAAATTAAAAAAACAGTAAATGCAGATGCAGTTTTTAAAGTGGTTCGGATACACAGGATCCTACGTTCACTGTCCTGAACAAGGCAGGAGGTCTTGTATTTACTATACTGAACAAGTCTCAGTCGATCTGTTTCACCTGACAAATACTCTAGTTATAGTCTTAATGACTTTACAAGGTTTCAAACACGGAGTTTGAGTTTCTCCAACTAAGAATGAGTTCTTATAATAAAAATAGTTCAATAAAATATGAACTCCTTTAGTTTCTAAGCGTATGATCTAACAATGATAGTTTAGAATAGAGATTGGGAACAGTGTATCTCTAGATAGAAGACATAAATCAGATGTTCTACCTAAGTTGCAAGTTCTTCGCTAAATAAACTGAGTTCGCTAGAGGTTTTCTGCTTGAATGCTTGGTGTTCCCCATTTTTTCAACGTATGAAGATTGATCTCTATTTATAGTTTTGACTCATGAAAAGATTCGTTGGAGGGGACCTAAACATGTGTCAAAGAGGACAAGGAAAATGATCATCTTCAATTTGAACGTTACTATAGAGATTCTCTCTTTTTCAGTGTTGAGGGAAGTTTTTTGTCAGTGCAAGTACAGTGCCGGTAGCTCCTTATTGGTCGATGTTGAATGTTAGGTGAGGCTTGTTCACACAGAGTTGACTTCCTCTGATTTCTCGAACACCTTTAGTAGACAAGAAGCAAGAGTAAATGCGCTTTCTCCCTGACAGAATCTGGATCTTGTCTTTACACTAGCTGTTAGATAAATAATAATAAGATTTGAAGAGTTGGCATCGAGCCATGATCGTCTTTTTCTCGTTCTCTCTCCGTCCCATTTAACATGACACGTTTTCTTTTTTGGGACGTCCACTTAAATTGACACGTTTCCTTAAAAGGAAATAACTTTAAAAACTATTACAAAATTATCTATTACTTTTCTATTTCTCTCTCATTTATCTTACTTTATCATTTCTTTCTCATACTTTATCATTTACTCTCGCACAAACTCATTTATTTTCTCTCTCTTACGTTATCGTTTATCCATCTCTCATACTTTATCATCCACTTTTTTAATTCTCGTACCGAAAAGAAACATGTAATGTTAAATGGGACGGAGAGAGTATTATTCTGAAGTTTGAAGAATTTCAGTAACAAGATTGGTCTACTGAGTCACCGGGTTCAGGGGCATTAAGCTCAGGAACATCATTGTTCCCCCTGAGGTGTTATTCTCAGTGTTGGTCTCAGTTACCACTGGGGTTTCTTTATCGACCTGAGTTACCGTGGATTGATTCTGTTCAGTAGAATCAATTGGTTCAACTATATTGTTTATAGGGAGAGTGTGAGTTTCTTCTTCGTCGTCTGAATCATCATCCTAACAATGATCTTTTCAGTATCATTTTTTATGTTCAGATCATTTAGCTTGCTGCTGACTTCTTCAGCATCCTACTTAAGGTCTTGTTGCTTGTCCTTAGTAATAAACTCACTAAATACAACATGAAGGCTTTCCTCCATAGAAAGTGTCCGATAGTTAAAGACCCTAAAGGCTTTGCTGACCCTGGAGTATCCTAAGAAACTCATTGGTCTTACTTGCTATCAAAGACCTTTAATTAATCATTTCCATTACTGTGGATAAAGCAAGGACAACCAAAAATATGGAAATGCGAGATAGAAGGTGTTCTCCCTTTCCACAATTCATGTGGTGTCTTCATGTGAGCTTGTGTCAGTAGTGAGTGGTTCTAAGTGTAACAGGTTGTGTCAGTAGCTTCTGCCAAAAAATCTGATGGCAGTCCTGAGTCTGCGAGTAACGTTCTTGCTGCTTCTTTGAGTGTTCAGTTCTTTCGTTCAACAAGGTCGTTCTGTTGAGGCGTGCGTGTTGTTGACGTCTTGTGCTCAATTCTTTCAGCTTCGCAGTACTCTTTCATCATAGAGTTGAGCAATTTTGTGTCTCGATCAGAGTGTATCCTCTGTATTTTGATATCTTTCTCTACACTGACTCTTTTTTTAGTAGTTTTGGTAGTTTGATCTTGACATCAAACTTGTTTACAATGAATATCCCCTACGTATATCTCGAATACTCATCTATAACCACGAGAGCATACTTCTTGCCTCTAATTATCACTGGAGTGATTGGTCCGAATAAATCCATGTGAAGTAGGTGACGGTGGATTGCTTGACTTTGTCTGCTTTCCCTTCAGGCACGCTTCATAGTTTCTGTGTTGTTTGAACACTTCATTTAGCAATCCTCTGACTTTCG
Organism: Lavandula angustifolia; assembly: GCA_028984105.1. NCBI lineage: Eukaryota > Viridiplantae > Streptophyta > Magnoliopsida > Lamiales > Lamiaceae > Lavandula > Lavandula angustifolia. The sequence continues at coordinate 10,184,486 of CM054818.1, read as the reverse complement.
AATCTCTTGCTAGCTTGTTCATCGTTTTGAAGTTCAGGTGACCGAGTCTTCTGTGCCACAACCATGTTGTTTTGTCAGATGACTTAGTCTGTGCAAGCAAGCATGCTTCAGGTTCAGTGGTATTTTGATCTGTAACGTAGATGTTCTTTCTCCGCAATCCTGATACTACGGTTTTCCCTATGGATTTATCAATAACATCACAAAATCACGCATCAAAAGAGACTCTATTAAGGTTGTTACATAATTGACTGACTGAAAGGAGATTATGTTGAAGTCCTTCAACATATGTTACTCTAGGAACTGTGGCAGTTCTGATGTTTAATGTTCTACATTCCCTTGTGTATCCTTTGGAGTTTTCACCAAACTCAACTTTGGGTCCTTCTTGTTGAACATAGTTGGTCGGTAGATATGTCTAGAGCATCCACTGTCCATGATCCAAGGGTACTTATGCACCTACAAAATAAAAATAAATTCAAGTACCCGTTAGGTTCAGGTTGGGTCCTCAAATGTTAGTCATTTTTGGAACTATGTCTAACAACCCTGGCGGTTTCAGACAACCTCTTTCCCTTGTCGTTAACAAGCTTTACTGTGACTGGTGATACTGACTTCTTGACAGAGTGTGGTTCAGGAGTCCTCCTCTTCTGAGCTTTCGGACTACTCCTAACCTAGGGTGCATAGTAGTATGACCCATACTGTGCTGGATGGGACCACTTTGGTTGCCCATATTGTTCAGCCCATATGACCTTCTTAGTCCCCCCTGAATGTGATCTGGGTGTTCTGGAGCATGACTCTGGTTACTTGCTGATAGTTCGGTTGAGGTGCTTTCAGCTTCTGTATATTATGTGCTTGGGGTTGTGTATACTATCCATATTCTGCTAGCTTTTCTAAGCTTTTCTATGTTGAAGTTGATGGCTCATTAGTGTATCCAAGTTCTCCTTTTGTGAATGCTGGTCTTTGTGTTCCCAACATCGCTTGAAGCTTTTCTTTTTCTCTAGTATATTGCTCAGTCATTAGAGTTCCCCAAACCTCATCACTCTTCTTCAATGCTTCGTAGTCGGCTTTGACTTGAGTAAGCTTCTGGTTTAGACTAGCAATTTCAACATCTTTCTCATAAATATCTTTGGTCAAGACTGCGATCTGATCTCCTTGTAGTTGAGACTTGGTCATCAGAGAATTAATCTCTTCATTTTGTCTGAAAACAAGTCATTTTGGCTCAGTAGAAACCTGACTTTTTGAGGTATGTCTCTGATTTTTAGCTCTTAGGTGTTCTAGCTCCTGAAGTGTCTTACTGAACTGAGTGCTCATTTGAATCTGTTCTTCTAGGACATCTTCATATGCTAAAACCACATATAGAGGTTCTCCAACAGTAGAGCATGTGTCGTGTGTGCCTGGTGAAGAGAGAATTATATTGAAGTTAGAGTTTACCTCAGCCTCTTCTCTGGCCATCAGACATTGTTCAGCCTCTTCTACTTTGATTGCTAAGAATCTGGCTTCATCATCTGATAAGTCCATGAACATTTCTTCTTCACCTGTGCAATCAGAAAGGTATCCGAATATGTAGGTTTTGGGATGAGTGTATGCTAAGATTTTAAGATCCCAAAACCCCTAGCTGAATGATGGGCCTTCGATATTGTACTAGCTTAGTTGAGTTCAGTTGTTAGAACTTAGTAGGCTAGAGTTCAGTAGCTGTGCATTCAGTAGAAGATTCTGCACTCAGAACTCAATATCGAGAAAGTCAGTGGACAGCTATCGACCAACTGAATTTGCAAAGGATTTTGAGCCAGCGAACTTAATTATTCAAACGAATGTCAATGGAGGTACATCAGGTAAAGGTCTGAGGATTCAGAAGAAGTCAATTCATCGTACTTTAAGTTTTAATGAGCCTCACCAACTCTCATAACCCTTGACCAATCAGGAGCCGACAGCGCCTTACCTGCTCTGCCATAAAGCTGCTCCTAGCCAAAAAAAGAGGAAATCTCTACAGTACCTCTACTCAACGTTCAAATTATTATGGCTATTTTTCTTATCTTATTCGACACGTGTCTAGACTCCCTCCAACGGATCTATTCACAAATCGGAGACTATAAATAGAGAAGAGTCTTCATGTAGAAAGATACCGGGAACCAAAGCAACCAAAGTTCAAACACTCTCTAGCGAACTTGCAGTAATATTCAAGTGAAGAACTTGCACTTAGACTTAGATCTTCTTTAGTTCTTCTCTCTAGAGAATTATTGTTCTATTTCTCTATCTAAGCGTGCTTATTGTAATACTCAATAGCTTAGAACCTCAAAGGAGTTCATCTTTAAACTGTTCTTATTGTAAGAACTCCTTCTTAGTTGGAGAAATTATAACCTTAAAAGGTTAAGAACTGTACAATCACTATGACTATAAATAGATATCTGTCTTGTATACAGATTGACTGATGCTTGCTCAGTATAAGCAAACAAGTGAGAATTTGTCCTGTGAACATATCAACTAAGACTTTCTCAGTATAATTAATATAAGAACTTATGCTTAGTTCAGGAAATGGATGTAGGACCCAATGTGTCCGAACCACTTTAAAAATCACTTGTGTTGATTTTAAATGTTGCATTAATTAATTGTTCATTTAACATTCAACTGAGTTTTAATCAAAAAAACATAAAACGGATCTTCACCGAGACTGACTCTTTTTAAGGGCCCACACTTCCGCACACAACCTCTGTTGCTAACCTATTGTTCAGTGACATAAGTCAGTAGGACTGTACTCAGTAGGAGAATCTCTGCCCACGCGATCGAGAAAACTTATTTGGCCAACTAACAAAGTTCAGTAGCAATCTTCAGCAGCAGCTGACTTTCGCGTTCTGAGTTTTAGAATTTCCATTCAAGTATTCAACCCCCCCCCCCACACTTGAAGTTTGTCTCTGGACCAACAATTGGTATCAGAGCGGTGTTCTTCTAGATCATTGTTATCTGTTTACTGGTCTAACTCGAACAGATCCTGAAAACTGTTTTTAATGCACTTGCATCTCATAGCATCCTATACCATATTCTTCAAATTGTCTAATTTTTCAGGTATTAGGATAGTGCCCATGTTTTCGACAGAAAACTATGTGGTATGGCGGGTGAGGATAGAGGCTCATCTAACATTGCTGCATGACAACATGGCTAACGTTCTAGAGAAAGGCCCTACTGTTCCTATGATTGATAGCATTGAGATCGTAGTAGAAGGAGCAATAGGTGCCACAACTGGCCCAAAGGTCCCTAAAGACAAGAGGCTCTTCACACCCGAAGAGAGAAAGCTGCACAACCTCGACCGAGTGGCACAAAATGCGATGCTGACAACTCTCAGTGACTCGTATCTAGGTAGGGTTCACGAATGCAAGACAACAAAGGTGCTATGGGATGCTCTAGCTGTGCTAAGCCAAGGAACTCCACAAATAAAAGAAAACAAACTAGAGTTAGAGCTGTAGAAACTCGAAGCATTCGCTATGCTTCCAGGGGAGTCTATTGATGATTTCAGCGTTAGATTCACGAATCAAATCAACATCATCAACGGACTGGGGAGAACATTCAGAAATAAGGAGACCAACACAAATATTCTAAGGGCTCTTAGCAGGCCCAAGTGGTATTCTTTTGCTACATGTTTAAGGAGAACTAACCTGAACTCTAGTACTCCTGATTATATATTTTCAGAATGAAAGGCAGAGGAGTTCGAGTTTAATCTCCCACACACATCCGGTGCGAAGACTGAAGTGCCAATGGATCACGCTTACAAGGCATCAGTAAGCACACCCAGAGCAAGTCCCTCAAGCACAAGTCAGTCAGCTGGAAGCTCAGTAACAATACCATCTACTGACAACTTGGCTAAGAAGTACACTCTCCTTGTTGTGAAAATACCATAAGGAGAAGGACAAGTTCCAAAGAATGAAGATGAAACGGGATTCCAAAAGCTATCAAGGTAAGAAAGAGAATGATTACTCGAAAAGTGAATTTAAATTTTTACTTGTATGCAGGAATACTGAAGCTACCCCCGCTGAACATAACGAAACACCAAAAAGGGAAGGTAGGAGCTCAGTATGATACAACTGCAAGAAGCCAGGACAATACTTGTACGAATGTCTAGAACTCTCAGTAGTCGAAAGAGCTGAACGGAAAGCCCGGCATGACAAATTTGTCAGAAAAAGGCAAGCCTACATAGCTGGAGAGTAATCCGACTGCTCAAGCAACGCAGAAATTTTCATGGAATCATCCAATGATGATGCTGTGTTTGTCGCGATTGAGGCAGAAGACACTGAACTGTGTCTCATGGCCGGAGAAGAGGCTGAGGTAAATTATGATCTGAATATATGCCCCTCTTCACCATGCACACACGACACGAGCTCAATTGCAGGTGAACCACTAGATGTGGTTCTTGCATATGAGGATCTACTTGAGGAACAAATCCAGATGAGCCAACAGTTCAGTAAGACAATTCAAGAGATGGAACTTGTGAAAGCAAAAAATCAGAGACTTTCGATGAGAAGTCAGGCCTCTATTGAGTCTGAAGAACATGTGTTGAGAGAGGAAGAGATTAACTCTCTGATGACTAATTCTCAACATCAAGAAGCACATATCTCAGTCTTGACCAAAGACATCTCTGAGAAAGATACTGAGATAGGTAAGCTCAGTCAGAAACTCGCAGAAGTACAAAAGGACTATGAGTCACTCAGGAAGAGTGATGAAGTTTAGTAAGGTCTGATGACAGAGCAGTATCTAGGAGCCAAGGAGAAGTTGGAAACTATGCTTAGAGCTCAGAGGTCAGTTTCCATTAAGGAAGGACTTGGCTACACTGTATAAAGCATCTACCTCTACCTCGAATGACTCAGAAAAGCTGGTTGGTAGGTTTGTCCGAGGGAAGACTCAAGTTGCTGAACCTATCACCCCTCAGGAAAAGAACAAACAGAAAATGATCGCACCTCAGCCCAGCATCAAGAAATTGACCCATGGTTCAATCCCCAAGACACCCAGATCCAACTCAGGGGGAACCAAGAATGTCAGGTGGGTCGAACAGTATGACCAACCACAATTGACTCACCCAACTCAACATGGATCATACTACTATGAGCCAAGAGTCAAAAGCCCAAAGGTTCAGAAGAAGAAGAAGGCTGAACCTCAGAAGAACAAAAAGACAGCGTCTCTAAGTTCGGGAGAGAGATCAGCTGACAAGCAGGGCAAGAAGTCTGAAACCATCAATGTTGTCAGAGAAATTTGGATTCAAAAGCTGAACCCAAAGGGTACCTGAATCTTTTTCTATTTTGCAGGTGCTAAAAGACCCTTGGATTGTGGACAACGGATGCTCAAGATATATGACGCATCAGAAGAATCTGTTGACCGACTATGTTCAGCAAGAAGGAGCCATAATTGAGTTTGGTGACAACTCTAAAGGCCACAAGGGGATACGGAACGCTAAAAATAGGGACTGCAACAATTCCTTTAGTATCATATTGTGAAGTATTTCAACATAATCTCCTTTCTGTTAGTCTATTCTTTGATAACTCCAATAGAGTGACTTTTGACGCAGGTTTTTGTGATGTTCTTATAAATCTACAAGAAAAACTGTGTTATCGGGGTCGCGGTGAAGAAATATCTATTATGCTGAATGGAATATTGCTGAACCTGAAGCTTGTCTGCTAGCACACACAAAGTCAAATGGTAGAACAACATGGTTGTGGCACAGACGACTGAGCCATCTGAAATTCAAGACTATGAACAAGCTAGCAAGAAATGCTAAAGTCAGAGGACTGTCCAACGAAGTTTTCATAAGACAAGAGAATTATGAGGCATTCTTGAAGGGGAAGCAAACAAAGTCAAGCAATTCGCCTATTCCATCACCTTCCACTGTTGGAATCCTTCAGTTGCTTCACATGGATCTATTTGGGCTAGTAAATCCAGTGACGATCAGAGGAAAGAAATATGCTCTTGTACTCATTGATTACTATTCAAGATACACATGGGTGATTTTCATCGCCAATAAATCTGACGTCAAATCTGAACTGCTGAAACTGCTGAAATGGCTAAGCGTCGAGAAGGATATCAAGATTTAAAGGATACGCTCAGACCGTGGAACAGAGTTTCTGAACTCAGTGATGAAGGACTACTACGAAGCTGAAGGCATTCAACAGAAGACCTCAGCGGCACGTACGCCTCAACATAATGGTCTTGGTGAAAGGAAAAACAGAACTCTTAAAGAACAGAAAGGACCCTAAACCCTAAACAGAACTCCTTCTATCACTCCTTTTCATATTTTTTGGCTATTTATGCTTTATCCACAATAACAGAAAGGACTAGTTAAAGGTCTTTGATAGCAAGTCAGACCAAGGAGTTTTCTTAGGATACTCTTGGGTCAACAAAGCTTTCTGGGTCTTTAACTAGCGGACCCTTTTTTTTAGGAAAGCCCTCATGTTGTATTTGATGAATTTACTTCTAAACACAGGAAGTCAAACTCTCAGCAAGAAGCTGAAGAGGTCAGGAGCAAGCTACATGATCTAAGCTTAAAAGATAATATCGAAAAGATCCAACATTATTGGGATGATGATTCAGACGATGAAGTTCAGAATCAACCAACAAGCAGTGTAGCTGAACAGATTGATTATACTGAACATAATCAATCCCAGGTAATTCAGGTTGATGAAGAAACCCCAGTGGTAACTGAGACCTCTACTGAGAATAACAACTCATGGGGAACTATTAATGTTCTTAATCTGAATACCCCTGAACCTGGTGACTCGGTAGAACCTGATCTTGTTCTGAATCGCTTCAATTACAGAATAGTACAACTGAAATTCCTAATACTCTTACTGTCTGTGTTGAATCAATTCCAGATGAAGTAACAAGACATCGTTCTTCATGGTTAGATGCTCATAGCTCAGATATTATAATCGGAGATCCTTCAGCTAGTGTCAAGACAAGATCCAGATTCTGTCAGGGAGAAAGTGCCTTATACTCCTGCTTTTTGTCTACTGAAGAACCTCAGCGTTTGAGGATGCGTTGAATGATGCTGACTGAATCATTCAGTAATCTTTACTATTTTTAATATTATATCCTGGCTGTTCATTTTAAAGAGAAACCAAATCTGAACCGTTTACTCCAAACCGCTTCATACTCAAATCTTACTTAAAAGGATTCTAATCAAATCACAAATATATTTCGCCATTTTTGTACCTTTAGTGCTTTGCAAACTTCATCTTCATCTGCATATTAGATCTCTACCTCTTTATCAACTCTTAGTTTACGGTAAATCTTGTTATTAACGCGCTTTTATGCAAATATCTCTCAGAAATGGCGAATATTTCTGATTTTGAGATCCTAATTCCGTATGACCTTGACAAGATCGTCATAAAGAAGGTATGGTTTGAACCAGTAGTAGACTTCTATAAGTCCGAGTTGACCTACATGGAGCCGATTTATGGATGACTCCACTCCGTTGGCTTGGAAATTTTTCTTAGCAAACGTCCTAGCCATCGCCTACCAAGACAGGTTGTACAGTTCTTCTACAACATGCATCTCGATGAGGACACAGATACTGAAGTATCTGGTTTTTCCTACCACTCGGTTAAGCCCTAATAAATGGAAATCTGAAGTCGGCAAGATTGATATCAGAAGGAGCTTGAAGAACTACTTTGGATTGTGTGAAGAGGGAATCAACACTATTAGATGTAAAGAGAATAAGATGAATGAATATCTATCCAAATTGTATCTATAAGTCCGAGTTGACCTACATGGAGCCGATTTATGTATCTATCCAATTTTTTTGGAAATGATACAATTTTTAAAGCAACTTTTTCAAAGAGTTAATTACTTCCAGACTTAGAACCTTGGCGTATATAGTCACGCAGATACTGACTAGCCAATCAGGCTCTTTTGATCAACTGTCGAAGCCAAAACTGCAACTAATGATTGCTATCTTTGACAAGGCAAAGATCAACTGGGTGAACTAATTCACCAATGAACTCAACAATCAGTCATTGAAGTTCGATAATGAACAAAAATTAGGATCAGTAGGGAAGCTGTTGTATGGAAGCGAAGTATCGATTATGATACTTGACGTGTACTGGTCCAGTGGCCTTCACTGACTCAGCTAAGTTTGATACACGGCTTGCCAAGTTCCAGAATATAGCTTCTTCTGAAAAATCAATAGACAGGGGAGCTGCGAATTGCAAAGTTGAAGAAGCTTCTGAATCATCGACGCCCTCACAGCTATGAGAATCTAAGAAAAAGGAAGTTAGCTAAGAATACAAAGAAATCTCCACCTCCAATAGCACACGTGGACACACTGGACTCAGATTCTGCCACGCTCAAGGATAAGGTGAAACGTATCAGTTCTGAAGAAACACAAACAGAGCAAGTATCGGGTGACATGCCATACATACAAACTGAAGAAGTACAACACAATGATACTATAGAGCCACTTTTTTTGCCATCCAAGAGGTTAAGAATCAAGCTGATTAGGAGGTCTTTGATCATATTTCGGAAATCCTGGATCATGTTGATCTAGTAGATATAGCCAGAAGAGTTATGCTATAGATGTTGCTCTAGTTTTTGGATTGGACAGAACTTGATCTAACACTGAGAATCCGAGTCGTACCCACGTTGATTGTAGAGGTACAAAGGCTCAAATCATAGATAGGGTATGGGGACCCTTCTGATATAACTTATGTAGATGATTTGAAATCAGCAATGCTTTATTTGTTAACTGTTAAGCTTGGGACAGAGTCTCCAGTCTAGACTCAACAAGCTACCAACAATGATGATGATGAGGATACTGAACCCAAGGGCGCAGGACCTGGAAAGTCTGTTGAGGGTGACTATCCGAAAGATTTAGGAGATAATGATGATGCTATACCGCCACCTTCGAGAAAGCTACTGATTCTGAACAACAGATCATGTCTGCAACAGAGCAGAGACTGACCAGTTCATCGTATCAGGCTAAGCATATGAAGGATCTCTCAACACGAAGTTTTAATAAGAGCCTAGATAAGCAAGAAGAGAAAAACAGATTGCTGGCAGAGGATGTTCTTATCAAGTGGACCATATATACAAAGGCATAGATTGTGCACCTTGACTCACCTGGACTTCCAAGGATAAGAAGATTCACGAAGCGCCCACTCCTGATTTTGGCGCCATTATTGCCAACGCACTAAAAATTCAAGAAGCGTCTCTGACTGAACAATTCAAGAAGACCCTAGACGATCAAACATGCTGCTTCTCTGAAAAAACTAACAGAAGTAGTCGTGACCATGCTTAAAGCTGCATCAGAGATAAATTCAACAAATATAGAGAGAGTGAATCAAGCAATGCTGAATCAAAAAATGATTCTTGACATAGTTCTCTCAGAGTCTGCCAGACAACGTTGCGACTTATTGCAACAACAAAAGTTTGAAACTACTAATGTCCTTAGAGCTATGCGAATAGATAGGGAAAAAGAGTATGAAACCTTATCAGGAGACATCTATGACATCAAAACAGAGTTCAAAACTGTCAAGCTCAGAGTAGATGACCGCACGAAGAAAGTCACGAGCTTTATCTCCCTCTCACGCTCAATTGATGATGCCAAAAAGGGGGAAAGGGAGAGTGAAATCAAGGGATATAGGAGTTGTTGAAGGAACTTCTGATAAAGGGAAAGGAAAGTAAGAAGAAGAGCTCAGATTAATAGAAGTGCCCTAAGAATGAGCTGAGGGGTCCAAGGGGGGAATGATCCTCAACAACATCCATTGAGGAGATCGCTTGGTTCATAAAAGAAGATGAGGATGAGCCTACTGAACCACGATCCCTTGTGAAAGGATAGCTGATAATAACTGTCAATAGCTCCCTCAATCTACCTCTTTTGTCTCCCAAGAAGAAATTTGCTAATGAAGAGGTTCAACAGGAGTATGACAGAAGAATGGTCTGAGAGATTCAGAATCAGCTGAACTTTGAAGACAGACAAAAGGCTGAAAACAAACAGTCTATAATGATAAAACATTTTTTCCCAAGAGAGCCAGAACCATTGTAACCAGACAGACAAGAGCAAAAGCAGACAAATCTCAATAATAAAAATTTATTGAAGTCTCTAAGACACCTAAATCACCTGCTCAAAGCTCACAAGATCAACCTGAACAGAGCCCTTCTGATCAACATACTCAGATAACTCAAATGACTAACGCTTATGTTGAAGAAAAAGAATTATGGGATGCCTGAGAGAGAGGCCTAGACATAAGAGCCGAAACGAGACAAGTTGCAGAGACCAGAGACAGACTTCAACATGCAAAGATAGATACCCATGTAGCTAGAACACAAAAAGAGGCTAAAGAGAGAGTGCTTGAAAAGAGATTCCCACCACTTCAAAATTCTATAGGCGAAGAGTACATCAGGACAACTGGAAGAAACCAGTCTATTCTCGTGCTGATAAGTGGATTCCGTGTCAACTGAATCCCAGATGCGAGACAATCAAAGCAGAATCTATCAAAAGATATTATTGTTGGAAACTATGGGAAAATGTAGATGTTGAACAGTTGTTCGAAGAGATGCTCTACTTATGATCCACACTCGCTAGTTGAAGTTCAAGAGCTACTACTGAACCAATATATTGTAATAGACGTGTAACTTAGTTGAGTTCAGCATGTTAGGAGCTCAGTAGGATAGATAGCGTTTTAGTAGCTGTTGATAGACTCGATAGATTATTGTGGTCAACAGTGGCTGGAACTCAGCTATCTGAAGACTTAGTAGGATTCAAGACGAATCTACTGAATGATTATTGTTGAGTCAGTTTGAAAGCATCGGTCAACATGCTGAAGATATCATAGAATGTCAGTAGAGAACTTTTCAGTAAAGTGTCCGAGGTATCAGAGGGAGTCAACTTAGCATCAGTCACGGAGTTTGAATAAAGCCTCACCTACAAACAAACCTCAACCAATGAGGAGCTGTCAGCATTGTACTTGTACTGACATAAATCTGCAGTCAGCCTCCCTACTATGAAAAAGAGAGAATTTCTATAGTAGCATTCAAATTGAAGATGGATGTTTTGCATGTCGTTATTGTCACGTGTCTAGGTCCTCTCCAACGGATCTATTCATAAGTCAAAAGTATAAATAGAGATCGATCTTCATGCTTAGAAGATACCGGGAAAACACAGAGCATTCAAGCATACAAGTTCTAGTGTACTCAAAGCAAACAAAGCGAAGAACTCTGAACTGATAGCATTTGATATAGTTCTGCTCTCTAGATTAATCTAGTTTCCCTTCTCTATACTCTAAGCCTTCATTGTTAGATCACAAGATTACAAACCAAAAGAGTTCACTTCTGAATTGTTTATTGTAAGAACTCTTTCATCGTTGGAGAAAAACCTTAAAACCTTCGTGTTTGAAACCTTTGTAAAGTCACAACCTTCATCTTTGAAACCCTTGTAAAGTCACTAGGACTATAACTAGTAGTGGTATCCTGTGAATATTGATCCACTGAGACTTGCTCAGTATAATCAAATAAAGCCCTCTTGAAAATACAAATGTGGACGTAGGATCTTGCGTATGCTAACCACTCTAAAAATCCGTGTGTCATTTACTGTTTTATTGCATACTATTCATCCTGCATAGAAACTACTTTGAAAAATCATATAAGTCTGGATTTTCAGTAAAATATCTTAAGACACGCACAAGCCTAAATAACAAACCTTTTTTCAGAAGAGACAATTAAAATTGGGCCTACACTATCCCGCACAACCTCTTGTATTGAAACCGCTTGTCTACTGACTTTAGTTAGTAAATAGTATTCAGTATCTTGAATTACTCTGCCCACGCGATGAGAAAGTTTATTGGGCGAGCTGAATCTATCCAGCGAACTCAGTATCAGACTGACATTTGCGCTTGGGTTAAAATTTGGGCTCAGGTGTATTTTCAAACCCCCCCCCCCCTACACACACACACACACCCCTGAAGACTCGTCTCTAGACCAGCCCAAAGCCAGTCTCGATACTATCAAGCTTAGAGTTGACGAGCTTTCCCAAAAAATTACTACCCTTACCTCTCTCCCCAGGACCATCGATGATGCCAAAAAGGGGGAAAGGAAAGTGAGATTAAAGAAGAAGCAGATGTAGACATTGTGGATGCTCCTACCCAAAAAGCAAAGGGAAAGGAAAGTCAGTTGAGGAAGTAGCTCAAGAAGACGCCGCATGATACAAGGGGGAAGGATCCTCAGCAGTAATCGAAGATTTGCGAAATTATTTGATGAAGAAGCTAACCCTACCGAGCCACTACCTAATACAAAAGGAAAGAAAGCGGTTTTCAGTACTTCTACTCTTCCTCCATCTCCGTAGAGAAAGATGAAATTCCCTAGCAAGGAAGCTCAAGAAAAATATGATAGGGAAATGACTGAGAGGCTTCAGGCTGAACTGAATGCGAATGAGGAAGAAGAGGCAGCTGAGAGATATAAAAAGCCAACTCCAAACAAAGTTATGCTAAAAGCAGCAGTACCAAGAAATACAAGGACTCTAGCGACCAGACAGTCTAGATCTCAAAGTCCTCAGAAGCAAACTGAACAAAGCTCCTAGGGACAACAAACTCATAAGACAGGAGCTCAGATTGAAGTGGAGGAGACGTGGAATGCCTGTGGAAGAGGTCTATATATTACAACTGAAGCAAGACAAATTCTTGAAGCCAGAGACTGACTACTTCAAGCAAAGATAAATGTTGAAGTTCCTAGAACACATAAAGAGACAAGAGAAAGAGTGATAGAGAAGAGCCGAGAAATCCCCACCATTTCAAAATTTTACAAGCGAGGAGGACTTAAAGACAATCTTAAGAAGTCGGTCTACTCTCTCAATAACAAGTAGGTTCCACGACAATTAAATACCAAATGGGAGTCTATTAAAGTTGAATTTGTCATAAGGTATTATTGCTGGAAGTTATGGATAGGGTAGATGCAAACCAAGTTTTCGAAGAGATGCTCACCACCTATGATCCACGACTCTTAACTGATGTTCAGGAACTTCTTAAGCTACAACTAAAAGTAGCCAGTACAGAACTCTACCTCCTCCTATGACTATTGATGGAAACATATGTACTAAGGAAGTGGAGAATGAATTCAAGGATGTTGTGGAGAAGAAAAATCTATCTCTTACTAAGAAAGAAGATCCAACCGAGGTAATGAGGTTGAAAGCTGATATTTACAAGTTATATGGACTCCAACCTCTAGAGGCCAAATCTTCTATTCAAGGCTAGACTGCAGAAGTTCAAAGTGAAAGTAGTTGGCTAGTCTAGATCTTCTGAGATAGATATTACTAATTATGTACTTGTAATCCTTCATATCTTTATGAAATCAGTACATCCTTTTGGCCTGACAACTACTCATTGTCACAAAGGCTCAGTTTTTAAATTTGACACAACTGACCACTCAAGTGATCACTGACACACACTCACATTTATACGCAACTATCGTATCTTGTTGTGATTATCTTCGATACATCTATTGTTTGTTTTAACTTGTTTTAGCATCATCGAATAGAGATAAATTATTGGGTGATGAGTTATAATATAAGATTTGAAGATTCCAAAATCCTTACCTAAATGATGAACCAATATATTGTAACAAATGTATATCTTAGATGAGGTCAACATGTTATGAGCTCAGTCGGCTAGATAGATTTTTAGTAGATGTTACAATTCAATAGAAGATTCTAAGTTAACAGTCTCTGGAAAATGCAGCTGTCTGAATACTCAATAGGATTCAGGATGAATCTATTGAACTGAGTGTTGAAAAGTGAGAAGAAAGCAGTGGTCAATATAATGAAGACATTGGAGAATATCAGTAAAGAACTTTACAGTAAAGTGTCCGAGGTATTAGAGGAAGTCAACTCAGTATCAGTCTTGAAGTTTGAGCGAGCCTCACCTACCAACTAACCTCGACCAATGAGGAGCTGACAACATTATACATGTCCTGACACAAAAGCCGCAGTCAACCTCTAAACTCTAAAAAAGAGAGAATCTTTACAATGTCATTCAAGTTGCAAGATGGTCGTTTTGCTTGTCATGTTTGACACGTGTCTAGGTCCCCTTCAATGGATCTATTCCCAAGTCTGGACTATAAATAGAGATCATCTTCCATGCATGAAGAACTAAGGGAAAATAAGCATACAAGTACACAAGCTCTAGCAAATACAAAGAAAACTAAGATGAGAAACTTAGAACAGATTGTAGATTATCAAAGTTCTCATTTATAGAGTGATTTTGTTCCCCTCTCTACACTTATAAGACAACCTTGTTATATCATAAGCTTAGAATCCGAAGGAGTTCATCTTTGAACGGTTCTTACTTGTAAGAACTACTTTTTAGTTGGAGAAAACCCTCAAACCTTCGAGTTTAAAACCATTGTAAAGTCACTTAGACTATAACTAGTGGAGATCTGTTCTGCGCACGGATCGACTGAGACTTGCTTAGAATAATCTAATCAAGAACTCCTGGAAACAAGAAAGTAAACATAGGATCTTGCGTATCTGAACCACTCTAAAAATATGTATGTTCTTTCTGTTTTATTGCTTTACTGTTTATCCTACATACAATCTGATTTGTGAATTCGTACAAGTTTAGATTTTCAGTAAAATCCTCTAAGACACGCACAAGCATAACCGAAATAGTTTTTAATAATAAATATTTTTCAAAGAGACGATAAAATCGGGTATACAAATTTCTGCACATACTCTGATACTGAGTCACTTGTGAACTAAACTCAATCACGAGACAGTATTCAGTAGACTGAATCACTCTACCCATGAAATCAGAAAGCTTATTTGGCGAACTGAATCTATTCAGTAAGCAAACCCAGTAACTACTGACTGCCGCATTTTAGTTTGAACTAGGACTCAAGTGTATTAACTCCCCCCCCCCAACCACCCACCCACACCTGAAAACTCATCTCTGGACCAACATACATTTTCCTCAAAAAGGTGATACAAACAATCAAAACAACGGATTCATTTTTTTTATGTTAAGCGATACTTATATTACGTATAAGTGATACGTGTATTCAGTTTAATTGATACAATCATTTTAAGAAAGTGATACAATTGGCAGAACAAATGATACATTTATTAAAGAAAGTGATACATTTCCACAAAAAAGTGATAAAAATGTTCAAACAACGGATACATTTACTCATATTAAATGATACTTATATTGCGTATAAGTGATACATGTATTCATTTGAATAGATATATTGATTTTAAGAAAGTGATACAATTGTTTAGAACAAATTATACATTCATTAATATTAATTGATACATATATTTAGTATCAATAATACATTTGTTTATAACAAGTGATATTTTTATTCCCAACAGAATTGATATTTTTTCATATCAAGTACTACTGTTTCCATGTCATATGAAACTTTTATTATAACCAACGATACTTTTGTTTATAAAAAGTGATACTTTTATTCATAGCAAGTGTTACTTGATTCATAACAAGTGATACATTGGTTAATAACAAGTGATATTTTTATTCAGAATAATAGATTTTTTTTCATGTAAAGTGATACTTTTTTAAGAACAAGTAATACTTTTATTATATTCAAATATTCTCTATTATTTTCTCTCTCTCATATGTGCAATATCTATACAATCATAAAAATAAAAAATAAAATGTATTCAAAAAAGTTTAAATTTTTTTTGTATTTTTGGTGAAAATAATAAATTTTAATTTACATATTAATATTCTTTGTCAACATGAACGTAATTTAAAAATTAAAAAAAATAAATTTTAAATGTCGTATATTAAAAAAAAGAAATCACTATTGGGACTCGAATCTGGGCCTATTTGATAAAAGACCAACAACTTAACTAATTGCACTACAACGCTACTACTATGATGTTGTAAATAACACACATTTTTATAATTTAGTTATAGCGTGCGGCAAAGTTTTTGCATTTTAGGAATAAGGTTATTTAAGGATTTGGCGTTTGGTGAGGCGTAGCCCACAATCCACCAACTTGAAGTATCAAAAGCAGCTGCTCAAGAACTACTCGCCACCAACTCCAGCCATATTACATGAAAAGAAAAATGCTACTCTTTTCGTATTACATTACGTTATAACCCTTACGGCTTATCAGACATTTTCTTTAAATTAATAATATTATAAAATTGTCATCGTGTATGGTAGTCCCCTTAAGGCATATAATAACACATGATAGTATTCTTATATCCAACTTAATTTCCCACACGTAGACGGTAGACGTAGTTAACAAAAAATTAAGAGCTTATTAATAATTTTGAGTTATTAAAAAATATGTTCGGTCAACATTCAAAACGAGGACTTTTTACTACCTCCAACAACTATGTTTAGTGGGCATTTAAATAATATTTAAAAAATTATACTCCCTCCTTCCCATTCCAATTGTCTTGTTTCTTTTGGGCACGGAAATTAAGAAGAGTGGGTGGTTGTGTGTAGATGAATGTGTGATTGTGTGTAAAGAGGTAGACCCCACAAAGAAAAAGTGGTATGTTGTGTAATGATTAAGCTCCTTTTTGCAAAACTGCAAGTCGAAATGGACAAACTCAAAAAGCAAAACTGCATAAGTCGAATGGGACGGAGGGAGTATTTCTTTTGGTAGTAAATTATTTGGTTATGCGTATTATTTATTCTCTTATTTGATCAACATGCAAGCGGCAAACCTCTATTAATTATGACTACAAATATGTCAAACGTATTTTGAGTTGTTAAGAGAGAATTTAATGATAATAATGAGAGAACCGGCTCGTTCCGCCTCAAATTACTCAACTTATCTAAGGGTTTAGAAAATTATATCTAGGATATAATTGTAAAGAATAATTCAAAAAATTAAATAATTTGTGCATGTATTAACATTTGAGGGTGGAGGAGTTGTAACCCTCGGACTAACGGAATGAGATCTGCTTTTCAGAAATTCCATGTTCCAATTAATCTCAATTAAAACTACGCAATTTTGATAAAATAAAAGGTAAAAGCGATAAAATGATTAATTATATTGTTATTAAAATTACATTATTTTAGTATTAAAATTACGTAGCTTTAATTGAGACATGATTGTAACATAGAATTTTTGGGACTAACAGTTTTCAATCCGGACTAACATTAAAAAAAGTTTTTAGATGTTGATCCATTCAACAAAAAGTCATAGCTTATTTAAATGTAGAAATATATTTAATAAATTCAGTTTGGGGGATTCAAGTAACTGACAAACCTCTGAAATTTATATATAAGAATATTAAATTTGAATTTCACGTGATACACATACTATATATATATATATATATATATCATGACGTTTTTCAATTCATTTTGTTTCTGTATATGTATATGCAAATGGTTGTAAGTTGGGGTAAAATTATCTGTAAAGCATATGGTGGGTTGAGAACAGCATGTTCGTAACACGTGCACCATGTGTACAACTCCAATCATCCATCGTCTCCCTGTTTTGCTTTAAACAGACATTTCAAATGATGCATCTCTTTTTATGTCATCATATCACACTAATTATTTTATTTTTAACCCACAATATTATTTAAAAACTCATCTTTATTATATATATATACCATATTAAAAATAAAATCAAAATATATATAAGGTGTGGATGAGTGGATATGATAATAACATTATTTACATAGGAACTATAAACTATGTAGAATTTTTACATGTTTTATGTATAAATAAAATCCTAAAATTTTATACTTTTATGCTTCTCCATAAAACGTAAAAATATTATGAATAAAAAAAAATATTAATATGAGACATCTAAACAAATAAATGGTGTAAATTAGTTCCTAATTCATATGCAAAATACAGTTATTATATGATATAACTAGAAAAGAAAAACAAGTTGGGTGCCGTCTATACCCCGGTAATTTTGGAAACAACAACTGGTTTTAGGCTCTATTTGGAAAAGTTTAAAAATAATTTATTTCAACTTATTCTAAATAATAAGTCATTTTGTGTGTATTTTGGAGAGTTTATCAAAATAATTTATTCTACTCTATAAGTTACTTTTGATTTATTTTTATAAGTTAATATTTATAACTTTTTTAATTGTATAAACAAGTAAAGCTTATTTTTTTATAATAATTTATTTAAAATTAAATACTTAAACTGTTTAAAATAAGAGTATTAATTATAATGCTATTGGTGTTTAGGAATTTTCTGACATCTTAAAAATATTCATTTTTTTAATATTTATACCAACAATTTTTTTCAATTTTAAAAAAACAAGGAAGAATATTTATGGTGAGTATTTTCAAACACACAGTTACAAGGGAGATGTTCTATTCAAGTCCAGCAAACATTATTTCTATCTACCCAAATTAATAATAGTGATATTGTGGTACACTTTAATCCCGGCTTTTTTTTCATTTGGAATAAATAACCAAGGAGCAACCTCCAATCTGACATTGCACCGACAATTTAGCCGATGAAGTACGGCTTAATTTGCTTATTTGGTAAGAAATTAAAAACAGAGAGAGAGAGAGAGGGAGGGAGAGGGAGAGAGACTTGGAACAGGGTGGAGTTGGGTCTATGTCTTCTCTTCCAATTCTATTCTTCTCATATTCCACTCCGGCTTCGTCTTCTTCGTCAATTCTTCCTCTCTCTCTCTCTCTCTCTCTCGCGTTTGATTTCAGAAAATATATGTTCATGAAAATGTATTATGAGATAAATACACTAAACCTCCTCAACTATCGAAGTTTTTCACTTTCCCCCCTAAATTATTAAAAGTTGCATTTTGCCCCCTTAATTGTTGAATTCGTTGCACTTTGCCCCCTCAATTATTAAATTCTTTAAAACCACACTTTCGCCACAAAAAATTTAAGAATAATCTCATGAAAACACTATAAACTATATTTCAAGAATTTATAGTTTATATCACCGCTAGGGATTTTTCTCTCCCTCTTCTATGTCTCTTCTCTCATTCTTGTCCCGAGTATATATAGCTAAGAGATGAAAGTAATACAACAACTAGTGTGAGCATCGCCATGGTCGTTAGGGGCTAGGGCTTCTATTTTACTTCCTCATTTACCACCGAATTCAAAGTGTGCATCTAAAATATTTGTTGTATACAAGTCGTCATATTTCGTGAATTTCACCCTTAGAGATTTTCCCCAAAAATTCTTGAATTTGTGTGTATGGCCGGAATTTTGGCCGGAATGTTGCGCTCCGCAACGTATTCATTGAGGAATACTATTTTTTTATTCGGAAAAAACTTCAATATTGGGTTTATTGTATTTATCCTATCTTTTATTGAGCATTCATTTATGTGATTATAATTTCATATTTATGTATGCACTAATGACAGGCCAGATTTTTAGAGTCCCATTGTCCTCAATAAGCAAAAAAAAAAAAAAAAAAATCTTTCAATATAGTGATATGTTATTTTCACTGTATCTATAATTGCTCCCGCTCTATTCATTTTCCCTCTCTCTCTCTCTCTCTCTCACTCGTTGAGATCGTTATTACACTTCAGGATTGTTGGTTTTAAGTGAGTGATATTGGTCTTCTGGATCTGCTCTCCATCATATTAGCTCGAAATTTTTTTAAAAGATGTTTCATGCTTAAGTTGAGAAATTGAGAGATTTAATTTGAAGAGGGCAGGATGTCTTGGAAGAGCAGAGGAGCAGAGTCGTCTTCGAAGAATGTTGTTTCAAGACATCTCGCTCTTCTTCTCTGTATTGGTTGCTTCTGCGCTGGAATGCTCTTCACCGATAGGTAATTTGATCTTTTCGATTAAATATGGAATTTATTTTTTTATTAAATTCATATTTTTACTATAGAGTTGTAGCCTTGTAGGTCTATGAGGGTAAATGACAATTATAACTGGCTACGATGACCAAATTATGCTATGATGGTCATAATTGATAACTTCCATCGTGTTCAGTTGATCTCCAATCCAATTGTAAAGTGTAAATTCACTTTTTAGTATCTAATCATGAAATTAGGTGAGAGTAAAGTTAAATATCAGGGGATTTGATGTTGATCAAGTTTATGGAAGCTTTGCATTCAAAACCAATCCAACTAATATAAGTGAACTTTCTTAATTTAGAGAACTACATTTTGGGGGTAAAGATGGTTGGAGGCAGATGCTATCTACTCTAGAAATTGAACTCTGAGAGAGGGAGCTGCTACCTGGGATTGCAGGGGTGGTTTTAGTGTATCAGAATATCATCAATGAAGCTAAATGCCCCCTTCCCGCACATTTTTTGCTGCATATCTGATTACTTTTTGGGTTCAACTTCATACATATTCAATCCTGATAGTCCTATAGTGATGCGCATGCAAACGATGCGTCACAAGGAGAATCTTAAGAGGGACAAGTTTATAATCATCTTATTTATTATGGGATTTTAATGTTTATTTATTATTTCACTAGGAATGTTGTGAGCATATTTAAAGGACTCTCGTGTTTTATTTTGAGTAACTTGAATTTGTAGAAGTGTGAGATGTGATTAATATTTGTAATCTTGTATGGTATTCCGAGGAATCAACCGGCTCGATTTTATCCTATCTTTATTCTATTTTTTACTTAGTTCTTAATTTAAGTTTCGGCTGCATCTATAGTTGGTATTTTCCCCAAGCTTACATGCAAAAAATTAAGGAGTCTAGCTTAGACATGATGGAACTTCTCACTGAATTCTGAAGTTCTTTTGCAAATCTTCAAAAATTTTCTGGCAGGATGTGGACAGTTCCAGAACCTAAAGATACCCGATCGACAGGGGCTGCTGACAAAAAGTTTCAGTTAGTCTCAGATGGTTGTGATCCAAAAGTTGTGAGTACTAAATAAAACTTTACTCCCATTAAAATTGGCAACACTTAGGCCAACTGTAAGCCTGGCTTGTGAAGTATATTTCACTGTATGTCCAAAGAATATTTAAGCGTTTATTCGAGATGAGTGCTTCATATCAATTTTTTTGCTTCGTCAGAAGGATGTGAAAGGGGGTTCCAAGGATGCATCAAGCACAATTTCAATGACACATGACACGATTCAGTAAGCGTTTCAGGCCCTAGTGTATATATATATATATGATATTCACCAGTAGAGCGCATAACTCATAGGCACATGCGATAATGCAGCACCCTCGATAAAACAATTTCGAGTTTGGAAATGGAGCTAGCTGCTGCTAGGGCTGTACAGGATTCCTTACTTAGCGGTTCCCCAATATCTGAAGACCTAAAAATACCTGAACTGACCAAGAAAAGAAAATACTTGATGGTCGTAGGCATAAACACTGCATTTAGTAGTCGAAAGAGAAGAGATTCGGTTCGTGCTACTTGGATGCTACAAGGTTCTCCATACTTCTATTTAATTATTTACTTATTTATTCTGTCCTGCAATGTTGTATGTGTCATATCATATTGGAAAAATTATTTCTAAGTTGTTATTTCTATCCATTGGGTGAATTCAGGGGAGAAAAGGAAAAAGCTTGAGGAAGAAAAGGGAATTGTAGTTCGATTTGTGATTGGTCACAGGTGAGAGATGGATATATGTGATTCTACTATGATCATAAATATTGTTTCACAATTAAATGTTTTTCAGTTTGAGAGACTTTTGTCAGTTGTGCAGGTTGTGTATAGTGATTAAGAATATTAGTTGACTATAAATTACATGAGTATATAGATGCAATTTATCCTTATATAAAAATCAGTTCGTTGCTTTTCTTCTATCATCTGCATTTCCCTTTGGTACGTTACTGATGCTTTATATATTTAATGCACTAAGTTGGGTTAGCATAACGTTGTCCCTGTTGGAAGAGTTCCTGAGCAACCGTAGACTTATATTTCTGAATCTTTGCATAGATCATGCTTATCTTGGAAATTCATGCTTATCTTGGAAATCCCCCCTGTATCATTTTCTCATTTTTTTTTTCTTGCTAATGAATTTCTGGCAGATTCATGTCAAATCTTCGGAAAACATCCTCTATATCATTTTCCTTTTTTTTTTTTTTCTTTTTACAAAACTAATGTCTAATTTCAATTTGCTTATGTGTTCCTTGAACATCAGTGCAACATCAGGTGGAATTCTTGACAGAGCTATTGAAGCCGAAGATAGGAAACACGGAGATTTTCTACGACTGGTACTTAATTAATTTCACTCACCCTGAAATTGCATAAGGAGAATGTATTCATGTCTTTTTGTAGATGCTATACAGGTTCCTTTTATGCGATATAATGCAATAGCAGTGCATAAGGTTTGGACTAATATCACCACCTATGATTGCCTTGTCCAGGAACATGTTGAGGGATACCTTGAGCTATCAGCCAAGACGAAATCCTATTTCACCACTGCAGTTCAACTATGGGATGCAGATTTCTATGTCAAAGTTGACGATGACGTGCATGTAAACATAGGTAAGAAAAAGTATAATTAATTGTGTTGCATATTTCTCCATGCGTTCAATGTGTATATAAGTTAAATATGTATATGTAGGTGTATCTATAGATAGCACAAAATGAAAGAATCAAGGGGGCAACAAGGTTTACAAAATGATGACTTATTTTCGATAATAACATTTATTATTTTAAATGCAGCAACTTTGGGAGCGACTCTGGCTAGACATCGTTCTAAACCTAGGGTTTACATAGGATGCATGAAATCCGGTCCAGTCCTGGCTCAGAAGTAAGTGTTCTTGTTTATGAATTCACATTTTAGCACAAGAAATATTCCCGTTTCTTTTCCTTACCAGGCCTTGGTTTACAGGGGAGTAAGATACCATGAACCTGAGTATTGGAAGTTTGGCGAGCATGGAAATAAGTATTTTCGTCATGCTACAGGGCAACTATACGCTATTTCTAAGGATCTGGCCACCTATGTATCAATAAATCAGTAGGTCTTCCTTCTATTGTATATCTAAAATATAAATATACCAGTTATTCATTATTGTAATAATTTTGATTGATGTAGGCATCTACTGCACAAATATGCCAACGAGGATGTCTCCCTGGGGTCGTGGTTCATCGGGTTGGATGTGGAGCATATCGATGACAGAAGATTATGTTGTGGCACACCACCTGGTATCTTTCTTTTTTCTCAAAGGGCCCCATCTAGCATTATAAATTAATCTCCTTAATTTCAACAAAGGGTTAGTTGTTATGTGTACATGACAAGGCCTTGATTAAAATGCAGATTGCGAGTGGAAGGCCCAGGCAGGCAACATTTGTGTTGCTTCATTCGACTGGAGCTGCAGTGGAATTTGTAATTCTGCTGATAGAATTAAGGAAGTGCACCGCAGATGTGGAGAAGGTGAGAATGCTGTGTGGAACGCCGCTTTCTAGTTTGTTTGCTACGCTTCGATCCGACCACTCACCGCCACCGGGGCTGCTTAGAATGCTCCACGGCTTCCACTTCCTAAGAGTTGGTTGTTATTATACATAATAATTTTCTCAACATTTCCATGTAAAGTCTACATGTAATATATTATTATTTGTAAGAGGAGAGAGAAGTTGGTCGGAACATCTGCTCTGTTTTAGCCGAGGAGATGGGTCGTTATAGCAACCATAGGTAGAAATTAGGGTAAGTGATATAAGTGCAAACAGTTGTTCTTTTCCTGATAACGTTTCAAATATACAGTAGCATTAGTTAGGCAAAACAATCTGGTGATTTAAGAGCTAAAGGTAATTGTATAGAGTGTCGCTCTCAGCCACAGATAACTTCATTTTAGAATACAATATGAGATTCCTGCCCAAAAACTCATAATTATGAACGCTGTACTTCATTTTTTATTTTTTTTTCAAAACAAACGACACTTTTTACAATTATAAAACAATACACAAGTTTACCCAAATAATTTTTTTTATAGAGCTCTAGATTTTTACTTGAAATTGCCTTTTCATAAAATCTAGGTTTTCAGATGAAACTATTTCTAGTCCATAACTGAATATACTAAAATTAAACACAGAAGTATATTATTGGGATACAAAGAAATCAAAATAAGTAGCATACGATTTGTAGTTTCCAGCAACAAATGCCCTTGATTCGTGTTTCGGAGTTTGATGCTGATAGAGCTTGGAAAAAGATTGAATACTGAACAGCAAATGTGCAGGCGGAGCATCTCTTGTTTCCATGGAAAATTCTGTCAAGATTTCAAATAAAAAAAAGGTCAATAATAAGTAGAATATACACCCGCGTAAAATGGGAAGCATATAATTATGATGATAATAAAATGATTGAAAAGAACTTTCACTTGAACACGATTATAATGAGTGAGAAAACTAAAAGTTAAGTTTGGCTAAAAAATCAACACAGAAACTTGTGTGGTTGCCCAAGATTCACGCTCCAACTTTGACACAGATCCGCAATAAAAAAAAAAAAATTATTGATGGTTGTGTCATTTGTTTTTATCAAAAGTGTCATTGCTGAGTATCATTTATTTTGAATAAAACTGTCATTTTGTTTTAAACGCGTGCTACCATCAGTGACGGAAGTGTCATTTGTTTTAAACAAAATTCTCCTTTGTTTCGAAGAAAAGTGTCATTTATTTTTAACAAAAGTGTTAGTTATTGAGTATCAATTATTTTGTAAAAAAGTGTCATTTGTTTAGAAAAAAAGTGTCGATTTTTTGAACAAATGTGTCATTTGTTTTGAACATATTAGGAGCATAAACCAATACCAAAATAGATAATTCAGCAAAAAACATAATAAGCAATAGCAACAGTGAGAACACCAAGATTTGCATGGAAACTCACTTCAATGTAAAGAGGTAAATTTTGGAATTTCGTATACTGGAAGCAGCCTTTTGCTTTTATACAAAGTGTTTTTCATTTCCACTAGTTTTATTCTCCTATCTGATTAATTATAATCGCGCAAGTTGGTCCATTATCTTGTATAAGAGTTAGATTGCTTAGTGTGTTGTAGATCACATAAGATTGCACAGTTGGTTGAACTAACAAGATCTAAACAATTATCACAGCTGAGACAACTTAAGGACAAATTGTCGGTTTAAACTGCAGTTTAGATAACAAGTGGCTTGTCTTGGCTAGTTGTCTATTCTGGTACACTGAACGTGGTGTATTGATGGATCACAGTGAGATGAGTTCTCCTAACTGACCTTAGTGAAGAATCAAATATCTCGGTGACTTAATTTGGTCTTAAGCTTGATAAAATTTCAGCTGAGTGCATTTAGTTATCTATCACTTTAACTTACTATGGTGAATGTCATTGCGACTGGATCTACGTATCTTGGGTGATAATAGTTATTTTGAGCTCAGGTTGGTTATATGTATCTTGCATCCATCTCCATGTTGATTAGGTTGATAATATCACATGAGGAACTCGTAAGAATTAGCACACTAAACTCAGCCGGTTGATTAAGTTCATATGTGTTAATAAGATCGAGTGATACTACACAAGAATATAATAAGATGTTAATTAATTTAAGCTATTAGTGATCTTAATTAATTAACGGATATTTGTTTCTTGAATACATGTATCAATTAAATTTGAAATACAAGCTCATGCTCAAGTTGAGATAAAGGTGTAAGTCAGCACATATTCTCTAATAGAATAAATCTATGCTTATTAATTAATTTTGCTCTGGGCTGAGCATAGTTAATTAATTAATTTGAGGTCCGACTTTATTTTCGTGTATTAGATCCCTGATCTGGCCTAAATAAATGCATAGTATTTATTCTGGTCTCTCGGAAATTATTATTAATAGATTAATATATTTATACATTATTTAATAATGTGGGAAATATTTATCTAGGTTTAATTGGCTGAGCCAATTAATTGATGATTAGGTGACTAAGTTATTATTAATTATAATATGGACTGGATATTAATTAGAAACCCATTAGCAATATAATTACTAATGAGTCACAATTATAATATAATATTTATACAATTTGTTATATAGTATACACACGTTCAAAAATGATTATTCAACTAATCACATACAAACCGTGAGAACGTGAGTTAAGAACGTCAGAAGTAGTTACATTCATTTCTTTTAGATCTCCATCCACACGAAGGAGAGGAAGGGCTGGGACACAGTCGAGAAGCTCCACACACGAGCAGAATCAGAGCTTTTCCCAAGGACACAAGTATATGATCGTCCTTCCATTCCTTTAGTAAAAACCATGAGTGATGAGTCTATTTCATATTATTCAAATTTTGCCTATTTTTGGCGTCCACCTAGGCAGTTGGACCATATTCTGGGCTGTTTTGTAGGAATTTAGAGCTGACTTGACACATGACAAGGAATTGAGGTGGTAGCTGTTTATTAGGCTTTTAGGCGCGTTCATGGAATTAGTTTGGACGAAAAATCAAGAAGGCAAGAAAAGTGGAGACTTGTAGGAATGACCTCCAAATCATTCCTTATTTGAAGATAAAATTCATAGTATCTTGATGAGAGGCGCAACCATATAAAAGATAAGGAGGAGAACAAAATCTTCTTTTCACCTTTCACATCTATTATTCATGCTGCAACATCTTTGAAGTCAGATAGATCTGCGATGGAGGGGATGCAGATTGAGAGAGAATAAGAAGTTGCGGCACCTCTTTTCTTTTGGGGGTGGAGAGAGTGGGAAACTAGGGCTTTGTATTTTACATGGTAGTTTATATTGTTGGGTTTGTATATTGAGAGAACTTTATGGTTTTGCTTGTATACAATGTTTAGTATTTTATTACTATTGTTATTCCCCTTTTTTTTTTTTTTTTTTTTTTTTTTTTTTTTGTTGACGAGGAACCCGCAGCCGCTACCTTTGGTGCGCACAGGGTAAACCTCGCTCCTGTGCAATAGCCTGGCAAACCACACGAAGAGTTAAACCACCCTTAATGTGACAGGGTGACAGGCTCACACATAACGTGTCCAGTGGGAATTGAACCCATGACCTATCGGTCCCGGGCCACCCACCTTCACCGCTATGCCATCCCATGGGGACATTGTTATTCTCCTTTTTGATTATTATATTTGCGTATTATAGTCCATTATCTCATAAGAGTTACATAATGCAGTGTATAATAGATCATAGTGAAGGAAATATTAGGTTAGGAATCGATACTTTCCTCCTTCGTATGTTGTAGCAGCTCTGATTGATGCTCGTGTGTCAGATCTTCTGATCTGTGTCCCGATCTTTTTCTCCCTCTGGGTGGTCAGAGAACTGAAGAAAACAAGAAAACTGTGTCTCTCTCAATTTCTCAAACGCCGTGCGTGTATCTTGAGAATTTGTGTGTGTAATCTGTTTATAACCAGAATACTAATATATATAGGTTTCAAAAGTCAATATAATATTAATATATTTGTAGCCCATTAATTTAATTAAATTCCTAATGGGCTTCCACATAATTAGCCCATAATATAATTAATTAATCCACTGGGCCACTAATATTTATCAATTAATTGGCTCAGCCAATTAATTCCAGATAAATAATATTATTAAATAATATAAAAATACATTAATCCATTAAAAAAAAAAGTTGGGCCTCAAATTAATTAATTATCTATGCTCAGCCCAGAGCAAAATTAATTAATAAACACAGAGTCATTCCACTAGAGAATTCGTGCCGACTTACCCATTTATCCCAAATTGAGCAAGGACTTGTATTTTAGACTTAATCGATCTCCGTATTTAAGATAGAAATATCCGTTAATTAATTAAGCTCACTAACAGCTTAAATTAATTAACATCTTATATTCCTGAGTAGTACCACTCGACCTTATTAACACACCTGAACTTAATCAACCGGCCGAGTTTAGTGTGCTAATCCTTTCGAGTTCCTCAGGGGACATTATCAACCCATTTTACTAGTATACGGTTGCAAGATACAGATAACCAGCCTGAGCCACAGAGAACAACTAAAACCCAAGATACGTAGATCCGGTCGCGATGACGTTCACCAAAGTAGGTCAAAGTGATAGATAGTCAAATGCGCTCAGCTGAAGTCTTACCAAGCTTAAGAGCAGCTAAGTCACCGAGATCTTGGTTCTCCACTAAGGTCAGTTAGGAGAACACATCTCAATGTGATCCATCAATACACCACCTTAAGTGTACCAGTAAAGACAAGCAGCTAAGACAAGCCACTTCTTATCTAAACTGCAGCTTAAACCGACAACTTATCCTTAAGTTGTCTCAACTGTGATAAATGTTTATATCTTGTCAGTTCAACCAATTTGTGTTGTCTTCTGTGATACCCGACACACTACACAAATCTAACTTTTGTACAAGATAAAGGATTACATGTGTAAATACATATATTTATCAGATAGGAGAATAAAATAGTAGTAGGGACAAAACACATTGTATACAAGCATAAAATTTGCTTCCAGTATACAAAATCCCAACAATTCTCCCACTTATACTAA
The DNA here is from genome assembly GCA_028984105.1 of Lavandula angustifolia. Classification (NCBI taxonomy): domain Eukaryota; kingdom Viridiplantae; phylum Streptophyta; class Magnoliopsida; order Lamiales; family Lamiaceae; genus Lavandula; species Lavandula angustifolia. Next base: position 10,156,182 of record CM054818.1, on the reverse strand, counting down.
AGTAAACTTTTAGTATACAATGTGTCAGTTCTAGGTACAAACTAGTACTCAACTATCTCTCAGATATCTATCCTATCTATCACCGCATCTTCTCCCACTTATACAAAAGTTTCTGTAGTCCTAAGTGGGGGTCATCTCTACCATCCCTAAGCCACGAACATGCTACTCGTAAGCCGGGAGTGGTAAGCTCTTCGTGAAAGGATTAGCTAGGTTGACTTCAGTTCCAATTTTGTCAATCACCACGTCACCTCGATTTACGAATACTCGTATAATGTGGTACTTCCTGTCTATGTGTTTAAACGCCTTGTGAGATCTAGGTTCCTTAGAATTTGTCACTGCACCCGCATTATCACAATAAATCGTGATCGTCTTAGGCAAATTCTGAACAATATCAAGATCCAGGAGGAATTTCTTGAGCCAAACTGCCTCTTTCGAAGCTTCTGAAGCAGCCACATACTCTGCTTCCATGGTTGAGTCCGCAATGCATTTCTGCTTTGCACTCCTCCATGAAATGGCTCCACCTCCCAAGGTAAACACATAACCTGAGGTAGACTTCTTCTTGTCTCTGTCAGCTTGGAAATCTGAGTCTGTATAACCCAAAGACACTAGACTGTCTGACTGGTAAATAAGCCTATAATCTCTAGTTCGTTTAAGGTACTTGAGAATATGCTTGACCGCAGTCCAGTGTTCCTTTCCAGGGTTAGACTGATATCTTGAAACCATGCCTACAACATATGAGATATCTGCTCTCGTACAATGCATCGCATACATGAGGCTACCGACTGCGGAAGCATATGGTACTAGCCTCATACTTCCTATCTCTTCAGGCGTTTTAGGGCACTGATTCTTGGATAGAAAAAAATGTCATGTCTGAAAGGTACTGAACCTCTCTTGGCTTTTTGCATGCTAAAATGAGCAATAACAGTGTCAATGTAGGACACTTGTGACAAGCTTAACATCCTTTTCTGGCGATCTCGGATAACCTTGATCCCAAGGATGTAAGCAGCTTCACTTAAGTCCTTCATTTGAAACTGCTCGGATAACCACGTCTTTACGTCTGATAACACTTCAACATTGTTGCAAATGAGAAGGATGTCATCTACGTAAAATGCAAGAAACACCACTGATCCGTTAACACAAATACGGTACACATACCTCGCTAGGACAGGATACAAATCCATAGGATTTGACTACCTCGTCGAAAACGCTGGTGCCATAACCGGAAAGCTTGCTTAAGTCTATGAATATACTTCTTAAGCTTCCAAACTAGATGCTCTTCGCCCTCCTTCACATAACAATCTGGCTGTTTCATGTAGATGTCCCTACCTTTTTTCAAGGTGACCGTTTAGGAATGCGGTTTTGACATACATTTGCCAGATCTCTAGGTTCATGTGAGTTGCTATGGCAAGGAGAATCTGAATGGACTTGATCATTGCTACAGGCGAGAAGGTCTCTTCGTAATCGATACCTTCTTTCTGGGTAAAACCCTTCGCCACTAGCCTGGCCTTAAACACCATGATCTCTCCAGTCGGTCCTCTCACTTTCTCTTGTATACCTACTTACTACCAATATCCTTGCAGCCCTCAGGTAGTTATGTGATCTCGTATACATCCATATCAATTATGGACTTAAATTCTGAGTCCATGACGATTCGCTAGGAATCTGCATCTACATCTCCCACTGCTTCATTGTAAGTCTAGGGAGCCACGGTATCTTGTTCATCTGCCGGGAGATAATCAAACGTCTCCCCAGTGAACACATACCGATCAGGTGTAAATATCACCCTCCCACTACGTCGAACAGTATCAGGCGATGTGTTAACAAATTGTGCAGTTACTCGTGGAGTACTATCTTGCACAACTGGTTGTTCAAGTGGAACTCGACCACCTTGTAATTCCTCAAGGATGATGTCGACTCAAGGTTACTAATGTAATCCTCTTCTAAGAACCGAGCATTAGGGCTAACAACGATCTGTTCTTTAGGATCATAAAAGTATCCACCCTTCGTTTCCTTCGGATGCCCTATGAACAACATCACTTCTGAACGTGATTCCAATTTGTCGGCCCGCCTATTTTGTACATAAGCAGGATAACCCCAAATCCTTAAGTGGTGCATACTGGGTTTGTACCCGCTCCACAACTCGAAAGGGATCTTTTGTACCGACTTGGAAGGCACACAGTTCAGTAAGTATGCTGCAGTCTCTAGGGCATATCCCCAAAAGGAAACTGGCAAAGTTGTATAACTCATCATCGACCGAACCATCTCTAACAGACTTCAGTTCCTTCTCTCTGACACACCATTCTGCTGAGGCGTGCCCGGTGCTGTCAGTTGGGATGTAATCCCACATTCTGTCAAGTAGTCATTGAACTCGTTGGATAGGTATTCCCTACCATGATCAGATCGTAGTGTTTTGATTTCTTTACCTAGCTTCTTCTCCACTTCTGCCTTGAATTCCTTAAAGGTTTCAAAGCAATCCAACTTGTGGCGAAGAAGGTAAACATATTCATACCTCGAGTAATCGTTAATAAATGTGACGAAGTACTCATACCCTCCACGAGCTTGTGTAGACATAGACCCACACAAGTCAGAATGTATCAAACTTAATACTTCTGTGTCTTTATAACCCTTTGCCTTGAAAGGCCTAGTCATCATCTTTCCTTCCAAACATGTTTCGTAAGTTGGAAATGGTTCAACTTGGAGAGACTCCAATGATCCATATACCACCAACCTTTGAGTTCTATTAAGATTGATGTAACCTAGTCTTAAGTGCCACAGATAAGTTTGGTTTACCTTAGAAGACTCTTTCCTCTTCTTAGGATTTGATGATGAGGAAGCAATATTAACAGAACTACGCGGTTTACAAGTAATAGTATATAAAGATCCGTTTAATGGTCCACCACAGATAAAATCATCGTCTTTCATGATAGAAACTTCACTATCAAAACTTGATTTATAACCATCCATGGTGCAGAGTTTTGAAACAGAAATAGTGTTTCGCCTAAACTCAGGCACATATTAAACTTCTTTAAATACTAAAACAGAACTATCAAAAGATAGATGTAAATCTCCAATGCCAATTGCAGGAACTTTCGATCCATTGTCCATTGAGACTACCACCTCACCATTGCTTACACTACAAGAAATTCACCGTACACCGACGGAAAATTCTGTCGATAAACCGTAATATTCCGTCGGTAAAAATATTACCGATGGAATACCGACGGAAAAGAGGCGTGGGGTCGGTAAATTTTACCGACAGAAATTTCCGTCGGTAAACTTTACCGATGGATTGCTGACGGAACTCTACCGTCGGCAGACTGTCACCGGATATTCTGTCGGGGATGTATCACCGACGTTTTACCGACGGAATATATCCGTCGGTAAAATTACAGACGGAAATTTCCGTAGGTAAATTTAGAACTTTACTAACAGAATCCCGTCGGTAGATTTTTTTTTTAAATAATTTTTTTTTGTTTTTTCGTACCCAGTTCTCAACAACTGCATTTTTTAACCAACCAACACAGCACATACATATAACTATTCAAATCAAGTCAAAAAGCAAACCGAAACGGAAATATAAATATATAAATCATAAAATCCAAATATTCAGTATATATACATAAAATATAAATAAGTCAATCATAAAGAGGTGGCAGGAGGGGATTGATCAGTGCTGTCGTCCGGAGGCTGTCGTCGGCTAGAGGAACCCATCATCTCCATAAGCTGGGTCATCTGCGCATTCATAAATGCGACCTGCTCCTCGAGGCTCCTCCTAGCTGCCGATTCCTCCTCTAGTCGGCGCATGATCTCGGCATTGCTCTGGGATGGCCCAAGTCTGGCGGCGTTGATGTAGCCGCTCCTTCCTCGCCGAAACCGTACAACCGCTGCTTCTTGTCCCGAACCCCTTCCAACCGCAGATAAATCGCGTTTTTATCCGCGTTGGGGCCTTCTTCAGCAGCAATCCGCTCCACCTCCGCCTATTACAATATAGAAATAGAAACTAGTCAAACTCAGAATTCTAGAATAATATTTTATATATTGTAATTGTGTGCTTACATGAAGTCTCGCCGCCTTCATGTTGGAGAAGTCTCCACCTTTGTAATGGAGACTCTGGAAAGTATCAAAGGCGGTGGACTCTAAGGAGCATCCCCTCTGAGAAGCCTATTCATCACATGCATAAACAAAATTATGTCAAAAACAAAGACATAAGAAGCTAAAAAATATATAAAATGAGACTTACCGTAGACTGGGAGTACTGTAGGGCTGACCGGGACCCTCCTTTGTGCTTGCTCATCCCGGCGCCCGGCTCTGGCTCTGACCTGCGGCACTGGGAAGCGATCTCGACTCGGAGTACCTGCGCCGCATCCAGTACTCGTTGAGGGCCGCCCACCTCTCTGTGTTGATGTAGTCTGATTTTTGAGGGCGGCTCTTTTTCATTTCGAAGTGTCAATCACTGAACCTCTTGGACGCCCTCTTCTGCCACATGTGGTGGACTGCCTGGTCCCAGTCAGCAGGCCAGCGGAAGTGCTTCTGCAATTTACATGTTTATACATGTTAGATATATATAAGTAAATGTTAAATTATAAGATTGTAAACTTGAAAGAAAAACTAACCTTAAATTCCTCAAAATACTGCTCCTTAATTTTTGGAGGAGTCAGCTTCCAAGTGAACCCAGTCGGGTTATTGATCTTTTTAAAACACTCAACGATTGTCGAGGCCAATCCAGATGGCTCAAGCAATCGTCTATTATTGAAAATTGGTTAATCCAAGTTATACTTGATATATTAAAAATTAATAAAAGCAATTATTACATACCCCTCAGGTGAAATCTCGAAACAACGGCGGCTATCCACCGAGTAAGAGTTGGTAGAACCCTGATGGGGTCCACCCGACTCAGGGGGACTGTCCCCATAGCCAGATGACGATGGGGGTGCTCCACGCCCAGCAGGAGCTGATACAGTCCTTCCACGACCTCTGGGAGGCGCCATGTACCTAAAAACAAAGAATAATCATTAATTGCTTTTGGCCAAAAAAATAAGACAAAATTCTTTTAAAACCTGTAAGTTGTACTAGTCATCACTAAAGTCCTCATCTTCTGATGTCAGAACATGTTCTTCTTCATCATCATCTCCTTCGTCAAAATCTTCCTCATCGAGTTCTATTGTTTGACGTGGATGAGATAATGTTATATCAGCTTCTACTATCGCGTGGTTACGTACTGGTGGGTTTAGTATGTCATCCTCTTGAAATGCTTCATCTAATGAAGATTTAGTTGGCAAATCTATCTTAAATCTCGGTTTAACTTTACATACTTCCAACTATGCCTTCCTAGATTTGTTCACACTAGGATATGAGCAGTAATACACTTGATGCGCTTGTGATGCCAGGACAAATAGTTCATAGTTCTGCAGCGGTTTCGTTTGATCGATAGAAACCAACTTGTATTGTGGATGTACATAATTCCCTCTAGGGGTCAGGTCAAACCATAAGCACTTGAACAACATGGTTCGTTTTATTGGTAAACCCGGGTACTCAACTTCACATATCTCCACCAACTGTCCATAATAATCAAGTGCATCGGAACCATAATTCTGCCCTTGTATACACACTCCGCTATTCATAGTGGACTTTCCTACCCCATGTGATAAAGTATGAAACTTATATCCGGCCACAACTCCGTGTCGACTGCCTGCAACATTTAATAGATCTTGTTTGCTTCATTATTTGGCGACTCCTCAATATACGCATCATTATAATTTGGCCTAGCATGATCCATTACCATCCTCTGATAGGAGGTCGACGTGTCATTTTGCACATTTCTCGTAGCTTTTTCATTTAGGGTTACGTATTTTTCCCCATGAGATGACCAAACTTTATAATTTTTAACGAATCCCTTCATATAAACGTGCTCTCTTACAACTTGTGTAGTCAAAACAGCTTATTCTTACAATTTTTACACGGATATCTAATTTTTTCCCCGTCCATATAAGCTGTCTGGCTACTTGCCCAATCAATGAAATCCTCAATGCCATTCACAAATTGAGGATTCAATGAACCGTCTACTGTCCACCGTGTATACATCCACGAACGACTCATTATTTCAAATCCTGATTGTAAATCTTCGGATCACATGGTCACATAAAGCAATTATGCTTGAACTGGAATAAAAAATTACATAAGCTACATTAAACCAATGCCCAATCAGACATCCCATCTGTAAAACCATACCTTTTAATACAATATCGTGTTATCTTAAAATCCTCCATTCAATCATTTCCAGTTTGTCTAAATTTCTCATGTTGTTTTGGATTTTGTCTTCTATTCTTGTCTTCTTTCAACTCCCTATTCCCCTATCCTCATTACAAAATCATCAAAATCAAATCTAGTTTTATGCTACATGTATTTGGGCTCGTATTTGTGTATTTTCTCAAATCTAGTTTTATGCTACATGTATTTTCTGCTCCATCTATAACAAGGTTGACAAATAAAATTCATAACCTTTGGTATCACTCATAATCACGGCAAAAGTATTATACCATGATTTTCTTCACAATACACATCAAAAGCTTCGAGAATTACTGCTGAAATGGCATAACATATGGATAGCATAGCATCTACTTACGAAATGCGAAAACTAAAGCATCTACTTACGAAATGCGAGGCGGCGGCGACGCGACTGCCGGCAGCGACGGCGACTGGCGGCGGCGAGGCGGAAGAACAGAGCAAGCGGCAGCGGATTTGTGTTCTGGTCCAGCGGCCTTCGCCCGTAAATTAATTTAGGTCTCACCGACGGATTTACCGATGGAAAAATCCGTCGGTAAAGATTTTCTCAAAATTTAATTAAAGTTTTGATTTAAATAAATCTAAATATATATTTACAGACGGAATATTCCGTCGGTAAATTTATTTTTTAAATTTAAAAAAATATTTTCTCAAAAATTAATTAAAGTTTCGATTTAAATAAATCTAAATATATATTTACCGACGGAAGACGGAATATTCCGTCGGTAAATTTAATTTTTTTATTTAAATATATATATATATATATATATAATTTAAATATGCCGACGGAATTTTCCGTCGGCAATAAATTTAAAAAAATAAAAAATTCAAAATTCAAAATTTGCCGACGGATTTTTCGGTTGGTAAGATGGCGACGGAGTTTTTCCGTCGGTATTCCGTCGGTAAATTTAGCCTGTCATATTCCGTCGGTATTCCGTCGGTAAGCCGACCCGTGTTTTTATTCCGTCGGTAATTCCGTCGGTAAATTGCATAATTTTTGTAGTGTTAATTGCCTTTTCTGCAAGAAACCTTGCAAGGTGTAACAAACACGATCAGTTGCCCCCGAATCCACTACCCATTCGTGGGTAGAAGAGGAAACCAGAACAGTTTCAGTTACAAGAGCGACTCGCGTCTCTTTCTGTTTTGCCTTGACATATGGATAATAACTCTTCCAGTGTCCTTTCTTACCATAATTGAAGAACCTTCCTTTCTTCTTTGGCATTCGCATGCCGCCGATAATGATCGTCTTTTCTTACTCCCACTGCTCTTCTTGAATTGACCACCCTTTCTGCTCTTTTTCTGGTTTTCGCCTTTCGGAGGATTCCTTGAACTACTAGGGATATTCAAGACTTGAGCACTCTTACCCTTTCCTATAACCTCTTTGACCGCTACCAAAGATTTGAGTAACATACTCATAGTAAGCTCGTTCTTAGACATAGCTGTCCTAAAACAGAAGTTCTTATAGGACCTTTGCAGAGCATCAATTGGGAAGGTAAGATATCTCTTCCACTCTATGAAATTATTTAAAATTGTTAAACCCGTTAGGGTTTGGTTGGTGAGACTGTTTAGGAACTCGAAAAATTTTCGAACAGACAAATCTGAAAAATATAATTTAAAGAGCATGTATAAAGTTAATATTTGCACATAATTCGTAATTAACCATCATTGTAACCTTTAGTAAAACCAATGATGTTAAATACTCGAATAGCCCTAGAGATCACACTCGCAAGCCACTCAGGTGAACGTTTACTCATGTACCCCTAGACCAAGCTATATACCTAGCTCTTTAATTCCAATCCACGCCTGGGTTCTTAAGACGAATGGAATTAATAATCCGATATCTCTGGACCATGTCACTATTAATATTAAAACGCGGGAAGGGACTTCTCAGGAAATTGTACCCGCGGTGACATCTAAGCTTTAACCATTAATTTGACCGAATTAACATCAAATTCTTAAAATTGGCATACTTACGCGAACCATACCGCTTTCAATTTGATTTAATTGGCCATCTTATTTAATTATTATCTGCTAGAGTACTCGTGTTTACTAGGCACGCAAGCTACTCAGGTGGACGTTTACGGCTTTGCTCCCACTACTCAATAATAATTAAATATTACATTAGAAAACCCATCTCACAAAACTCGTGGTTCAAAAATACAAGCAAGCCACTCAGGTGGACGTTTACTTATATAATTGTTCCACTTTTGTGTAGGGTCCAATTAATGGAGGTCCGATTAAATATTTAATTTCCAATTTAAATGGAATCCAATTAAATATTTAATTTGTTATTTGCTTAGTCTTTTTCTTCAAAAGGTTAATTTTGAATCATGCATATCCACATAATTCCTAAAGCATGCAATTTCTAAGCAAACATAATAAAACGTGCTCGCAAAAAATAAAACATGCTTTAATAACGACATAAATCCTATTTACATGCTTTTCTAAGCGCAATTAATCACATAATCGCGTGTGATTCGATCAATTGAAAGAGGGAAAACATAATTGGAACACTCACGACCACCGGGTAACGGATTCCGGCCGAGATTAGTTCCTCAATTTCCCGAATTTCAAATGATTCGCCTGAACGAATTCATAACGAGCAGCCAACTTCAGACATCAATTTCGATCGCATCCGATATCGGATGATCCCTTATGACCTATCGACCCAAAGCTTGTAAGACAAGGATTCTAGAGGTTCAAGCCAATCGTCGATCGGACCTCGGACCCGCCGGGAATCGCCAACGCAAGATGCGGCGGAACCCTAGCCGAATTAAGGTTTTCATCCGAATTGGGGATTTCTGGACAGCACGACCACTTCTCATTTTCGATGCTATTCCGGACAAACCAGAAATCGGAATGGGTCGTGCGACCTATCCAGACAAAGCTAACGAAAAAACAAACAAAACTATCCGAACGGATTGGAAATATGAGTCGGCACGCGCCTCCTCAAGATCCTACGTCCACGGTCCTGCTGAACAGGAGGTCTTGTTGATTTATCTGAGCAAGCATCAGCAAGGAATCTGTGCGCTGGACAGACCCTTCTAAGTTATAGTCGTTAGCGACTTTACAATTCAAACCTAAGTTTGAAGAGGAGGGGATACTCTCCAACTAGGAAGGAGTTCTTACAATAAGAACAATCAGCTGATGAGATGTCTTCTACTGAGGCGAAGATCAGCTGATGACTTAAGAACGCAAGCAATTACACTGATGATGTGGGGTTCTGGAAAGTAACTTCGACAGAAGATCAATCCAACATTTTACCCCGTACAAGACATAGACAGAAGGATAAACAAAATAAAACCAGTCTAGCCTATACATCATCTAGTCCTATCGACACTACACTACTGATATCAGCTGGGTTTTGGGATCTTCAATTCCATAGTACTACTACGATTTCCCCTAATATTATTTTAACCCATTAGCTGCTGAGTATCTCCTACTGACTCATAACCTAACAATTTCCCCCTAATTGATGATGCCAAAACCTCTAGATGGTACAACACAATTCCCCCTGACTTCAGTAAAACCGAATCAGTTAACTCATAAGGTCAGCAGTGAGAGATAGGCAAAATCAGAGAAACGGTTATGTGTGAGTGTGTGTCAGATCACTTCAGTGATCAGTTGTGATAACACAAACAAAAACAAGGGCCGTAAGACAATGAGTAATTGTCTGGCTAGAAATAGGAACTGATATATATGAGCAAGTACATTACAAGGTTCCTATCTCTATACAAAAGAAGGAAAGGATCAGAAGACTATTGCTGACGTCTGAACTTCTTGGTTCTGCTCCGGAAATCTGCAGACCTATCAGCTGGAAGGTCCAAACCATAGTATTTATAGATCCTTGCACGCAGAGTTTGGATTTCCTCGAGATCAGCAGGCAGATCAGAACTAAGGTCATGGTGATAAGCTGCTGCTTTGATCTCATCTTCTATCTCCTTCGTGCATAATACGCCACGAGTCATCCTTGGAGGAGGGATGCGTCTGAATGCAGGGGCTATGAGAGGTAGCTTCTCCTTCTCTAGGATCAGCAGAATTTGAGGTCTGAGCCGGGCATTATACTGATGAATAAATTCGTCGAACAGTTGATCAGTCGGGATCCCAGAAGGATAGAAACCCCATATATAATATCCCTTGATGAATTCCTCCTTCAGTTCCTCCCATTGCTCGTTTAGCTCCAAAGGTATCCATTTGTCTACATGAGGAGAAGGGGTTTTCTTCAGATAAGTTCCTTTGGGAGCGCCTCTCCTGTAGAACTTGGATGACCTTGGAATTTGTCTCTTCCAATCTACGACTGGTTCACTGGCCATCTTGTCAGTCATCTCTATGATCTTGGCCAGATCTTCCAATCTCTTCTTTTCTCAGAAGGCTGCTGATCTAGTGTCTCCTCTCCGGAGATTCAGTCTTTTCAGCGTAGCCTCCCAGGTGGCTTTGTCCTCTCCCTCTTGCTCTGGAGTGAGTGTAGGAATATCAGTACTATGAGCCAATGGTAGGACTATAGTGGCAGAAGCTTTAGCCAGCTCCTCCTGAGCTTTTCTCTTCTCTTCATCCAGGAGCTTCTTGGCTTTGCTTTTGGCGATTCTGCCAATAGGCTTCTTGGGCTTCTTTGCCTTCGTAGCTTCTTCTTCGATCTGTTGCTCATAATCGAGTTCATCTTGAAGTTTTTGAGCAACAAGTTGATCGAATGCCTCCTGCTCCGCCTTTGATTTGAATTTAAGCATCGGGGAAGATGGAGGAGTAGCTTCAGTGGTAATCTCCTTCCCCGGCCTTTGCGGTGGTAGTGGCTCGTCCTCTTGGTCGACGAACTGTACGACCTCCTCGATATGTTGAGCTGAGGATTCAACAGTTGGCTCAACCACAGTCGTTGGGATTTGGACGATTTGGGAAGGGGGTACTGAGCTGGTTCCAGCTTGAACAGCTGAACCTTCCTCCTTAGTTATTGCTTGGACTTTTGGTCCTCCTTCCGCCTGAGCCTGATCCGCCTCAGCTTTCTCTTCTTCCTCTACTCCTTCCCCCTTTTTGGCATCATCAGCCAGGGAGAGGCGAGTGCGGATGGCAATTACCTCCTTCTCCAGATTGTAGCATATATTCTTAATGGAGGTGGCGGTTGTTTCGAAGTCTTTGACAGCGTCGTAGTAGTGCTCCCAGTCTTTCTCCTGGTCAGCACGTATGTGTTTGATTTGTGTTGCGGACTCCTGTCTCAGTTGTAGGAGAGACTCATCATGAGATTCTGTCATCTCCTTCTGAATAAGCTTGAGGGCCTCCGCCTGTTGTTTTATACCTGTTTGAAGGCAGGAGAAGGCCACTTTGTTGTGCTCGTCCATTGTGGCTTGGACTGCTGCAAGACTCTGAGTCAGCTGTTCAGAGAATGATTTCTGCTGAGAGAGGAGGAGCTGCTGACTCTGAGCGGCTAAGTCCGCCTTCTGAGCTGCGAGGGCGGTCTCGACTATTTCCTTAATATTGAGAGAAGGGGTAGGAGCTTCTGAGACCTTCTTCACCTCTGCTGCAAGCTCGGTCAACTTTCTCGTTCTGGGCCTTGGTGTACTGAGCCCATTTGAGATGTAAGTCCTTGGCAAGGAGATGATTCTTGTCTCCCTATCGCCTGATGGCTTTGTTGACTGACTTGGAGGTCATGGAACCAATAGGTTTTATCTGATAGCTACTGGTCCCGAGCCTCTGCTCAGATGTCGCGAGTTGTTGCGCTCGACTCGGCTTCGAGGCAACCGGGGCATCAACTGATGTAGAAGGTGGTGGTGATTTGCCCTGCTCGTGGGGAGTGTTACCCTCTGCAGATCCTCCCGAATCTGCTTCCTTGGGTGGTGCCTGATCCATGTCATCATCATCATCATCATTGTCATCGTTGTCGTGATAAGATGGAGGCGAAGGGCTGTTGACAGGTTTTGAGGATCTTAAGCTTAGTAGATAGAGCATAGCAGCGCGAAGATCCTTGAATGACGTTAGATCAGCGGGTTCCCCAAACCCAATGGCTGATTGCAAGCTCTGTTCTTCTGTCAGTAGGGACAAAGCTGACTCCGTCCTAATCAGCTCCTCGAGGATGTCCCAGCTGAGGAATCTCAGTAGCATCTGAGTCCTCGCTCTTATAGCAATCTCGACCAGATCCCTATGGTCGGCAATCTCGGGGATCTGAGCAGTGACCTCTCAAGTGGCTTGGAGGCGGGGCGACTGCATGGTCGTCCATTCAGAGGAAGTTTCCTCAGTCGGTCCGGCAGTGTCCGACTGGGTCTCTTCAGAACTGATGCGCTGGACCTTGTCCTTCAAGGTGGCACCTTCTATGCCAGTGTCCGCATCAAGTATTGGTTCCTCCTGAGTGGGTGGAGGAGAAGCAGGTTTTGCTGGAACCTCAGGAGGTCCAGTCTTGCTGAGCCTCTTCCTCTTGGGTGGGTCGGCACGAGGGGGCAAGTCAGATGTGACACGTTTCTGTTCAGGTGGCCCTCGTCCGATAGACTTTTCAGCAGCAGCTCTAGTCTTGAATTTGATGAGCTTGCTATCAAAGTATCTCGAATCAGCAAAGGCTGAGTGATTCGATACAGATTCTTCAATTAGTACGGATATCTTCGTCCCGTACAGCAGCTTTCCCACACTAATTAATCTCCTTTCTCCATCGGGTGTAGCTGTGAACTTCTGAGCTTGAGCTTTAAGCTCATTCACATAAAAATCAGTCCAGTTGACTCGGACTCCATCATCTATGATCATCATCAGTTGGAGTCAAGGCTTGGATAGCTGATCAAATGAACCAGCGGAGCTCGTAAGAATATGAGTTACGATGTAGGCGAGCCCGCGGTTTTCTGGTAGCAACTGATTCTTCGGCAGCGCTGACTTGAAGACAATGTCGTCTCTGCCGCAGAACCTCTGAACATAGGAGTTAATCTCCTTCTCCTTATATCCAACAAGTGAGACTCCTCGAGCCGGAAGATCAAAAGTCAATTCTACAATGGCTCGGAGATCGATAACATGATGACTGGCTTCCCAAGTCTGAGGGACCACTTCCTTCATGTATGAGAAACATGACATCTTCGCGCCTGTATCCTCATCGAATATCCAATTATAGTATACCTCCGCAACTTGTTGAGGCAAATAAGTTTTGGGGTGCTTGGCGACAAGAAGCTCAAGGCCGGAAGTCTCGAGAGCCGTGAAGACGGGCTCAAGAAACGAAGTTTTGCCTGGTGCAGAACCATCGTCGGCTCGAACTGAATACGAGACAAGATGATCTCGTCGATGTTTGGTGGGGTCAACACGGTCGCCATGAATATCTGTGAAAACCTCGTTAGCACTTGAAAATAGAGTAAGTTAGTGGAGTTTAAAGCAAGATTTAAGAAAATTACCGAATAACGGAGAGCTTGGAAATAATGCAGAGCAGTTTAAGAACACATGAGTTTGAAAGAAAACTGAATGCAAAAGCTCTTGAAATGTGAAAATGGCGAACAGATGCAGCTAGAGATGTAAGCGCGAGATTTTATAAGATTTGCATATCATACGGTTTTGATCGAACGACTGAAACTTAATCTCGTTTTTAAAATGACGGCTGAGATTTGATGTTATAAAAGGAATGATTGCACAAGCCGCCTCTAACCTAGACCCACGTAGGCATATGTGCAGTAAGGTAAGTTGAGAAGACATGCATTAAATGCGCTGCAGGCAGCATTAAAGTCTAAGCCTTTTAAATGAAAACGGTTTCCTACTGACTTAAACCTTAAAGGATTAATGGCGGGAAATAAATGCTCATTAAATGCTGAGTTCAAGCAACTGATATGATAAATGCAAGCATGCTTTTGATAACGTTAAGTACATAAAACTACGCAAACCTCTTCAACTGATTTTACGATCAGCTGGTTACCGTTTTGACTCAGGAGGACAAAGGATGTGCTGATAGACACGTTCCCCCTTACTGTGTACTGTCTGATTCACCCGACTGAATCAAGTACTGAGTCTTCTAACCTGTCGTACTGATTTCTGCACTTGACATAAATTGTTATCATCAGTAGTTGGCTTCTACTGATATCAATTGTTGTGCTTCTACTGATAAGATTCAGTAGGATCTAGTAGACCTAGCTCAACTGATAATTCTCTGAATCTGTTCTCAGCTAGTGTTTTGGTCAGTATGTCTGCCCTTTGTTTGTCAGTATGGATTTTCTCCATTCTGATGTCCTTCTTCTCGACATGGTCTCTGATGAAGTGGTGTCGAATATCCACGTGCTTGCATCTCGTATGGAGAACTGGATTCTGAGTTATAGCAATAGCACTGGTGGAGTCACAGCAGATGGGCACTTCATCCTGAGATATCCCATAGTCTCGCAGTTGTTGTCGAAGCCAAAGGATCTGGGCACAACAACTTCCAGCAGCCATGTACTCAGCTTCAGTAGTGGACGTTGCCACTGAATGTTGTTTCTTTGAAAACCAAGATATCAGCTTGCTGCCTAGGAACTGACACGTTCCAGAAGTTGACTTTCGATCTATCCTGCATAATCAGCATCAGAATAACCTGTTAGTATAAGATTATCATCAGCAGGATACCATAACCCTGCGTCAGGTGTTCCTTTCAAATATCGCAGAATCTTCTTTGCTGAGCTATTATTGGCTCCTTATTCTATTTAACAGCAAGCAGGCCTGACATAACTTATGCTGTAGGTGTATGTGCAAGATTTCAGGCGAATCCCAAGCGATATTCCTTCAGGTGATTGCTTGACTTGGAATCCAAGGAAATAATTCATTTCGCCCATCATGGACATCTCGAACTTCTCCTTCATCATTTTCTCGAACTATTGACATATAGTCACGTTTCTGCATCCGAAAATGATGTCGTCCACGTAGATTTGCACCAGTAAAATGTCATCTCCTGACTTTATGCTGAATAGGGTGCGATCTACTGTCCCCTTCTGAAAACCTTTCTGAAGTAGAAAGTCTGATAAGGTATCGTACCAAGCCCTAGGTGCTTGTTTTAACCCGTACAGAGCTTTCTTAAGTCTGTACACCTGATGTCCCTACTGAAAGTCGGGCGGTTGTTCCACGTAGACTTCTTCCTTCAGTACGCCATTCAGAAAAGCTGACTTTACATTCATCTGATATACTTTGAATCTTTGATGCGTTGCATAAGCTAGGAACAGACGAATGGCTTCCAATCTGGCGACTGGAGCGAACGTTTCATCAAAGTCGATTCCTTCTGCTTGACAGTATCCCTTGGCAACTAGTCGAGCTTTATTTCTGATAATGACGTTGTTTTCATCACGCTTGTTCTTGAAGACCCACTTAGTACCAATCACGTGCTGATGTCTAGGTCTCTCAACAAGCTCCCAAACTTCGTTTCTAACGAACTGGTTCAGCTCTTCTTGCATGGCAATGATCTAGTCAGCATTGTTGAGTGCGTCCTCTATTGACTGAGGTTCTTCTGTAGACAAGAAACAAGAATAAAGTGAGCTTTCTCCTTGACTTAGTCTAGATCTTGTCCTGATAGTTGCTGATGGATCTCCAATAATAAGATCTGAAGAATGAGCGTCGAGCCATGAACGTCTGAGTCTAGCTTCTTCTTCTGATACTACTTCTGCACAATCAGTAGGTGTGTTAGGCATTTCAGTTGTACTGTTCTGTGATTACATTAGTTCAGTAAGAAGGTTAGGATCTACTGAGTTTCCAGGTTCAGGGGTATTTCGCTTAGGAACATCAGTCGTTCCCCTGAGTTTATATTCTCAGTAGAGGTCTCAGTTACCACTAGGGCTTCCTCATCAACCGTTGTTACCTGCTGTTTATTCTGTTCATTAGAATCAACCAGGTCAGCTACATCACCTGTTGGTTGAGTCTGTATTTCTTCATCGTCTGACTCATCATCCCAACAATGCTGGATCTCTTCAGCTTTATCGTTTAGTGCGAGATCCTGTAGCTGGCTGCTGACATCCTCAGTATTTATCTTTGAAGATTTCCTATTCTCAGTAACAAACTCGTCAAATACAGCATGAGGGCTTTCCTCCACGCAAAGTGTCCAATAGTTAAAGACTCTGAAGGCTTTACTGACTCGAGAGTATCCTAAGAATACTCCTTGATCCGATTTGCTATCAAAAACCTTCAACTGATCTTTCCCATTATTGTGGATAAAGCACGGACAACCAAAAATATGAAAATGAGAAATAGAAGGAATTCTCCCTTTCCATAGTTCGTAGGGTGTCTTCATGTGATGCTGTGTAAGTAGTGAGCGATTCTGAGTATAACAGGCGGTGTCAGTAGCTTCAGCCCAGAACTTTGAGGGTAGTCCAGAGTTTGCTAGAAGCATTCTTGCTGCTTCTTTGAGTGTTCTGTTTTTACGTTCAGCAAGTCCGTTCTGCTGAGGGGTGCGAGCTGCTGATGTCTCGTGCTGAATTCCCTCTTTATCGCAGTACTCTTTAACTACTGAGTTGAGAAATTATGTTCCTCTGTCTGAGCGAATTCTCTGTATCTTGATGTCCTTTTCCACACTGAGTTTCTTCAGGAGATTGGGCAGCTCAGTCTGGACATCAGATTTGTTGGCTATGAAGATAACCCAAGTATATCTCGAGTAGTCGTCAATAACGACTAGGGCATACTTCTTGCCTCTTATAGTCACTGGAGAGACTGGCCCGAATAGGTCCATGTGCAGCAGTTGAAGGATTCCATCAGTGGAAGGTGACGGAATTGGTGGATTGTTTTTCTTTGTCTGCTTTCCCTTCAAACATGCTTCACAATTTCTGTCTTTGATAAATGATTCGCTGGGCAGTCCTCTGACATTAGAGTTATTGGCTAGCTTGTTCATAGTCTTGAAGTTCAGGTGGCTGAGTCTCTTGTGCCACAGCCATCCTGTCTTGTCACTGGATTTCGTCTGTGCGAGTAAGCAAGCCTCAGGTTCTGCGGTTTTCGAGTTTGCAACATAAATATTCTTTCTCCGCAAACCTGATAACACTGTTTTCCCTGTAGATTTATCAACAACATCACAGAAACCAGCGTCAAAGATAACTCTATTCAGATTGTCACAGAATTAACTGATAGAAAGGAGATTATGTTGAAGTCCTTCAACATATGTTACTCTTGGAACTGAGGCAGTCTCAATATTCAGTGTTCTGTATCCCCTTGTATAGCCTTTTGAGTTGTCACCAAACTCAATTCTGGGACCATCTTCTTGTACGTAATTGGTCAGCAGGCTCTTTTGATAAGTCATATGTCTTGAGCAGCCGATGTCCACAATCCAAGGGTCCTTATGCACCTAAGCCTCTTCTCCTGCCATCAGACAATATTCTGCATTTTCTTCAGGATCTGTTTCTCCGATCTCAAAGGCAACAAATGCAGCTTCGTCTTCAGAAGAATACATGAATGTATCTTCCTCGATTGAGTCATCGGATATCTCTCCGGCTATGTAGGCCTGCCTCCTTCGGGCAAATTTTTCAAAAGCTAATCTATATAGGCTTCAAAATACTAATATATATAGGCTTCAAAAGCTAATATATATAGGCTTCGGTAATCTGTTTATGAACAGAAAACTAATATATATAGTCTTCAAAAGCTAATATAATATTAATATATTTGTAGCCAATTAATTTAATTATATTCCTAATGGGCTTCCACATAATTAGCCCATAATATAATTAATTAATCCACTGGGCTACTAATATTTATCAATTAATTGGCCCAACCAATTAATTCCAGATAAATAATATTATTTGTTGGTCCGGAGACGATAGTCAGGTGTAGAGAGGGGGGGTGAGTACACCTGATCACAGTTTCTTTTCTCAAACGCGAAGGACAACTGAGCTGTAGG
Source organism: Lavandula angustifolia (assembly GCA_028984105.1). Lineage (NCBI taxonomy): Eukaryota > Viridiplantae > Streptophyta > Magnoliopsida > Lamiales > Lamiaceae > Lavandula > Lavandula angustifolia. The sequence goes on along the minus strand of CM054818.1, from coordinate 10,138,124 downwards.
TTGCAACTGATGAACAGTGCCAAATAGTAACCTTCGATCGCGGGTCAGAAGTGTGCCAACTACTAAGCTCTCCTACTGACTTTCGTCAGTACTTTGAAACTCAGTCGCAGACGTTGTGCAGATAAGAGTGTGGGGCCCGGAGATTCGTCTCAGTTTGAAAACGTGTTTTCGCAAGATAAAGTATTTTAGCTAGTGCGCTTTGAAAATACGTTTTATGCAAAGTTATGATTTTGTAATCAGTTTGTATGCAATGCAATAAAACAGTAAATAACACAAGCAATTTTTAATGTGGTTCGGATACGCAAGATCCTACGTCCACGGTCCTGCTGAACAGGAGGTCTTGTTGATTTATCTGAGCAAGCCTCAGCAAGGAATCTGTGCGCTGGACAGACCCTTCTAAGTTATAGTCCTTAGCGACTTTACAATTCAAACATAAGTTTGAAGAGGAGGGGATAATCTCCAACTAGGAAGGAGTTCTTACAATAAGAACAATCACTAAAAGTGAACTCTTTTGAATTTCTAAGCTATAGATTTGGCAATGAGTTTAGCTAGAGAAGAGGGATCTAAAGAACTCTAGAGATAAGAACTAATGATTTTCTATTGGGCAAGTTCTTCGCTGGATTGATCTTGAATGCGCTAGAGTCGTTTGAAAGCTTGAGCGTTTTTCCCTTGATATCCCGTGCGTGAAGCTCGGATTTCTTCTCTATTTATAGTTATGACCTAGGCATATGTCCGTTGGAGATGACGATGCCACGTGTCACAAGCTTCCAAAGAGAACGGCCATAAATTCGAATTGTTGCAGCAGAGTTGTTGGACCATGTGCATGAGAGCAGCTTTAGTTGGTAAGAGCAGATATGCTTTGGCGGCTTCTCCTTGGTCGAGGTTTGTGGTAGGTGAGATGTGTCAAACATCGGAGTTGACTCTCCCTAATCCTCGTATGGTCTTCTGCTGACTTTCGAAAAGACTTGAACAACTGGGTCGTTTCCTGTAGAATACAGTAGACTTCAAGCAGTCTCTGTCTTCTTCGTCTGAGTCGGCTGACAAGAGATATTCTCTTGAGTATGGTCAGCTGATGACTACGAAGGTACTGAGCTTGCATAGAGTTCTTCTGCTGATGTCTGTCAGCTGATGAGATGTCTTCTACTAAGGCGAAGATCAGCTGATGACTTAAGAACGCAAGCAATTACACTGATGACGTGGGGTTCTGGAAAGTAACTTCGACAGAAGATCAATCAAACATTTTACCCCGTACAGGACATAGACAGAAGGATAAACAAAATAAAACAGTCTAGCCTATACATCATCTAGTCCTATCGACACTACACTACTGATATCAGCTGGGTTTTGGGATCTTCAATTCCATAGTACTACTACGATTTCCCCCAATATTATTTTAACCCATTAGCTGCTGAGTATCTCCTACTGACTCATAACCCAACATTATGAAATAATGTAAAAATACATTAATTCATTAATAATGATTTCTGAAAGACAATAAATAACTAGGCAACTATTGGGTGATGATTCTATCCTCAGTAATGTTGGAAAATAGTGGGAAATGACTCAGTCTTCTGTGTTGATATTTACTCAGTAGCCCTGTGCTCTGAATGAGTTTATGAAGATTTGAAGATCCCAAAACCCTATATTGATTGATGAACCATTGCATTGTAATCTGTTTTTGTCTCTGAGGTTTCAAACTCAGCAGACACTCTGCTCTGGTTCAGGCACTTAGTGGTTTATCTGCCTCAGCACCAGAAGTAGAAGACTCGGTTATACTGGACTCAGCGAGAGCAAAGATATCGAAAGGAGTCGGTGGAACCGAACTCGGCGAGAGTAGTTCACTGAACTCAGAGCTGATCTTCAGTAGAGCCGACTCAGCAGGAGCATGCTACTGAATCAGAGATCAGACTCAGCAACGGCCAGACAGTCTTCTGACTGTCAGGATCTTTAAAAGTCAAGTCAGCAGAGTCAATACGAGGAAGAGAGAAGTCAGCTTCAGATCTCCTTGAAGTCTGTTCTATCTCAACCACCTTCTGAACCTCGACCAATGACAAGCAGCCACGTACCCTATATCTACTAAAGCTGCAAGTCAACAACTTTCCAAAAATGGAGGGAAATGACACTGCCACCATACTTCAAAAGAGCCGTTAGCTACCCAAAAGAGAGAGACAAAGGATCGTCGTCTCCAACGGATCTATCCTAATCTCTTCTCTATAAATAGAGGGATAAATCAAATTTGAAGCTCACGAACCTCACCAAGAACTCACGAACACACGAGAGAACACACAAAGCATTTAAACGAGCAAACTCGAAAAGGCCTAAGTCTTCTGCAAGAAGTTCGAAGAATCTATCTCCGACGAAAGACTACATTTCTGCTCTTAGGGAACCAAGCTGAATCGCTTAATACAACCTCTAGTATCCAAACGACGATACACGAACCCAAAGCTTACACTCAGCTGTTCGTCGTTCTAGAAGCCACATCCATGTTCCCTATCCCTCTAACCTAAGCTCAATAGAATATATCCATAGCTTAGACGAAGGAGTTCACTTCTGAACTGATCCTTATTGTAAAGGACTCCCTCACCGTTGGAGAGTTTTTCAAACACTTAATTTGATAACCCTGTAAACTGAGACTTGCTCAATATAAATCTCAAGACCAGTGTTTGTCCAGCATACAAACCGACTGAGACTATCTCAGTATAATAAATAGCTTCCTGATCTTTCGGGACAGTGGACGTAGGATTTTTGTGTCCGAACCACTTTAAAAATCTCTGTGTCTTGTGTTCTGTTTTCACTGTTGCATTGATTTACTGTTCATACTGAAAACCTTCTTTAAATCATTCAACTGAGTTTCAGCAAACTTAACAGACTGCACTAATCAACTGAAACTGTTTTAATAAAAACGCTTTCCTAACTCAACTGAATTTGGGCCTACACTATTCCGCACTCATCGAACTCTATCTAGAAGATACCGAATTCGACTCTAAGTCGCCTAACGAGTCTCGGTAGAGTCGGTCACTCGCCACACGATTCGGAAACGGCTTATCCGGTCCGCCGAACTTGTTCAAGATCGACACTATCCTGAAAAGGACGGTTCGTGTTTAAGTTGAGAAATCGGTTTTCAGGTGTATTCACCCCCCCCCCCTCTACACTAGAACGTAATCTCAGGACCAACAACAACTAATTGGGCCAGATCAGGGATCTAATACAAGAAAAAAAGCTGGGCCTCAAATTAATTAATTATCTATGCTCAGCCCATAGCAAAATTAATTAATAAACATAGATTCATTCCGCTAGAGAATCCGTGCTGACTTACCCCTTTATCCCAAATTGAGCAAGGGCTTGTATTTTAGACTTAATCGATCTCCGTATTTAAGATAGAAATATCCGTTAATTAATTAAGCTCACTGACAGCTTAAATTAATTAACATCGTATATTCCTGAGTAGTACCACTCGACCTTATTAACACACCTGAACTTAATCAACCGGCCGGGTTTAGTGTGCTAATCCTTTCGAGTTCCTCAGGGGATATTATCAACCCATTTTACTAGGATACGGTTGCAAGATATAGATAACCAGCCTGAGCCACAAAGAACTACTAAAACCCAAGATACGTAGATCCGGTCGCGATGACGTTCACCATAGTAGGTCAAATTGATAGATAGCCAAATGCGCTCAGCTAAAGTCTTACCAAGCTTAAGAGCAGCTAAGTCACCGAGAACTCCACTAAGGTCAGTTAGGAGAACACATCTCACTGTGATCCATCAATACACCGCCTTAAGTGTACCAGTAAAGACAAGCAGCTAAGACAAGCCACTTCTTATCTAAACTGCAGCTTAAACCGACAACTTATCCTTAAGTTGTCTCAGCTGTGATAACTGTTTATATCTTGTCAGTTCAACCAATTTGTGTTGTCTTCTGTGATACCCGACACACTACACAAATCTAACTTTTGTACAAGATAAAGGATTACATGTGCAAATATATATATTTATCAGATAGGAGAATAAAATAGTGGTAGGGACAAAACACATTGTATACAAGCATAAAATTTGCTTCCAGTATACAAAATCCCAACACATAGAAGACTGTAGTGATTAGTTGAACTATTTGGATATAAACAGTTTTCACAGTTGAGACAGCTTTAGGACAAGTTGTCAGTCTGAGCTGCAGCATAGATAAGAAGTAACTTGTCTTGATTATTTGTCTATGCTGGTACACATAATGTATTGATGAATCGCAGTGAGATATGCTCTTCTAACTGACCTATAAGAAGAACCAATGTGTCAGTAACTTTGCTAGCCTTAAGCTTGGTAGGATTTCAGCTAAGTGCATGTAGTTTGCTACTCCCTCCGTCCCTAATATATATGCCTACTTTCCTTTTTCGTTTGTCCCAAATTTATATGCCTATTAACAATTTTTGTGTCTAACTAAATCTTTCACTAACTTTAATATGTCTAATTAATGTGAGAATTTAGAAAAAGACTACTTTATCCAACTTTTATAATAAAAAATACAATTATGACTTTAACTTTTTAGTAATTTATTTAATTTACTCATATTTCAATACCAATATTTATCTAACTTTCATATCATTAAATATTTTCTTAATATATGTGGAAAAACAAATAGGCATATATATTCAAGACGGAGGGAGTATTACTTTGACTTACTATGGGTGAGGGTTATTCGGATCCAATAGTCTCTGTATCTTGGGTGATGACTACTACTTGTAAATTAGGTTGGTCATCTGTATCATGCATCTGCATCCCTTTAAAGGGTTGATGATATTCATTGAGGAACTCGTAATGTTTATCATACTAAAACTTACATGTTGATTAAGTGTTGGGTGATGAGTTATAATATAAGATTTGTATAATCCTAAAACCTTAGAGGATGATGAACCATAATAATATAATAGATTGATTCAATTGATGAACCCAATATGGTTTGGCTCTGTATCGAACCAGTAGAAGTGGAGTACGAAGCAGCAGGCCCACCAACCGAGGTCAAAAGGAATGTCAGTAAAGCTATCAGTTCAGTAAGTGTACGAGGTTCTCACCCGAGGAAGTCAACTCAATATCAGTCATGGAGTTTGAACAAAGGCTCACCTACAAGATCAGCCTCAACCAACAAGAAACTACCAACATTGTATCGACCTGACATAAAGACGCAATAACGCTATGAATTCCTGAAAATCAAGAAATCTCTTTAGTGGAATTAAAACCTTGTAGAAGATCATTTGCTAGTTGTCTAACTACCTTGATTAAGTTATCCTCCAATGGATCTATTCACCAACTAAAGACTATAAATAGAGAAGTTCTTCATTGCGTAGAAGACATTGGGAACACAAGCAAACAAGCCTACATACTCTAGCAACATTTAACCAAATCAACAATGAAGAACTTAGAACATATTTGAATATCCATTAGTTCTTCACTCTAGAGTAGTTTAACCCCCTCTCTATTTTCCTAAGCTAATCGAGAGTTATCATGAGCTTAGATATCGAAGGAGTTCATGAACTATTCTTATTGTAAGTACTCATTCTAGGTGGAAATAATCCATCAAACCCAATGTGTTTGAAATTGTAAAGTCGTTTAAGACTATAACTAAGTTGCAATCTATCTATGCAAAGACTAACTGAACTTGTTCAATGTAAATACAAGTTGAGTCATGTGAATACGGGACAAGTGGATGTAGGTTCTTGTGTATTCAAACCATTATAAATAGTTGTGTTATTTATTTGCTTTATTCGCATACTGACCATCTACATTGAAAAGACTTTCAAAATCATACAAGTGTTGATTTTCAGTAAAACCTTAATATGCGAACAAGAATATCTCAATGCTTTCAGTAAACAAGGTTTTTCAAACAAGACTATATAACGTCTGTCGGAGGCTCTAAATGTTGCTCAAGATGTTAAAACATACAAAAGAAAATAAAAGTACAAAAGTGAAAGTAATACACAATGAATTACTTTTTATGTGGGTTATATAAATTATAACCCACAAGGCGTTACCACGAAGGCAAAAAAAAAAAAAAAAAAACACTCGTGTATAATGTAATTTGAGTAGGATGTGTAAACACTCGATACAAAGGGTAGAGTCTTGTAGCTCAAACAAACTCTCTCGAGGTGCACGCGTTCATTTGGATATTTTTCCATCTTTAATAGAGTATGAGAGCTCAAACAAACTATCCACAATTGATCATTTTTTTTGGTATATTCATTATACCGAATCTTGGGATATTTCCAAGTAACAATAACAAAGATGATCTTCATCAATTGTGTAAATGAGTTTTCGATAAGAAGCTATGAAAGATGAAATTACAACAATTTTGTAGAGAAGAATTGAGATGTAAAAGAGTGTTCTGTGTGTTAAAATGTGTTTACGTTCTTTGAATAGGACATGCATTTTTTTTGGAATGTTAGATTCAATAATGATATTAATATGTTGTAAATATCTTCTCTTTTCATAGATCTGGCTAGAGGTATTACTCCATCTGCACATTATGGTACACAAGAAAAAGAGTATGATGTGGGGTATTGTTTAGCCCATGTAATATATCCAAAGTGGTCCACACTTGTGATAACTCTTCAAGAACCGAAAAGTATTTTGCAAATAAACTAGAATCGTGTAGGAAATATATGGAACATGCATATGGAGTTCTTCAAAGACGGTTTGCGATTCCAACCTAATATTGGAAAAAGAAACATTTGGATATAATGAAAGCATGCATTATATGATTGTTGAGAAAGAATGAGATTTATCTGCACTAATTGAAAATGCAATAGACGTGTCAACTCCGGATGTTGATGTCAAATGAAGATGCAAGTATTGTGTATTGTTAGTTTTATTCTTTTGAAAATAAATTGATCGTTTAGCAATGATTTAAAAATATTTTTTACAATTTTTTAAAGTGAATTTAAGTATAAAAAAATATAACACTCCATCCGTCTCGTTATTACTGTCATACTTTCCTAATCAGGTTGTCCCGCTATTACTATCATCTTTCTTAAAATGACAAAATTAATTCTTAAACCTAAAATAAAGTGGGTCCATCCTTACCCACTACTCATCCCACATTCTTACATTATCTCTCCAAAAATCTTTCCTTCACATGATTCCGTCCTGCTCCGAACTCAGATGTTTATGATTTTTAACTTTTTGGAAATTTTAAATTATTCTTTTAATTATAACATAAAAAAATAAAAATAAAAATAATTCAATTGCCTCAACTATTTCTTATAAGAATTTAGATGAATTCTCATTTTTTTCTACCAACCACTCATCGAAAGCTCCATTTCATAATATGATTAAAACTTATAAAATACACATTTAAACAAAGTTTTTTAATCTATAAGGAAACAGTCAACGAGAAGAGTATTAAGTAATAAATAAACATTAATAAATATATAAATTTAGTAATAAAAAGTATCAACATAAAATTATTTTATTATAAAATTGAATGTACAGTTATTATTAAAAATGAAATTTAAACTTTATATTTTATACTACAATAGAGTAAATGAAACTCTACAAATTTAAATGTAGAATTGAACTTGGAGATAGAATTAGAATTTGAAAAAAAAAAAAAAAAAGCTCTATTAGAACTGCAGTTGGAGGAGATACCACAAGGATCCTAACGCTATCCAACTCATTCTCCATTGATTGGATTGGATAACCACGAGAGGTACGCCGACGCATGAATTATTTCTCTCCACACAATATTCAAATTTCTCTGTCCTCCGGTAATATCTCTCTCTCACTAGACTAATTTTGTTTCTTAATGTATCGGCAGAACCTTTATTTTCATTTTACTCATCTTATTATTTCCTTCGGTCGTAGATAATTATCGAATTCATCCGACGCCACAAAAGCTCCTTCAAGTTGGAACATCCCCTTGGTATTTTTTCCGTCAAACGGTCGTCGGTTAAAGAAACCCTGATTTTCGTTTCCTATTGGTTTTAATTTCTCTCTTTAATTTCATGAGTACTGGGGCGTAGTTGATTTGGGTCGTTGTGCGTGTGTCTGCTATTGGGAAAGCGGAAGAGTGCTGCTATTCATTTATTGGATATTTAAAAGTCATTGAAATTTGATAGTCAAGTATCTTCTGGCATGGTTGGATGAAAATAATATGAATTATATTGTTATGACTCTTACATGTTTACGGCTCTTGCCAGTTTGTGGATGTGAATTAGTCCTAAACCCTGAGCAATGTAATTTTACCATTATATCAAGTTGTACTGGAGCCGTACAGGTTATCTATGTAAATCCCTCATTGACTTGTTTATAAATCTGCGAAGTGTTTTCTTAATTTTTGGAGTATATGCTTTTGATTTACAGTTTGATTTCTACCCTAGACCCTAGTACTGGTGGGGGTAAACTAGTGCCGGCTCTCTTCTTACAGTTTTGATTAACTTTGCCTTTAATGAATAACTTGATCAACATGATTTGTTACATGGAAAGATATTGCTTTGCTAGAGTAATATTTACAGCAACATTTGAAGTTTTGCATATTTGAAGATGCTTTTTCCATTAATGCAGTTGATAGTATTAACTTTAGGCTTATTTTTTTCCTTTGGATTTTATGTATGGCAGAGAGGCGCCAGGCTGAAGCTGCTCGTATCAGGGAGAAGTACCCTGATAGAATTCCGGTACTAATGAAGGAAAAATGATTTACAAGTATCTCTGAATGCTTGATGTTTTCATTGATTGTCCAATTGATAATGGTGCAATATAGGTTATCGTTGAGAAGGCTGAAAGAAGTGACATACCCAATATCGATAAGAAAAAGTAAGTAACCTTGGCTTCAACTTCGTTTTCGAATGATATTTGATTGGAACAGTTTTAGCAGAATAATCAGTCAAAGAGCTTCTGTTCTCTATCATTTGTCTTTATAATGTTTTTAATATAAAATACAGGTATCTTGTCCCTGCTGATCTGACTGTTGGGCAATTTGTATACGTTGTCCGGAAAAGAATCAAGCTCAGTGCTGAGAAGGCGATATTTGTATTTGTCAAGAATTTTCTCCCTCCCACTGGTAAAAAGAGTGTTGTTTCTGCATGAGCTCTGTACTTTTTTTCTGGTTGTCAATATATATATCTCTTATGTTGCTGCAGCTGCAATGATGTCTGCTATCTATGAGGAAAACAAAGATGAGGATGGTTTCCTATACATGACTTACAGTGGCGAAAATACATTTGGATCTATCTGAACGCCAACTTCAACTGGGGCCTTGTATATTCTCTTAAGGAATCTTGTAAAATATGTCCGTGCAGATCTTCGAGAAATTCATATATTTGAATGTTTATACATAATATTTCAAGTTTCCAATCTTAGTTGTCTTATTTGTTTTTGAATAAGTTATTAGGGCCTTGCAGATCTTTGAGAATATGCTCTTCATTCTTTTCCCAAAAACTTGTCTGTGGCCGGGACTGGAGACTCCCAATCTAACCCAGATTTATAACCCACATCCCCAATTTGTCTCAACTTCCATTTCTCTTACCACAATCTCTTTCTCCACTCTTCACAGAGTCTACTTCAAGAATATCTGCCTCTTTAATTCTTATAGATAGGGAGATAATTGGGGCTTCCTCTTTTGAGGTAGGAGAGATGGAGGGGACGGCGGCGGCGGCGGCGGCGTCGAAGGCGGTTGCGGAGGGATCGCCATGGATCGAATTTTGAAGAGTGATAATTTGTTTTTGTATCTTCGATCGTTATTGGTGCCTTTAAAAGAAATGGATTGTAGCTCGTTAGATGGCCGCGAGGGATGAATGAGTGATAGAGAGATATGTGCATTTTGGGTTTTTCTGAATATGAACAAAAGTTATTGATCTTGGTCTTTTTTTCCTAAAATGAACAAAAATATCAATTGTTAGAATAAAAGTAGCACTTGATGTGTATAAAAGTATTATCGTGGATTTAAAATATCATTTGTTATGAATAAACATATTATTTGTGCTCAACAAAAATATTAGCTGATATAAAAAAGTATCAATTGATTTGAATGTATCACTTCTTGTGAATAGAAATATGACTTGGTATTAACAAATGTATAATTTGAAATGAATAAAAGTATTACTTTATTTTAAATGTATCACTTTTTGCTAATAAAAGTATCACTTATTTATCCAGTAATATATATTAACATGAATATATTTATCATTTGTACTAAATATAAGTATCAATTAAAATGAATACACGTATCATTTGTATTGAATATCTAAATTAATTAATATCAATTAATGCATCACTTATCCTTAACAATTGTGCCGTTTTCTTCAAATGGGTGTATTAATTAATCTAAGTATTAATCAAAATGAATACATGCATCAATTATACGTAGGACTGTAATCGAGCCAAGCCGAGTTTTGCAGAAGTTCGACTCGATTAATTGTTTCAGGCTTGGGTCCGAATTCGAGCTCGAGCTCGATTCAAGCTTTTAATGTAGGCTTGAGCTCGATTTAATAAATAGTTTGAATTTGAATGGACCCAAAGGCACAACAGCGAGCCATCCCCAAGTGAGGACGACCGCATACCAAACTTGCTCTTTATAGTTTGAGAATTCACTCTAGGATTTTCTGAGCTTCTATGAATGATTTATTTCTTAGCCGTAAGAATAGTTAGGATTCCAATTTCCAAATGAAAAGTAATATCTCGTGGTTAAATCTATTTGTGTGAAATTGCTTTAAGTCCAATATGAGTGGCAAAATCGTAAATAGTGGAAAAATTAAAATTGATGGCAAAATCGTAAATAATGGAAAATTTACAATTGATTGCAAAAAAAGCAACTCGACTTTTATATATATAATAGATAATAGAAGTGTAGATGCAGAAGCTCTCCGGCTGTAAATATGGACCAAATAATTATGCCATCAGATTGATAGGAGATTGTTTTAGTATTTTGGAATGTGAATTGGAAGGATGGCTTCATTATTTTGTGGGCGCTTGCTTGCAATTTCAGGTCAAACAATCATAACTACGTTTGTATACAGGTTAATTTGGTTCCAAAATAAGAGTCATTTTCAAGTCCTCTACTCTTGAGTTTTTTTATTGAAATAATCCAAAAATTGATGGACGATATGAATTTTTACTTATTTTTCTTTTTGGGGCTTTTGTTTTACTTGATATTTACGGTCAACCATGTATGGATCCATCTAAAGTTAACATTTCAAGTTGTTTCCTACAAGTAAAAAACTCATTTACGTCTGCTTTATAGGCACCACGTAGGTGGTATTGTTTAGCCTTAATTTCATGAGTAAATAGTCCCGGCTAATTTGATCCATTGCCTTGGTCCAGGCATAGCTACATATTTTGCAATATTAGTTTCAGATTAACAAATAAAATAACAGTAGCAGGGTTAAAGCACCAAAATTAGTCTCAACTAGTTTAATTGATATTTTTTATTAGATCTGCGTGATAGAGTTGCACCTTGCATCGTTTTTCTCCATTTATTTTATATGCATAACAATTATATCGGAGTTTATATTAATAAAGAAATTTTATTTTTCTAGTGTATTTGTGGTGCTTTAGAAAAAATCCTTGACCATGGAAAAAGTTACTCTTTCCGTCTCGCTATTAGCGGTTCATTTCTTTTTGGCACGGTAATTAAAATAGTATATATAAAGTATGAGAGATAAATAAATGATAAAGTAGGAGAGAGAAGATGAATGAGATGATGAGAAAGTAGATGATAAAGTAAGAGAGAGAAAATGAATGTCCCCATGGGATGACATAGCGGTGAAGATGGGTAGTCCGTGACCGAAAAGTCATGGTTCAAATTTCACTGGACACGCTATATGAGTCTGTCACACTGTCACCCTTTAGGGTGGTTTAACTCTTGGTTTGCAAACTCTCCTGTGTCATAATAAAAAAAAAAAAAAGAGAAAATGAGTTTTATAATGAGAAAGTAAGAGAGAGAAGATTGTGAAGTAGAAGAAATAGTATTAAAATTTGCTAAATTTTGACTGAGCCACTTTTAATGGGACGTCTCAATTAGAATAGTGAATCACATTGTTCTGTTTTATCAACAATAGTTAAATATAATTAATTAATTGAGATTAATTTAATCAGATATAAATTAATTTGATTAATATTATGTCTAGTAAAATCAATCTCTATTTGTATATAAATGTATATAAATATAGTTATCTCCGCATTAACAATAATCATAATAGCTAAGAATAAAGATAAACTACAAACCTTAATATTGAATAAAGAATAATGGTCATGATATACGTATCTTTATTAGAAAGGATAACGGAGTTTATCTATGAGAATGATATAACGTTTTTCTTCTTGGAAAAGAAAAAGGAATACTCACGTTGTCTCTATAAAAGAGAATCATGGGAACGTGATTTAGTAGGCTCATTCCATTGATTTTACAAGAAATGAAAATTAGGCCTAACGCATTAAAATAGCGTGTGGACTTAGAGAGGAGACACGTGTCCCTACGAATAGCAATTGATTTTTCAATTCCCACATTAACCGGAGTGCGAAAATGTGCAATCAATTAAATATTTTACCTTTATAATCATATTAACGTGAAGATCGAAGAGCGATATAATTATCGAAAATTTTAAATTTCACTACGCTTTTCAGTAACCAACCATGCCTTCATTGACAATGTGGTTTGATTGAACACCTTTTTTGAATTGAACTTTTGGTCAAAAGAAAAAAAAAACAGATATTAAATCAAATATCTAAGACTTGTTATAGAATCAATCCATTGGCTCTCCAAGGGAATACGTATAAAAACCCATCTCACAGATCACACTTTCAAAAAATATTAATGCAAAATAGCAACACGAAACTTTTGTATATGCATTCAGTCACAGCCATCATACATGACTTTAATTGCCGTCTTTATTTCACATGGAACCGTTGGAATAATTCGACGATGACATCACAATATATAAAGCCATACGTATTATCTACATCTCCTCCCAACATATATATATATATTATAAAAGAGAAAGCTCAGACAAATTATATAAACAAGAAGAAATATTGGGAGATCAAGAGCATGGCTATGCCTTCCTTCAACTTCTTGAAATGCTTTTCCGAGCAACCGGAGCAGCGGCGCTATGTCTGCAAAGGCGAGGTGTGTTATTTGAGAGATCCAAAGGGAACGCAAGAATCGGCTTCAAAGAAGAATGATAAAAAAAAAAAAAAAGCTAAGCATCCGGGTTCCACTTCGTCAGATTTCAACCAGATAGGGTGATGTCAAGTGAACAGTGAAATCAAGGGTATTTGATGTATACTTATTCATGTAGTAAAAGGATAAATTGCTTTCCAAGGAATTTTGTATAGAATTCTTGGCATATCTTGGCTCTCTTGACAAAGAGTTAGAGCAGGTGATGGATTTGTCTTTTTTTATTTTTATTTTTGCAGCTCAACAGATATATTTTAGGGAATACGTCTTATCATTATTGTTTCTAGTCTGAATTTCGTATAACTTTCTATCAAAACTTCCGAAACACCTTGGATTGGGCATGTACGGTAGGAATTTACCTAGGGCTAAACTTACAAAAATCTTGAGCTAACACTAAAATGAAAATATTAGTACTAATAACATTTTTTTCATCAAGGCTGGAGTCTACCCTAGCCCATAAAGTGGGTTCGCCCCTGCTTTCTATGATTTAGGCTTGTTTACTATGTGAATGAATGAGGATGTAGGATGTATATAACGTCAAGCTGAAGAAAACACTTAGATAAAAATGAGTTATGTTCATCCTAGGGTTGGATTTAGAAATGTTGGTCCAAATACAATCTCAGGTGTATGGAGAATACACCTGATGCGATTTTTCGGACTTAGATCACGGAGTCAGTCTCAAACTGAAATTGGATCCGATTCCTACAAACAACTCCTAAATCCGTAAGATTATAGATTGAGTGCTTAGTCAGTTAGAACATGCGGAATAGTGTGAGCCTTTTACTTAGTGAGAAAACATTTTTCCAATAAAACAATGATTATTTGAGTACACCAAGCTAATGCTCAGCCTGATTGATTCAAACTACTGAAACCTTAATCTTTTCAAAGATCATCAGTTTGTGTAGACGACAATTAAGATAAATATGTTGTGTTGGTCCCGGTACGATTTCAGGTGTGTGTGTGTGTGTGTGTGGGGGGGGGGAATACACCTTATGCCAAACGTTGCCTTTTCAGATCAGAGAATGACTAACTGATGGTGAGTTAGTCAGTAAATGAGGAAAGTGTTGGGCCCATATGAAAACGCTTTTCAATGCAACAGTTAAGCTAATAATAATGAATGAAATAGTGAAACTGAAAACAATGCAGAAAGTAAGAGACACCGAGATTTATAGTGGTTGAGATACACAAGATCCTACGTCCATTTTTCTGCTTTCAACAGATATCCACTAAGGATACTTGATGACTGTCGAGTTCAAATTGGTTACAAACAAGCAATCTATCTATCAAACTATCTATCAAATCAATGCTATCAAGCGTATCCAGTTAGGATTTGAGAGTATTCAACAATCAAAAGTATTTAAACACTCTTGACTCCAAGCTTGGGATGTATATGAGATAACACTTAGAGTATGAACATAATGGAATTTCTAAGCAATGGAACAATAAAAATATGAAGATTAAGGCTGGTTCTTTGCTTTTAGAATAGTATGCTCGAGTTTGTGAAATTCGTTAACCTCTCATGGAAGGAGGCCTTCTATATACATAGGCAAACTAAGAAGAGATCTGTGAACAAAGATCTGCTTCATATTGGCTCCGTGTTGATAACAGTCTTCTGCATTGAATGCATGGACACATGTCGCGCTCTACGTGCTTCTGCAGATAGCGTCTTGAGGTATTGTTCTACCCGCTTTGACTGAGGCTGACATGGTGGTCTGGTATTGGTGAATGTTGATCTGGTACTTGACTCTTCCTCCATTGACCATCATGTTTTAAGTTCATGCCTCGTACCTCATACTGCCTTGATATTTGAATTCTTCGTTCAGACTAATAAATGTCTGACCTACCGAATATTTCATCCTAGAGAAGTCAGCTTGTCAAAGCTGGACTTAATGAATTCCACTAGCTGAGTATCCATAACCTGAACTAACCTAGTCTTAAAAAGCTATCAACCTGACTATACAAACTCAGGCTGAACCAAGCGTAACAAACTTACATTAGACTAGTTCATCTATCAATAGGAGTTTGAGATCATTCAAAACTTATCTTATTTTCCAATAATTTTCCCCTTTTCGATGATGCCAAAACCTTGTTCTACCTAAAAAAAGACTCAGGTAAAGTTCATCCAACACAAGTTGGGATAAGAAGTATAAGGGAATTAAAGTTCAGTAGAAAAATTAGCCCATATAAAGAGTTATTGTCATCAGGTTAAAAGATAGCAAAACATTTCATTAATAATAATTAGTTAAATGTTGTGATATTACAAAAGGTACTCTGACAATCTGTTCAGGCTCTGTCTTGATTCTGAATCTTCTTTCAAATTCTTCGCGAGTCAAAAAGGTTGTCTTGAGTGTCTTCATTTTAGCTTCAAATCTATCTTCAAAAACATTCTCAGGCTTAAGATAGTAAGAATAGTATACCAGCTTCCTAAGTTTTTGCATCCGCTCATACTGAGTTCTGACATTGGTATAATTCTTTTCTATGCAAGCCTTTTTGTATTCACATTCAATCTTAGAGTAGTCTATGATGAATTCTAGATTTTGCCAAGCCACTGGGCGCTTGAAAAATCTTGGTTCAAGGCATTTAATCAACATATTAGCTTTATTAGTAAGCTCACTGAACAAGATGTACATTTTGAAGGATCTGTGTCTGACAAACTCGACAAACATCTCGTCTGGGTTCTTAATGGTCTTGATACTACCCCTGATCTGCCAGAAATAGTATCTCTAAATGAAATCAACTTTCATCTGCTCCCAATCATCTGATAGCCCAAGAGGAAACCATTTGCCGCGCCATGGATAAAGAAGATAAACCCCAGACTCAATCTTCGATTTCCTCTCAACTGCAATCGCCCTCAGTACATTTTCCCTGCTTCTTTTCTTATCAGTAATATTTCTCGTCCTGGGAATTTTTTCAATCATCATGAGACGTCTCTCGTCATCTTCATTCATCCTTATGGCATTCCTTGCCAGGCTTTCTCTGAGATCAAACTCTCGCCTCTTCATCTCATCATCAATTACCTGCCGACCAGGATGCTCATATATTCAAGTATCCTCCAGATTTGTTCGATCTAAGCCTTCTGCTATTCAGGGGTTAGCTTGGTGAATCTAAGCCTCTGCCTCTTTTCTTCTTCTGATTCATCGATTTGTTTCTGGACCGATTGATTCTACTGAACAGAATCAATCCCTGGTAACTCAGGTCGATGAAGAAACTTAGTGGTAACGGAGACTTTTACTGAGAATAACAACTCAGGGGGAACTACTAATGTTCCTGAGCTGAATGCCCCTAAACATGCTGACTCAGCAGATCATGTTCTTGTTACTGAATTGCTTCAAACACAAAATGGTACAACTGAAATTCCTCATAATCCTACTATTCGTGCAGAATCAACTTCATAAGAAGTAACCGTTCTTTCTAAGCCAAATGAGGGAGAGGATGTGTTGAAAATTGAATATAAAGTGCAAGATTACTAATTTTCCCATTGTGCAGTTAAATTGAACAGAAAGTGCACCGAATGTTTTAAGTGAACTATATGAGAACGCCCCTTGTTGTATGAATTATGAACAAATCTCAACCGTTTGATTGAGCCATCTAGCGGTCCAGAACGTGAGTTCACTTAAAAAAATTCAGTGCACTTTCTATGCAATTTAATTGCACGAAGAACATTTTTGTAATCTTAACCCTTATGTTTAATTTTATAGCTTCTTCTCTTTTCTCTTCATCCGTAAACTCTCGTTCCTCTCGTGCACGGTTGTTTCTTCATATTTGAGCGTGAAATCCTTCGTTATTCAAGATATTGTAATGAGTTAGTTGAATCATGGTTAAATTTTTGAGGTCTTAGATATTTACGTGAATTTACCATTGTTGTTTTAAAATCAAGGTTTATTATTTACCCTAATTTGCAAAAATTCATGGATTGCTATTTTTGGTTGAATGTTTCTTGAGTTCTTCTAGCTTAATGTGCATGTTTCTTGAGTTCTTGTAGCTACTATGTACTCCCTTCGTCCAATTAGTAGTGTTTTATTTCTTTTGGGCTTGGAGATTAAGAAAGTGATATTGCGTGGTGTATGTTGTTTGAGTTTTGGGTAGTTTATTTTTTGCCACGAATTCTTTGCTCTTTTTGGAAACAATACACTATTAATGGAACACCCCTTTCGGGAATACAAGACACTACTAATGGGACGGAGGGAGTATTAATTTTGAAATTAAGTTCTTGAATCTTGGTCTGCTCGACAATCCAGACATAAGGTCTGATGTTCATCGCCCATGAGTATTTTTGTTTTTGTCTCGCAGTAGGTTTCGATTCCTTAGAATCTTGATTTTAATTTGATGGTTGTAGCTTTGCAATAGGTTCGTTTTTATTTTCTGGATTAAATTTCTATGTTGAAATCACTTTTCATTAAAATAAATGTACGTTTTGGTTATTTTTAACGCACATTTAATGAAACTTCATTTCATGTAGATTAGAGCGATGATATAGATGATGTCCTAAAAATTGTTCATGATTGTCTTGTTGAACACAAACCTTTTGTTGGGATGAAATTTATGACATTGGATGAAGGGATACAATTTTATCAATATTATGTCGGCTTATGTGGATTTGATGTTCGACTTTCTACCAAACGAAAGTACACCGATGGAACCATGTTGGTTAAATACGCGTTGTGTAATCGTGAGGGGAAGAACGCATATGATGGAGTTATCGGTAGATTTGATAAGAAGAAAAGAAAGCGTACTATGTTTACTAAGTCTTCGTGTTTCGCAAAAGCTATTTTCAAATTTAATGGTACTGAAGGGTATGTGATCTCTTCATTTATTGAGCAACATTCTCATAGATGGTCCATGATAGACATAAACATTTTATGAAGATGAATATGAAAGTGAATTTTGGGCATCAAGGTTTTATATTAAATTGTGTTAAGGCCAATATTGGACCAATGAGGTCTTTCAAGACCTCATGATGTAGGGACTTCTGTTGAAGGTTTTTAAGAATTTTACTCGTGATGTAAGGACTTCTGTTGAAGGGTTGGATTGTCAATTTATTTTGGGCGGCATGACGATGCGTCAAGAGGCCAATCCCGCTTTTACTTTTGAGTTATGTGTTGATGAAGATAACAGATTAACATGCTTGTTTTGGATAGATAATATTTGTAAGTAGAACTACAAAGTGTTTGGAGAAGTTGTTTCATTTGATGTAACATACAACGCGAATAAGTACATTTCATGTTTATATTATCTCCACTTTTTGTAGGAATTAGTTTCACATTTATTTCACAATTACGACACTTTTTCTGTTAGTTCTTATAGATTCAATAAAGGGTTGTAATACATTCATGTTTGTAATTCACATTTATTGTATGTGATAGGTACAAAATGATATTTGCTCATTTTACTGGAAAGAACAATCATGGGAAGTATGTAACTTTGGTGTCGGATTAATATGCAATGAGGGAGTTCCATCATATATGTTTGGCTACTCGAGAAATTCTTGAAGTGTATGGGCAATCAAAGGCCTAAATTGTTCATTACGGATCACGATCCAGCCCTAATTCAAGCTGTAGAAAAAGGTTTTGCCCCCGCATTTAACAGGGCATCGATATTGCATGTGACATATTATGTCTAATGTTGCAGACAAGATTATTCCAAATTTGAGAGGTGATGCATGTTTCACGAAGAAATTTAATGATTTGGTGGTGTCTAAATTTGTAGATCCTCTATAATTCAATGAAAGATGGAAAGCAGTGATGTAGGAGTTTAATTTTTCTGCTCACAAATGGTTCACATGTATGTTTGCTCTAAGGGAGAATTGGATTCCTGTCTTTTTTAGGGATATTCCCTTAGCTAGAAGGTTTTGTACTGCGTTATTTTCATTAATAAAGATTCTGAGAACAACACCTTTGGCAAGTTTCTTAATAAAGATTCGAATCTCATTGAATTTTTATGCACTTTTGTAGTGATTTGGATGCTCAAAGAGACACCCACAATTATTTGTTGAGCATCGATGATTCTAACTTCCCTATGTTAGTCAGAAAGCTTCCATTACAACATCATGCTACCGAAGTACACTGTTTCTATTTTCAAAGAAGCTCAAAAGGAAATTATTGATGCCCTAAACAATTTTTGCATGGTGAGTATGAGCGCTGCAGCAGATTCGAATTATTATGAGGTTGATGATACAGTTGACGATAAGTTTTTTGTTGCCTTTAACAAGACAAATACTCCCTCCGTTCCACTCCATTAGTCCACTTTTTTTTCGGCATGGAGATTAAGAAAGTTGTTTGTTGTGTGTAAAGTAGTATAAAGTTGTGGGGTCCACTAGAATATATAGAGTGTTATTTTAAGTTAAAAAAGGAAAGTGGACTAATGAAGTGGAACGGCCCGAAAAGGAAAATTGGACTAATGGAGTGGAACGGAGGGAGTATAACTATTACTTGTCGGTGCAGTTTTTCATGAGGATAGGGTTGTTGTGTAAGCACATATTATTCGTGTTTAGGAATGTGAGAATTGATCGAATTACAAAAAGCTATATTTTGCGACGATGGACTAAAGAGACATGTTTGGATTTTGATCTTGATAATGGTAGTGTTGGCGTCACAAATGAATCTGTTACTACTTCATTAAGTAGTCAATTGTAGCCGAGATGTAAAGTTGTATCAGTATGATAGATGATAACGTAGATTAATGTCCTCTATGTTGGCGGATTTGAAGATTTTATCTTAAAGAATTTTTAATTTATGCTCCAAGGACGCTAACAAGGGTAAGCAGAAGATTTTCGAAGATTTCTACGGTGGTTCAATTCCTGATTCGGTTCTATTTTATCTTCTAATCTAGTGAAAACGAAAGGTAGTGGTAGCCTTATTAAGTTTGGGTTGGAGAAGGCAACAAAGGATGTAAGAAAACTAAAAAGAAAGTGCAGCAAATGTAAGAGAACGACGGAGTGATGATATGAATATCATATGAATATTTGGTGCAACAAATGCACCAAATATGGCTTAAACCTTTCATTTCCAGCTGTTGCGACTCTACAAAATTCAAGGAATTGTATACTTTACGACGAAATATCATATGAATATCTTGGGTTGGCAATAATATGAATATGTTCACTTTGTATATGATATCTAAATCGACATCGCAAACTTATTTTGATAAATGGGAACGTTGAAAAGAAATAAATTTCAGTCATACTTTTTCATCAAGTGCTAACAAAATGATAAACATGTATACATCGGCCGGTCACATCACTTGCTAAATACACGAGTTATACAAATACACTTCGATTATTTAGTTCCCATTTACGCGCTGACAATTTCCAGTTGGCAGTTGGCACACTAAATATAATTTTCTTTTTCTCTTTCTTTCTGATAAGAATAATTATTTACTTAAATTAGTCTCTATATTCTACAGTGGTCCTTTCGTCGTCCAACGCCAGCCTACAAAATGCAGAAAGCAAATTAAACTTAATTATCAATGTAAGGTCACAAATAGTAAGATTTCCATTCAAAATCCAGTCACACACTGTATCAGATAAGACAACAAAAATGAAGATTCCCGGTCAAAATACTAAGCTCTTCTTCAACTCTGTGCTTTCACATTCCAAAATCATATCCAACCCTATAAATTCTGGAGCTTATGCTGTGCTTTCATATATAATAAGTAAAGCAAGATCTTATTAAAGTTGCTTACATATTATATGCTGAAAACAATGGCTTCATTTTTGTTCAATAAATTGATATCACCATGCTTCGTTCTACTGTTGCTCTCTTTCACTTCTTGTAGCGCTCAAACTGTACCAGCTACATACGTATTTGGTGATTCTCTAGTGGATGTTGGAAACAACAATTACTTGAAGCTCTCCCTAATCAAAGCCGATATTCCATATAACGGCGTCGACTATCTGGCTAAGAAGGCCACGGGGAGATTCTCCAATGGCAAAAATGCAGCAGATTTCCTAGGTAACAAGCACTACGTTTCAGTCATGAAAGAGTTCGATCAAATATGTAGTATTTATGCGTTAACATGCATGTTTGGTTGATTTCTGGAACAGGTGAGCAATTGGGGTTGTCAACAGCGCCGCCGTATCTATCTCAGCCTAACAATGTGTTTGTTAAAGGTGTAAGTTTTGCTTCGGGAGGAGCCGGAATCTTCAACGCCACAGATGAATCTCCTATTGTAAGTAAAATACATAGCATAAGCAACCAGCCTTACTACCAAAGGTAGCGGCTGCGGGTTCCTCGTAAAAAAAAAAAAAAAACACTTAATTCTAAATATTTTATTTCAGGAAAGTATGATCCCTATGCCACAACAAGTAGGGTACTTCTCAACTGTGCGCCAAAGACTCGAGAGAGAAATGGGATCTAACGCAGTGCAGGAGCATTTGTCTAAATCATTGTTTCCCATCGTAATTGGTAGCAATGACATCATAAATTATTTCAAAACTGGTTCTGATGCTCAGAAGAAACACACCCCTCAACAATATGTTTCTCTCATGGTTTCCAGCCTCAAAGAACTGCTCAAGGTACCACAACGCCCATGCCACATTGCGTTAACACTACTACATAACATTAACAACTCCTCTTCGAATTCATCAGGGTATATATGGTCTTGGAGCTCGCAAGTTTTTATTAGTCGGGCTGCCACCGATCGGGTGCGCACCAAAGCAGAGGTATCCGAGCGCGACGAATGAATGTAACGAAGAAGTAAATACCTGGTCGAAGAAGTACAATGAGGAGCTTAAGCAGATGTTGCCTCAGTTGCAATCGGAGCTCAAAAAAGGCGGCTTCCACTACTCGTATTTTGATACGTATAGAATCTTTGTTGATTTTGTGGAGAATCCATCAGTTTATGGTACTACATATATAAATCAATTTAACAAATTTTAGTTAGGATGCTGATACTACTTTGAATGTGAATCTGGTTACAGGTTTCAACGAGACAAAAGCTGCTTGCTGTGGACTTGGGAAACTGAGGGCAAACCTTCCTTGCACGCCTCTCTCTCTATATTGTTCCAACAGGAATTCTCATCTTTTCTGGGATATATACCACCCTACCGAAGCAGCTGCTCGTATTTTCATTGCAAAGCTTTTTGATGCTTCAGGAGATTATGTATCCCCACTCACAGTCCAGAAGCTAATTACTCTGTAGAATAAACTCCATGAGATAGAATATATGTACTTGATACAGTCTGTTGTTATGTTATGCATCTACATTTGAGTAGCACTGTTCTGTTATACATATCAAGCTTCGTACTTCATATCTTCCAAGGCAAGATATCCTTGAAGAAACGATGCAGGTCGCCATTCGGAATATCGAAAGCCAACAACTTCTGAACAGCCTCCTGCATCAGTTTTACGTTACTTTAACATGAGTTGACAGAAATGAAAAAGATCTTAAGTAGACCTGATACTGCTGATCCTGACTGGATATGCTCTCGTGAAGAAGTCTCTCAGCATTCTTATTATTTTCCATGCAAAGAAGAAGATATACTGCTCTCTCTATAACTTTCTCAGAGACACCTATAAAAATTGATCATTGCCAAACTTAAACGAAATCTAAGTAAATTTATGACAACATAAAATCTTGACAATTTGATATTTAATTGGAAATGTACCAGCAAGTAGTGCACAGTGCAGTCCTGCAAGACAAGTTGTAGCAATTATTTTTGGAAAATGAAGAGAACTTTTCATTGCTTCGAGATGGTATGGCTACTCACCGTAGCTAAGAAGGGCGCGCCCAGGAACCAACCTGCCAGGAACATAACACAAGAATGTCAACATAAATAGTCGGGTGAAAGTACTAAGAAGCTTTACAGTAGGATAGGCACAGTTGATACTAACATTCGCTGGAGCAAAATGGCAATCTTAATTACAGCCAAGTGATTCAAACGTGTTCTACACTTCTAATCCAATGAAAGGGGTTCGACAATTCTCAAGGAATGATCTTTTAATCTAGATTTCCATTGAAACAACATGAGTACCTATATAGAAACACAATGTCTTCAACATCTGTGCATCTGTCATCTGGGCTTAGCACACTCATAGTGTAATACCTGATCTTGCTTGTCTGCACATATTAAATGATGTTTATGGAATAGCACATCCAGACAGTTGCAAACCACAAATGTAAATGTGAAACGTGATTACAAGATATGCTACCTCCTGTAAACAACCATCTTCAAATATTTCACTCAAGTGAGTAGACAACAAAACCTGTAGATACATGGAGAATCTCGATATGTCAAACATGTAGTTACTTGAATATATTTAGGTGGGGTATTGCATCGGTGTCTAGTATGAGTCTTAAACCCAGAAAAAAGTTTTGAAAACAACTAGCAC
The DNA here is from genome assembly GCA_028984105.1 of Lavandula angustifolia. Classification (NCBI taxonomy): domain Eukaryota; kingdom Viridiplantae; phylum Streptophyta; class Magnoliopsida; order Lamiales; family Lamiaceae; genus Lavandula; species Lavandula angustifolia. The sequence continues at coordinate 10,114,640 of CM054818.1, read as the reverse complement.
ATGCATTCCATGTTAGTGATAGGTCAGAGGGTTTCAATGTATTGTGAATCTCTACGGTTACATTCTATATATGCACAGTTTTCTTAACTATGAAAATAAAAAATAGGCTTCTGGACATTATTTTTTTATTTATTTATTTTGTGGGTGGGGGATGGGGTGGGGTTGGGGGGGGGGGGGGGTTTGCTCTCCTTACCAAAATAAGTGGATGATCTTGGCTCATTTCCAGTCTTAGAAAGAAGATACAAATTAAGACAGTTGTACTAAAAATAATAGATGTACATGAGTTCAGTGGAGTAGCAGCATCTATAACCAGAAGTGGTCGAGCTTCTTTGTTTGAAAGAAAAAGATATACAAGATACCTAAAAACAACATGAAAGCAATAGGAACTTATTAATGGAGTAAATAAAACCTTTGGGGGATTATGATGAGAGGCAAAATAATTTATGATTCCACCAAGGAGACCGATGCCATCTGGAATTGGCATAAAGAATATTAGTCACTAGAAGCAGCAACTTGAACTATTAAAAACTTATACATTCCTGCAGTAGCTTACCTTCAGAAAGAGTTCCTTTACCAAATTCATCAACCAAGCACAAAGACCGAGAACTTGCATGCCTAACAAGGGTATGGTCATTTTAGAAGTTGAAATATATGAAGTGATTCATAATACCAAACAACATCAATAATATAATAATACTGAAAGCATTTCAATCAAAAGAAAATTGATGACCAAGATGTGAATGGCTATATACTTTTTTCAGTCTAATCTAGTATACCTCAATATCATGCCTACTTGTTGTAGGTCAATCATAAACGTGGATTGTTCAGCAGTCATATACTTGCTTCCCATCGCACAGAATATCCTGTTTAATGTATGGCAGCATTATTTCCTATCCTAATAAAAAAGCAAATAACTTTCTGCTCAGAAGGATGATCAATTGAAAAGACTTGATAAGCAAGTATGTAACCTGTCAGTAACACCCACTGTAGCAGCATCTGCTGGTACAAAGCTTCCAATATGAGAAAGGAAAACTATCAAGGCAACCTGTGATAGAGGAGTAAACTTAAAATTACAAAATAATCTTATCCAGCGTGTTTATCCTATATATGTGTGATCAGACTAGTCGATTTTCTGATGTCTACCCCTGGTTAAACTTCGATGTGGATTCATGTAGCTTACCTCAGAGGAAGAACAGGAATTATATACACGAAGTGGGCATGGCGAGAAAGAGATAACTTAATGAATTAAGGACTTTCTGAAGCCGAGGGAAGAAGGTTTGACATTTCATGCCACATGAATCATCACTTCAAATCCAAATAACATTAGGTGTTCATACAGGGTGTGTCTGTGAGTGAGTGGGTGTGGTGGCAGGGGCAACGGAGAGAGAGAAGAGAAGGCAGCATATGAGCTAAAGGAATAATGACTTGGTGAAGCCAAGGAAAGAAGGTTTTGACAAACATGCAACTTTGCATGGATTATTGGGTAAGAAAGAAAGTATCTATATTTATTATCCTGATACTCAAAGAGTATTTTAAAGAAGTGGAGAATTATTGTGCTAGTAGATGTCTTAATATGTTTGTCATTATTGACCCGTAGCCTTAGGTCAAACAAAGACAGGACCAAAGATGTAGTGAAAAACTAAATTAATAAAGAGGAAATGTAGGGGAAATTTTGAGGAGTTTTACCAACCTGCTTTATGTAGACACTTTTTCCAGAATAATTCGGCCCAGTGATGATATTAATTCTTCCTGAATAAGATTGATATTTCTTCAGTCGCCAAGAAAATAATTATCCACTAAAAGGGATCATTTATCAGATCTACCATTATCCAGAATTTTTGTGTCATTGGGAATAAATGTGTCAACTGTCATTTCTTGCAAAACATGCCTGATAGCAAGAAAAAGAAAGCTTCAATGTTTCTGCTCAGTGCAAATAAAAATAGGTAAAGTGTAATTTATGGGCACAACAGCTTAGACCTTCCGTTTCTTATATCAAGCACGCTTTCTGAAGTTAAAATGGGCCTCACATAGTTGTTCTGACGAGCAACTAATGCCAATGACAAGGAGCTAGAAGAATAAAAAAGAAATCAGAGCAAGACAGAAATGAAGGAAAATCAAGGGAAACTCAACAAGAAAAGCAATAAAATTGACTATGCCAGAAAACAGAAGATGGCCAACCAATCCAGCTCAGCCGCAAAAGTAACAGCTTTGAGTAACGGAACATAGTATTCAAGAATATGCATGACGAGGTCTCTGGTAATTGCTCTCTCCATATCTGAGAAAGGGACAAACGAATAGAGAGAAAGCATCAGACATAGTAATTCTACGTGATGAAAACAAGTATGCTACCTGCAAAATAATTTTCAAACATGGCAGAAAATCCTTAACTGAGCTATTTCAAACACTTGTCTTAGCTCATTCTCAAAGTCAATAAAGTATGTATGCCATTCCATGCGACCTAACTTTCCCGCAAAGGATTGAAAATAGCTATGAGAAACTTTTAGCTCGGATTCATAGTAAAGTCTTATTGTCAACTAACCCAAAATTTTATGATATACATCTCCAAGGAGGTTATCCAACTCCCGTGTCTTTGCCGTGCGGTAGAAAAACTTCTTGGAGTCTCTATCTTCATCAGAGAACTATGAAATAACAGACATGTATAAGAAGATGAAATAAGAATAGGCTTCTTGAGGTCCATATGATACATAGAAGTTATGACTTACAGAAAATTCAAAATCCTGAAGCTTCTCCAGAATGTCATCATCAAGTTTTTCATCGAATATGCACATCATGTAGCCTACATCATGTCAAAAACTAAATATTGTTAAGAAATATAAACGTCCACAGAATTTAGCTAACACGTTTAAATCAAAAGATTTCATATATTCCAGAAAAATATATATATATAATTAGACGAGTCCCTTCCTTGTAAAATCCAAACCAGGTTTTTTATCTTCGTAACCCCTGCACCATGTCCTACTTAGAACCCCACCTCCCTACCAAAAAAAAATTACAGGAGAAGGGGGAAATGCTGACTAACGGTGAATGCGGAAACTTCAACTTTCTGCCTCTGGAAAACAAATAAAGAGCAGATATCTGTCTTTTGTTCGTCAGTGGTTCCTTTATTTTCAACATTGGTTGTTGGCTTCAGATTCTAGAGTACATTCACTTGCTACCAATCATCAAAAGCATTCTTCACAATTGAAAATGGGGAAACTATTGAAGTTTTGTGAACTATGGGAACAAATCACAATCATATGAATAATTTTCTAACGGAAAGGAATATGATACAAACTTAAAATAATCCCACTAATACTATAAGTTTTTTTATTTTAAACTGTGGTGAATGACTGATGGTTCATAAATCCAAATTATAATTTCTGTCATCATAATAAAATAGAAAAGCCACCAATCCATGTTCCAAACCAACCTATCTGATGTATATAAACAATACACGGAATGAACTTTTCCCCTGACATATGAGGCAATCGGGCAAGTTCCAATGACGAAACCTGTAAGTGCAGATAATATCTCCATGTCATCTTCATAAAATAACAATTTCACTAACGTGATAAGCAGAAATTATATAACCTCTTCTAGAAACTCTGGCAATTCCTCGTATATTTGCCTCAGCTCGTCCAACTGCATTTAGTGGAATAATTAAACAATAAAAAACAGGAAGACATAGGGAATATTGCAATGATACATAGATAAATTTAGAATCCTTTAAATTTGCTTCCTTAGTGAAGGCTGTGAAGCTTTCTCACCTCCCCACAGAAGTTGTCTTTCACTATTGTTTCATAACCCTTTTCTTTACTTCGATTCAGATCTATAACTCCAATAACCTACAAAAGGTTCGAGTAAACAAAAATTTATAAAATATGGCATATAAAATAGTGATACCAGGATGAAGCCCAGACCAACAATATAACCATGGATTACCAATATTGATAAGTGAATGTCTTCACTGTTCAAGGCTAAAAAAACTAGATTCTTAAACTCTAACCAGGAAAAACTTAAGTCAACTAGAGCTGAGCAACTAATTTCACTTAACATTAAGCAAACAGTGTATCACGCGAATACTGACTATCTTTTGAAGAAAATGTGTAATAGTTACTCAGAAAAAGTCTTTTGAATTAAACACATAATCATTAACTCCTGGTCCTCGGAAATTAACATTTTGATGCATATTCAAATATATCGTCTATTGTAAATGTTATAGCACATTTATCCATACAAGCCTCTATCTAAATGGATTAAAATTTTGAGTTCATACCAACCATTGAAATGGGAAGGTTCTACCTTGCTGGTTTAGATTTAAAACGAAAATAAATATCTGTAAGTACTGTGTAGATATAGCTGTCAATTAGTAGGAAATTCTAATTTTTAATTCTGTTTCCTCTAAATGAGGAAACAGAGAGTGTTTATAGTGGAGTCCAATAGCTTTCTGACGTAATGAAGAGATTAGTCCACAAACCTACATGGTAATGGTATATGGACAGCTATCTCTCGAGCACAGGTTTAGGTTCACCCTCAATGGGAAAAGAAAATGGAGCCTGAGAAGCTTTTGGTCCAGTAGATCCATAAAACTCACTAAAAATAGGATTTCATGTAATAAGCTTTTGATTTTCATCAACCCCAGTTAAAAATGTCTAATCAGGTGTAAAAACCCTATCTTAACGCCGGAAAGAAATTTGAGAATTTGTAAGGTATGGATCTTCCAACAAAAAGAGTTTCTATCGAATAAAGTATATACTTCGACTAACTGGGGTTCGCGGTGGTGGAGGAACCAAAGAAGAGTTTTCCTGTTTTTTCTCCTTTCATACATGTAGAGAAGAATTAATCAATATTCGATTGATTGGTCTGAGGGCTTCAAGTACCAAAAATTTCTATATTGCATTGACGCATCAGATATTTATTTACTATAGGATTCATTTATAAGTTAGTTTACTAGACCAAAAATTTATGAGTAAATGGCATAGCCTTCCTGATAGAAAATGACGACAGGCCCGGGAACGAATTCACTGCCGTATGGCTGGCCGGTGGGTGGATTTCTCATAGTTGGTGCTGCTGCGCATGCAAATAAAAGGTACCTTCTTTTATTTATATTTATTTTATTCGAAACAACCGGTGGATGTAAACAAATAGCACGCCCCTTCACTAAAATGGACTTTTTCTTCATATGCAGCGGCGGGTTACCTCCCGGCGGTTCATTCATCTGGCCAAAAACTTAGCTCAATCATCCTAGATAGCAAAGGAAAACTTGTTTTGTTTTATTTTATGGTAGAGGAACCAAACCTAAAGCTAACCAACCAAACATTTCGGCCTTGGAGAACAGGATGATCGCTAAATTCCACGGAAACTTGTGTTTGTCCTTTGTATGCCATAGTTATCCATCTTCATTTCAATGTGAAAAACAGATACAGAAATAAAGAGATGTGCAAGAAAACAACCATACCAGTTCGTATATGTAGGCCAGATCCGCAGAGATGTGAATACCAGCCTGCAGTTTAAAAATAATATACTAAATTAAAAAAATTTATAAACATAAGAATTCAATATTTTGAAAATGGACATAAAAAGTTAACAGTGTCTTATTAAGCAAATTAAAGTAATGATCCAGTTGCACCTTTTCAATGATCTCCAAGTTTAATTGCTTCAGTTGCTCTTGGAGTGTTTCAGAAATACCTACTTCAAATATCTTGTTGATATGCAGCAGTGAGCCAACACTCTAGAAAACAAGATACTTTCCAAAGTGATTTTTCCATGAAGTTCATTCTAAAAGTACCAAGTATTGGTAGCCAGTTGAGAGGAAACTATATCCTACCTTCAAAAAGGTACTCCAGTCACTATTAGTACATACTGAACTTGGAGAGTTGATTTTCTATAACAAATATCTCAATTAGAAACATGGAAGATACAATAGATGATAAACAACACTAATAAACAATGTCCCGAATACTCCCTTAAAAAGAGAATATAAATAAGATAAATAAATGATCAATTGGGATATTAACTAAGAAAAGAAATGGAAATTGTCCAAAAAAGAAATGGATATCGTCTCAACTCTTACTAAGCTATAAAGAGTAGGTCTTACTGACACTTATACTATTTATCTTATTATAGCATGGGCATAAGAGTAATCCGACACGAAACCAGAAGACCCCAGAGAAGATTATTGCACCTTGAGTATGTGAGGTATATCTTTCACAGACTTCAGTGTTTGATGTAAAGAATTCAACAACTCTTCAGCACCAACAAAGAAAGATATCTATATATACTGAGAGGAGAAGTTGAAGGAAGCTCATAAACATTTAGAGTCATACTCGGAATACAATCTAATCATTTATGAGCTTATCGAGTTCATAATGCAAAAATTAGTTTTCATTTTAGGTGGATGAAAATTATTAGTGCTAGTAAGACACAACATTCATGCTTATATATAGAAATCATAGAAATGCATATAAGTTTGCTAATGTAAAGCTTTAACTCCTATGGTTGTAGTGTTTTGTCATGCTGTTCAAAACTCATATGAGCAAAAACTAAAACATAGTATACAGATGTACCTATGACAAGGATACAGTATCAAGACGAACATTCAGCTTTTCAAGATCCACTATAGGCCTCAAGAACCAGTTCCTATAGAAATGGCAATATTAGCCAACTGGTGTAGAATAGGTAATTGTTACATCCATTAGAAGTAATTTCACCTTAATAGACGCCTGCCCATTGGTGTTACACACTGAAATAATATAAATATATTAGTCACAATATCCTTTTTCTTTTTTCTTGCAATTATCGAAAAGATTATCATTCATCAAATATAAATAGTCTCACAAGACCTTATTCATCATCCCATAGACCGAGAACCTGCAATCAGAATAGTAGTTTAAGAAAACGATTTGCCAACATCAAGACTTTCCTTTTTCTTGACAGTCTTTCAAACTACCTATGCTCCTACTACTTGCACAGTTATTTAAACAGAAGGTCAATAGTGTATTCAGAGTTTACCCTTCCTTTGCTCTACCAATGCCCATGTGACTTGGATGCTTGTCAACTTGAAATATTTGTAGTGCATCATGGGCAGCAGAATCAACATTAAGGAAATTGTTTCTGATATTTCTTGTTAAGGTGTCACTTCAGCATATTGAAAAAGCATATATATATATATATCATGGAAGAACTTGAACCCTGAAATTCAGTTCTTGGTGCATAGATACAGTGAAATTTCAGAGACTGAATTTAGTGCAATTGATGGGTTCGTACTCTCCTTCTGTTCAAGGGTGTCTACTATCCTCTCATTCTCTAATATTGCAAGAAGCCCCCCACTGACACGAACTTGAACATCATTCCGGATGTCCATCATGGAACTAAGCTACAATCAAGCAAAATAAAAGATCAACTTGCAACAAGTAATTAAACAAGAAAATAATCGAATATTCTGACAATTTGAGCCTGCGATGTAGATATGGAAATGCTAAGTTTGCATTTGTCATTGTAATGAGATGAGGCATTTGGTAATTCAATTGAGCAATATCCTACATGCAATGCATATACAATCCCGCAATCACAAGCAATTATTTAAATAAATTGAAAAAGAAAGGGATATTGAAATTCTTCTTGAGTTAGTACAGAAATAGCAATCCGGCCTTTTACTCTGTGGTGCAGAGCTGTCAAACTAAATGGATATCTCAATATAAGATTGCTTCATTTTATTAAACAGATGGTTGATGTACACAAGGTTGATAACTTCAGGACGTGAATCACTCCTAGTCATGATTACTGGTAGGTAATGACTGGATAGCGAATATGCAATCTAACAGCATGACATGCTGAACTTATTGAGAATGCATAAAACAGAAAGACTAAGTCAAGCCAAGATCTTTCAACTTACAAAAGAGACCCTTTCTTTGATATTCAACCCTTCATCCATTCCGGCAACGCGCAGGTACATTAGTCTGTTTTATGCAATACAGGGCAAATAAGAGAACCAAAAACAACTATTGCAGAAGGACAAGCTAAGAAAATAGTTAACTCGAAAAATCTATAACACAGGCTAAGATTCTTTTATTTATTAAAACCAAGTATCTCATCCTTGAAGCCTGATACTTTTCCATCCAATACAACAAAGAACATGGCATACTGATGCAGAACGGAAGTTCTGTCACCTAATCTGCTTTTGGGTTTGCAAAGTTGAAGAACAAATTGTAGAGACAATATTGAAATTGTTCTATTGAGATACAGATACAAGGAAGCCACAGAAATACATGGATTTTCTGCATATTTTATTTCATGGATTTGGCAGGCTCAAACGGCAGTTATTTATGCTGTGACATGTGAACATAATTATTTCTGTTTAATCTGAATTGCCTCTATGCATATGTTTCGTGAGTTTGCAACAGACCTAACTTTTAATGCCTATCTTCTACTCAATTGCTTCTATTTTGTCTTCTTGTTTATCATTTGTACTGGTATCACATAGACATGATTCCTTAGAATACTTTGGTGATAGAATCACACCACCAGGCAGTTCTTATAAAACTTCTGATGAAAATTATGCTCCCACATAAATTAACCAATTAGATTATAAACTGTTTATCGCTTTGGAACTTGATCAACTAGAAATGAAAGTAATCTTTCAAAAGAAACAATAAGAATACAAAGTTCAAAGACCAGAAAACATGATCAGTTTATATAAGATGTTGTTATCGTTTTAGCGAGGCAACTCAGTCATCATATCAATTACTTATTTTTTAATGAGAAACTGAAAATAAAATAAGATAACTAAAGTTAGCTAGAATTATCAACAATGTCATAAGAGCATATCAGCAGGAAAGAATGCAACTTAAACTATGAGCAAAGATGTAGTAAGGAAGTTCTGCTAGTCTGTTTTTACCTGTGCCATGCTTGTTCATAAGTGAATAGTGAACTTTTAACAAGCTTCACTGTTGGAGCTTCAGTGTCCTTGTCTGCTTAAATCGTGAAATCACATAAGAACAATAAAAGGTCACCAGTTGAGAGCTGAACCAGATATCAGGTTACTGAGCGTGTACCATTGTTTTGTAACGCATTCAAGAAGGCTTGTTCACTCTTAGTGCTGGTGTAGATAATGCTAGGTTGGGCTTGGTATTTCACTGCATGGGCAGTGAATAAAATTAGATGAATTATATAAGAATTGCACGAAACCAGAGTTGGAAGCTACTTAATTTTTTTTTTCTTAGTACCCATCTCAACCATGGGAAAATCTTCGTCCTCATCTTCCCAAAATTCCAGAACATGGAGTTGGCACGTAGAGGAATCATAATAAGAAACCCCAACTCTGTAAAAAGGTTAAATTCACATCTATGATTTGTAACCTCTTAAATGAATCAAGAACTAAAGAAGGTTACCTTCGACCGTGCATGATGCAAGCCATATATACCTGCCACAAGAAGAAGGACAACTAATGAAATCGAGAAAATCCATTATTCACATCAAAAAGTACACCAATAGTGATATTGAAGTAGGATTAAACACGACGAAGGAAGTGACTAGGAGAATAACCACTATCTGAATGCAATTAACATTTATTATGGTCTGGATTCAGCAACTGGTGAAAGACATGAAGGAGTGTTTGTCTTTGAATGACTGAAAATATTTTGTGTGGTACGAGGAAATTTGAAATAATTCCTTCGTCTCTTCCAATCAAAGCATCAATTATAAGGAGCATCTAATCATAAATTAAGTTGTATGCAGGAAAACAGTCAAATGTGCGCAAATAGCAGATTTGCGTTACTACCAAAATCAAATTAATGATACCGCGAAGATATAAACATCTGAAAACAGAAAATGGATGGAAACCTGAGGTTGGGCATCTGTTTCATCAACCTCTTCCATTATTTCGAACCTAAATCCTTGCACAGACAGAAGAAGAGAGGGAGAGAGATTTACAAAAAAGAAAAAGAAAAAGGGATTTATGGCTAGACAAATTCCCGCTTTTTCTTTGGAGTGAGCTTCCTTCCATCCATCGACTTCAATTATCCGCTTTACATGTATCTAACAAACTTCTAATTAAATCGGAATGGATGGAATAATAAGTTTAATCTAATTTTTTTTTAAAAAGAAAAAACAAACAAACTGTATCTTTATAAAGAAGAGGTTGTAAGACATTATAACCTTAAAATCTATATCTATATCTCTATATAAGTTGGGTAAATATATGAGTCAAATGCAAAAATAGTCAAACTCCAAATTAAATTGTAAAAATAGTCAAAATGTGTGTAAATTGCAACGAATTGGAGCGATCCTCATTAACCAATTGGAGTGATCCTCCAAAGTGGACATCGTAGTAAGGTCCGAGTTGGGCTAAGGAAACACTTCGATTTGCTTCATGTGCAAAAAAATGACAGACATCAAAAGAGCGATAGGCGTGTCACCAAACCACCTATGCAAATCACCCCCTTTTTGCATAGCCACTTGATGAAAAAATTGCCTAGCAAGTAACAACAAACTTCCATGTGCTCGCTTGTAACCATACAATGCACAACAAGGATACGAGCTTGACCGGCTTTTTTGAATTTAAAATTCAATTTCTTTGTTGCCCAATAAGCCTTGTGCTCCAATTCCACCAGAGGATTATAAGATTTCCTGAACATAAATTGGTAAGGTGACATTCCAAGTGGCATTTTATATGTAGTTCGACAAGCACAAAGATCAACATCTAGCAAATCAACCAAATTTTTTGGCTCTCTTCGCCATCTTCTCCAAGATTCGCTTAAATTAATCAATTGGCAAGTCCGGTTTACCATTAGCTTGAGGATGATTGGCAGTGGTAACCCTGTGCTTTACTCCAAATCGCTTGATAAGACCGTCGACCCACTTATTGCAAAAGTGAGTGTCAACGTCAATGATTGATGTATGTGGTGCTCTATATCTCGTGATGATATTCTTTTGAACAAACTTCAAAATCACCTTGGAATTATTAGTATGAGTCAGAATTGCTTCCACCCACCTTGACACATACTTAACAGCAAAGAGAATGCATTGAAACCCAAATGAGCTCGAAAAAGGGCCTATGAAATCAATCCCCCAAACATCAAACAATTACACCTCTATAATACTCGTCAAAGGCATCTCGTGCCTTTTGGACCCCCCCCTACAGTTCTTTGACAACGATCACACCATATTGGAGTCATAACAATCTTTGTAAATTGACGACCAATAAAACTCATATTGGAGCATCTTCATTGCAGTTCGATTTGCTCCAAAATGTCCACCACTAAGAGAATGGTGACATTGATTGATTATTGGTTCTCATTCCTTTTTAGGTACACACATCTTCGAATTACCGAATCAGCACATCTTCAGTACAAAAATGACTCGTCCTGTATTAAAATTTAACATCACGGTAGAATTTCTTGAGTTGATACATCTTCAAATATGAAGGTGTATGAGTATTAGATGCAAGATAATTTGCAAAGTCGGCATACCAAGGAATCTTAAGAACAACTGCCAATACTTTCTCATCAGGAAAACTTTCATTAATTGACACTTGGAGTTCTTCACCCTCCGCCGGGTTTTCCAATCTTGAAAGATGATCTGCCATGACGTTCTCTGTACAACGCGATTGGAAGACGAGATTGTAGAAGATGGGGTTTATTGTTAGCAATTGTGGACTTTGGGAGAGGAGACTGAGATTTTGGATGGATGATGGTGGTGAAGTGTTATTGGACGCACAAGGAGAGTTCACGATCGTCGATCAAGAGAGTGGCTAAGGGCCACGATGCTAGGATCTTAAGAAAATCGTAGATGGCGAGAATTGTGGCCACGTGTTATCTTTATGTTTCTTTTGATAAATTAAGTTGTTATGTAGGAAAGTACGTTTTTATTACCTAGGGTTGTTTAAAAAGGGGCGGAAGGAGGAATGAAAGGCATCAAAAAATTGTCAACCTTATTTTATCTTTTCCTTGTTATTTAGCTTTCTAATTTTAAGCTCCGTTCTTGCAATTTTATGTTCTTGATAGCAAAAATCACAAAAAAGACTCAACAAGTTACAATCCCAAATAAAACGATTTACCCTAACAACACAAAGTTGTCACATTGGTATCTAGAGCTTAGTTATGGTGAATCTGCAACCAAAAGATGGAGAAATCGACTCCAATCTGTCAGATGAAGGAGATCTCCAACACCAAGACCAATAGACTCAAGAGCAGCCAACCTGTGAGGTAACAGATCAACAACAAAAGTTAAATACATTAACAAATCAATATCAAAATCTAGTAGCCGCCATTAGCTGGCCTCTCACATGGTCTACCCAATCTACCCATATTCACCATACACACAAGCCTCTATTAACTATCAAAACCCTAACTATCAAAATTTTTTTTACCGTAACCCTAATCTCCCAAATCCTATGGTTTATTACCCTAACCCTGGTATAATGCCATCACATGCCTACCCTAACTCCCTAGATCCAACCCTATGACAAGCCTCAAACTTTTGTGCTCCACCATACCCTTTTGAGAACCTACCAAACTAGGAACCTAACATTCCTAGACTACAATTAGACCGAACAAAGCTGAAGCAATAGATATCAAGGGGAATAGACTGTGGTTAGGATAAGGGAAATGGGATATAGTTCATGGCAGCATGGGGGGGGGGGGTAGGGGAAGGGGGCCTTCTGTATTTTCTAGTGCAGGAGGGAGGTTTTAATACCATCCTAAGAGAGAGGAAAATTATATGGTAAATAGAGAGCAGGCTGGGTATGAGAGGGGTGATAGGGACCCAGGAAAGGGGAATAGAGAAGGAAGTACATGGGTCATGGCTTCAAGGGCTAAAATTAACTTTCTCCATTTTGATGGGAATAAACGTAAGGGTTGGCTGGATAGGTGTATGACCTTTTGGGGGAGGCTTACTAGTATTCCAAATAAGCAAATGATATCTTATGAATCCTATATTTTGATGGAAAACCAACAGAGAGGTATGATAACTTGCCATTAAAAGGTAACCAAATCAGTTGAGATTAGTTTATGGTTATGATAACTTCTAAGTTTGGGGATCTTAAGGAGTCAGAAATCATAGGGGACTTTAACAAACTGAGAAATGAAGGGGATTATGAAGAATATGTTTAGAATTTTGAGCAACTAAAATTCTTTATGATACATTTCCAATGTGGCCAATTTGGGAAGATTTATTAAGTTGCAAGCTTCCTAAGTAGGCAAGATAAGGAAACTAGGTCATCTTTGGGGATGTTCCCTAATCCTACATTAGAGGCTGCCATACATTTGGGAAGACAAGAATGCTCCAAAAATGATGCATTAGATAGGAAATTCAGGGAATCCATTAAGGGGTTTTCTAGGAAGGTAGAGAATGTTGGGCAGTGGTACTTCAAAACCCCAGCCACAAACCCACAACTCACTGTTAAACCCAATAGGCTCGATTTCAGACTCTTAACCACTATTGAAATGGATAAAAGAAGAGCAAAGGGTTGTGTTATAATTGTGATGAGCAGTTTGTGCCAGGCCACAAATGCACAAAAAGATTGAATTTCATAATTATGTCTACCGGAGCAAATTGAGTACTTACACAATTAAGAAGAAGAGGATGATGAGGATGGATCTAGGGATGCTAAAGAGGAATTAGGAATGGCAATAATAACACTAGGTTCACTTTTGGAGGAATCTGAGGGAAGTTTATGAGGCTGATAGGGAAGGTAGGAGAAAAGCGTATGAGGATTCTTTTAGATACTAGGAGCACTCTCAGTTTTATAAGTGCAGAGGTTGTAAAGGAAATCGGGTTCCAAATGGAGAAAGTGAGACCTCTAAAGGTGATGGTAGCAAATGGGAGGAAATTGGTTAGTGAGGACAAGGTAATAGGATTCAAGTGGCGGATGCAAGAACATCCATTTGAGTTTGATATTAGGGTACTAGCTATTAAAGGCTGTGACATCATCTTAGGCAATGACTGACTAAAAAAGGGGACACCAATTGTCTTAGATTATGAAGGCATGACATTCTCTATCAAACATTTGAGCAAGAAGGTGAGGTTGCAGGCTACTAAAGGGAAACAAAAGTGCAACCAGGTTTCATCAGGTGATATGTATCACTACATGCAAAGCCAATCATCTACATTTGAAGACTTAGTATTGTGGGATTTGGACGAAACGAAGATTGTCAATGAAATCCAATTGACAACTTTACTGGAGTACTACAAGGAGATATTTTAAACACCCCAAGGCTTACCACCCAGCAGAGGAATAGAGCATCAAATTATTTTAAAACCTAGGAGTACCCGAAGCAACAATACCTTTATAGGTATCACATAGTCAGAAAAAAGAAATAGAAAAAACAGTGAGTGAGTTACTGAAGACTAGAGATATCCAGCCTAGTAAGTCCCTTCTCATCCCTAGTGCTACTATTAAAGAAGAAGGAAGGGAGTTGGAGAATGTGTGTTGATTATAGGTACCTCAATAGCTTAACTATTAAGTATTGAGAGAGAGCACGATGTATGCAAAAATGAGCAAATGTTGTTTTGGACAGACTTTTGTAGCATACTTAGGTCATACAATTTCAAGTGAGGGTGTAGCCACTGATCTTGAAAAGATTCAAGGTTTGGTAGACTAGCAAACTGTTGGGATTTTGTATACTGTAAGCAAATTTTATGCTTGTATACAATGTGTTTTGTCCCTACCACTATTTTATTCTCCTATTTAATAAATTTATATATTTGCACATGTAATCCATTATCTTGTACAAAATTTAGATTTGTGTAGTGTGTCGGGTATCACAGAAGACAATACAAATTGGTTGAACTGACAAGATATAAACAGTTATCACAGCTGAGACAACTTAATGATAAGTTGTCGGTTTAAGCTACAGTTTAGATAAGAAGTGGCTTGTCTTAGCTACTTGTCTTTACTGGTACACTTAAGGTGGTGTATTGATGGATCACAGTGAGATGTGTTCTCCTAACTGACCTTAGTGGAGAACCAAGATCTCGGTGACTTAGTTGGTCTTAAGCTTGGTAAGACTTCAGCTGAGTGCATTTGGCTATCTATCACTTTGACCTACTATGGTGAACGTCATCGCGACCGGATCTACGTATCTTGGGTGTTAGTAGTTATTTGTGGCTCAGGCTGGTTGTCTGTATCTTGCAACCGTATCCTAGTAAAATAGGTTGATAACATCCCCTGAGGAACTCGTAAAGATTAACACACTGAACCCGACTGGTTGATTAAGTTCAGGTGTGTTAATAAGGTCGAGTGGTACTACTCAAGAATATAAGATGTTAATTAATTTAAGCTGTCAGTGAGCTTAATTAATTAACGGATATTTCTATCTTAAATATGGAGATCGATTAAGTCTAAAATACAAGCCCTTGCTCAATTTGGGATAAAGGGGTAAGTCAGCACGGATTCTCTAGTGGAATGAATATGTGTTTATTAATTAATTTTGTTCTGGGTTGAGCATAGATAATTAATTAATTTGAGGCCCTGCTTTATTTCTTATATTAGATCCCTGATTGCCTAGTTATTTATTGTCTCTCAGAAATCATTATTAATAGATTAATGTAATTTTGCATTATTTAATAATGTTATTTATCTGGAATTAATTGACAAGACCAATTAATTGATAAATATTAGTAGCCAAATGGATTAATTAATTATATTATGGGCTAATTATATGGAAGTCCATTAGGAATATAATTAAATTAATGGGCTACAAATATTAATATTATATTGGCTTTTGAAAAAATATATATATATATATATATATATATATATATATATATATATTAGTATTATGTTCATAAACAGATGACACACACACATATTATTAAAACTCGCGCACGCGTGAGATGTGGAGAGACAATAATCTTATTTTTTTCAGTTCTCTGACCACCTAGAGGAAGAAAAAGGCCGGGACACAAATCAGAAGATCTGACACAAGAGCAACAATCAGAGCTGCGACAACATACGTAGGAGGAAGGTAATCGGTTCTTCACCTCCTATTTTCCATCAATTGGTATCAGAGCTTGGTTTAGGCTCTGATTGTTGCTGTTAGGAGCATGATTAGGATTTAATTCCGTCGTTATCGGGTTATTTTTCGTATTTGGGGCGGCCTGCGAGCCACTGTTTTGACCCCGTTGTAACGTTTTTCTCATGAGAAAATCCACGAGTAGTTGATAGGACTAATGTGTTACGTGATTCTGCTGTTTTGTACTGTATTTTGGTCCGGAATGCACGAAAATGGAGGCGCGGCGGCGTGGAAGGACGGAAAATGGCAAAAACCTAGTTTTTGGCAGAACACGACCGTCATCTTCAAGAGGTGCGTGGGGGCACGTGCCGACTTATCTTTCTGATCCATTCAGATAGTTTTGTTTGTGATTTCGTTAGCTTCATCTGGATAGGTTGCACGACCCATTCCGATTTCTGGTTTGTCCGAAATAGCGTCGGAAAGGAGAAGTGGTCGTGCTGTCCAGAAAAGCCCCAAATTGGACGAAACCCTAATTCGGCTAAGGTTCCGCCACATCTTGCAGCGGCGATTCCCGGCGGGTTCAGCATCCGATTGACGATTGGCTTGAACCGTTGGATTCCTCGTCTTACGAGCTTCGCATCGATAGGTCATAAGGGGTCATCCGATCCCGGATGCGATCGAAATTGACGTTTGAAGTTTGCTGCTCGTCATGAATTCGTTCCGGCGAATCGTTTGAAATTCGAGAAATTGAGGAACTAATATCGGTCGGAATCCATTACACGGTGGTCGTGCGTGTTCTAATTATGTTTCCCCTCTTTCAATTGATCGAATCGCGGCTCGGAGAGTACGAATTTGAGCGGCGAAGCTCGCCGGCGACGGGATGCGAAATTCGCTTGATTCCCGTCGCGGCAGCGGCAATTGTCACCAGAATTAGGCTGCCCAAACGTGTGGGTCGTGCCTAGGGGCGGCAGGGGACGACGAGGATGGCGGCGCTGGGCTGGGGAGAGCGCGATAGCCACGCGTCTGCCGCCGGCGATCGCGGCTGCGCGTAGCGCCGATTCCCGCCGCGCAGCGGCGCGCGCAGGGGATAGGTCGGGCGAGGCCGCGGACGATCCCCCCTATCAACGGCGGGCTGCGGCGCGGCCTGGAACGGCGGCATCGGCGGCGTCTACTTGTTGAAGAAGTCGTTGTCGTGGTGTGCTGACGTGGCGCGCTGACGTCAGCCCTAGCTGCCACGTGTCTGCCTCGTGGTAGATGCCCCTGATGACGTGGCGGCGATGCAGTTTTCGATGAGTTTCCAGATTCAAAGTTTTTGAAGATCGAAGAGCTGTATTATGATCAGACTATGTAATAGTTAGGAATTACGTGTTTTAAAGCCCGATAACGACGTTTTAAATTTCCTATTTGCGCATTTATTTATTATTATATTTTAGCATGCGATTATGTGATTAATTATGCTTAGAAAAGTATGTAAATAGGATTTATGTCGTTATTAAGCATGTTTTAATTTTCGCGAGCACGTTTTATTATGTGCGTTTAGAAATTGCATGCTTTAGGAATTATGTGATGATGCATGATTCGTAACAAACCTTTTGAATAAAAAGACTAAGCAACTTTAAATTAAATGTTTAATTAGAGTCCATTAATTTGGATATTAAACACTTAATTGGACCTCCATTAATTGGACTCTACACAAAAGTAGTAAGATTATGTGAGTAAACGTCCACCTGCGTGGCTTGCTTGCATCTTTGAGCTACAAGTTTTGTGAGATGAGTTTTCCAAAACAATATTTGGTTATTATTGAGTAGTGGGAGCGAAGCCGTAAACGTCCACCTGCGTGGCTTGCGTGCTTAGTAAACACGAGTACTCTAAAAGATAATAATTAAATAGGATGGCTAATTAGATCAAATTGAATGCGGCATGGTTTAAGTAAGTATATCAATTTCGAGAATTTGATTCTATTTTGGTCAAATTAATGGTCAATGCTTAGATGTCACTGCAGGTACAATTCACTTCCCTCGAAGTCCCTTCCCGCGTTTTAATAGTGACATGGTCCAGAATATCAAACTATTAATTCCATTCATCTTAAGAACCTAGACGTGGATTGGAATTAAAGAGCTAGGTAAATAGCTTAGTTTAGTGTTATGCTAGTAAACGTCCACCTGCGAAGCTTGCTAGTGGCATTCCTAGAGTTGTTCGAGGTTTTTAATGTCATTATTTTTACAAAAGGTTACAATGATTATTAATTACGAATTATGTGCAAATATTAAGTTTATACATGCTTTTAAATTATATTTTTCAGATATGTTTGTTCGAGTATTTTTCGAGTTCCTAAACAGTCTCACCAACCAAACCCTAACGGGTTTAACAATATTATATAATTTCATAGAGTGGAAGAGATATCTTACCTTCCCGATAAATGCTCTGCAAAGGTCCTATAAGAACTTCTGTTTTAGGACCGCTATGTCTAAGAACGAGTTTACTATGAGTATGTTACTCAAATCTTTGGTAGCGGTCAAAGAGGTTATAGGAAAGGGCAAGAGTGCTCAAGTCTTGAATATCCCTAGCAGTTCAAGGAATCCTCCAAAAGGCGGAAACCAGAAAAAGAGCAGAAAAGGTGGTCAATTCAAGAAGAGCAGTGGGAGTAGGAAGATGGTCCTTACCGGCGACATGCGAATGTCAAAGGAGAAAGGAAGGTTCTTCCAGAGTAGTAAGAAAGGACAATGAAAGAATTATAATTCAGATGTCAAGCCATAACAGAAAGAGAGGCGAGTCGCTCTTGTAACTTAAACTGTTCTGGTTTTCTCTTCTACCCACGAATGGGTAGTGGATTCGGGGGCAACTGATCATGTTTGTTACACCTTGCAAGACTTCTTTCATAAAAGGCAATTGAGCGATGGCGAGGTGGTAGTCTCAATGGGCAGTGGATCGAGAGTTCCTGCAATTGCCACTGGAGATTTACATCTATCTTTTGATAGTTCTGTTTTAGTACTTAAAGATATTTTATATGTGCTTGAGTTTAGGCGAAACATTATTTCTGTTTCAAAACTCGCACCATGGATGGTTATAAATCAAGTTTTGATAGTGAAGTTTCTATCATGAAAGACGATGATTTTATTCTGTGGTGGACCATTAAACGAATCTTTATATACTATTACTTGTAAACCACGTAGTTCTGTTAATATTGCTTCCTCATCATCAAATCCTAAGAAGAGGAAAGAGTCTTCTAAGGTAAAGCAAACTTATCTATGGCACTTAAGACTAGGTCGCATCAATCTTAACAGGACTCAAAGGTTGGTGGAATGTGGATCATTTGGAGTCTCTCCAAGTTGAACCATTTCCAACTTGCAAAACCTGTTTGGAAGGAAATATGATGATTAGGCCTTTGAAGGCAAAGGGTTATAAAGCCACAGAAGTATTAATTTTGATACATTCTGACTTGTGTGGGTCTATGTCTACACAAGCTCGTGGAGGGTATGAGTACTTAATCACATTTACTAACGATTACTCGAGGTATGGATATGTTTACCTTCATCGCCACAAGTCAGATTGCTTTGAAAACTTTAAGGAATTCAAGGCAAAAGTGGAGAAGAAGTTAGGTAAAGAAATCAAAACACTACGATCTGATCGTGGTAGGGAATACCTATCCAACGAGTTCAAGGACTACTTGAAAAAATGGGATTACATCTCAACTGATAGCACCGGGCACGCCTCAGCAAAATGGTGTGTCAG
The DNA here is from genome assembly GCA_028984105.1 of Lavandula angustifolia. NCBI lineage: Eukaryota > Viridiplantae > Streptophyta > Magnoliopsida > Lamiales > Lamiaceae > Lavandula > Lavandula angustifolia. Next base: position 10,094,955 of record CM054818.1, on the reverse strand, counting down.
AGAGAAGGAACTGAACTCTCTTAGAGATGGTTCGGTCGATCATGAGTTATGCAACTTTGCCAGTTTCCTTTTGGGGATATGCCCTAAAGACTGCAGCATACTTGCTGAACCGTGTGCCTTCCAAGTCGGTACAAAAGACCCCTTTCGAGTTGTGGAGCGGGCACAAACCCAATATGCACAACTTAAGGATTTGGGGTTATCCTGCTTATGTTCTAAATAGGCAGGCCGACAAATTGAAATCACGTTCAGAAGTGATGTTGTTCATAGGGTATCCAAAGGAAACGAAGGGAGGATACTTTTATGATCCTAAAGAACAGAAGATCGTTGTTAGCACTAACGCTCGGTTCTTAGAAGATGATTACATTAGTAACCATAAGTCTCGAGTCGACATGATCCTTGAAGAATTCCAAGGTGGTCGAGTTCCACTTGAATAACTAGTTGTGCAAGATATTACTCCACGAGTAACTGCACAATCTGTTAACACAGCTCCTGGCACTCTTCGACGTAGTGGGAGGGTGATATTTACGCCTGATCGGTATATGTTCACTGGGGAGACATCCGACCATCTCCCGACAGATGAACAAGACACCGTGGATCTCTGGACTTACAACGAAGTAGTGGGAGATATAGATGCAGATTCATGGCGAATCGCGATGGATTTAGAATTTGAGTCCATAACTGATATGGATGTATACGAGATCAGTGAACTACACGAGGGCTGCAAGGCTATTGGTAGTAAGTGGGTATACAAGAGAAAGAGAGGACCGAATGGAGAGATCGTGGCATTTAATGCCAGGCTAGTGGCGAAGGGTTTTACCTAGAAAGAAGGTATCGATTATGAAGAGACCTTCTCGCCTGTAGCAATGATCAAGTCCATTCGGATTCTCCTTGCCATAGCAGATCACATGAACCTAGAGATCTAGCAAATGGATGTCAAACCCGTATTCCTAAACGGTCACCTTTAAAAATCTAGAGACATCTATATGAAACAGCCAGATGGTTATGTGAAGAAGCGCGAAGAGCATCTAGTTTGGAAGCTTAACAAGTCTATTTATGGACTTAAGCAAGCTTGCCGGTTATGGCACCAGCGTTTTGACGAGGTAGTCAAATCCTATGGTTTTGTATCCTGTCCTAACGAGGTGTGCGTGTACCGTATCTGTGTTAATGGAACAATGGTGTTTCTTGCACTTTACGTAGATGACATCCTTCTCATTGGCAACAATGTTGAAGTGTTATCAGATGTAAAGACATGGTAATCCGAGCAGTTTCAAATGAAGGACTTAGGTGAAGCTGCTTACATCCTTGGGATCAAGGTTATCCGAGATCGCCAGAAAAGGATGTTAAGCTTGTCACAAGAGTCCTACATTGACACTATTATTTCTCGTTTTAGCATGCAAAATGCCAAGAGAGGTTTAGTAACTTTCAGACATGGCGTTTTTCTATCTAAGAATCAGTGCCCAAAAACGCCTGAAGAGATAGAAAGTATGAGGTTAGTACCATATGCTTCCGCTGTCAGTAGCCTCAAGTATGCGATGCTTTGTATGAGACCAGATATCTCATATGCTGTAGGCATGGTCTCAAGATATTAGTCTAACCCTAGAAAGGAACACTGGACTGCGGTCAAGCATATTCTCAAGTACCTTAAACGGACTAGAGATTATAGGCTTGTTTACCTGTCAAACAGTCTAGTGTCTTTGGGTTATACAGACTCAGATTTCCAGGCTGACAGAGATGAGAAGAAGTCTACCTCGGGTTCTGTGTTTACCTTGGGAGGTGGAGTCATTTCATGGAGGAGTGCAAAGCAGAAATGCATTGCGGACTCAACCATGGAAGCAGAGAATGTGGCTGCTTCAGAAGCTTCAAAAGAGGCAGTTTGGCTCAAGAATTTCCTCCTGGATCTTGATATTGTTCAGAATTTGCCTAAGGCAATCACGATTTATTGTGATAATGCAGGTGCAGTGATAAATTCTAAGGAACCTAGATCTAACAAGGCATCTAAACACATAGATAGGAAGTACCATATTATACGAGTATTCGTAAATCGAGGAGACGTGGTGATTGACAAAATTGGAATTGAAGTCAACCTAGCTAATCCTTTCACAAAGAGCTTACCACTCCCGGCTTACGAGAAGCATGTTCTTGGCTTAGGAGTGGTAGAGATGCCCCCCCACTTAGGACTACAGAAACTTTTGTATAAGTGGGAGAAGATGCAGTGATAGATAGGATAGATAGTTGAGTACTATTTGTATCTAGAACTGACACATTGTATACTAAAAGTTTACTTTAGTATAAGTGGGAGAATTGTTGGGATTTTGTATACTGGAAGCAAATTTTATGCTTGTATACAATGTGTTTTGTCCCTACCACTATTTTATTCTCTTATATGATAAATTTATATATTTGCACATGTAATCCTTTATCTTGTACAAAAGTTAGATTTGTGTAGTGTGTCGGATATCACAGAAGACAACACAAATTGGTTGAACTGACAAGATATAAACAATTATCACAACTAAGACAACTTAATGATAAGTTGTCGGTTTAAGCTGCAGTTTAGATAAGAAGTGGTTTGTCTTAGCTGCTTGTCTTTACTGGTACACTTAAGGTGGTGTATTGATGGATCACAGTGAAATGTGTTCTCCTAACTGACCTTAGTGGAGAACCAAGATCTCGGTGACTTAGCTGGTCTTAAGCTTGGTAAGACTTCAGCTGAGTGCATTTGGCTATCTATCACTTTGACCTACTAAGGTGAACGTCATCGCGACCGGATCTACGTATCTTGGGTGTTAGTAGTTATTTGTGGCTCAGGCTGGTTGTCTGTATCTTGCAACCGTATTCTAGTAAAATAGGTTGATAATATCCCCTGAGCAACTCGTAAGGATTAACACACTAAACCCGGCCGATTGATTAAGTTCAGGTGTGTTAATAAGGTCGAGTGGTACTACTCAAGAATATAAGATGTTAATTAGTTTAAGCTGTCAGTGAGCATAATTAATTAACGAATATTTCTATCTTAAATACGGAGATCGATTAATTCTGAAATACAAGCCCTTGCTCAATTTGGGATAAATGGGTAAATCAGCACGGATTCTCTAGTGGAATGAATCTGTGTTTATTAATTAATTTTGGTCTGGGCTGAGCATAGATAATTAATTAATTTGAGGCCCTACTTTATTTCTTGTATTAGATCCCTGATCTGACTCAATTAGTTGCCTAGTTATTTATTGTCTCTCAGAATTCATTATTAATAGATTAATGTAATTTTACATTATTTAATAATGTTATTTTTCTGGAATTAATTGGCCAGACCAATTAATTGATAAATATTAGTAGCCCAATGGATTAATTAATTATATTATGGGCTAATTATGTGGAAGTCCATTAGGAATATAATTAAATTAATGGGCTACAAATATTAATATTGTACTGGCTTTTGAAGCATATATATATATATATATATATTTAGTATTCTGTTCATAAACAGATGACACACACACATATTATTAAAACTCGCGCACGCGTGAGATGTGGAGAGACAGTAATCTTATTTTCTTCAGTTCTCTGACCACCCAGAGGAAGAAAAAGGCCAGGACACAGATCAGAAGATCTGACACACGAGCAACAATCAGAGCTGGGACAACATACGTAGGAGGAAGGTAATCAGTTCTTCACCTCCTATTTTCCATCACAAACCCCTACACACATAAAGGGACTGAGAGGGTTCCTAGGTTTAACAAGGTACTACAAAAAGCTCATAAGGAATTATGGCAATATCAGCAAACATAGAACTACCGTACTCAAGAAGGGGGAATTTGTCTGGAATCTTGAGGCTGAGAATGCTTTTTAGATCTTGAAAAAGGCTATGGTATCAGCCTCAGTACTTGCATTACCAAATTTTGGAAGGGAATTTCAAGTGGACACTGATGCATCCAGAGGGGGGGAACAAGAGCAATTTTGATGCAAGGGGGAAGGCCTATTGCTTATCTTGGTAATGCTTTGGGTCTTAAACACATAGGGCTATCTATTTATGAGAAGGAATTCCTAGTTGTATTACTAGGAGTACAGAAGTGGAGGAACTATATGCAAGGAATACAATTCACTATATTAACTGATCAACATGCCTTGAAGCATCTAGTACACACCAGAAGATCACCACCCCTCCCTATACCAGAGCAACCTTGGATGAATCTTAATCCCAAGCATCTATGTATGAATTTTATTGAGGGATTGTCTAAATCCCAAGGGAGAAGTGTATTCTTGTTGTGGTGGATAGATTTACCAAGATGGGACACTTCATTAGCTTAAGTTATCCCTACAATGCTTTCACAGTTGCCCAAATTTTCTTGGACAACATTGTTAAGCTACATGGACAACCACTGAGTAGTCTCAGATAGAGATACAATGTTTACTGGTACCTTCTGAACTGAGATATTCAGACTATTAAGGGTAAAGTTAGATCTCTCTTCAGCCTATCATAGAGATTATAGAGATTGAATTAGTGTTTAAAACTTATTTGAGGTGCATAGTCAAACATAACCAAAAATAATGGTTTTAATGGTTAGCTCTAGCAGAGTATTGGTATAATACTAAGTATCATATAAGCCTTAAAATGTTCCATTTTGAGGTGATGTACGGGTATAACCCCCCTATACTCTTCATGGGGCCCTTTCCTAACACAAATTCTATGGACAATGCATCCTTAGAAGAGAAGAGACAGAAGCTACAACAGTCCTTTAGGGAGAACCTTGAGTATGCCCAAGAAAGAATGAGGAGGAATGCTAACAAAACTATAGTTGATCGGCAGTTTGAGGTTGGAGAATACGTCTACCTAAAACTCCAACCCTTTCGACAGAATACAATAGTTATTAGGAAGAATCATAAGTTATCACCTAGATACTACGACCCTTACTTAATTACCAGAAAAGTAAGGGAAGCTATATACCATTTGGAACTTCCACAGGGGGCCAAGATCTGGCTAGAGTTTCACGTGTCCCTACACAAACGATCGGTGAAGCCCAGGAAATACACTTTGGTGTTATGCCAGAAGTTGACTAGTCATGCGAATAAACTCATGCCACATGTAAAAGGGAGAAGGAGTAAGATGAATCGTTGCGGATGGGAGATCCACACGTTTCTAGTGGAATGGGATAATAACGGGGCAAAGATAAAAAAATGGGTCGAAGAAATTTGTCTGAGGAAGTTGTTTCCGAATCTACCGCCTTGGAGTTAAAGATAAATTGAAGAGGGAGATAATGTAACAACCTGGTTGGAAGACGAGATAGGAGAAGAGAGGGGCAATGATGGCCTCTGCAACAAGGAGGGTTTACCATTATCAATTGTGCACTTTGGGAGCGGAGACTTAGATTCTATGATGGAAGATGGTGATGAAGTGTTCTTAGACACACGAGGGGAGTTCACGAGCGTCGATCAAGAGATTTGCTAAGGGCCATGATATTTGGATCTTATGTAAATCATGGACGGCGAAGATCGTGGCTACGTGTTATGTTTATATTGCTTTTGATAAATTAAGTTTTTATGTAGGAAATAATGTTTTTATTCCCTATGGTTGTTTAAAAGGGGCGGAAGGGGGAATGGAAGGCATCGGAAAACTGTAAACCTTATCTTATATTTTCCTTGTTATTTAGCTATCCTGTTTTAAGCTTTGTTCTTACAATTTAATGTTCTTGATAACAAAAATCACAAAAAAGATTCAACAGTTACAATCCCAACAAAAATGGTTTACCCTTACGACAAAGAGTTGTTACATTCTCACATCCTTTTCTATCTCTAATTTAAATGTCAAACTCTTGAATAAGAAGAAGAAGAAGAAGAAGAAGAAGAAGAAGAAGAAGAAGAAGAAGAAGAAGAAGAAGAAGAAGAAGAAGAAGAAGAAGCCGTTGAATCAAACTTCGTTTAGTATCTTTTCATCAAATAAGTACCGAATGACAATGTGGTCAGTGTAGACAATTGACTTTGTACGTATAAGGTAGGAGCGGAACTTGTCAATAGCATACACTAAGGCCAACATCTTCTTCTCCGTTGTTGTTTAATTGGCTTGAGGTTTATCAAGAGTTCTACTAGCATATTAGATGACCATAACATAAAAGTATGACTTGACTTTTACTTCATAAAAGAACTCAAGATGCTAGTTCTCTCAATTCTAACATGTAAGAGACTAGTTCTCTCCATTTGGATAGTGTTTAAAGTGCGAATGTCACTAAAGAAGCTACAACTGATGATTCCCTTGATTCACCTGAAATTAAAGTTACAAGAGCTAATGATGGAGAAAACAATAATGGTGTTGAACATGGTCTTGGCAAATGAAATATGATACTTGATAAGACAAATAAAATTCGACGGGAGTATCTACCAAAGGGTCCCTATCAACAGATTCCTACTAGAAGAGTAGATAAACGAAACAACAATTTCTCTCTTCTTGGTAAAAATCAATTCCAGATTGGTTGGAGTACTCTCCAAGTGAAGATGCAATATTTTACTCTAAATTCTTTCTATTTGTCGAGTCATCTACCATTTCCGGTTAAATCTCTTTGTCGTTCATGGTTTTTGATCTTGGAAGAAAGTGGGTGGAAAAAATTGTATTTTTTGAACTCACCAAGGAGATAGTTCCAATTCTATACATAATTCAACTGTGATTGATCGCAATAATTTAACAAACTCCTTGCAACACATTGACAAGATGGTGGAACAACAGAGTTCGGAGCAAGTTGCAAAGAATTATCTACGACTCCAAGTCTCTATTGGTGTTGTAAAATTGTGTGTTCTTTGAGGAATTACATTTGGAGGTCATGATGAAAGCTCGAAGTCTCAAAACCATGGCACTTTCTTAGAAATTATAAGGCACACATCTTCGTGTAATAGTGAAGTAGCCTTCTCATAGAAAGATATTTTATCAATGTGTGCTAGAAAGATCCAGAGGTTCATTAGAGAAGAAATCAACAGTTCCAAGTTTTATATCGTTATAGATGAATCCAAAAGAGAATAAATGGCTATTGTTTTAAGGCTTGTGGATCAAATTGGAATCATCCATGAAATATTATTTGACATAGTTCATGTCGAGGACATCAAAGCCATTACTATGAAGAAGGTTATATTTAATGTGCTTTATTATCATAATCTTGCTATACAAAATATTCGAGGACAAGGGTATGATGGTGCAAGTAGCATGCATGGAGAGTGGAATAGTTTACAAGCTTTGTTTACAAAGGAGTGCCCATATGCTTGAAAGATAGCAGGGACAAATTCATACCTACGTCATTGGAAAACTTTGATTATGCTCGTGTCTAGAGCTTTTAGATTGTGTCCCGACTCTTCCTCTCCTCCATGTGGACAGAGATCTAAGAGGAATGAAAAATTGCTCTCAGGTCTTCTAGAAAAATTAATAAATAATACGCTCGTGTCTGGAGCTTCTAGCCAAATAATTTAAAAAACACATATCCATTCCACTAGAGAATAAGTGTTGACTTACCCTTTTATCCCAACTTGAGCATGAGATTCTATTTTAGACTTAATTGATCATCATATATAAGAAATAAATATCCGTTAATTAATTAAACTCACTGAAAACTTAAATTAATTAACATCTTATTATATCATTAGTAGTGCCACACTCGACCTTATTAACACACCCGGACTTAATCAACCGGCCGGGTTTAGTGTGTTAATCATTACGAGTTTCTCGGAGAATATTATCAACCCAATTAACAGAGATACGGAATGCAAGATACAGATAACCGACCTGAGCTACAAATATACTATCAATCAATATATGTAGATCCAGTCTCGATGACATTCACCATAGTAAGTTAAAGTGATAGATAGCTAAATGCACTCAGCTGAAATCTTATCAAACTTAAGACCAAATTAAGTTACCAATATCTTTGGTTCCCCATTAAGGTCGGCTAGGAGAACACATCTTACTGTGGTCCATCAATACACCACCTTTAGTGTACCACTATAAACAATCAGCCAAGACAATCCACTTCTTATAAAAAACTACATCGTAAACCAACAACTTATCCTTAAGTTGTCTAAGTTGTGAGAACTGTTTATATCTTCTTAGTTCAACCAATTGTGCAGTCTTCTATGATCTACAACACACTACACAATCTAATTCTTATACAAGATAAATGACCAACATGCGTGAATATTATTAATCAAATAGGAGAATAAAAATAGTGGAAAGGAAAACACACTATATACAAGCAAAGGGAAGCAACTTCTTCCACATCTGTTACAGATTTTTGTAGCTGATATCAAGAAAAGTCCTCGTTTCCAACAAGTTTCAACACTTCCTGATATATGTCAAGTGTTGTTTGAGATCGAAAAGTCAATTTAATGGTATCTGATAGACATGTCTATTCTCTTTTTTATATTACTAGTTGTTTTTGTCCATTTTGTTTAAAAATGTAATCCTTCTATTTCCATAAATTGATTCTACTTATCTTGACTCCTCCGGTTTCAACTGAAACTTTTGAGCGTGTATTTTCTAGAATGAAATTTGTGAAGACAAGGTCGCAAAATAAAATGGAAGAATGATTTCCTTTGCGGTTGTTTACTAATGAACTTGAAAAGAGGATTTTCTGAATCTTTTGATACAAACTCAATTATTGATGAGTTTGATCTTGTTAAAAATGTCAGTCTCAATTTCAAATGCCTAAGAGCTTATCATAATCTGATATGATTTTTGTATTTCATTTGATACTCCTTATTTTTATCGTTTTATTAAACTATAAGTACTTTTGACTTCCTTTATACTCATTGTTCCACTATATCTTATGTATTTTACGTACCTGAGATACTCATCCTTATACTTTTGACTTCCTTATACTTATTGTTATTTTAAGGACATGGGATACTCATCCTCGTATAGACTCCCCTAAATCGAAATCCTACATCCGCCCCTAACTTTGAACCCAGGTAGTTATTACCCATTCAAGGTAATAATAACTTATATATCGACATTCAATATAGGATAAATAATCAATGTGGATACATTGATTATCTCATTTGTTAAACTACACTTCTAATTCCACTTATTCGACATTTTCATTTTCGAGCCATGAATTCTCACTCACTAAAAATCGAATTGGAGAAATAAAATGTACTAGGATCATCTACTCAGAACGTTTATCGATCCTACATAGTTCGTTTCGAAAAACTCTAGACACCGAATTTCTAGACACCGAATTTCTGCAGAAAAAATTCTAGACACCGAATTTCTGCAGAAAGCATATTTTCCAACACAAACCTCTCCTTCAATTTCGACATCTATATAACCTGTGAATTAATACTTGAGAATTTTAAGCTAAATTACGATTGGAACCTCATTTATATAGTTGAACCCTATGCTCATGACACACTCAATACTTCATTTGCCCCACCATTCTTGTTCCTTTTTCCTTCTATTGTTGTCCCATATTCTTATCTTATTTTTTAAAATAATAAATTATTACAAACACTTTATTTAAAGGCCCAGATCTCTACACAAAATTAACAATTCTTCAAAAATAATGTGACCAAAAGAAATGGATAAGAATAGTAAGAGGGAGGGAGTATGATTCACCACTGGTTAAGACACTTTCGAGCTATTGCAAATAGGGTTACAAAATTTTAAAGTAATTATCTATGTACATAGATGTTTTGAGGCATTCAAATCTAATACAAATATTTTTTATTGAGATGCAGTGTTGGTGAAGAAGTCCTCTAAAAAGAAAAAAGAAAAAAGGGTCTTGTAATGACGATTACACGACAAACGATTAAAATAAAGATTCAATAAACGAATTGGAGAAAACTAATCCACTGTGTTTTGAATATTTAAAAAGGGTCATGTAGTGGGTTAGATGTGGTTGGGTTAAAATGACATGTGTCCTCATTTTAGTGGTGGAACATATAGTGGGGATATGTAGTGGGATAGAAGATCCCTACCCTTATCGAAGACAAATGCAAAATAGAGTTCGTAATATTGATTTAATAATAATATTGTAACTACATCAATATCTTCACCATTTCGAGCTTTGAAAACTAAACGATCTCTATAATTATACTGAAACCAAATACAATTACATAACATTGAGTTACTCCTAGAAACAATATTCACCTTGTTTGCGCTTTACCGTTCATCTTCGCCTTTCTCGTCCGTGTCTTTAGACTGAAGATCCTTGAGAATAATTCCCGGTACGACGAAATTGGCAACCCAGTATGCAACTAGGCATAAACCACTGCCATCAATATTACTATATTAGTTATATATTAGCATGAAGTTGAAGACGAAAACAGTATGGTGATGAAAATGGGAGAAAGCAAGAGAAGACGAACCCGGTCTGGAGAAGGACAGAAAGCTTCCCAGTAGGCGGAGCTGTAGTTGCAAGAAGAGTAATAGGAAACGGTAGGGCCCTTGTTGTGACAGACGACATTGAGGCCGCCGAGGAGAACTCGTTCCGGTTTATTTGCAGTGTAGGAGGTTTAATGGCCGGCCAGATATAGTGTCTGTATCTGTTTACATGAACAAATAATGGTGGAGAGGATAGAGATGGAGAGTGGATGGAGTTCATCATATCCCCGGAAATGAATTGATTCTTGTGATAATCTGTGGATAATGTCTTTGATTTCTAGACCGTCCCGGTTCAGCCTGGGTGGGTCTACTGTTCTCTGGACCGGCTTGCCAGATATAATGGGCTTCATAAATTATTTTGAAGTTAGTGAAACCATCACATTGTTGTAAATATATTTTATATATATACTTACCATTTATTGTGATGATCATGTAAACCCTAAAAGCCCATGAGCCTATCTTGTACTCTATAAATAGAGGTTTCCACCCTCATAATAATACACATCTATTTTTCGTTCTCTCTTTTGTTCTCTACTTCTCTTTAGTTTATAACACGTTATCAGCACGAAGCTCTCATATCCATCTGAGGTCACTATCCATTTTGAGGTATTTTCCAACCTTCTTGATTGTTAATTTCACGAATTCAATTCTTCAATCACGATTCATGATTTAGTCCATGGTGTGTTCATTCATGACCGTTTCTATAGCTAGCCTACTGAGTTCCTAACATGCTGAACTCAACTAAGTTATTACTCCCTCCGTCCCACTCATCTTGACACGTTTTTCTTTTCGGAACGTTCCACTTAAAATGACACGTTTCTTTAAAAGGAAATAACTTTAAAAATATTATTAAATTATCTCTTACTTTTTTATTTCTCTCTCTTACTTTTTCATTTATTTATCTTACTTTATCATTTCTCTCTCATACTTTATTATCTTCCCTCTCTTACTTTATTCCTCTCTCATACTTTATCATTCACTTTCTTAATTCTCGTGCCGAAAAGAAACGCGTTAGGATGAGTGGGACGGAGGGAGTACATTATAAAGTTCATCATTCAGCTAGGGGTTTTGACATCTTCAAATCTTATCATACTGAATCTCATACCCAACACAATGTATACAAGCAAAAAATTTATTTATAGTATACAAAATTCCAACAAAAAACTATCTAGTAAAGTTAGGCCTAACTAAATGGGATCAGGATTTGCCGAATACCGAATACCGCACCGATTCCAATGGGATTGGGATACCGAAATACTGATATTGTGGTATTCGATAGTTATGAGGTACTGATATTGGTGCCTTTTGCGGTATTCGGGAATCCCGATACCGATGCGGTATGATACCGCAATACCGAACTTATTTTAATATTAATTTATTTAATTTCTATTTTACTTATTTACTAATGTTAAATACTTAAATGTCTAATAATAATACTATTAGATTAATAATAAATAAAACTTAGAGACGGGACGAGAGAGAACAGAGAAGAATAGAAAGTCATTCAATCTTCAGCCATTTAGTCGACGACCCACCCATCCTCTCCTCCTCCAAGAGGACCTAGCTGCAGCTGCCAGCGCCCAATCGCCCCCCGCCGCCCTCGCACCGGCCTACGACTCCTCCCTCCACCATCCTTAACCCAAGTTGCCGCCACCACCCTCCACCATCCTTGACTCCTTAAGGTATTTTAACTCTAATCTTCCTAAATTAGTGAAATATTTTTTGGAAATTCACTAATTTTTTGTATTTCATTAATTTCTTGAATCTTGAGTTGCTTTTGTGCCAATGTGCCATGTCTAAATCATTCTTAAGTTGTTATTGTACAGTGGGAGCGGCTTCAGTGTTCCTGCAATCAGGTAGAGGTTTAGTTGCACTTTTCGAGTGACTGTTATCTCTCTTACCTTGATAATTAGAAGTTTTCTTCATCTTCATTCTCCAGAATTTATACTTCTCCTTTTGGTATTTCATCGCGAGAAGAGCATACTTCTCAGCCAAGTTGTCAGCAGAGAGTATAGTCACTGATCTTCCAGCTGACTGACTTGCGCTTGAGGCACTTGCTCTGGGTGTGCTGACTGATGCCTTATATGTGTGATCCATTGGCACTTTAGTCTCAGCACCGGGGGTGTGTGGGAGATTGAACTCGAACTCCTCTGCCTTTAACTCTGAAAATATACAATCAGGTAGAGGTTTAGTTGCACTTTTCGAGTGACTGTTATCTCTCTTACCTTGATAATTAGAAGTTTTCTTCATCTTCATTCTCCAGAATTTGTACTTCTCCTTTTGGTATTTCACCGCGAGAAGAGCATACTTCTCAGCCAAGTTGTCAGCAGAGAGTATAGTAACTGATCTTCCAGCTGACTGACTTGCGCTTGAGGGACTTGCTCTGGGTGTGCTGACTGATGCCTTATATGTGTGATCCATTGGCACTTTAGTCTGAGCACCAAGGGTGTGTGGGAGATTGAACTCGAACTCCTCTGCCTTTAACTCTGAAAATATATAATTAGGAGTAACAGAGTTCAGGTTAGTTCTCCTTAAATATGAAGCCAAGGAGTACCACTTGGGCCTGCAACGAGCCCGTAAGATCTTGATGTTGGTCTTCTTATTGCTGAATATTTTCCCCAATCCATTGATGATGTTTATTTGATTCGTGAATCTGACGCTAAAATCATCAATGGACTCTTTGGATGCATAGTGAATACTTCTGAATGAGCTATGAGATGCTCAGAACAACTAGAGTATCCTATAGCTCATTCGTTGTCTTACATTCGTGCACCCTACTAAGATACGAGTCACTAAGAGTTGTTATATCGCATTATGTGCGACTCGGTCGAGGTTGTGCAACTTTCTCTCTTCAGGTGTGAAGAGGCTCTTGTCTTTGGAGATTTTCGAACCGGTTCTGGCGCCTGCTGCTCCTTCAACTAGGATTTCAACGTTGTCGATCATAAGAACAATAGGGCCTTTCTCTAGAACGTCGGTCATGCTGTCGTGCAGCGATGTAAGATGACCCTCCAACATCACCCTCCATACCGCATAGTTTTCTGCCGAAAACATGAGTACTGTCCTAATATCTGAAAAATAAGACATGATGTAGAATGGTATAGGATGCTGTGAAGAGATGCAAGTGCAGAGAAAACGGTTTTCAAGGATCTGTTCTAGTTAAGACCAGTAAACAGATAGCGATGATCTTAGAAGAACACCGCTCTTGTGATATCCTAAAATTCTCGATTTAGTTAAATAAGAATAAATGAGTTAAATAAATTATTAGTGGATTCAAATCTCTATTAGTTACGCGTTTATATCCGAAAAATAATTATATTTCGACTAATTATCTTGAACCTCATATATAGTATAAAGTATATTTCCTTCAAGATTAAGTTTTGAAGAAAACATATAATAATAAAAGTATTTACTAAAAATAGCAAATACTAGATGAGGTTGGCCGACTAAATTTTATCCTCATCTCTTAGACTCCTTTTGTGTTTATCAAGAGAATAGAGATATTGAAGGAGATAGATGTTGCCACCGCCACTTCACTCTCAAATATCTCCCTCTCGGTTTCACCATCTCCACCGCCTCATTTCTTCTTTAAATTCTCTTCTCTCGTCCTTCTTTTGCATAAACTATAAGCACATGCTGCAACTCATTTTCATCTTTTATTGCACATGCTGCAACTCATTTTCTGAAATTTGTAAGAACTAAGTTGGTAGTCAATGGTTATCCTTTTCATCCCTTTGAGCTTGGTTTGTAGTCTTGTATTGCTTTGTGGTTGAATTCTCATGGTTGTTATGTATGGAGGAGGGTCCGCCAGAGGGGAGAGGCGGAGGCGGCAGTTGGTAGCTGCCGCCATGGTTAAATCTTGTTGGTTCGTCTATGTTCGTAAGTAGCAGGCAGCAAGTTTAAGCTCAGTTTACGAATGTCCTTGTTGATCAAAACCTATTGAAATTCATATCGTTCGAAAGCTCTCGTCTCTGGATTTCCAACGCCATCTTTTATTCGTAATTATGAGTTCGGACTTGAAAGTTATGGCTCCCGAAAGTTGTATTGTTAGTAGACTACGGCTGCGGGTTTGTTTTCCCGTGAGCAGAGCAGCGACTTTGAAACCCAAGTCTGCCCGTTTTCTTTATCCAAAATCTGACATATTATATATCATCGGAAAGCTCTTTTCATTGTCTTTCCAACTCCACTTTTGGTTTGTAAATCAGAAATCGTACTCAAAAGTTATGGGTCCTAAAAGTTGGGGTGACGAGTTGTGGTTCTGTTTTCGCTGAAACATGTCAGTTTCCTTCAGCCCTGTTTCTACTCGTTTTCAATAATCAAATCCTGCTGTATGATATATCGTTGGAAACCTCTCACTATTAGCTTTCTAGAAACACCTTCGGTTTGTAAAACCGAGTTCGGAGGTGAAAAATATAAGTTCTACAAGTTGTGGGTTTGTTGATGAAACTCAGCTTTCCTTTGGATGTATCATCACGACTTCTGATCTATTCTTTTATCCAAACCCTATCATGTTATATACCGTTGGAAAGTTCTGGTCATTGGCTTTACAACTCTATCCTCGAATTTCAAATTTGGACTTCAAACCTGAAAGTATAAGCCTTTGAAATGCATGTGACGGAACTGCGCACAAGGTATTTGGCGCAGGTTCGGGTCGAGATTCGAGCATCAAATTGATGTCGGATCGGCAAGTTAGTTTATGGATTGTATAACCTAAATAGCATATATTCCAACCATAATCTTGTTTCCATAAACCGATGGTCGGATGGGTTAGAATTGAAGTCGGAAGTAGTCGCATTGGTTTTAATTCCAGATTTAAATCTTATGTTAAAATATTATAATGAAAATCAAAGGATACTTTTTCTCCAAATACAATATAAGTATTTTAATTTTGTTTTTCATGATTAACTATTAGTTTTTCCTATATAACGAATTTTAATATACTTTCATTAATATAATTACTTTAAAAAAATATTATATTAATGAAAGTATATTAAAATTCGTTATATAGGAAAAACTAATAGTTAATCATAAATACTTATATTGTATTTGGAGAAAAAGTATCCTATGATTTTCATTAATATAATATTTTTATTTTTATTTTCATGATGAACTATTAGTTGGAGAAAAAGTATTAAATTGTTGTATTTGACTTTTAAAAAATAAAATTACTAAAATATCCTTTGATTTTTGGCAAATTAAATTTTTTTAAGTAACAAAAGATTTTGGCTAAATTGATCTTCAATGTTCGATAAGTTGGATGTTTTGGTCCTCGTTAAATTTATCCCGAAAATACCCTTTTTATTTTATTTTATTTTTCTTAAAAAAATTTGACTAACGGTTGACTAACCGAAAATTTAACGGAAGGATCAAATTGGCCAAAATTCCTTAGTTTGGGACCAAATTAGCCAAAAGACCATAGTTTGGGGACTAAAAAATCCAATTTGCCTATTTTATTTAAGAAATTTATGTTTGAGTTATTAAGCTCTGATATTTATGCGAATTAAAGTTATAAATGTTCATGAAATGTTTTACTCGCTATTGGATAAGTGCATCTACTTGAATGAAATTGGCTTTGCCAATATGAGATGAAACGATCGGATCCTGAGCTAGACGTAGCCAGGGTTAGTGTACACCAAACGTCACGAAGTTAGTCTTTGGTGAATTTGTTTTCCCAAGTCTAATGAAGGGAACGAGATTATTCTTAGGTGAATGTGTTTCTCTAAGTCTAATGAAGAAAAAAAAGTTGTAGAATGCACCAATAGCTGAGAAGGAAAGGAAATGACCAAAGTATATGTTTCGGTATACATAGACTGCTTTTGGTTTTAAAAACTGTCTATGTTATATCAGTGATGCATGAACATTTCATTGTTTAAAAAGGATTTTCGGAAGTTTATTGTCAGCTGCTTTACCCACTGAGTACGTTAGTGCTCAGCCCAAATGTTTTCAAAATGATTTTGCAGACTGAAGATGTCAGTGTGGAAGTGACAATGCTGAGTTAGTCTGTTATATTGTTGTACGAATAGCCGTCTATTTTGAAACATTTCTGCTTTATCACTATGTATATTACGCACTACCTCTCTTGTTTCTACTGAGGTAGTTGGATGGAAGTTTGATCTTGATTATATAAATACGAGTTTACTAAATTCCTGGTTGTTCTTCGAGTTCTTCCCCTTTCTTCCCCACTTCTTTCACCCCTCCCCAGTCGCGCTCCGGCCCACATGTCTTCCTTTGGGAATTGGGGCGGGACAACTCTTATATCAATTGTTGGTCCAGATATGTGGTTCAGGTGTGTGTGTGTGTGGGGGGGGGGTTGAACGCAAATTCAAACTCAGAACGGGAAAGTAAACTTTTGTTGAAGATTGCTACTGAACTTGTCAGTTGGCTAGATATGCTTTCTCGATCGCGTGGACTGAAAACGTAAATTCAAACTCAGAACGGGAAAGTTCTCCTACTGAGTACAATACTACTGACTTATGTCATTGAATAGTAGTTCAGTACAAGAGTTGTGTGCGGAAGTGTATGCCCTTTAAAATATGCGTCATAGTTGAAAACTCATTTTTTATGCAAGTTGATTAAACTCAGTAGCATGCTGAATGAACAGTTATAATAATGCAACAGTTAAAATCAACACATCAATTTTTAAAGTGGTTAAGACACACAGGGTCCTACGTCTATTGTCCCAAACTGAGCAGGAGTTCTTGTATTAATTATACTGAGCAAGCCTCAGTTGATCTGTTCCCAGGACATATACTAACTCTTTGCTTATACTGAGCAAGCCTCAGTCAATCTGTACGTTGGACAGATATCTACTTATAGTCGTAGTGACTATACAATTATCTTAACCGTTTAAGGTTAGATTTTCTCCAACTAGGATGGAGTTCTTACAAGAAAGAACAGTTCAAAAGATATGAACTCCTTCGAGGTTCTAAGCTATTGTTTTTACAATACACACGCTTAGATAGAGAAAGGGAACAATAATTCTCTAGAGAGAAGAACTAAAGAAGATATCTAAAATCTATGAGCAAGTTCTTCGCTTGTATGTTGCTTGTAAGTTCGCTAGAGGTTTTGAGCTTTGTTCGCTTTGGTTCCCGGTGCTTCTTCTGCGTGAAGACCTTCTCTATTTATAGTATTCGATTTGTGAATAGATCCGTTGGAGAGGGTCTAGCCATATGTCAAATAAGACAAGAAAAATGGCTATATATAATTTGGACGTTGAGTAGAGGTACTGTAGAGATTTTCTCTTTTTCCGGCTAGGAGCAGCTTTATGGCAGAGCAGGTAAGGCACTGTCGGCTCCTTATTGGTCGAGGTATATGAGAGTTGGTGAGGCTTGTTCAAACTCAAGGTACGATGAGTTGACTTCCTCTGAATCCTCGGACCTTCGCCTGATTGTCCTCAATCGATATTCTTCTGAACACTTTAGTCCATGGCTCGATTTCCTTTGCAGATTCAGTTGGTGATAGACAGACCAACTAACTTCTTCGAAACTGAGTTCTTCAGCTGAGTGCTGGATCTTCTACTGAATCCACAGCTACTGAACTCTAGCCAACTGAGTTCTAACAGCTGAACTCATCTAAGCTATTACAATATCGAAGGCCCATCATTCAGCTAGGGGTTTTGGGATCTTCAAATCTTATCATATATATCCATCCTAACATTTTATGTTCATCCCAACAACAATGAATCTCTAGAGTGAAGAACTAAATAGATTTCTCAATGTGTGAGTTCTTCGCTATGTTTGGCTTTTTGATCGCTAGAGAGTTTGAGAGCTTGAATGCTTTGGTTCCCGTTTGTTATCTTCTCTAGATGAAGACTCTTCTCTATTTATAGTCTCGATTTATGAATAGATCCGTTGGAAGGGGTCCAGACACGTGTCGAATAGGATAAGAATAACAACCATCTTCAATTTGAATGTCACTCTAAGGATTTCCTCTTTTTCTGTTATGGCAGAGCAGGTATAGTGCTGGCAGCTCCTCATTTGTCAAGGTTAGAGAGTTGGTGAGGTCTGTTCAAACTCCAAGAACATACTGAGTTGACTTCCTTTGATTACTCGGACTTTTTACTGAGTTGTCTTCTACTGACATTCTTCTAAGATATTAAGTGCTTGGATTGATTTTCTTTGCAGATATAGTGGGTTTAGAAATACTCAACTTAGTTTCTCAGTGCTGAGTCCTTCCGGCTGATACAAGATGTTCTATTGAACCTATCAACTACTGAATTCTAGCTAGCCTACTGAGTTCATAACATACTAAACTCAACTAAGCTATTACATTATAAGGTTCATCATTTAGCAAGGAGTTTTGGGATTTTCAAATCTTATCATACTGAATCAAATAGCCAACACTAGTCTACTGAGCTTCCTAACAGACAAGCTCAACTAAACTGAATCAATCTATTACATTATAATGCTTCATCATCATATAGGATCTTGGGATCATACAAATCATATATTATTTCTTATCACCGAACACGAGTTACATTAGCTAAATCTGTCTTTCTCTATTTGTTTTAATCTCGATTTATTTCTTATTTAATTTCTCTAGCCTAGTTTAGAAACCTCAAGTTTATGTGTGGTGCAATCACCAAAACCTTAATCAATAGGATAAAATTTAATTGGTTTTCACCGTTCCTTGAGTTCGACCGTGCTATGTATTAATTACAATATTTTGAGTTTGTGCAAGAACTTTATTTGGTGCAATCCCAACTTCCACCCATAACTAGATCATATTCTTAATATATATGTATTTTTTAATTAAAAAAAATCTTAGGGGGTGTTTGAAAATGTTTTATTATAAGTTTTTTTTTCTTGCTTAAAGTTTGAAAAAAAGGCTCTGTAGCAAAAAAATAAAAAAAACATGGGGGTCTTAGTATTTATATTGAAAAGTAAACAATTTATTTTAGTTCCTAGATTTTCAGTGTTTTAAGCATCAGAATTGATGCTTTATATTAAGCAGTGAAACTGCTTGTTTTAGAGAAACTAATCAGAAATGAGATTTTATAAATATTAAGAAATTGCTTGTACAATTAAAAAACCTATAATTATCTGTTAAAAACAAATGCAAAAACCCCTTAAAGAGAAACCATGATTACTTTTGTCATCGAGGAATTCAAGTAAACAATACTACATATTACTTTATAATATTATCAGAATGATTTCAAAATTCAATTAATTTTTAAATTGTGATTTTAGATAATTATAATTATAATCAAATTGTAGATTACACACAAGAACCTAGGATTTCGATTATGTGACAACTTAAGAAATAAGAACCATTTTTATTCATAGATTTGTTTATAATCAATGATTGTTAATGTATGTATAAAATAAAACAATCAAAAGAAGATTTACAAGATAATAAATCTAATAAAAGAAGAAGCAGATTTATAAGAAACTGATCCGTGAATTCGTCAACCCAAAATTTCCAGAATTCTTTATAATTAACTTGCTACAAATCAGTAAATGGGATACTTTGTACACTGTAGTACTTAGATTTATAATCAATCAACTGAAGTGTGTATATTTATTGATAATTTGGAATGCAGGCATCCTACTCTCTCTCTATATATAGAGAGAGTGAGAGCTTATTTTTTTCATGGAATTTCATCCCCAGTAACTATAGCGGTATCTCCTCCAATGCGCTCTCCATCTACGCCTCCCATTCCCTCGTAACCAATTCCGCCGCCTTCAATTCCCTAGTCACCACCTCCTTCGCCAACAGCGCCGCCTCCCATTCCCTCGTAACCACCTCCTACGCCAACAATTTCACCGTCATCGCCTGGAATTATTATTGTCTTCTAGTCATTTGCAGATGTACCCTCTGAGCTAGCAAGTTTTCGAGCAGTGGCGCTGCAAATGAGAGCGCTGAGAACAAAAACAACAACGAACTTTGAAGCCATAGTAATAGTCCGAAAGTAAAGATGTATATTACTTTAATTGTTTATAGAATCTTGAAGATCGATGAGACCAGAGAGTTTATAGGGAACTATATTTATAGAGAATTGTTGGATATGAGTCAGTAGATTGATACTCAGCTGTTCTAGGGTTAAAAGAAATTGGGGGAAATCATAGTAGTACTATGGAATTGAAGATCCCAAAACCGAGCTGATATCAGTAGATTAGTGTGTCGATAGGATTAGCTGATGTATAGGTTAGACTTGATGTAATGCTTATTATTTTGTCTAAGTCCTGTACGGGGTAGTTGTTGAACTGATCTTCTGCTGAAGATACTTTTTAGAACCCCACGTCATCAGTGTAATCGCTTGCATTCTTCGTCAGCAGCTGATATCAAACTCAGTTAAAGATCCCGCATCAGCTGACTGGACCTCAGTAGAAGCATTCTCTACAAGCTGATGGTCATCAGTAGAAGAACCAGTGCAAGCAGTATACCTTCGCAGTCAACCAACTGACTATTAGAAGCTCACTTTATCAGTCAGACGACTCAGCCGAAGAAGACAGACTTTCGAGTACTGTATCCGACGTAAAAGCGACCCAAAGACTTAAAGTCCCTTCAAATGTTCAGCAGAAGACATACGAGGTAGTTTGAACGGTCAACTCTGACACTCACCAACTACAAACCTCGACCAATGAGAAGCCGACAACGCTTACCTACTCTACATAGTAAAGCTGCTCTCATGAACAGTGCATTAACTGCCCTACTGCAACAAAGTTGAATAGTGGTCGTTTTCTTTGGACGCTTGTGACACGTGGCATCGTCGTCTCCAACGGACATATGCCACAACTCACAACTATAAATAGAGAAGGATTTGAAGATTTCAAAAAGAGGAATATACGCGAAATCAAGGGAAATCATTCAAGCTCACAACGCTCTAGAATCTTCAAGCTTATCCAGAGACGAACTAGTTTTCATAGAACACTTCTTGTAGTTCATCTCTCTAGAGCACTTTGATCCCTTTCTTCTCTAGACTAAGCTCATTGCTAGATTCATAGCTTAGATCCGAAGGAGTTCACATTTAGTGAATTGTTCTTATTGTAAGAACTCCTTCTCGCTTGGAGAATATTCCCTCCCTTCTAAACTTAGGTTTGGATTGTAAAGTCGCTAAGGACTATAACTTAGAGGGAACCGTCCAGCCGCACGTATCCCCGCCGAGGCTTGCTCGAGAATAATCAACAAGTTCTCCCGCCTTGTTCGGGACCGTGGACGTAGGATCTTGCGTATCCGAACCACGTTAAATCGCTTGTGTTCATTTCTTGTTTTATTGCATAGCATTCAACCGACTTGAAAATCATAAGTTTGCATAAAACGTATTTTATAAAGTGCACGACCAAAAGATTTAACTTGCAAAAACGCGTTTTCAAAAGAGACGACTCGGGCCTAACACTTATCCGCACTACAGTCTCCGACCGAGTTTCGTAATACCGACATCGGTCGGCAGAAGAGCTCGAAGCCGACTCACTTTGACCCAGTGATCGAAGGCTTACTTGGCACTGTTCATCGATTTGCAAACATCGGCTTCGATTGACCTTCACCGAGAAAAAGAAACGAGCTCGTGTGTATTCACCCCCCCCCCCTCTACACACGACTTTTCGTCTCCGGACCAACAATTATTATCGAGCACACGGTGTTCAACCGATCGCCGGTTACGAAATACCGGTCCTCTCGAACCGATCCCGAAAACCGTTTTCACCGCATAAGCATCTTTTCAGCATCCTTATACTCTTACTCTTACAATGTCCGATATGTCGGTATTAGGATGGTACCGATGTTCTCAATAGAGAACTACACGGTATGGGCGCGTACGTATGGAGGCACACCTAACGTCACTCCACGACAAGCATGTCGGATGTCCTAGAGTCGGGGACCGATAATTCCTATGATCGACGGCGTAGTATTTGCGCTTTGGAGGAGGCGTGGGAGCACAAACCGGTGCTAAGGTTCCCAAAGAACAAATCGCGCCTTCACGCCCGAAGAAAAGAAGTTGCACAACCTTGACCGAGTTTCACGTAATGCCATACCGACTACGCTCGGTGACTCACATCTCGGAAGGGTACAAGATTGCAAAACGGCGAAAGAGCTATGGGACGCCTTGGGCTGTACTAAGCCATGGAACCCCTCGGATCAAAGAAAACAAGCTCGAGCTAGAGCTTCGGAAGTTCGACGCCTTTGCAATGGAGCTACATCGAAACCATTGACGAGCCGAGTGTCGATTCACCAATCAAGTCAATGTCATCAATGGGCCGGGAGGTCGTTCACCAACAAGGAGATGAACACCAAGATCTTGAGAGCGTTGCCCCGACGTAAGTGGCTTCCATTTGCTACTTATTTACGTCGCTCCGATCTAAATGCTCTAACTCCCGATGTTATATTTTCGTAATTAAAATCGGAGGAATTCGCGCATAGCCTACCCCAAAAGTGCTTAAGCGCTCCGGTGACACACGGTTCGACCACGCCTTCAAGGCAACGGTCAGCAATACGGAGCCAAGCCTATTTCC
This sequence comes from Lavandula angustifolia, assembly GCA_028984105.1. Lineage (NCBI taxonomy): Eukaryota > Viridiplantae > Streptophyta > Magnoliopsida > Lamiales > Lamiaceae > Lavandula > Lavandula angustifolia. Next base: position 10,072,158 of record CM054818.1, on the reverse strand, counting down.
TCAAGCAAAGCTATGGCCACATCGGCAGCAAAGTCTTATGAGACTTCGGGCCCCGACCGCCTAGCACCGATGGCTCTCAAATATCGAGGGAAAAGGAGAGAGTCGAAAGCCGAGGAAATACAACCGAGATTCTTCCTCGGGTAAGAAAGACTATCATAAGAAAGAAGAATCTAATCCTTCTACCGAATGCGGGAAATCGGAGTCTGCCGCCGGTCCGTCTAAAGACTCACTGGTAAGAGCAAAGCAGAACATCTACCCGCTACAACCGGAAGAAGGAGGGACACTATCGCACGATTGTCCCGAACTCTCGACCGCTCAAAGAGCGTAACGGCGAGCCGAGGAGAAAGAAATTCGCCGAGAGACGGCAGTCTATATAGCAGGAGAGATATCCGACAACTCAATTGAGGAGGATACATTCATGTATTCTTCGAAGACGAAGCCGCGTTCGTTGCGGTTGAGGTCGCAAAGACAGTTCTCGATGAGTCGCCCGAATACCGTCGATGGCCGGAGAAGAGGCCGAGGTAAATTCTAAACGCATTATTACCTCTTCTTCACACAAAGACACAAGACACGTGCTCGGTCACGAGATGATCCTCTAGATGTGGTACAAGCCTACGATGATCTGCTAGAGGACAGATTCGGTGAGCAGAGAGTTCAACAGAACCATCCGGGGAACTTGAATAGGTAAAGGCCGAGAATCGGAGACTTTCTTCGGATTGTGTCAGTCTCTACCGAGTCGGTGGATCTAGTTGCGAGACTCAAGGAAGAGATTGAATCTCTTATGACTAAGTCTCGGCTTCAAGAGACTCGGATCTCGGTCCGACCAAGGACAATTCGAGAAAGAGACCGAAATAGCCAAGCTCGACCGAAGCTCACGGACGTGCGGAATGACTATGACTCACTCGGAAGGAGTGACGAAGTCCGGAGAGGTTTGATGACCGAACAATACCGGGAGCTAAGGAGAAGCTTGAAAGCATGCTTAGAGCACAACGGTCAACTTCGTGAAAGAAGGCCTTGGCTATACCACGAAGCTTCTACCTCCAAAAGCTCAAAGCAACCCCGGGCCGATAGGTTCGTCGGAGGAAAGGTGCAAGCCGCCGACACCACACCTCGGGCGAAAAACAAACGAGAAAATGATTACACCTCGCCCGAGTAGCAACAAGCGGTGACCAAAGGTTCCAGCTCCAGGACACCGCGATCAAATTCGGGGGGGAATCAAGAAGGTCGGATGGGCGAACAAAGTACAAGGAGCCACCGTATGAGCACCCGGCTCGGCACGGCTCGTACTACTATGAGCCCGTGGTCGGGAGAAGCGCTAAGACTCGGAAGAAGAAAGCGCCCGAACCCAAAATTATCAGCGAAAGTCAGTATCTCCAAGTCCTGTGGAGAAGAAAGCCGATAAGGTTCGGAAGAAGAAGTCTGGAACTTCTAAGGTCCCGAGACAGATCCGGGTTCCGAAATCACCCACTAACCCTGTAAGGACCCTATCTTGAACCAAAGGGTACCTAAAAATGCCTCGTTTTGCGAGTGCATAAGGACCCGTGGATAGTGGACAGCGGCGCTGCCGAGACACATGACTTACCGTAAGAGCTCGCCGACCAACTACGTACAAGAAGATGGTCCCGCACTGAATTCGGTGACAACTCCAAAGGCTACACAAGGGGATACGGAACGCCGAACATTGGGACCGCCACGGTTCCAAGAGTAACATATGTTGAAGGACTTCAACATAATCTCCTTCCGGTCGATCAATTCCGTGATAATCTTTGACGCCGGTTTCGTGATATTGTTGACAAATCTACGGGGAAAACAGTGTTATCGGGTTCGCGGAGGAAGAACATCTATGTTGCAAACCGGAATACCGCAGTAACCCGAGGCTTGCTTGCTCGCACGGTACTAAATCGAGGTGACAAGTCGGCCGACTATGGCACAAGAGACTCGGCCACTCCGAACTTCAAGACCATGAACAAGCTTGTCAAGAACTCTAAAGTCGAGGACCGCCCAACAAATCATTTATCAAAGACGAGAAATTGTGAAGCGTGCACGAAGGGAAAGCAAACAAAGAGTAGCAATCCACCTATTCCGTCACCTTCCACCGATGGAATCCTTCACCGCTTCACATGGACTTATTCGGGCCGTCTCTCCAGTGACTATAAGAGGCAAGAAGTATGCCCTCGTCGTCATAGACGACTACTCGAGATATACTTGGGTCATCTTCATCGCCAACAAATTTGATGTTCGGACCGAGTTACCTAATCTCATCAAGAAACTTAGTGTGGAAAAGAACATCAAGATTAAGAAGATACGCTCGTACGGAGGAACAGAGTTTCTAAACTCGGTAGTTAAGACATACTGCGATAAAGAGGGAATTCAAGCACGAGACATCGGCCGCGCGCACCCCTCGGCAGAACGGACTTGCCGAACGTAAGAACGAGAACACTCAAAGAAGCAAGCAAGAACGCTCCTCGCAGATTCTCGGACTACCCTCAAAGTTTTGGGGCCGATGCTACCGACACCGCCTGTTACACTCGGGAATCGCTCACTACCGACACAAAGAACACATGAAGACGCCTTACGAACCGTGGAAAGGGAGAATTCCTTCTATTTCTCATTTTCATGTTTTCTATTGTCCTTGCTTTATCCACAACAATGGGAAAAATCAGTTGAAGGTCTTTGATAGCAAATCGATCAAGGAGTATTCTTAGGATACTCCCGAGTCGATAAAGCCTTCGAGTTTTTAACTATCGAACTCTTTGCGTGGAGGAAAGCCCTCATGTTGTTTTTGATGAATTTGTTACCGAGAACGAGGAAAGATACAAAGTCAAACACCGAGGATGTCGGCAGCAAGCTACGGGATCTCGAACTAAATAACAAAGTCGAAAAGATCCAACATTGTTGGGATGATGAGTCGAGAAGATGAAGAAATTCGGACTCGGCCAACAAGCAATGTAGCTAACCTAGTTGATTCTATCGAACGGAATCAACAACAGGTAACTTCGGTCGATGAGGAAGCCCCCGTGGTAACCGAGACCTCTACCGAGAATATAAACTCGTGGGGAACGATTAATGTTCCCGAGCTAAATGCCCCCGAACCCGGAAACTCGGTAGATCCTAACCTTCTTACCGAATTACTACGATCGCGTAACAGTACTACGAAATACCTAATACACCTACCGATCGTGCGTAAGTAGTATCGAAGAAGAAGCCCGACTCGAGCGTTCGTGGCTCGATGCTCATTCTTCGGATCTTATCATTGGAGATCCATCAGCAACTATAAGGACGAGATCAAGATTAAGTCAAGGAGAAAGCTCACTTTACTCTTGTTTTTCGTCTACGTAAGAACCTCGATCGATAGAGGACGCACTTAAATATGCTTGACCGGGTCATTGCTATGCAAGAAGAGCTGAACCAGTTCGTCGAAATGAAGTTTGGGAGCTTGTCGACGGACCTGGACATCAGCACGTGATTGGAACTAAGTGGGTCTTCAAGAACAAGCGAGATGAAAACAACGTCATTGTCGGAAATAAAGCTCGACTAGTTGCTAAAGGATACGATCAAGCGAGAGGAATTGACTTTGATGAAACATTTGCTCCGGTCGCGGGATTGGAAGCCATTCGTCTTTTCCTAGCTTATGCAACACATCGGAGATTTAAGGTATATCGGATGGATGTGAAGTCAGCTTTTCCGAACGGCGCATCGAAGGAAGAAGTCTACGTGGAACAACCGCCCGGCTTTCGGCAGGGACATCGAGTGTACGAGACTTAGGAAAGCTCAGTATGGGTTAAAACAAGCACCCGGGGCTTGGTATGATACCCTATCGGACTTTCTACTTGTAAAGGTTTTCAAAAGGGGACAGTAGATCGCACCCTATTCAAGCATAAAGTCGGAAGATGACATTCTACTCGGTGCAAATCTACGTGGACGACATCATTTTCGGCTGCGTAAACGAAGTCATATATCGGCAGTTCGAGAAGATGATGAAGGAGAAATTCGAGATGTCCATGATGGGAGAGATGAATTATTTACTTGGATTTCAAGTAAAACAATCGGTCGAAGGAATCTTCATCAATCAAGCCAAATACACTCGAGATCTTCTCAAAAGATTCGGGCCGTGATTCCAAAGCAAACCGGTCAAGATCCCCATGAACACGAACTTTAAAATCGATCTAGACAAAGAGGGAGCTTACGTTAACTCTACCGATTATAGAGCTATTATTGGTTCTTTACTTTATTTAACGGACTAGCCGACCCGACATAACTTATGTTGTAGGTGTATGCGCAAGATTTCGAGCGAATCCCAAGCGAAGTCATCTAGACTCGGCGAAGAAGATTCTGCGATATCTAAGAGGAACACCGATCTTTGGGTTATGGTATCCTGGCGATGATAATCTAATACCGACAGAGTTATTCTCGATGCCGATTATGTAGGATGCGGGATAGATCGAAAATCAACTTCCGGAACATGTCGGTTCCTAGGCAGCAAGCCGATATCGTGGTTTTCAAAGAAACAAGCACTCGGTAGCTACGTCCACTACCGGCCGAGTACATGGGCCGCGAGGAAGTTGCTTGTGCCCGCATCCTTTGGCTTCGACAACAACCGAGAGATTATGGTATAACTCGGGATGAAGTGCCCATCTACCGTGACTCCACCAAGGGCAATAGCTATAACTCGGAACCCGGTTCTACATACCGGGATGCAAGCACGTGGATATCCGACACCACTTCATCGGAGACCATGTCGAAAAGAAGGACATCGGGATGGAGAAAATTCATACCGACAAGCAAAGGGCGGATATACCGACCAAACCACTAGCCGAGAACAAAGTTCGGAGAACTATTCGTTGAGCTAGGTCCGCTAGATCCTACCGAGACAAGTCAGTAGAAGCCGACTACTGATAAAGATATACTTAGCAACAATTGGTATCAGTATGGAATCAGCACGATAGGTCAGAAAACTTAGTACAGTAACTCAGTTGGGAGATGCACACTGTACACAGCAAGGGGGAACATGGTCATCAGCACAACCATCCTCCTGATAAATGATGGTAACCAGCTGATAAGTTCAGCTGAAGAGGTTTGCGTAGTATCGTTACTTAATTTGTTCAGAAGCATGCCGCATTTAATGCATCAGTCGCTTACATTCAGTTGCTAAGGAGCATTTATTCCTTACCATTTATTATGTTTAAGGTTTGAGGAAAGGTCGACGAGGACTCCTCGCCTACGTAATTAATGCTCTCTGTCGCGCATTTAATGCATGTCTTCTCCATTAGCTTTATTACGTATATCTATATTTTTGGCGGCTATTGTAATCATTCCATTATAACATTTAATCTTAGCCGCCCCTTGATTTTGAAAGATTAAATTTGAACCGTGCGTTTCAAACTGAAGATCAAACTTAATATACAAAATCTTTCATCTTCTATCAACTCCTCACTTTTCGCCATTCTTCATATTCTCAAGAGCTTATCTCGCAACTTTGTTTTCTTATCCAAATCTCTTAAACAACTTTGCTTTCGCATCTCTTAAAGCTCGTATACACGGTAATGTATCAGATATCTGCTAGCAACTACTAACTTACTCTATTTTCAAGTGCTAATATGTTGTTTTGCAGATTTCAATGGCGAACGTTCAAACACCGAGACAACATTGAGGAGATTGTAGCCTCCGAGATTCTCGTTTGAACCTACTTTGGCCTTCCGCCAAGTGGAGATCTCTTTCCTTGACCCCGTGTTTGACGCTTTGGAGCGTTCGGGGTTGGAGATGCTTGGTTTCGAAGCACCCCCGTGCTTATCTCCCTCGGCAATGTCGCCGAAGTTTATTTCAACCGGAAATCTCTAGCGTCGGGAGGAGAGGAATCGTCCTTCTCTTATCGAAGGAAGTCGATCAAGATGAGTGGGAGTCATTTGTTCTTACCTTCGATATTCAAGATGCTCTAGCTCTTTCATTCGATCTTCCCAACTCCGGCATTTCTCCGATTGGATACAAGGAGAAGGAGATCAACGCATATGTGCGTAAATTCCGTGGATGCAAGGATGTGGCGTTCAAAACAGCCTCTACCGAGGAATATGTTGCTACCTCGCATGCAGAGGTCTAGCTTACGTGGTATCGCACATTCGACAAGTTCACTGGATCATATGATCAACTCCGTCCAAACCAAGGATTCACTGATGATGGCAATAGACGATGGGGTTGAAGTGAACCGGGCCGAGTATTATACTACTCGAGATGAAGGCACGTGCTCGGAAGTTCACCACATTACCCACCGGCGAGAGGAGGATAGCCGGTGTGGGTAAACTTCTATTCGGAACAAAGATGTCCGTTACGATAGAATGCATGGTTCGGGAGGAACTCAATTGTTTAGAACTCGGCCTTTGAGGACTCCAAGTACTTTGACAAGAAATCTATCAAATTCCGCACGAAGGCCGGAGCCGAGAAATCCATAGGCAAGGGGCCGCCTGAGCCTAAGAGAGCAGCTTCGGCTCGCCCCCATCGATACAAGTGCCAAAGAAGAGGAGATTGGCCAAGACTCGACCTGCCGAGGTCATCGTTGCTCGCCCGCCGGCCATACTAGCGTCAACTCCCCGCTTCACCTCCTCCCGAGCGGATCCGGGATTCAAATATCGGAATAGAAGGAGCTACTCGAAGGATAAGGTTCGAGATAATCAGCTCCGAGGAAACCCGGCCGACGGCCAGAATGCCGACCGAGGAGCCATCCGCCGAGTGGAACACCACCGATTCCACTCGTGCCCGTGCTACGCCTGAAATTCACGAGCCGATACCCGAAATCGCCGGGCACGCGGACTTGATAGAGATTGCCATCGTGGCACGCGCTCATATGCTACTCGAGATTCCCGCACCGGGATATTCTCATAGACTTTTCAAAGAATCAATCGGGACCGAGTTGTTGGCCGAGGAGCAAGAACTCGCAGAATGCCATAGGCTTTGGCGAGCCCGCCGATCCGGGGTTGTTTTGAAGATTTACGAGCTGCTATGCTCTACTTGCTAAGCCGGAGGGAATCGGCTCCGAGCAACACTCCCCCGCCCCCTTCTCCTCCCTGCCGATAAGGGAGATGATGATGATCGGGAGAGAAGGACGAGGCACCCAAGGATGCGAAATGGGAGATTCTGGCGAGGGACAAACTCCCCGTGAGAAGAGCCCATCACCACCACTCGCTACATCCGGTGAGGCTCCTAATGCCCCTAAGTACTCAAGGGAGCAGCTTCTCACATTCTCTCGAAAAGAGGCTCGGAACAAGTTCCTATCGGATACAACCAATAGGTTCCGTGTCCTCAAAGGCGATCAACAAGGCGATCGGACGCCAAGGAGAGAAAAATCGCCTTCTCGCCAAAGATGTACACATTAAATGGGAGAAGTATACAAAGGCGCAGATCGAACGCCCGAACAAACTTTCGCCGACGTCTTCAAACCACAAGAGGCTCCTTCTCGGCCCGATCCTAAGAAGATGATCGAGCGGGGCTCTAGCCTGCCCGTAAGATTGATTTGCAAGCTCGAGTCGGCGGCTTCTTGAAGCTCGGCGCCTATCTTTCTCACAAGAGCCGACTACGGCCCTCGCACGCATTCAAGCTCGGATGGATGAGCGTAATAAGCCGGCTACCACCTCTCTCCAAACGGCCATTAAACAACAAGCCGAGGCTCTCAAGACGATTCGAAAGAGATGAGCGAATCCCATGTTGCGGCTCGCTGCACCTTCGCAAAGAATCGGCCGCTCGCCCTACGAAATTCGAGCAAGAACAAGAATTGGATGGCATGGCTACACCCAGTGTGGTATCTGGACTTCGATACGACTGTTGATGAAGTCAAAGTTTCTATTGCCAAAGTGGCTGAAGAAGTGAAAGCACTCCGTACCTCCCTTGGACTTATTGCTGATGCCAAAAAGGGGGAAGGAAGTAAGGGGGAAGGTAGTAAGGGAGAAGGAAGTGAGAGAGTGATGGGGACAGCTGATGTACCGCTTCTTAGCAGAAAGGTACAGGAGGAAGGACCCTCCACAGCTGAAGGACCCTCACAGACTCAAAGGGGAAAGGCACAGGAGGAAGGACCCTCTACTCGAACTGAAGAAGTCTCAGCCGCTCAGGCAAAAGACAATACTGACGAGGTACTTCTCCTTGAATTTCCATTACAAGCCACCCCCATCTCCTCTTCTGCTGCACATATACAAGAGATTGCTCAGTTCGCAGACGAGCCAGCAGAAGAAGAAGAGTCACAACAGCTGCCGCAGAGGCCGGGGAAGGAGACTGCTACTGAATCTCCTCCTTCCTCCCCGGTCCGAAAATTTAAATCAAAAGCGGAGCAGGAGGCCTTCGACCTCAGAGTCGCCCAACAGCTGCAGGACAAACTTGATCATGAGCGAAGATTAGAAGAAGCAGCTGAGGCAGCCAAAAAGCCTAAGGGCAAGGCTATAAGAGGCAGAGATAAGAAGAAGGCAATCGGGACAGTTGAAGAGCAGAAGAAGAAAGCACAAGAAGAATACGCCAAGGCTTCTTCAACTGATACCTCAGCTACTGCGCAGAGTCAACCCTCCACGACTCATACGCCTACGCAGATAGCAGAAGATCAAACAATGTGGGAGGCGGTGCTCGCTGGACTATCTAGCAGACATGGAGACAAGAGAGCAGCCGCGCTCCGAGAAAAGAAAAGGATGGCTGATCTGGAGAAAGTGCGAAGATTATCCTTTAAACCAGCAGCTGATCCGAGAAGGCAGATCCCGAGAGGATCTAAGTTCATCAGGGGCCCCCACATCAAGCAACAACCGATTCAGCATGTGGATAAGTGGGTGCCGGCTGATATGAATGAACATTGGGAGAGATTGAAAGAAGTTTTTATCAAAGGCTACTACGTATGGCGCATTTACCCACTCGACTGCTCAGCCGATCAGCCCTTTGAGGAGTTGATTATGAGATTTGATGTTGAATTCAGTGAACGGCTGAAGCAAGTCATGGAATCACAGAATATAACCTTCCGTGCCCCAGCTTTCCGACGTATTCCACCGCCGAGACTTGCTAATGGACTGTTGAGCACTAAGGACATAGAAAGAGAAGTGGAGGAAGCCGCCTACAGTCTGAGCCTGCTCCCTGAAAGGCCAGATGATAACTTGGAGATCCAGGAGATTCGAGCTAGAGTGTATAAATACTATTACCTGGATCCTCCCGAGGAGAAATCCACTGACTTCAAGAAGAAGATACAGAAGTTCAAGAAGCAGCAGCAGTGATTTTCTCTCTCTCATCTTTTGTAATAGCATTAGGAACTCTGTAATTCTTGATATATATATCAGTTCCTCTGCTTGCTAGACAATTACTCATTGTCTTTTAGCCTTTTACTTTGTGTTTACACAACTGATCACTAAGTGATCTGACACACACTCACATCAGTTTCTCTGATCTTGCCATTCTCTCGCCTGCTGAAGTTCGTTTATGATTATCGGTTTTTCCTCGGAGCGTTTGAAGGGGGAAATTGTTGTCGATAGGACAAGTATCTTTGATAGATATTAGAGTATAGAGGTTTTGGCATCATCAATTAGGGGGAAATTGTTGGATATGAGTCAGTAGATTGATACTCAGCTGTTCTAGGGTTAAAAGAAATTGGGAGAAATCATAGTAGTACTATGGAATTGAAGATCCCAAAACCGAGCTGATATCAGTAGATTAGTGTGTCGATAGGATTAGGCGATGTATAGGTTAGACTTGATGTAATGCTTATTATTTTGTCTAAGTCCCGTACGGGGTAGTTGTTGAACCGATCTTCTCGCGAAGATACTTTTCGAGAACCCCACGTCATCGGTGTAATCGCTTGCATTCTTCGTCGGCGCTGATATCAAACTCAGTTAAAGATCCCGCATCAGCTGACTGGACCTCAGTAGAAGCATTCTCTACAAGCTGATGGTCATCAGTAGAAGAACCAGTGCAAGCAGTATACCTTCGCAGTCAACCAACTGACTATTAGAAGCTCACTTTATCAGTCAGACGACTCAACCGAAGAAGACAGACTTTCGAGTACTGTATCCGACAGAAAGCGACCCAGCACTTAAAGTCCCTTCAAATGTTCAGCAGAAGACATACGAGGTAGTTTGAACGGTCAACTCTGACACTCACCAACTACAAACCTAGACCAATGAGAAGCCGACAACGCTTACCTACTCTACATAGTAAAGCTGCTCTCATGAAAAGTGCATTAACTGCCCTGCTGCAACAAAGTTGAATAGTGGCCGTTTTCTTTGGACGCTTGTGACACGTGGCATCGTCGTCTCCAACGGACATATGCCACAACTCACAACTATAAATAGAGAAGGATTTGAAGATTTCAAAAAGAGGAATATACGCGAAATCAAGGGAAATCATTCAAGCTCACAACGCTCTAGAATCTTCAAGCTTATCCAGAGACGAACTAGTTTTCATAGAACACTTCTTGTAGTTCATCTCTCTAGAGCACTTTGATCCCTTTCTTCTCTAGACTAAGCTCATTGCTAGATTCATAGCTTAGATCCGAAGGAGTTCACATTTAGTGAATTGTTCTTATTGTAAGAACTCCTTCTCAGTTGGAGAATATTCCCTCCCTTCTAAACTTAGGTTTGGATTGTAAAGTCGCAAAGGACTATAACTTAGAGGGAACTGTCCAAGGTACGATATCCCCGCTGAGGCTTGCTCGAGAATAATCAACAAGTTCTCCCCCTTGTTCGGGACCGTGGACGTAGGATCTTGCGTATCCGAACCACGTTAAATCGCTTGTGTTCATTTACTGTTTTATTGCATAGCATTCAACTGACTTGAAAATCATAAGTTTGCATAAAACGTATTTTATAAAGTGCACAGCCAAAAGATTTAACTTGCAAAAACGCGTTTTCAAAAGAGACGACTCCGGGCCTAACACTTATCCGCACTACAGTCTCCGACCGGAGTTTCGTAATACCGACATCGGTCGGCAGAAGAGCTCGGAAGCCGACTCACTTTGACCCCGGTGATCGAAGGCTTACTTGGCACTGTTCATCAGTTGCAAACATCAGCTTCAGCTGACCTTCACTGAGAAAAAGAAACAGAGCTCAGGTGTATTCACCCCCCTCCCCTACACCTGACTTTTCGTCTCCGGACCAACAAGAATAATCAGTGGTAGAAATTTATTGAAATGCACATTATTACTACGTGAAGATGGTATGCTATATGCTAGGTGATAGAACTTGAAGGTGAAAACTTTAATTTTTGATGACTTTTGAGATGGATAATGGTGATGACTTTTGAGATGTTATAATTCAGACGTCATGTTAAACTTATTACTTAATAAGTTGGACTTCTAATTAATTTTTCATGTTGATGGAATTCAAGTAGCCACACACGTATGAAAGGTAAAACTCGGATGTTGGGCACCGAAATATTAATCAATAATGCAAACTTCATAAGAGGACGGTGATAGAGTACGATGAATTCAGTCCCTTGCACGAGACCATTCTAACTAAAGTTTGGGTTACTAAGTTATTACATTTGTTTTCATGAAACCTTATTAGTTCTTGGTTTGTTGAATGAATGAATTGTTTCTGTTGGTTATGATAATTCATTATTTGATGATTTACATTACTGGATCTTGGATATAAAATAAGTTTAATCAATAAGATCGAGATGTTTGAGAATAATTGTGAGAATAATAATAGATGATACTTGATTTTGGGAGTTGCAAGATACATATAAAACAAGCACACAACCATATAGGTTATTGGGTATGATTCACATGAGAACCAAGGTTTATATGAGAATTATAAGAACCAATTTAAACCATTGATTTTCTATTGATCTATGGCTAGATTTCAACATAAATTAATAACATTTTGAATTTCTATAATAGGATAAGGGTCTTTTGGTAATTTAAATATGATCTTATCCAATTATAGTAGGAAACCGTGCATAATATAAAAGGCAAAGATTTGAGTAAAGCTATTCAATCCAATTACAAAATTCGAAATGAAAAGAATCCGTCCAGAATTATTATAATTATTTAAGGGTTATTAGCATGTAAATACATGAAGTTTTGGCCGAAATTTGGTTTTGCACACGACCTTCAAAACGCTCCTCAAAATACATGATTTTTTAATTTGTTAAAAAATGCACATCAACGAAAACTTCTGTGAAATCGAATCTGATGGGGCGGATGACGTTGCATTTTATGTCTTAGTTAACAGAGAGTGTGAATAGATTCTATAGTATTTGTCACCTATAAATATTGTTGGTCCAGAGACGAGCTTCAGGTGTAGGGGGGAGAGGGGGATGAATACACCTGAATGCAAATTCTTACTCATAACGCGAAAGTCCGTTATTGCTGAAGATTGCTACTGAACTTTGTTAGTTAGCCAAATATGCTTTCTCGATCGCGTGAGCGGAGATTCTCTTACTGAGTACAGTCATACTGACTTATGTCAGTGAACAGTAGTTCAACAACAGAGGTTGTGTGCGGAAGCGTAGGCCCTTAAATTGTTATCTTAGTTGAAAACCCGTTTTATGCTTGTTTGATTAAAACTCAGTTGAATCTTGAATGAACAGTTAATTAATGTAACAGTTAAAATCAACACATGCGATTTTTAAAGTGGTTCGGAGATGTTGGGTCCTACGTCCACTGTCCTGAGCTGAGCAGGAGTTCTTGTATTAATTATACTAAGCAAGCCTCAGTTGATCTGTTCACAGGGCAGATTCTAACTTGTTTGCTTATACTGCGCAATCCTCAGTCAATATGTATGCAGGAAAGATATCTACTTATAGCCGTAGTGACTGTACAGTTCTTAACCTTTTCAAGTTAGAATTTCTCCAACTAAGGAGGATTTCTTACAATAAGAGCCGTTCAATAAAATGAACTCCTTCGAGGTTCTAAGCTATTGAGTGTTACAATAAGCACGCTTAGATAGAGAAAGGGAACAATAATTATGTAGAGAGAAGAACTAAAGAAGATCTAAATTTAAGTGCAAGCTCTTTGCTTGAATATCGCTTGTAAGTTCGCTAGAGTGTTTGAGCTTTGATTGCTTTGGTTCCATGTGTCTTTCTGCATGAAGACTCTTCTCAATTTATAGTCTCCGATTTGTGAATAGATCCGTTGGAAGGAGTCTAGACACGTGTCGAATAAGATAAGAAAACGACCATAATAATTCGAATGTTGAGTAGAGGCACTGTAGAGATTTCCCCTTTTTCCGGCTAAGAGCAGCTTTATGGCAGAGCAGGTAAGGCGTTGTCGGCTCCTGATTGGTCAAGGTCTATGAGAGTTGGTGAGGCTCATTCAAACTCAAAGTATGATGAGTTGACTTCCTCTGAATCCTTGGACCTTCACCTGATGTACCTCCATTGACATTCGTCAAAACAATTCAGTTCGCAGGCTCGATTTCCTTTGCATATTCAGTTGGTCGATAGCTGACCAACTGACTTCCTCGATACTGAGTTCTTCGGTTGAGTGCAGAATCTTCTACTGAGTGCACAACTACTGAACTCTTGCCTACAGAGTTCTAACACCTGAACTCAACTAAGCTATTCCTGTTGGGTTTGTATACTGAAAGCAGTCTACGTATTTGCTTGTATTCAATGTTTCCTGTTACCACTATTATTATTCTCCTATCTGATTATTATAATTGCACAAATTAGTCTATTATCTCACAAGAGTTAGATCATACAGTGTGTTGTAGATCATAGAAGACTGTAGCGATTGGTTGAACTAGTGAGATATAAACAGTTATCACAGCTGAGGAAACTTTAGGACAAATTGCCGGTTTAGGTTGCAATATAGATAAGAAGTGACTTATCTTGGTCACTTGCCTATGTTGATACAATTTATGTATTGATGGATCGCGGTGAGACGTGTTCTTCTATCTGACCCGTGTGAAGAACCAAGGTATCGGAGACTCAGCTGATCTTAAGTTTGATGAGATTTCAGTTGAGTGCACGCGACTAGCTATCACTTCACTTACTATGGGTGAGGGTCATCACGACCGTATATCTCTGTATCTTGGGTGAGTGTTGTTGCGTGTAGCTCAGGCTGGTTATCTGCATCATGCATCTGTATCCCATTATAGGGTTGATGATATCCCCTTGAGGAACTCGAAAGGTTTATCATACTAAACCCTGCAGGTTGATTAAGTTCAAGTATGATAATAAGGTCGAGTGGTACTACTCAAGGATAAGAAATTAATTATATTAAGTAGTCAGTAAACTTAATCAATTAATGGATATTCGATATGTTAAATACGGGGATTAACTGAAGTTAAAAATACAAGCCCTGACTCAACTTTTTGGATAAAGGGGTAAGTCAACATAGATTCTTTAGTGGAATGAATCTATGTTTGTGAATTAATAATACTCTGGGCTGAGTATGAAAAATTAATTCACTTGAGACCCGACTTTATTTCTTGTATTAAGTCCCTGGTCTGGCCCGAACATATGCCCATTTCTATGCGACATTTTCTCTCAGACTAACTAGGCCACTTAATTACCTGAAATTGTTTGATCCTTTTGTTGGGTTATGAGTCAGTAGATGGTATTCAGCTGTTAGTGGTTAAAATAATATTGGGGGAAATCATAGTAGTACTATGGAATTGAAGATCCCAAAACCCAGCTGATATCAGTAGTGTAGTATCTTGATAGGACTAGATGATGTATAGGCTAGACTGTTTTGATTTGTTTATCCTTCTGTCTATGTCCTCTACGGGGTAAAATGTTGGATTGATCTTCTGTCGAAGTTACGTTCCAAAACCCCACATCTTCTATGTAATAGCTTGCATTCTTCTGTCATCAGCTGATCTTCGCTTCAGTAGAAGACACCTCATCAGCTGATAAGCATCAACAGAAGAACTTCACGCAAAGCTCAGTACCTTCGCAGTCATCAGCTGACCCTACTCAGGAGCCATATCCTTTGTCAGCCGACTCAGACGAAGAAGACAGAGACTGTCCTAAGTCTACTGTATCCGATAGAAAACGACCCAGCCGCTAAAGTAATTTCGAAAGTCAGCAGAAGACATACGAGGATTAGGGAGAGTCAACTCCGATGTCAGACACAATCTCACCTACCACAAACCTCGACCAATGAGAAGCCGACAACGCTTTATCTGCTCTGACCAACTAAAGCTGCTCTCATGTACAGTGTCAACTGCTCTGCTGCAACATTTCGAGAATATGGCCATTTTCTTTGGAAGGTTGTAACACGTGGCATCGTCGTCTCCAACGGACATATGCCTATTTCACGACTATAAATAGAGAAGAAATCTAAGCTTCACGCACGGGATATCAAGGGAAAAACGCTCAAGCTTTCGAACAACTCTAGCGCATTCAAGATCAATCCAGCGAAGAACTTGCCCAATAGAAAATCATTAGTTCTTCTCTCTAGAGTTCTTTAGATCCCTCTTCTCTAGTTAAGCTCAATGCCAAATCTATAGCTTAGAAATTCGAAGGAGTTCACTTTTAGTGATCGTTCTTACTGTAAGAACTCCTTCCTAGTTGGAGATTATCCCCTCCCCTTCAAACTTAGGTTTGATTTGTAAAGTCGCTAAGGACTATAACTTAGAAGGGTCCCGTCCAGCCGCACGTATTCCCTTTGCCGAGACTTGCTCAGATAAATCAACAAGAACTCCTGTTCGGCAGGACCGTGGACGTAGGATCTTGCGTATCCAAACCACGTTAAAAATTGCTTGTGTTATCTACTGTTTTATTGCATTGCATACAAACTGTTACAAAATCATATCTTTGCATAAAACGTATTCTTAAAAGCGCACTAGCCAAAACTACTTGACTTGTGAAAATCACGTTTTCAAACTGAGACGAATCTCCGGGCCCCACACTCTTAACCGTACTAAGTCTCCGACTGAGTTTCAAGTACTGACAAAAGTCAGTAGGAGAGCTCAGTAGTTGGCACACTTCTGACCCGCGATCGAAGGTTACTATTTGGCACTGTTCATCAGTTGCAACTTACAGCTCAGCTGTCCTTCACGTTCTGAGAAAAGAAACTTTGGTTAGGTGTATTCACCCCCCCCCCTCTACACCTGACTATCGTCTCCGGACCAACAATTGGTATCAGAGCAACGGTGTTCTTCTGATCATCGGTTCTATAACTACTGGTCTACTCGAACAGATCCTGAAAACGTTTTTCACTGCACAAGCATCTCTTCATACATCCTTATACTCTTACCCATAATGTCTGATATGTCAGGTATTCAGATGGTACCGATGTTCTCAGTAGAGAACTACACGGTATGGCGTGTGAGAATGGAGGCACACCTCACATCGCTGCATGACAGCATGACGGATGTCCTTGAGACAGGACCCATCATTCCCATGATCGACAGCGTACAATTTGCCACTGTGGGAGGTGTAGGAGCACAGACTGGTGCTAAGGTCGCCAAAGAAAAATCTGCCTTCACACCAGAAGAGAAAAAGTTGCACAACCTCGACCGAGTTACGCGGAATGCAATCCTGACTACGCTCAGTGATTCTCACCTTGGGAGGGTGCAAGCAAGACGGCAAAGGAACTATGGGATGCCCTGGCTGTACTAAGCCAAGGAACCCCACAGATCAAAGAGAATAAGTTTGAATTAGAGCTTCAGAAGTTTGATACATTTGCCATGGAGTCCAATGAAACCATTGACGAGCTAAGCGTCAGATTTACTAACCAGATCAATGTGATCAATGGACTGGGGAGGACATTCACCAACAAAGAGATGAACACCAAGATCTTAAGAGCGCTACCTCGACAGAAGTGGCTTCCATTTGCTACTTATTTACGTCGCTCTGATCTTAATGCTCTAACTCCTGATGTTATCTTTTTAGAATTAAAAACAGAGGAATTTGAGCACAGTCTACCCCAACGATGTTCCAGTGCTCCAGCTGACACTCAGATTGACCATGCTTTCAAAGCGGCGATCAAGCAAACCGGAGTCAAATCCATTTCTTCCAAAGAAGGCAAAGAGTCGGCAGCAGAAACAAAGTCCTCTCGGCATACCGCTATTGACCAACTTGCGCTTATGGCTCTCAAATATCAAAGAGAAAAGGAGAGAGTCAGAAAGCTGAAGAAATACAACAGAAATTCTCCCTCAGGTAAGAAAGATTTTCGAAAAAGGGAAGAATTTAAACCTTCTACTGACTGCAGGAACACAGAACCTGCTGCGAGTCCATCCAAAAACTCAGCTGGAAAAAGCAGCAGATCATCTGTCTGTTACAACTGCAAGAAGGAGGGACACTATCAGTACAAATGTCCCGAACTCTCAGCTGCTCAAAGAGCAAAACGGCAGGCCAGACGTGAAAAATTTGCCCGAAGGAGGCAGGCCTACATAGTCGGAGAGATATTCGATGACTCAATCGAGGAAGATACATTCATGTACTCTTCTGAAGATGAAGCTGCATTTGTCGCCGTTGAGATCGGAGAAACAAATCCTGAGTCAACTGCAGAATACTGTCTGATGGCCGGAGAAGAGGTTGAGGTAAATTTTAAACTTAATATAACCTCTTCTTCACACAGCACACACGACACGTGCTCGGTCACAGATGAGCCTCTAGACGTGGTACAAGCCTATGATGATCTACTAGAGGAGCAGATTCAGCTGAGCAGAGAGTTCAGTAGAACCATTTAGGAACTGGAACAGGTAAAGGCTGAGAATCAGAGACTTTCTTCTGATTGTCAGGTCTCTACTGAGTCTGAGAATCTTGTCGTGAGACTCAAGGATGAGATTAAATCTCTTATGACTAAGTCTCAGCTTCAAGAAACTCAGATATCAGTTCTGACCAAGGACAATTCTGAGAAAGATACTGAGATAGCCCGACTCAGTCAGAAGCTCGCAGAAGTTGAAAAGGATTATGAGTCACTTCGAAGAAGTGATGAAGTTTGGCGAGGATTGATGACTGAACAGTACTTAGGAGCTAAGGAGAAGTTGGAAAGCATGCTTAGAGCTCAAAGGCCAATCACCATGAAATAAGGACTTGGTTATACTCACGAAGCTTCCACTTCAACGTCAAAAAGCTCAAAAATGCTGGCTGATAGGTTCGTTAGAGGTAAAGTTCAGACTACTGACTCAACACCTCAGGCGAAGAATAAACAGAAGATAGTTGCACCTCAGCTGAGCAACAAGAAGCAACTGACCAAAGGTTCCAGCCCCAGGACACCACGATCAAACTCAGGGGGAACCAAGAAGGTCAGGTAGGCAGAGTAGTACACGGAACCACTGTATGAACATCCAGCTCAATATGGTTCGTACTACTATGAGCCCAGGGTCAGGAGGAATACAAAGTCTCAGAAGAAGAAAGCTCCTGAACCTAAAGTCATCAGAAAGTCAGTATCTCCAAGTCCTGTGGAGAAGAAAGCTGACAAGGTTCAGAAGACTTCTAAGGTCCCTAGACAGATCTGGGTTCCAAAATCACCCACTAACATGTAAGGACCCAACTGAACCAAAGGGTACCTAAAAATGTTTCTGTTTTGCAGGTGCATAAGGACCCTTGGATTGTGGACGGCTGCTCGAGACACATGACTTATCAAAAGAGCCGCCGACCAACTACATACGTGCGAGATGGTCCCGGGACTGAGTTTGGTGACAACTCTAAAGGCTACACAAGGGGATACGGAACACCGAATATTGGGACCGCCTTAGTTCCAAGAGTAACATATGTTGAAGGACTTCAACATAATCTCCTTTCGTCGATCAATCCCGTGACAATCGAATAGAGTTATCTTTGACGCCGGTTTCGTGATATTGTTGATAAATCTACGGGGAAAACAAGTGTTATCGGGTTCGCGGAGGAAGAATATATACGTTGCAAACCGGAAAACCGCGAGAACCCGAGGCTTGCTTACTCGCACCGACGAAATCCGGTGACAAGGCGGGATGGGCCGTGGCACAAGAGACTCACCCACCGAACTTCAAGACTATGAACAAGCTAGCCAAGAACTCTAAAGTCAGAGGACTGCCCAACGAATCGTTTATCAAAGACAGGAATTGTGAGGCATGTTTGAAGGGAAAGCAGACAAAGAGTAGCAATCCACCTATTCCGTCTCCTTCCACTGATGGAATCCTTCAGCTGCTACACATGAACTTATTCGGGCCAGTCTCTCCAGTGACTATAAGAGGCAAGAAGTATGCCCTCGTCGTTATTGACGACTACTCGAGATATACATGGGTCATCTTCATAGCCAACAAATCTGATGTCATGATTGAGTTGCCCAAACTGCTGAAAAAAGCTCAGTGTGGAAAAGGACATCAAGATACAGAGAATTCACTCAGACAGAGGAACAGAATTTCTCAACTCAGTAGTTAAAGAGTACTGCAAAAAGGAGGGAATTAAGCACGAAACATCAGCAGCTCGCACCCCTCAGCAGAACGGACTTGCTGAACGCAAAAATAGAACACTTAAAGAAGCAGCAAGAATGCTCCTAGCAGACTCTGGACTACCCTCAAACTTCTGGGCAGATGCTACTGACACAGCCTGCTACACTCAGAATCGCTCACTACTTACACAGCAACACATGAAGACACCCTACGAATTATGGAAAGGAAGAATTCCTTCTATTTCTCATTTTCATATCTTTGGTTGTCCTTGCTTTATCCACAATAATGGGAAAGATCAGTTGAAGGTTTTTGATAGCAAATCTGATCAAGGAGTATTCTTAGGATACTCTCGAGTCAGTAAAGCCTTCAGAGTCTTTAACTATCGGACCCTTTGCGTGGAGGAAAGCCCTCATGTTGTTTTTGATGAGTTTGTTACTGAGGAGAGGAAAACTACAAAGATAAATACTAAAGATGTTAGCAGCAAGCTACAGGATCTTGCACTAAACGACAAAGCTGAAAAGATCCAGCATTGTTGGGATGATGAGTCAGACGATGAAGAAATTCAGACTCAGCCAACATGCGATGTAGCTGACCTGGTTGATTCTACTGAACATAATCAACAACAGGTAACAACGGTCGATGAGGAAGACCCAGTGGTAACTGAGACCTCTATTGAGAATATAAACTCAAGGGGAACAAATACTGTTCTTGAGCTAAATGCCCCTGAACCTGGAAACTCAGTAGATCCTAACCTTCTTATTGAACTAATGCAATCACAGAACAGTACAACTGAAAAGCCTAACACACCTACTGACTGTGCAGAAGTAGTATTAGAAGAAGAAGCCAGACTCAGACGTTCATGGCTCGACGCTCATTCTTCAGATCTTATTATAGGAGATCCATCAGCAACTATCAGGACAAGATCTAGATTAAGTCAATGAGAAAGCTCACTCTATTCTTGTTTCTTGTCTACAGAAGAACCTCAGTCAATAGAGGATGCACTCAACGATGCTGACTGGATCATCGCCATGCAAGAAGAGCTGAACTAGTTCGTTAGAAACGAAGTTTGGGAGCTTGTTGACAGACCTAGACATCAGCATGTGATTGGTACTAAGTGGGTCTTCAAGAACAAGCGTGATGAAAACAACGTCATTGTCAGAAACAAAGCTAGACTAGTTGCTAAGGGATACTGTCAAGCAGAAGGAATCAACTTTGATGAAACATTCGCTCCAGTCGCCAGATTAGAAGCCATTCGTCTATTCCTAGCTTACGCAACGCATCAAAGATTCAAAGTATATCAGATGGATGTAAAGTCAGCTTTTCTAAACGGCGTACTGAAGGAAGAAGTCTATGTGGAACAACCGCCCGGCTTTTAGCAGCGACATCAGGTGTATAGACTCAGGAAAGCTCTGTATGGGTTAAAACAAGCACCCAGGGCTTGGTACGATACCCTATCAGACTTTCTACTTCAGAAAGGTTTTCAGAAGGGGACAGTAGATTGCACCCTGTTCAACATAAAGTCAGGAGATGACATCCTACTGGTGCAAATCTACGTGGACGACATCATTTTCAGTTGCAGAAATGTGACTATATGTCAACAGTTCGAGAAAATGATGAAGGAGAAATTCGAGATGTCCATGATGGGAGAGATGAACTATTTCCTTGGATTTCAAGTAAAGCAATCACGTGAAGGAATTTTCATCAATCAAGCCAAATACACTCGAGATCTTCTCAAAAGATTTGGCTGCGACTCGAGCAAGCCAGTCAAGATCCCCATGAATACTAATTTCAAAATCGATCTAGACAAACAGGGAGCTTCTGTTAACTCTACTGATTATAGAGCTATTATTGGTTTTTTATTATACTTAACAGCTAGCCGACCTGATATAACTTATGCTGTAGGTATATGTGCAAGATTTCAAGCGGATCCCAAGCGAAGTCATCTAGACTCAGCAAAGAAGATTCTGCGATATCTAAAAGGAACACCTGACGCAGGGTTATGGTATCCTGCTGATGATAATCTAATACTGACATGTTATTCTGATGCTGATTATGCAGGATGCAGGATAGATCGAAAGTCAACTTCTGGAACGTGCCAGTTCCTAGGCAGCAAGCTAATATCTTGGTTTTCAAAGAAACAACGATTATCGGGGCAACGTCCACTACTGAAGCTGAGTACATGGCTGCTGGAAGTTGTTGTGCCCAGATCCTTTGGCTTCGACAACAACTGCGAGATTATGGTATATCTCAAGATGAAGTGCCCATTTACTGTGACTCCACAAGTGTTATTGCTATAACTCAGAATCCAGTTCTCCATACGAGATGCAAGCACGTGGATATTCAACACCACTTCATCAGAGACCATGTCGAGAAGAAGGATATCAGAATGGAGAAAATCTATACTGACAAGCAAAGGGCAGATATACTGACCAAACCACTAGCTGAGAACAGATTTAGAGAATTATCAGTTGAGCTAGGTCTACTGGAACCTACTGAGTAGAGTCAGTAGAAGAAATCAGTATGACAAGTCAAAGACTCAGTACAATGATTCAGTCGGGAGAATCAAACTGTACACAGTAAGGGGGAACGTGTCTATCAGCACATCCGTTGTCCTCCTGAGTCAAAACGGTAACCAGCTGATCGTAAAATCAGTTGAAGAGGTTTGCGTAGTTTTATATACTTAATTTTATCAGAAGCATGCTCGCATTTATTATATCAGTCGCTTGTACTCAGTAGCTAATGAGCATTTATTTCCCGCCATTAATCCTTTAAGGTTTAAGTCAGTAGGAAACTATTTTCATTTAAAAGGCTTAGACTTTAATGCTGCCTGCAGCGCATTTAATGCATGTCTTCTCAACTTACCTTACTGTGCATATGCCTATGTGGGTCTAGGTTAGAGGCGGCTTGTGTAATCATTCCTTTTATAAAATCAAATCACAACCGTTATTTTAAACGTGAGATTAAATTTCAGCCGTTCGATTGAAACCGCATGATATGCAAATCTCATAAAATCTCGTGCTTACATCTCTAACTGCATCTTCTCGCCATTTTCACATTTCAAGAGCTTTTGCATTCATTTTTCTTTCAAACTCCTGTGTTCTTAAACTGCTCTGCATTATTTCCAAGCTCTCCATTATTCGGTAATTTCTTGAATCCTGCTTAAACTCATACTGACTTACTCTATTTTCAAGTGCTAACGAGTTTTTCGCAGATATTCAAGGCGACGGTAATGACCCCACCGCAAATCGATGACATCATCAAGTCCCGAATCCAGTTCGAGCCGACGATGGCGCTACACCAAGCTGATCTTCCATATCTTGAGCCTGTCTTCACGGCTCTCGAGACTTTCGGACTGGAGCTTCTTGTCTCGAAGTAACCCAGAGCATATTTGCCCAGACAAGTTGCGGAGGTATACTACAATTGGAGATCCGATGAGGATACAGGCGCAGAAATGTCATGTTTCTCATACATGAAGGAAGTTGTCCCTCAATCTTGGGATGCCAGTGAACACGTCATCAATATCAGAACCGCCGTGGAGCTGACCTTTGATCTCCCAGCGCGCGGAGTATCTCCAAGTGGATATAAGGAGAAGGAAATTAACTCCTATGTCCAGAAGTTCTGTGGCAGGGACGACGTAGTCTTCAAGACAGCTCTGTCGAAGAATCTGCTGCTACCAGAGTACCGAGGGCTCGCGTATATTGTTTCCCACATTCTAACGAGCTCAGCCGGTTCATATGATCAGCTATCCAAGCCCTGCATACAGCTGATGATGATAATAGATGATGGAGTTAGAGTTAACTGGACTGACTACTATGTAGCCGAGCTTAAAGCTCAGGCTCAGAAGTTCGCAGCAACACCCACTGGTGAGAGAAGACTTATAAGTGTGGGAAAGCTGCTGTACGGGACAAAGTTGTCCGTACTAATCGAAGAATCAGTATCGGATCGCTCAACCTTTGCTGATGCGAGATACTTCGACAGAAAGCTCATAAAGTTCAAGACAAGAGCCCCTGCTGAGAAATCCATCGGGCGAGGGCGCCTGAGCAGAAAAGAGACACTTCCGACTTGCCCCCTCGCGCCGACCCGCCTAAGAGGAAGAGGCTCAGTAAGACTGGACCTTCTGAGGTTCCAGCAAAACCAGCAAAACCTGCGTCTCGTGCACCCACTCAGGAGGAACCCATTCTAGATGCGGACACCGGCATCGAAGGTGCCACGTTGAAGGAGAAAGCCCAGCGGATCAGCTCCGAAGAGACTCAGTCGGACACTGGAGTACCGACTGAGGAAACCTCCTCAGAGTGGACAACCATGTATTCCACCCTTCTTCGAGCCATAGGTAGTGCTCAGATCCCTGAGATCACTGAGCATGAGGATTTGGTGGATATTACCATAAGGGCTAGGACACAGATGCTGCTGAGATTCCTTAGCTGGGATATCCTTGAAGATCTGATCAGGAATCAGTTAGCTCTGTCCCTACTACCGAAGAGCAGAGCTTGCAATCAGCAATAGGGTTCGGGGAACCAGCTGATCTAGCCTCCTTCGAGGATCTGCGTGCTGCGATGCTTTATCTCTTAAGCTTGCGATCCTCAGCACCAGACAACAGCCCTTCGCCTCCATCGCATCAAGACGACAACAACGATAACAATGATGATGACAACATGGATCAGGCGCCACCCAAGGATGCAGATTTGGGAGGATCTGCTGAGGGTAACACTCCCCGCGAACAGGGCCGATCACCACCACCCTCCACATCAGGTGATGCCCCAATTGCCTCGAAGTTGAGTCGAGCGCAACAGATCGCGACATCTGAGCAGAGGCTCGGAACCAGCAGTTATCAGATCAAACTTATAGGTTCCGTGACCTCTAAGTCAGTCAACAAAGCCATCCGGCGGTAGGGAGACAAGAATCGTCTCCTTGCAAAAGACGTTCATCTCAAATGGGCTCAGTACACTAAGGCCCAGACTGAGAAAGTTGACCGACTAGCTCAAGGGATGCAGAAGGTCTCCGAAACTCCTACTCCTTCTGTCAACATTTAGGAGGTAGTTGAGACCGCCCTTGCAGCTCAGAAGGCGGACTTAGCCGCTCAGAGTCAGCAGCTCCTAATCTCTCGCCGAGGTCATTCTACGAGCAATGACTCGGGGGCCTTGCGGCGATCCAAGCCACCATGGACGAAAGGAATAGAGTGGCCTTCTCCAGCCTTCAGAAAGTCTTACAACAACAGGCGGAGGCCCTCAAAGAAATTCAGAAGGAGATGACAGAATCTCATGATCAATCTCTGCTAAAACTCAGACAGGAGTCCGCAGCCCAACTCAAACAATTTAGAGCTGATCAGGAGAAGGAATGGGAGCAATACTGCGATGCAGTCAAAGACTTCGAATCCACCGCCACCCTCATCAAGAATCTATGCTTCAATTTGGACAAGGAGGTGACAGCCATCCGTACTCGCCTCTCCCTGGCTGATGATGCCAAAAAGGGGGAAGAAGCCGAGAAAGATGAACAGGCTGAGGAGGAACAGGCTGAGGTGGAGAAAAGCCCAGAAGTCCAAATTATTAAGAAGGGGGAAGGAAATCAGGGGGAAGGTTCAGCTATTCAGGCTGGAACCAGTTCTGGAGTACCCCCTCCCGAAAATGTCCAAGTCCCAGAAGTCCAAACAACAACTACTGTGACTGAGCCAGCAACTGCTTCATCAGCTCAGCACATCGATGAAATTGCTCGATTTCTCGATCAGGAGGACGAGCCACTGCCACCGCAAAGGCTGGGGAAGGAGATTACAACTGAAGCCACTCCTCCATCTTCCCCGACGCCTAAGTTTAAATCCAAAGCGGAGCAGGAGGCGTTCGATCAGCGAGTTGCTCAGAAGCTGCAAGATCAACTGAACTACGAGCAGCAACTCGAGGCAGAAATTAAAAAGGCAAAGAAGCCCAGAAAGCCTGTTGGCAAAATTGCCAAAGAAAAAGCCAAGAAGCTCCTGGATGAAGAGAAGAGAAAAGCTCAGGAGGAGCTGGCTAAAGCTTCTGCCACTGAAGTCCTACCCTTGGCTCAGAGTACTGATATTCCTACTCTTACACCTAAGCAAGAGGCCGAGGATAGAGCCACCTGGGAGGCCACGCTGAAGGGATTAAAGCTCCGAAGAGGACATGCTAGATCAGCGGGTCTCAGAGAGAATAAGAGATTGGTCGACCTGGCTAAGATCATTGAACTGACAGATAAGATAGCCAGCGAGCCAGTAATGGATTGGAAAAGGCAGATCCCGAGGTCTTCTAAGTATTATAGGAGAGGGGCGCCCAGAGCACCTTATATTAAGAAAGCTCCTACTCCTCATGAGGACAGATGGGTGCCAGCAGAGCTGAATGAGCAATGGGAAGAACTTGAGGAATTTATCAAGGGATACTATGTGTGGGGTTTCTATCCATCTGGGATACCAGTTGATCAGTTATTCGATGAGTTCCTTCATCAATACAATGCCCAGCTCAGAGATCAGCTTCAACTAATAATGGAAAGAGAGAAGATACCCTTCAGAGCTCCAGCATTCAGACGCATCCCTCCTCCGAGGACTACTCGTGGCGTGCTATGCACGAAGGAGATAGAAGATGAGATCGAAGCAGCAGCTTATCACCATGACCTTAGTTCTGATCTACCTGCTGATCTCGAGGAAATCCAGACATTGCGAGCAAGGATCTATAAATACTATGGTTTGGAACCTCCAGCTGATAGGTCTGCAGATTTAAGGAGCAGGACCAAGAGATTCAGACGTCAGCAATGATCTTGTTATCATTTATTTTGTAATAGAGATAGGAACCTTGTATATTCATGTCTATATATATCAGTTCCTATTTCTAGCCAGACAATTACTCATTGTCTTACGGCCCTTGGTTGTGTTTTCGTTATCACAACTGATCACTGAAGTGATCTGACACACACTCACATAACCGTTTTCTCTGTGTTTTGCCTATCTCTCACTGCTGAACTCTTAAGGCTAACTGATTCAGTTTACTGAAGTCCATCTATATCAGTAGTTTAGTATCCTTTCTTTATATTTTATAGAGGTTTTGGCATCATCAATTAGGGGGAAATTGTTGGGTTATGAGTCAGTAGATGGTATTCAGCTGTTAGTGTCATAGTAGTACTATGGAATTGAAGATCCCAAAACCCAGCTGATATCAGTAGTGTAGTGTCTTGATAGGACTAGATAATTTATAGGCTAGACTGTTTTGATTTTGTTTATCCTTCTGTCTATGTCCTGTACGGGGTAAAATGTTGAATTGATCTTCTGTCGAAGTTACCTTCCAAAACCCCACGTCTTCTATGTAATAGCTTGCATTCTTCTGTCATCAGCTGATCTTCGCTTCAGTAGAAGACACCTCATCAGCTGATAAGCATCAGCAGAAGAACTTCATGCAAAGCTCAATACCTTCGCAATGATCAGCTAACCCTACTCAAGAGCCATATCCTTTGTCAGCCAACTCAGACGAAGAAGACAGAGATTGTCCTAAGTCTACTGTATCCGACAGAAAACGACCCAACCGCTAAAGTAATTTTGAAAGTCAGCAGAAGATATACGAGGATTAGGGAGAGTCAACTCCGATGTCTGACACAATTTCACCTACCACAAACCTCAACCAATGAGAAGCCGACAACGCTTTATCTGCTCTGACCAACTAAAGCTGCTCTCATGTACAGTGTCAACTGCTCTGCTGCAACATTTCGAAAATATGGCCGTTTTCTTTGGAAGGTTGTAACACGTGGCATCGTCGTCTCCAACGGACATATGCCTATTTCACGACTATAAATAGAGAAGAAATCTGAGCTTCACGCACGGGATATCAAGGGAAAAACGCTCAAGCTTTCGAAAAACTCTAGCGCATTCAAGATCAATCCAGCGAAGAACTTGCCCAATAGAAAAATCATTAGTTCTTCTCTCTAGAGTTCTTTAGATGCCTCTTCTCTAGCTAAGCTCATTGCCAAATCTATAGCTTAGAAATTCGAAGGAGTTCACTTTTAGTGATCGTTCTTACTGTAAGAACTCCTTCCTAGTTGGAGATTATCCCCTCCCCTTCAAACTTAGGTTTGATTTGTAAGTCGCTAAGGACTATAACTTAGAAGGGTCTGTCTAGTGCACAGATTCCTTGCTGAGACTTGCTCAGATAAATCAACAAGAACTCCTGTTCGGCAGGACCGTGGACGTAGGATCTTGCGTATCCGAACCACGTTAAAAATTGCTTGTGTTATCTACTGTTTTATTGCATTGCATACAAACTATTACAAAATCATATCTTTGCATAAAACGTATTCTTAAAAGCGCACTAGCCAAAACTACTTGACTTGTGAAAATCACGTTTTCAAACTGAGACGAATCTCCGGGCCCCACACTCTTATCCGTACTAAGTCTCCGACTGAGTTTCAAGTACTGACAAAAGTCAGTAGGAGAGCTCAGTAGTTGGCACACTTCTGACCCGCGATCGAAGGTTACTATTTGGCACTGTTCATCAGTTGCAACTTACAGCTCAGCTGTCCTTCACGTTCTGAGAAAAGAAACTGTGGTCAGGTGTATTCACCCCCCCCCCTCTACACCTGACTATCGTCTCCGGACCAACACCTTTAATGGACCAAAATAATTGGTAACGGTGTAGTGGCGCCCCCTTCACTATTGGATTCGGCTTGGGAGTCAAAGGCCCATTAGGGTTCCTTTGACCAAGCCCTTATAAATAGGGAGCAAGGGGCCACTTGTTCACTATCTAGTTTTCTAGCTTCGTGTGCCGTATAGTGTGAGTGCGAGTGTTTTTCGTCGTGAGCTTTCTTGTGTCTCCGTCAATCCAGAGATTTTGATAGATTAAGGTCAAAGAGATGAGTTTGTCGAATCTGTAATATTAGATGCGGTTATATCTATTCGATCTATGAAAGATAATGATGAAATAACACAATTTAAATAATATTTTGCTTCATTTAGCTATTATTCAAATCCATCTCAATTTATGCGACTCTGTAATCAAGATTTTCGACCTTCTTGTGGGAAAAAAACTTATCTATTGACATGATTCGTCAAGTTGAGAAATATCATCATAAATGTTTTCCTCTCCGGAATTAAAGTTCGATTTTGTATCTTACAACAAGATGGCTGCCTAAGCACTTGCTTGAGAAGTGGGAGGATATCGCCACAACAGCATTCAAGTTTTTCAAACAAGAAGGAAATCGTGTTACATATGTCCAGGAATTGGATCCGACAATCAGATTGAAGGTTGAATATTATAGGCTTCACCAAGTTATTGTAATCTATTCTAATATGAGCTACAACAAAAACTTCGAAGCATGATACAAAAACACAATTTTTATATAATCATGTTTAGTATCGTGCCATTCTATGACACAAACATGACAAATTAAAATTGTTGTATAATTGTCTCTCATGATGACTCAACAAATAACATGATTTTCATATATTCTTTTCGTATTACCATCACATATTTTGAATGTTCATTTTTATATTCTGTTTCAGCATAAAACACTCTGAATACGAGGTAGTGATGACATAAACTTAAATAAATGAAACCGACAAACGCAAGAGTTAGTCTATGGATATATATTAATAGTCATTAGCGTCACCATATATTAACCTTTGAATTGGAATTATTGTTCGTTATCGATATATATTTCCTCTATAATAAATACAAATAAAGTCAATACATCCATACAAGTTAGCATGAATTGCAAAATTTAAATTAAATATGATTCTATGAATTATATACACTTATAAACTCAAGTAGAGTACGTCTAGTTAATTTTGTGATTAGTATGGTAAGTTTAGTACTATTTTACCACTTTTATGTAGACATTAGACTTATCGATATGACGATATGCATTTCAGATAACAACTATACATTTCCATCATTAAAAAAAAAAGACTCATTTTAAGTTCACAAAATTGGTGGACATCCAACGTGAGAAAAAGCTATCACACCATTGATATGTCAAAACTAATCCGGATCTTCTGTCCCATTTTTGGTGGGCCACTGAGTGATCCACCAAAAATGGGACAGGTGATCCCTGGCGTGTCAAAACTGGTTCATTCCGTGACTACGTTACAAGACATGCTAGTAGTCTTATATTCTCATGCAATTCCATTCAAATAAAGGGACCAACGAGGTTGTTCTTCTCAGATAACGAGAATAACGTGGTGGTTTAGCCGCTGCAGCTGCAGATTTCCCCAAAAATATGATTTTTTCTTTGATTTTATATATATTAAATTACCTAATGATTCGAGTCATTTGTTTGGATTGGATATCAAAGGTAATAATTTATGAAATTAATGATAAAGAAAGGCTGGCCGCCAGCCTTTTGTTTTTCCATTAAAAATTCGACGTGATTCTTAATTACCTCAATCATGCACTATATTTTATTAGGAAATTCATATATATATATATATATATATATATATATATATATATATATATATATATATATATATATTTAAATACGAGGCAAAACTCAATCACTATTCCATCATCAAAATGGCATTAATTTAAGACTGCAGAAACAATTCACAATTATTAGTTTGAACGTTAAATGTCCTCGCATGGTCTGTGTAATCTGAACTTAGCCAGACAAATAAATTTGAGTTATCTCCTAATTGGCTCAATATATTGAAATAATATTTTTGGAGTATATACTCCAGACGACAAGACATTTAACTTTTGATGAAATCTACAATACCATATATTATCGGTTTTCTTGTCATATATGGAAAGAAAACATAATGAAAAATGCATATAGCTCTTAATTCCAGTTTAAAAAAGTTCAAGTGGTGTTGTAGCTTCTTCATTGTAAGAAGATCGAACTTCGCCGGGGTCCCGATCCGCAGTCCCCTTCGTACAATATGTAGTACAATGAGAGAGTGATATATAATTAATATTTAGTGTATATCGTCATATATGTTTCCTTCAACGTGGTCCTCATAAAAGCTTGTTTTTTTTTCTTGAAAATGAAGTTCAATAATGCAACATAATAATATAACAAGTTTTTCAAGTTGTGACGTACAACAATAATCAAATTTTAATATTTGGAGCATATGGAGTAGTCTAAATCAAGGTTCTCCCCTTACAATATTTTAATCAATTAGCTAGAGCTTGTCATACATCCTTAGCTGCATTGCATGGTTATGAATTTTCCTAGTCAAAATTTACGAGAAATTGAGTAGCATAACATATGCATGTATATTCATGCAGTATGTATTGGATTGTGAAAAGTAGCCCTTGTGTCACCTTTATATATGGAGGGAGGCAAGCATGATTTGTGAAACTCAAAAGTAAAAGAAAAATGTGGAGGCTGAAGGTGTGTGAAGGTGATGATGATCCATGGCTAACAAGCTTCAATAATCACACTGGAAGACAATTTTGGCAATTCGAGGCAACTGTTGGAAGAGATGAAGAGCAAGCTCTGGTCCAAAAGGCTCGTAGCGATTTTGAGAAAAGCCGCTATGAGTGCAAGCATAGTTCTGATCTCCTAATGAGGATTCAGGTGAGAAGAAAGTGTCATCAGCTTGTTGATTTGATGAGATTAAGTAAGGGATTTAATCATGTTTTTACTTAGTTTGCAAAGCAGGAAATGAATGTGTTGCCTCAGGTGACGGTAGGAAATGGAGAAGAAGAAGAAGAAGAAGAAGAAGTGAGCGAGGAGAGTGTGGTGACGACGTTAAGGCGGGCGTTGAGATTTTACTCCACTCTTCAAGCTGAGGATGGACACTGGCCAGCTGATTATGGTGGCCCTTTGTTTCTCCTTCCAATCTTGGTAACCACCTCTTGGTTAATTAAAATAGAATGGGAGATTTTATTGCTGAAAACTAAGCTATTTCAGGTAATATGTTTATCTTCAATGGAAGCTGTAAATACGGTCCTCCAAGACGAGCACCAAAAGGAGATACGTCGTTACATCTACAACCATCAAGTTAGTTACTCTCCTACTAGTTGAGATCGATTTTCTTGATTGCTGTTAATATTGGTTACCAACCTGTATCTAGAATGTTGATGGAGGGTGGGGGTTGCACATAGAAGCACAGAGCTGCATGTTTTGCACGGCCCTAAACTATGTCACTTTAAGGCTGCTCGGAGAAGGAATAGACGGTGGAGATGGAGGCATGAGAAAAGGCAGAGCATGGATTCTTGATCATGGTGGTGCTACTTACATTCCCTCATGGGGGAAGTGTTTTCTCTCGGTACTTGGCGTGTATGAATGGGATGGGAACAATCCTCTGCCTCCGGAGCTCTGGCTTCTTCCTCATTTCCTTCCTATGCATCCAGGGCGTATGTGGTGTCACTGTCGAATGGTGTACCTTCCCATGTCGTATTTGTATGGCAAGAAATTCGTAGGCCCGATCAATGGCCTTGTTCTATCACTTAGAAAAGAGTTGTATGTTCAACCCTACCACCAAATTAATTGGAATGCAGCCAAATTTCAATGTTGCAAGGAGGATCTATACTCACCACATCCACTAGTGCAAGATATTCTATGGAAATGTTTGCACAAGTTTGCAGAACCTCTTCTTACACACTGGCCTTTCTCTAAGCTAAGGAATAGAGCCCTGCGCCACACCATCAAACATATGGAGCATGAAGACGAGACTACCAATTACCTTTGTATTGGACCAGTGAGCAAGGTATCATTTCATCTTCAACTTCATACTACATTAACACCCACTGATTTTGTATAAAATAGGCACTGAACATGCTATGCCGGTGGGTAGAGGATCCACATTCGTTTGCAATAAAGCGACATCTTTCAAGAATAAAGGATTATCTGTGGGTGGCTGAAGATGGCATGAAAATGCAGGGGTATAATGGGAGTCAGCTGTGGGATTGTGTGTTAGCTGTCCAAGCAGTAATCGAAACCGATCTGGCCGATGAATATGGAGTAATGCTTGAAAGGGCTCACGAGTTCATCAAGATGTCCCAAGTAAGATGGTGAATGGCTTCAACTAACTTCTCATTCCATGCATGTGTTGACGTATGTGTTTCGTGTATTAATAAATATAAAATAGATGAGGAGTAATAGGCCTGCAGGTTGGTACCGTCACAGCTCTAAAGGTGGCTGGCCTTTTTCCACTACAGACAATGGTTGGCCTGTATCAGATTGTACAGCAGAAGGCCTCAAGGTCTGATCTAACATCATCAACTTCCTTTACATGCTTCTTCAACTTATTGATGACAATATTTATGCAGGCAGCCCTTATGCTGTCACAGCTACCCTCACAGATAGCAGGACAACCATTAGAAGCCGAGAAGCTCTATGATGCAGTGGATCTCATCTTATCCCTTCAGGTGCAATCTATCAAAATATTTAATTAGATAAACTGAGTAATTAAATATCATTTCTGATGCTGCTACAGAATAGTAGTGGAGGCTTTGCATCGTACGAGCTCACAAGATCCTATCCCTGGTTGGAGGTACAACTCGATCCAAACACAACACACTGACTAACAAACTAAATATTGGACTAACCAAATCTATCTACTTGTGCTTACAGATGATCAATCCAGCAGAGACATTCGATGACATCATTATTGACTACCAGTAAGCCCAACTACCTCTTCATATTCACTCCAATAACTATATATGCAAATAGATTCAAAGAAAGTTGTTGAGTACAGGTATGTGGAATGCACATCTTCATCAATCCAAGGTCTGAAACTATTCAACAAGCTGCATCCAAGTTATAGAGCAAAAGAGATTGAGATGTGCATTGAGAAAGCACTTCACTTCATTGAAAGTGTACAGTTATTGGATGGCTCATGGTATGGATCCTGGGGAGTATGCTACACCTACGGTACGTGGTTTGGGGTAACGGGGCTAGTGGAAGGCGCCGGAAAGACATACGAAAACAGCTCATCTGTGAGGAAAGCATGTCACTTTCTTCTCTCAAAACAACTTCCATCTGGTGGCTGGGGAGAAAGCTACCTTTCAAGCCAGAACATGGTATTCATTACAAACTTTTGCATAATATAATATATCATTGGTGAGTAATAATGAATTGATGTTGCAACAGGTATACACAAACATTGGCAACAACAAGCCACACATAGTAAACACTGCATGGGCTATGCTGGCACTCATTAAAGCAGGACAAGTAAGAATTCATTCTCTCTCCCAACACTCACAATTCCATCATCTCGTCTCATCTTGAGTTTCCTTTGAATAGGCGGATAGAGACCCAGGTCCTCTTCATTGTGCTGCTAGACTGCTCATTAACTCGCAGATGCCAAACGGAGACTTCCCACAACAGGAAATAATTGGCGTCTTCAATAAGAACTGTATGATAAGCTACTCAGCTTACAGAAATATTTTCCCAATATGGGCGCTTGGACTCTATCTCAATACGGTGTCGGGTTCAGTGAAATAAAATATGCATTGTTATTTATTGTGTAAAATATAGGTGCAAAAATAAGATTCACGACTTCAAATTCTACTTTATCTTGTATTATTATATCATCCATTTAATGCTATGAAAAAGTAATACACATAATTATGTTTTTATTCCAAAAGACCCATAACACAAGAAATGAATCTAGATGTCATTAGAAGGGAGACCTTTGTAAACTCCTCTGGTGTCCATTTGCCCTGTAGCTGTGGAGGCATCTTTCTTAATAATGGGAAAATCGTAGACAATTATGACACCAATTCTTGATCTCGAGGTAGCTCTTGAATATGCCGTGACAAAAATCCGACTTGAAGATATCCAGCTTTACAGGCTGGGACCACCCAAAGATTCAGCCCTGTGAAAAAGTTATTGAGATTCTACTCTTGCTTTTTCTTATTTTCTCCTTAGATGAGATATCTTCTAAGCTTTGGGCTTCATCATCAATGGCTAACTATGTTTGAATTTTAAAAATACATCCTCAACTGTGTTTAGGCTCTACCCATAAGTACTCCCTCCGTCCCGTTATTTGTGGCTCAATTGATTTCGGCACGGGAATTAAGAGAGTAGATGATAAAGTATGAGAGAGAAGAAAATGAGTAAGATAATGAGAGAGTATAAGAGAAAGATGATAAAGTAGGAGAGAGAATGTAATAAAGTAGCAGAGAGAAGGTGATAGAGTATTAATAATTTTTTACCAAATTAGAAAAGTGGACACAAATAATGGGACACCCCTTTCGGGAAAGTGAGCCACAAATAGCGGGACGGAGGGAGTATTTTACTAGCACAAAACTCCATAAAAACTTCCTAACACAAGTAAGTGTCATTTACTTAAAACCTTCTTTAGGACACCCTTTGAACAAAAGAAAACCTCTACCTAGCTTTGAAAACTGAAAGAAGATTGAGGTTAAATTAAAAACTATCACATGCTAAATTACATCAACATAGACTAGTCACACATTAGATATAAGGACAAACGTGTGATTAATGTTATAATACATATATAGTTCAAACGAGAAATTAGCTAATCTGTTGGTATTAATTATATTCTAGATATGGGAAATTTACCAAACCAGGATCATGTCCAGAAAAACATGCATAAATAACTTGTGAGAAATAAAGTAATAAATACTACTAATCATCTTCAACGCTGCTCTATATTACGGAATCCCTCAATTTTTTCACTGTTTCACCTCCAACGCTCCCTAAACACTCCCGTATTATAGGGGAGACAAGATTTCTCCCATTATTTTGAGGTAGAATTTGCCTCTCCCCTATCTTTTTTTTATTTAATTTTAATTCAAAAATCAATTATCATTAATTTGTTATTATAAATAATAATCTATTTATAGGTTATCACTTATCATTAATTTGTTATTATAAATAATAATGATTTTTAGTTTATTTGTTTAGAATAAATTATTAACTAATTTTATTAAAGAATAAATTTTGATAATTAATATAACATTAATTGAAATTACTTAATATGATTTTTATTCAGGTAATTTAAATTATCTTTTTTTGCAATTAATTTTAATTTTCTATTAAATATATTATTATATTTAATTTAATTATATAATTAAATTAAAATTAAAAATATTATATCACTAAGTTATACTTAACGATATCATATAATTATATTTTAATTTGATTTATAAGAATATAAAAAGAGAATATTATGGAATATTCTTTTTTTACGGGAAAATATAGGGAATTAGACGAAACACTGTTTCCGCACAAAAATTGGGATACGGTTCCCCTACAATATGGGAATGCCTTGGAGATGCACATTCTGTTTGTTTCTACCCTATCATCACTAGCAACAAGTTTTTGCTACTCTTATCAAAGCCACTCTTCTCTTTTGACAATTCCAGAAAACATAGGTACACGATCAATGATAAGCAACCCATCTTTAAGGTACTCGAGAAAACACGGGATAACTTTGAAGAAATAGCTCAGGTAGACTGGTTTTGCTACATCAGCTGAAATAGATATCTAGTATGGCTGAACAGCGATAAACAACCCTTTTTCTAAGTCAAACTTGCTATTCGAGAAAATCGAGTTTGAACTTCTTTTATATTGTCATGATTATTGAATATTTTTATATACAACTTTTTACTTAAGTAGATAGTAATAATACTTTTTAAACATTTCTAGAAACCCTATAAACACGTCTCACTATACTAAAGAAAATCACAATCCCTAAATATAAAGTACAAATTCTTCTTATAGGCCTATAAGAGGGGAGCTTGTATGCGGTTGAGGGTATGCGAGTAGATAGTGCTAAGAGCACCAGAGGAGAGATTACCTGCCTCTCGAAAGTGGGTATTGTAGTACTATTGTATTTGTTCTTAATATCAATAAGGAATCCCCATTGTTTTTTGGAGGAATCTGTTGAAGGTTTGCATCTGTTCTTAATATCAATAAGGAATCATTATTGTTCATGGGAGGAATCTATTAAAGGTTTATCAATCTGGTTTGGCAAGCCAGTTTAGAATAGTGAATTAAAGCACTCGCTACCTAAATGCTTATCTTGATATAAAATATGGCATATCCTTGATTTTCCGAAAAAAAAATAGTTGCTATTATTATGTATGTTCATTCTCTCTCGTATTATATAGGGTTTAGATTAATTAAGAGCTCAAGGAGATATAAACGGAAGAGAGGTATGGGTGCGAGAAAATAGTAAGTACGGTTTGGCATTAAGAAAATGTAATGTAGAATTTTTTTTTTTTTTTTTTTATTCGTGAAACCCGCAGCCGCTACCTTCGGTGCGCACTGGGTAAACCCCGCTCCTTGTGCAGACGTGTTTACGTCAAAAATTATTATTCTAAATTTGTTTAATAAGTGAGAAATAAATACTCCCTCCGTTTCACTCCATTAGTCCACTTTCTTTTCGCCACGGAGATTAAGAAAGTTGTTTATTGTATGTAAAGTAGTATAAAGTAGTGGGGTCCACTAGAATATATAAGAGTGTTATTTTAAGTTAAAAAAGAAAAGTGGACTAATGGAGTGGAACGGCCCAAAAAGGAAAACTGGACTAATGGAGTGGAACGGAGGGAGTAACATTTTCATTTTATAAGATACCACTTTTTAAATATTTTCAAATATTAATTTTTGACTTTCAGCACTTTTTGCAAACACTTACAAATTATCAAAATCAACAGCTTCCAACAACTTTCAGCACTTATCGATAAGCTTCAGCTACTCCAAACACCCACTAAGTACCAGCCAACGTGTTGTTAAATATTCCCATGCCTGTCGTATGGCTGGGATCATAACTCAACTAGAGTATCCATGCAAATACTAAATACTTAACCAAAAGTATTTGTATCCATAATGTTAGTAGGAAAGTGGAAACAGTTTTGAATCTTCTTTTCTATAGTTAGACGAGTCTTTTAATGTCGATTAGTAAATACATATAGAATTGTGGAGTTCTGGTTTACTACAATTCTACCTGATCGGGTCATGGTCAATAACAACTGGCTGGAAGAGTCTTTTTTTTTTTTTATTTAAAGTTCTTAACACCAGAAACTACCTCAAATTATTCCCCTGCTATTATTTCTCTTTTTGGGGAGATTCCTGCTAAGCCTCGACCTTTCAAATTATTCAACATCTTACAAGTCAGAGTGGGAAATAATTTCAGGAGTGGCGTTCTGAACTTCTATGCGGGCTTTGTTAATTGCAGAGTTGAGTTTGAAATGATGTGTTTGTTGTCTCTTCATCAAATAGATCTTCAGGAGAAGTGTATCTGGATTGTTTTCCTCCAGATATACCTTGGACAACGAACTCAACAATCTCTAGATCAGAATTATTTTAGGTGTCAAAAGATCAGCTGCAGGCGGATTCTGATTAATTGGTCATGCATGAATAGAAGATAGGAATGTGGCTTTATCCATCATGTGGCAGAGGAGTACATGATCTCTCTCCTCAGAGTCAGTTTCCTCATCGTCATGTACTAGAGGTGGAGAATCAATAGATTCCTCAACTGAGTTTTTCTTCTGTGATTTTTTCTTCTTTTGAGTAGGAGTCTGCTGATCCACTTCAGTGGTTTTGCGTTTGTTGTTCGGATCTTCTCTGTGACCAATAGATTGCTCGGAAGATGCTAAAGTTTGGAATTTTTTTATCTTCTTATTGTTGAAATAGAGTCGGTCCTCAAAAGCCCTTGGCACACATCCATTATGAGTGCAGATGCTTTACATTCGTAGAGTAGTTTTCACTTGGAACCCAGTCTCCTAACGATTGTTCCCTCTACATTATCGTCGATGAAGTTATCTGCCTTAGCCTGGATTTCCTTAATAAAGAATTCTAGTCCAATTAACTTTCACTCGATCATGAATGACCATCATTAGTCGAAGCTTTGGCTTGGATAATTGATCAAAAGATCTTGCTTGAATCGTGAGGCCAAGATATTGAGTCACAATATAGCAAGGCCACGATACTGAGGCAGCATCTGACTTTTCTGAAATGCGGCCTTAAGACTTGTTGGTCCCGAAAGCAAGTTCAAGTGTAGAGGGGGGGTGAATACACCTGAAAGCCGATTTCTCAACTTAAAACACGAACAGTCCTTTTCAGGAGGGTGTCGTACTGAACAAGTTCAGCAGACCAAATAAGTTGTTCTGAATCGTGTGGCAGAGTGACCGACTCTACTGAGGCCTGCTAGCTGATTGGAGTCAGAATTCAGTGCCGTTCAGATTAGAGTTTAGTGGTGCGGAATAGTGTAGGCCCAAATTTTGTTGAGTTAAGAAAACGTTTATATCAAAACAGTTTCAGTAGATTAGTGCAGTCGATTAAGTTTGTTGAAACTCAGTTGAATGATTTGAAAGATATTTTTCAGTATAAACAGTAAATCAATGCAACAGTGAAATAACGAACACAGAACACAGAGATTTTTAAAGTGGTTCGGATCCAACAATCCTACGTCCACTGTCCTGAATGATCAGGAAGCTATGTATTATACTGAGATAGTCTCAGTTGGTTTGTACGCTGGACAAACACTGGTCTTTAGATTTATACTGAGCAAGTCTCAGTTTACAAGGTTATCAAACTAAGTGTTTGAAAAACTCTCCAACAGTGAAGGAGTCCTTTACAATAAGGATCAGTTCAGAAGTGAACTCCTTCGTCTAAGCTATGGATTTATACGGTTGAG
Source organism: Lavandula angustifolia (assembly GCA_028984105.1). Lineage (NCBI taxonomy): Eukaryota > Viridiplantae > Streptophyta > Magnoliopsida > Lamiales > Lamiaceae > Lavandula > Lavandula angustifolia. The sequence goes on along the minus strand of CM054818.1, from coordinate 10,033,338 downwards.
CTTAGGTTAGAGGGATAGGGAACAAGGATGTGGCTTCTAGAGCGACGAACAGTTGAGTGTAAGCTTGGGTTAGTGTAACGTCATTTGGTTACTAGAGGCTGTATAATTCAATTCAACTTGGTTCCCTAAGAGCAGAAGTGTAGTCTTTCGCCGGAGATTATTTCTTCGAACTTCTTGCGGAAGACTTAAGGCTTTTCGAATTTGCTCGTTGAATGCTCTGTGTGTTCTTGTGCGTCGGTTCCGTGAGCTTCAATTTGATTTATCCCTCTATTTATAGAGCAGAGATTAGGATAGATCCGTTGGAGACGACGATCCTTTGTCTCTCTCTTTTGGGTAGCTAACGGCGCTTTTGAAGTATGGTAGCAGTGTCTTTTCCCTCCATTTCTGGAAAGTTGTTGACTTGCAGCTTTAATAGATATAGGATACATGGCTGCTTGTCATTGGTTGAGGTTCAGAAAGTGGTTGAGACAGAACAGACTTCAAGGAGATCTGAAGCTGACTTCTCTCTTCCTTGTATTGACTCTGCTGATATGACTTTACAGAATCTGACAGTCAGAAGACTGTCTGGCCGTTGCTGAGTCTAATCTCTGATTCAGTAGCATGCTCCTGCTGAGTCGGCTCTACTGAAGATCAGCTCTGAGTTCAGTAAACTACTCGTGCTGAGTTCAGTTCCACTGACTCCTTTCGGTATACTGCTCCTGCTGAGTCCAGTATTACTAAGTCTTCTACTTCTAGTGCTGAGAAAAATAAACTACTGAGTGCCTGAACCAGAGCAGAGTGTCTGCTGAGTCTGAAACCTCAGAGACAAAAAAAGATTACAACAAAATGGTTCACCAATCAATATAGGGTTTTGGGATCTTCAAATCTTCAGTAAACGTTCAGAGCACAAGGCTACTGAGTTAACTTATCAGCTGAGAAGACTGAATCATTTTCCAACATCTTTCAACAATTGCTGATGACTGAATCATCACCCAACAAGACTCACTTTCCTTCCACATAAAATTGCAAGGTAATCATTGATTTCAGAGTCTGTGTATCCAATGGGATTGATCCCTTCACTAGGCAAACATAAGCTTTCTTCATGTAGTGTAGGCCGCTTTTGTAAAAATCCTTGACAGGCTCGTACCAGACTCATTGTTTCTTGATGATTTCAATAATGTCAATAGGAATGTTGATACTGATTTATGAACTGATTGTCATTTGTTTAAACGAAATCTAAATAAAAAATTGTTAGCACTTGAAAATAGTGTTAGTCAGAAAGTGATTTACAGTGAGATTTACCGTAAATCAATCAAGTAAGAAGCAGTAAATGTCTCTCCAGATAGTGAAATGCAAAACGCTTAAGAACGATAATGATGAAAATGACTAACTGCTTATGATCAGGATATATATATTGAATATTTGAATGCGAAGAGTTTTCAAAATCTACAGTCTGGATTGAAAGTCGCTTTAATATTGACGGACACGACTTAAGTGGTTATAAACAGTAATGATTACTGTGTCGCCCTAGTCAAAACCTACGAATATATCTCTTAATCATTAAGATGATATGACATACATTTAATGCGCATCAGTCAGTATATGAAATGTCGTGTTTTTAGTGAAAAGGTTTATATTAAATACACCTTTAGACTTTTAAGGTGGGAGATAAATGCAAGGCAATGATACACAGATTAATATGCTGGATTTGATACTCAAACATATCAGTTGAACATAGTAGTCAGCTGATACCACGAGTCGATACTGAAAATGTTCAGTATTCCTGAGTGCATTCCCCCTTCCTGAATGCTCTCCTTCTGAAGCCGCTTACCGACTTGGGTCAATAGGGTCCATTGAACCTAACCCTACTGAATGTTCTCTGAATCTGGTTTCAGCTAGAGAAGATTCATCTATTCTTCAAGTAGGTTTTGTCTTCCCGTCCAAAGACTTCGTCAGGGTGTTGTATTCGTGGATGGGTTTCACGTTGCAACGGCATGGCGGTGGATCAGAAGGTTGTTGATACCTACTGATGTAGGGTGTGATAGGGTGTCGATATCAATTGTTATACGCGCATGGATAAGAAACTGAAGATCTTTCTAGCTCTTCAATTTAGCTCACCAAGTATAAGAGTTATGCATCCAACGAAGACAAACACTGAAGTCTAAATTGGGAAAATTACTCTTTACATTTCAAATCGTCTAAAATTGTGACGCCTCCTCAAAAGAGAGGGTTGCATACTAAATACAAAATCTTATGGTGAAAACCCTAGTAACTCAATCGTCTCTCGCATGCAGAAATAAATAAAAGAGCGCATTAACTCACCGACATGTCATATAATAACTATGATAAGAAATTCAATTAACTAAGATAAGGAAATATTGACTAGGCTCGCATGTCACGCCCTTGCGTGCGTTTGCTTGAATCCTTCTCAAAAAGTCTAAAATCATTAGGGCACGCTCTTGACTTAGCATCACTCTTGCATTAATAACAATTTTTTCACGTAGCATCACTCTTGCATTAATAACAATGATTTCACGTTTTTACAACCATATAAATCTATTTTTACCTTTATTAATAAACTTAAATGTATATTTATGAGGGGTAATTCAAAACGCATTGTGCCTCGTCATAAAACATCAAATGTGGAGTCCCGGTGTTTGAGAAGATGGCCACAAGTAGTCATGAATGTCAAGGTGAGATGATGAAGCGCTTCAACATAGCGCCGATCATGATGGTCACCCCGACATCAAAGAATAAAAAGCACAACAATTCACTCAACACTAACATTAATTTTTCAAGACAATTGTCATCAGAAACAAATCCAATATAGGGAATAACTCCCTTAAACTTTGATATACCCTGACTGAGCTTACACCATTACTAACATATACTCAAATGGTTAAAAAAAGGTACCGCATTTACATGATCAAAGTTCCAAGCAATCGACATAATATTAATTGGTTATTGGCATACCAGCATGATCATCCAGACTTCTTTTTCTTCTCCACAGCTTCCTTCAGTTTTACTCCAAGGGCATATGCCAGAGGAGGAGGAACTGCATTACCAATCTGTCTGTGCTTGTGTTGAATGGTACCGAAAAACTTATAGCTGTCCGGAAAACCCTGCACAACCAAGATGACTGTTGATTAGAATACGAGTCAAAGTTGTTCTTCAAGCTTATGCTACAACTCATACACTTTTTCTCATAAGCAGACAACCGATAAACATCACAGAAGGCAGACATTTCAGGTCATGGCAGTCCATATTTTCCTCTCCGGTTGCATCTGTCTAGCACTTCTGTACCATATCCATAATGACTATGCTTTTCATTTGGATATATACCTCCCACGCCCAAAAACTAGTGACTCCAACTCAAGTAACCTTTCAGTCAACCCACTATACTACTTATCTTCACTCGGGTATTTACTACAATAGAAGGGCAAATTGCATTTTTATTGTTATCTGCAGCATTGTAGATGTTACTCAAAAATATAGTCTAGAGCACGATGGCTATCCTACTCATATAGGGTACTGTATTATGTTCAAGCAAGGTTTCTAGAGATTTCTGGTGTATAAAACAAGCCAGAACATATTCACTGTCAGCGGCAATAAGATAATTATTACAAGGAAAAAGAATTGTCATACCAAATATATACACAATCCAAGGAAAACCAGCTACAATTTTGAAATTCCATAAAGCAAACAATTTTTTGTTGAAAAGTTGAAGGACGCTTACTTGAGAACGCGCACATTCGCGGACTGTCACAATCCTGTCTTGCTCGGGATGAAAGCACATTCCAACTTTACCCATTGGTTGGGGGTCTGTTATGGAAGTTGGAAAATTTCCCTCCCAGTCTAACCTGCCAAAAAGTCCCTTCCATTGATTGTGCCTCTTGGCAGTATTTGGCAAGCACCATGGTATCAGATCAGCCATTTGGCCAGTAGATAATTTGACCTGTAAATCGATAGAAGAGAAGTTAGGTGGAAGATCCAATTTTCCATGGAACTAGGATTTAGAAGCAAAACTAAGACAACTGTTGTTATGTTCACACCTTCTCATCCGGCAGATCTCTCCAATCAGAACCAGGACGTTTCGGTATTCTCTGACACCTGATCAGATTAAGCTCATTCATTTCTTTTGATATGTGGTCAGTTAACATGTTCATGCTACCACGGATTTTCTTCTGGAACCACGAAATCGGCTCACTTCGATACTGCATTAATGAACAACAGAGAAAAATAGTTATGAGTTAGAACGTGACCTGGAGTTATATAGAAAGGGACTGGCTTCTAGGCAGCATTGCCTAGCAATAAATTGAAAGTAAGAGTTACCATTTGTGAATGGTGCTCAAAATTTATACCTCTAAGCTGGTATTAGATGCACCATTGACCACTGGTGGAAGATCTCCAATTGTGTCTCTGACTGTAAGAGAACGGAATGGAGCACCTTTTGAAGTACTCTTAACAGCTGAGTATTGCAGGTTTTTCGACATTGAGATTTTCAATTCCGGCGCTGCAAAGACATGAATCGGCTCTGGCCACTCTGGAAGCAGCTCTTCAGGAGATGCTGCCCATATGAAAGCTCTCTTCCTAGACTGAGGAACGCCATACGCACCAGCTTCAAGGATACCAAATCTCACCTGTCCATGAAGCAAACAAATAAATTAAAATTCACGAGGAAATGAAGATGAACAGATTTCATTCTCAAAATGTGCAACAACACCTACCTGATATCCCATCTCAAGGAGTGAAGCTAAAGTTAAGCGAAAGGTCTGGCCTTGGTTGAAAGATATAAAGGTCCTAACATTCTCAAGCAGGAAAAACTTTGGACGGTAGTAGTCGGCAAAGGATAAAAATGCCAAAATCATCTCGCATTGGACTTTACTCCATGTGCTATGACTAAACCTATTCATTCCAGAAAAACCCTACAAGAGATTTTCATTTACTTTTAGCTATGCAGCATAATGATTCACCGGAAACGAGAGATTACCTGACAAGGAGGACCTCCATTAATAAAATCAACTTGTCCGGGTAATGGAAGATTGTCAACATCCAGTTGATCTAGTGATGCAGCCAATTCAGCAGCCTCTGGGGTGGAAATGCAATCATCTGCATCTCCACACTTCTGCATGACCGCCCTGCATTGTACATGGTTTTAGTGATTTCCATTTCTATGCTAATTTATGCTAAGGTTGCAAGTGTTTACACAAAGGGGAATTTCAATTTATAGCAAGAAAATTACCTGAGGATAACGTTACAGTTGTTTATAAATACAAAAGATCCAGGATGATTGAGTCTGAATGCAGCTCCAGCAGAATCATCATACTCAATAGCCCATTTTGTACGAGTGATATCTGCAGGACAAAAACAGATTATACAAGGAAATATAAGCCTTAATTTGATGTAGGATATCAGTTGAAAGTAAGCCTGCCTGATTGCTCTAGTCCCTCAGATAAGCCACCGCAGCCAGCAAAAATATCCAAAGTAGTCAAGCGGTTCGTGTCAGATGCTACTTTCTCTGGTTCTATACCATTCTCTCCTTCTTTACATTTCCCTTTCTTCTTCCTAAATGTAGCATCATCATTCTGCTGCCCAGTTGAGTACTGTAATTTAATATGAGATGGTAACTGCACATGGACAGCAAACAGAAACAATTATCAGAATTTATAACGAAATAGTCGCACAAGTAGTCATACTCAGCTTTCCCTGAAAAAGAGGGGAAGGGAGAAACCTGCTTAATGGATCCTCTGGACGGATCATACAGATGTTCACAGAAGAAAACATGGTCAGATATGAAAGGGACATCTTGTGGCCCAAGATCCTTCTTTTTTCTGATCTCACATTTTCCTTCAATCAAATCAAGAGGTATTGTGTGCATGTCATCACTATAATAGACCTAAAAAATCATTCAGAAAACATTAAACGCTGAAATAAAATCTTGACAAACATCGATGAAAAATATAGAAAAATTTATATTTTGTTGTAAACTCCATTTACTCAAAATCACGGTTAAAAGTTAGGATATCCATATGATATTTTCACATGGATTACGACAAAAGCATATGCAGTGTCACCTCTCGAATATCCAACGAGTACGCCTTATCAGATGATATGTCCTCTGGCCTGAAAAATCTTCTCACTTTGACCCGAACAGAGTTGGCATCACTCTTTTTCGCATGCTTGATATCACAAATTTCAAGCAGCTGGCATATAGCATATGCCTTCAAACCCACATTTCTGCCAGCCTTGTAAATCTCAGCTTCCTTTTCTTCTGATGAAAAGTGAGAAGGACTCACATAGATATAGTCGTCAACAGAATACTTGATTCCCTGGTATATAAAACTGGTCAAGGATGCATCCAATATAAATTTCTCCCTGCGACTTTCAGATTCTTTTAAATCGCAAGCCTGACAGGAACCATATCCAAGCCCCATCGAACTGTATGGAAGAGTAAAGAAGGCACCTCTTTCGGGACAGTACAGACTTTTGCAGTAATATTCAGTAGGCAATCCTTGCTTCTTTCTTTCCTCTGCTCTTGCTCTATCATTTTTATCCGCATTAGCATTTACTTTTCGGTGCTGATGACCCCAAGGTATTGATCTTATATCAACATATATACTTTGTTTGACTTCTTGTATATGGAACTCCATACACTCATTTGTCAAAAATACCTCCCTTTCCTTAGCTGTGTTTCCAAGCACAGTTTGGCAACCTCGTTGCATCATTCTCCCATGCAACATTTTACTTCCATCTAACTTTTCAAACATGTATTCTACAAAATAGATGGGTGAAAAATCATTCATTTCATCATCTTGCAGAAGAACAGCCCCCCTGACTGCAATTTCATTTCCATTAACTATGGCTCTTTTATATAAAGCATCACCAGTAGGTAGTTTCCCAAGAGATTCCCCATCCCACTTTACTTCCTTGCCACCTGAACTTGACTTGGTTTGCCCTGGTACCAGCTTAGCTATCTCAGTTTGTTCAGATAGTACTAGTTTCTCCTCCAAAGCATCATCCTCTTCGTTTTCTTCTTGCTCTTCGATTTCATGAACCTCTTTTCCTTCGCTATTCACTCCTTCGTCCAATGCCTCAGGTGAGTAATTCGAATAGTATCCACCCCATATTCTGTTAATTAGCCTCGTTGTAGTTGCCTGCATAGCCTTCCTTTGGGACGCAATAGGCACAATAGCAGCCCTGGGATTTAAATTTTGTTCATTCCTATGCAGAAGCTTCTTTTTCTTGACAAGCCATTTAGTATGGTGCTTTTCTTCCATTTTCTTGGTGAGGCCAATCACGAAAGCACACTTCTTTATGAGATCATCGGGATACTCAGAAAACTGCTGCAAAATAATCTGACCATGCACAACCACATATCTCTCCACTACTTCTGGAGTAGACGATAAAAAAGCCGGATGATCCTTCGCAAATTCTGAGATCTTCTTGATTACATCAGCGAAAGAAAGTCTTGACACCCGGATCTGCTCCTTTAACAAGGTGATGATACCAATGGCGAGCTTTGCTGTTTTGAGGACTCGCTCATACCATGGAGCATATTGCTTCGAAGGCTTTCCAAGCCTGTACCTGAAGCATTTAAAGAAGTAATGCATTTATGCACAAGAAAATTTCAAATGTCCAAATATATTATGTGAAAAGATGAAAAATCTGCAGATATTATTGGTTGGGAAGGGCTAATGAGATACACCCCAGGATATTACTAAAATATTTAATTGCTCTATAGATGCAATATCACAGCCTGTACTTACTTTAACTATTAAATTGTAGTCATTAGTATCCTATAACCATTATTAGTCTCAAACATATTAATGCAATATCCTGAGTCAAAAATGGTTAAATAAACACTTAAATGCCATGTTGTATACTGCATTAATATATATATTATCAAACAGAGCTGAGAGTAAAGGTCGTACCAGGCCATATCTGTTCGTATTGAAATGGAAATCATCGAGGACCCAAACTCAATCACCCATTCTTTAATAGCACTTAAAAAAACAGGGATCCCTTCAACTGCACAAGCCCCAGAACCGCTTGAAGAATGAGTAGAATCACCATCACAAATGTATCCAGATCCATCATCTGCAGTCATTATGCCTGACCCAAATATAGTAACATCGATTTCATCACAAGGCTTCAATGGAAGGAGCTCTAACGGGACCAACCTAGCATCTGAGTTGTACAAAGCCCAATCATGGAGCATGCTCCGGGGCAGGTCTTCAATACATTGCACATCTATGCCACTGTCAAAAATTATATACTCATCAGTTTCTTCACTTGTTGTTTTATAATAGGCAGGTAGAGGATAATCATTGGCTATTTCATCCTCATTGATTTTAATGTAATATTTGCTTGAAGATGCAGAACCCCGGCCCTTCTTCTGGGTCATTGAGCGCCAATGCTCTTGTTCCTGCAACAGCCTTGCCATTTTAGAATCTTCATCCTCTTCCATTTGACAAGGTTTAGCTGATAAATCAATTTTGTTTTCATCCCCGATTTTTGGGCCGATTCTCAAATTCCCCGGCAAAGAGGCAGGCTGAGCATGTGCAAAGTCTACCAACTTACTGCTTTCATCTTTAAGAGCAGTTAGGACGGGTAGCCCAACAAAAACATGGTCAGTCTTGGAAGTCTCATCCAAACCACTAAGTTGGTTGTAAATGAACTCCCCCTGAGAAACAACAAATTCCCTGACAGATACACCACGGGAGAAGCACTTCATCCCACTCATTGCACGGACAACCCCAGCAAGCAACTCATCAAGGCTTAGATTGCCTCCAGAAGATTTTGTTAATATCTTATAAACCTCAATGCAAGCACAAGCTTTAGCATAAAATCGGTCATACAATTTTTTGTAGCTCCCAGAGGGCTTAACACAATCATAATCAGCAATCTCGGTGGTAACCCATATGACTGGAGATCCATCTTCATAACCAGATATAGCCCATTCTTCAATGCGCCCAAATCCTTCGCATCTTATTCCTTTTCCCTTCTCCTTGTCAACATTTTCCTCAAGTGGTAAGATGAAGCCAGATATAAAGATATCATCAACTTCTAGCATTTCAAAAGGCTGTGAAACACCATCTGAATTATGAAATGTGAAATCTGTGAGCCGTCTACATGGGCGACCATCCTCACGTCCAGCAGTCAGGCGAACAGCAAGAACTTCATCTTCAACAACTCCATCCTTTTTTGATTCAATTACAGAATCTTTCTCTGATACTCTGACAGATTTATCCTTGAAATTCGAACAAGCAGCAGCTCGCTTTGGCATTTTACGAGAAACAATGGGTTCTTCCACAGTTGGCAAAGCAGCCCTCTTTTTTTGTTTTTGTTTAGTTGCCATATCTTTTCTTAGATGCAGAACTGCTGTCTCTTTTGGCTCTTCTGATCCCTAAGGAAAACAAGAGAAATGCCACAAATGAGCCAGACAAGTCATTAAAAAACATCAGCAAATAAACGAATTGAAGCAGTGCATGGAGCAAATACAGGCCCGGCCCTCAGCGCGGGCGAGCATGGGCGACCGCCCCGGGCCACAAAATATCGGGGGCCTCTAATTTATTTTTTAGATAGTGCTCCGTCTGTCCCACTCCATTGGTACCATTTCTTTCCGGCACGAAGATTAAAAAAGTAGTTTTTTGTTTGTAAAGTAAGATAAAGTTGTGGGGTCCATTGAATATGTTAGAAGAGTGTTTTAATTGAAAAGGGATATGGGACCAATGGAGTGGGATACCAAAAAATAGAAATGGGACCAATGGAGTGGGACTGAGGGAGTAATAATTTAGGGCTGTAGGTCGGTTCGGATCAGTAAAACTGAAACCAGTTATCGGTTAACCGAAGTCAGAAAATGTATCCCAAAGCCGATACCCCTTCCATTTTCTGTTAGCCGGTTATACCAAAAAAACCGAAAATAATGAGTCTGTGGTCAGACTCTAATTCTAAGGCTTCATTGAGCTGATTAATCCATTCCAATAAAGAATTACATTCATCATTGATAAATCTTGATTCTTTTATGTGTTCTTCCAACATTAATCCTATGCAAATATCCCTAAAGTGCTTTCTTTTTTAGCAATTTTACAAAAATATCTTGACCTAATTCACATGATTTATCCGGTTCTCCCTATTCCTTCAATTTCCTATTAGATATGCTCATATACAGATAACAAACTTTAAAATTGATAGAATCATAGAAATTGACAATTTGCCACCATAAATCAAGAAACAAAAACTGGAGTTATACCGAAAGAAAATTCACCTTGTGTATGGCAGCAAGGGGCAGAGGGGCCGCAGGCGACTTAGTGCTTACGGTGTGGCTGAGGGGTCAGGGGAGGATGGCCAATAGGCGGTGCTGGCGCGCCGCCGTACGCGGGGAGGGTGGCGGAGGGGCCGCCGTTCCGGGATGCTGGGCGGAAGACGGAAATCGGGAGGGGCGGATGCGGGCGGTTGAGCTCGACGGCGGTGGACGAGGGCGATGGCTCGCTGTTAAGAGTAGCTGTCAGATCGGAACCCTAGCTCAGCCACTAAATATATACTTCTCATAAATTAGGGGAGAGGGAAAAAAATGGCGCTACCCATTTCAATTTATTTTGGCTACCGCGCCAAATCTATCATATAATAACCATGTACACCTTTTTCTATTTTCATTTTAATTTCCATTACTATTTTAAATTTTTCATGGTGGCTATGCTAGAAATAGAAGTTTATGATTACCAATTTTTGCTTGAGAATCACAAGTTTTGGAACCGTTGTAAAGTATATAAATATAGAACTTTTTCTATAAAAATGGCGATGTCAATGTTAGACACAGAGGGTACGTTTGCATGGTAAATCTATGGGACGGCTCGTGGCCTCGTCCCCTCCAAAAAAAATTACCGAATTTTATGTATATGATTTTAAATCTTTTTTTATTGTATCTTTAAATAAACTCTATTACGCCCTCCCTGAAATTATAAGTTTCACCTCCCTCCCCCCGAAGTGCAATGTTTCGTTCTCCCTTTATACAAATTTTGTATCTATATTTAGGTGTATTTGTATCTGGATGCAATTGTTTATTTACTTGTGATGATTAAAAAGGAAAATACGTTTAATAAATAATTCTCAAAGTATTAGTAGATTAACATTATTTTCAAAATGTAACTTTTTAAAAAGTAATTCTCAAATAATATACTAATATAATTTTCAAAACATTGTTTACTACTATGGGCCCCTTTGGTTACACAGATTCTAGTAGGGGTGGCAAAATGAGCCCGGCCCGATGGGCCGGCCCGGGGTTGGGTTGGGCTTCGAAATTAGAAGCTCGAAATGAACCGGGCCTAAAAAAGCCCACTCGATGAAAAGCCCGGGCTTACCGAGCTTGGGCCTAAAAAAGCCCGGGGTTTCGGGCCTAAAAAAGCCCGCCCGAAATTAATTGTTAATTATATTTTTTTTATTTGTTTTTTTTGTTTTTATTTGTTTTGATTTTTGAATGATTAATTTCTACCCAACTTATTTATTCTATCTTGTTTATGTCAAAAATCAAGACTAAAAAGAAAGAATTCGAACGTCTCAAGTCTTTCATAGTTTGAGCTTTCGATCATAGACCAATCTATTAACTTGTTTTGTTAATTGTTATCAAATATCAACTCATCAAAAGACTCATATTTTTCACTTAAAGTTGTTTTTAATTTATTTTTGTTGGTTTTAACTTTCAACTTCTGAATTTCGATTATATTTAAAAAAAAAAAAAACTCGGGTTAAGCCCGCCCGCCCGCCCGAAAGCCCGGGGCTGGGCTGGGCTTAAAATTTCTAGGCCCGACTGATTTTCGGGCGGGCCCGGCCCGATAAATAGCTAAAAGCCCGGTGGGCAGGCCTGGGCCGGCCCGGCCCGGCCCGCTACTTTGCCACCCCTAGATTCTAGTATGGGAAGGTAACCTTATTTCTAACACAAAAACTAGAGTGCAACTGTTGCATGTGCAACAGGATCCACCAGACCCAATTTTGACCTCTCTTATCCGGTTTTGACATGTTGACTATTATCTAAAAATAATTAAAAAAAATTAAAAAAGAAAAACATGTTATGTTCTTCCCTTTATCCTTAGTCGTGGTTGTTTCTTCTCAATCGTGGGTGAGAATTGTGCTTATAATCGTTCTTCTTCAGTTGATTTCTTACATTTTACTTCGTCCGTGCTCTTAATCGTGTATAGAATCGTTGTTTTTGCTTCAATCGCCGACAACCAGTTATAGTTCTCCATCTTACTTTGCGCGAACCTTGCTCTTAATCGTATTTCTTTTTGCTTCAATTCCTAGCGATAGAGTCAGGTATTCGTGCTTTTTTGCTTCGTATTGTTGTTCACCCAGTTAATTTTAGTATTTATTCGTCAATTTAGTAGTTAATTAGCTCAATGAAGAACAATGAAAATGCGTTCATACTCTGATTTTATGTGTTCATACTCTGATTTTATAATTAAATCATCATTTTGTTCTTTGTTCCATGTTTTCATTTGTTAATGTGTTTTGATTTACACATATGCAAAGTTGTTAAAGTGGTGATTTCAAGTTGATTTAATATGTTTGATTTTAGGGTTGCAATTAACACAAGTATGTTATAAATTGTAATGCCCACAAAATTGTTATGCAATTTGAACGTACGAATTGTTGTGGTTTATGTCCTCCGAATAAGTGGTACTCTTACTCACACTAATTGACGCATGTGCCCAGATAATTAACACTCTGTGTTTCATATATATTATTATGTCATAGGTGAATATGGTAAGGATGAGAGGTCGTCCAATTGTCAAAGATATTGATAGTGATGCAGTTGATGTGAATGTGTCTGGGGTAAATGTTTCGGGTGTTGTGGAAATCCATATTGATGCAGAGCCTTTATCTACACTTCCACCATCTAAACTTCCACCTGCAGCAGCTAGAAGAAGAGGAGCACAAACAATTTCCCGCGCAGTTCATGTACGGAAGAAGAGGGCGGCGATCACTAGTCCAAACAAAGATACTGTTGCAGGCCAATTCATACCTCCTCCAGTTCAATCTCATTACCTCCTCCTTCTCAATCTGTACCTCCTCCAATTGAAGTTGCATCTGCCTCACATAGGGGAGTTGATATTCTTGCTTCAGCTGTAGAATCTTTAAAATTGGACACATTAACTGCCAAGAAAGCTACAGAAAAGCGCATCAAAGATCCAGTTTCCAAAGTTTATGATCTGCCTCAAGATTGCAGCATATGTTGTCTCACCGTGTCATCCTAGCAAGCGTAAAAGAAACCAACCAGCACTTGAAGTACACGAAAGAAGCAAGAAGACCATTGAACCAAAAGAGTAAGTAATTGTACTTATTATAAAACTAATATAAAAAATTGTACCTAATACTTTCCTTGATTTCTGTATATTAATGCAGTGCTCGAACTAGTACTATTGTAAAGTGTAGGCCTACTCGACTGTGTCAGATAATTTTTGAGCTGAGTGATCCTAAAAAAGAAGCTCTTAAAGAAATTGGGTTTGATGGTCTTCTTTCATTGCATGGGTTTAAGTACACACAGTGGAGTAAGATGTCATGGTTTACTATAAATTTTAATCATATTAGCTATGCTCTTACCTTTTCTAACAACAAGACCATTCTCTATACGATAAATGATGTTAGGAAATTGTTTCTACTTCCTAGAAATGAGGGCAATAAGGTTTTTCTAAATGATGACAATTGTGATAGTATCTTACATGACTTTAAGAGTAGATATGGTTTGAATACGAAAGATGTGAATCAGTCTATGTTAGCTGATTTGTTAAGTGGACCTAGTATGTTTATTATTTCCTCTCTGCCACTCCAGCCACCCATTTGAACTTGCTCTGAAAAGCAGTATACAAAAGAGATGAGAAATCCCGATCCGATGGCGGCACAAGCGGTGGAAGGCGCAGCCGTAACGACGCTTCAGACTGTGTTGCACCGTACGTGTCCGACTCGTGGTGGAAATATCTGGGCACCATGGTGATGATGTAAGGGTGGTTGCTGTGAGCAAGACGAAGTCGTTAACCCTCATTAACCAACTCTACGGCTTGGGTCATAGATGTTTCGGCGAGAACTACGTCTAGGAAATTGTTGGTCCCGAGATAAACATTCAAGTGTAGAGGGGGGGGGTGAATACACTTGAAAACTTTCTCAACTTAAAACGCGAACAGTCCTATTCAGGAGAGTGCCTTGCTGAACAAGTTCAGTAGACCAAATATGCTGTTCTGAATCGCGTGGACAGAGTGACTGACTATACTGAGGCCTGTTAGCTGTTGATGTCAGAATTCAGTACCGTTCAGTAAGAGTTCAGTACTGTGCGAAAATGTGTAAGATAGTTTTCAGTATGAACAGTAATCAATGCAACAGTAAAAATATAACACAACGATTTTAAAGTGGTTCGGATATCAAACAATCCTACGTTCACTGTCCCGAAAAGATCAGGAGGCTATTTTATTATAGTGAGTTAGTCTCAGTTGGTTTGTGCACTGGACAAACATTGGTTTTGAGGATTATACTGCGCAAGTCTCAGTTTACAAGTATCAAACTGAAGTGTTTGACACACTCTCCAACTATGAAGGAGTTCTTTACAAGTAAGAACAGTTCAGGGATGAACTCCTTTGATCTAAGCTATGGATATATTCAGTAGAGCTTAGGTTAGAGGGAAGGGAACAAGAAGGTGACTTCTAGAGTAACGAACAGTGAGGAATAAGCTCTCTGGGTTCGTGTTCAATCACTTGGATACTAGAGGCTATTGATTCTAATTCAGCTTGGTTCCCTTGAGCAAGTATGTCGCCTTTCGCTTGAAGTGTTTCTCTGAAGTTCTTGCGGAAGGCTTGAGTCGGTAAGTGTTTGCTCGTAATCGCTCGTGTGTTCTTTTTAGGTTCTGTGTAGGTATGTATATGAGCTTCAATTTGATTTTCCCTCTATTTATAGAGGTGAGCCATGGAAAGATCCGTTGGAGACGTCGATCCATGTGTCACTCTCTTTTGGGTAGCTAACGGCTCTTTCAAAGAATCTAGCAGAGTCTTTTCCCTCCATTTCTGGAAAGTGGTTGACTTGCAGCTTTAATCAGAACTTGGACAGCTGGCTGCTCGTCATTGGTCGAGGTGTAGAAAGCAGTTGAGACAAACAGACTTCTAGACAGATCTGAAGCTGACTTCTCTGATCTGCCTCGTATGACTCTACTGATTTAACATATAAGATCATCTGACAGTTAATGAGACTGTCAGGACGTTGCTGAGTCTGAACAGTTCACGATCGACGGCTCATTTTAAATCTTGCTTTATGAGATGGACGGTCAGGATTTGATGTTATAAAATAGGCAATGATCAAAATAGCCGCCTAAGTCAAATTATAGTTGTAACTAGCCAAAGAAGTAACTTGATATGACATGCATTTAATGCGCAGCAGAATTCAGCAAACTTAGCATAGAATGTCGTGCATTTAATGAAACCGTTTATATTAAATGACATTCTCTAAGGCATTGAATACGATGTTGAATCAAAATCATAAATGCATTAAATACTATGTTGGCTACTGAAAAGAGATACGCAAACCTGTCAGCTGAACATCGTAGTCAGTTGATACCTCATGTAGATGGTTGCTGAATCTCCGTGTACTGAATGAGTCCAGTACTGAGAGTGAACATTCCGCCTTGCTGAATGCTCCTCTCCTGAATCCTCTTACTGACTTGAGTCAGTAGGGTCCAGCAGACCTAGCTCTACTGAAAGTTCTCTGAATCTGGCTTCAGCTAGAGGCTTGGTCAGAATATCGGCCCTTTGATGGTTAGTATGGATCTTCTCCATTCTGATATCCTTCTTTTCGACATGGTCACGAATGAAGTGGTGTCTGATGTCCACGTGCTTGCATCTAGTATGAAGTACAGGATTTTGAGTGATTGCAATGGCACTGAAGCTGTCGTAGAAGATCGGCACTTTATTCTGAATGACATTATAGTCGCGTAGTTGCTCTCTCAGCCAAAGGATTTGGGCGCATCAACTTCCGGCAGCTATGTATTCAGCTTCAGTAGTTACGTTGCTACTGAATGTTGTTTCTTTGAAAACCATGAGATCAACTTACTGCCAAGGAACTAACAAGTTCCCGAAGTTGATTTTCGGTCAATCCTGCAACCTGCATAGTCAGCATCAGAATAACCAGTTAGTTCAATATTATCATCTGCTGGATACCATACACCCATGTCAGGTGTTCCTCTGAGATAGCGGAGAATCTTCTTTGCTGAGTCCATGTGGCTCTGCTTAGGATTCGCCTGAAATCGAGCACAGACATCTACAACATAAGTTATGTCAGGTCTAGTAGCAGTTAGATATAATAAAGAACCAATAATTGCGCGAAATTCAGTATGGTCTACTGATACTCCCTCTTTGTCAAGATCGATTTTCATGTTCGTGTTCATCGGGATCTTGATTGGTTTGCCGGATGTGCAACCGAATTTCTTGATGAGGTCTCAAGTGTATTTACCTTGATTGATGAACGTTCCCTTCTCTGATTCTTTGACTTGAAATCCGAGGAAATAATTCATCTCTCCCATCATTGACATCTCGAATTTGTCCTTCATCATCTTCTCAAATTGTTGACACATAGTGACATTCTTTGATCCGAATATGATGTCATCTACGTAGATCTGCACAAGTAATATGTCGTCGTCTAGAAGAATGCTGAAAAATGTGTTGTCTACTGTGCCCTTCTGAAAACCTTTCTGAAGAAGAAACTCAGACAGGGTATCATACCAAGCCCTGGGTGCTTGTTTTAACCCGTACAGAGCCTTTCTGAGTTTATAAACTTGATGTCCCCGCTGAAAGCCGGGAGGCTGTTCTACATAGACTTCTTCTTTCAGCACGCCGTTCAAGAACGCAGACTTCACATCCATTTGATATACTCTGAAGCGTTGATGTGTTGCGTAGGCTAGGAATAGTCTGATTGCCTCCAATCTTACAACTGGAGTGAATGTTTCGTCGAAATCTATCCCTTCGGCTTGACAGTAGCCCTTTGCCACTAGTCTTGCTTTGTTCCTTACTATGACGTTTTTTTCATCTCGCTTGTTCTTGAAGACCCATTTAGTTCCGATCACATGTTGATGTCGGGGTCTATCAACAAGCTCCCATACTTCATTTCTCGTGAACTGATTCAGCTCCTCCTGCATGGCGATGATCCAATCAGCATCCTTAAGTGCGTCCTCAACAGACTGAGGTTCTTCAATAGACAAGAATCAGGAATATAGAGCACTTTCTCCCTGACAGAATCTGGATATTGTCTTTACACTAGCTAAAGGATCTCCAATAATTAGATCTGAAGTGTGAGCGTCCAGCCACGATCGACTATGTTTTAACTCTTCATCTGGAATTTGTTCAACACAGATAGTAGGTGAGTTAGGCATTTCAGTTGTACTATTATGAGATTGAAGTAATTCAGTTACTAGAGTCGGGTCTACTGAGTCACCAGGTTCAGGGGCATTAAGCTCAGGAACTTCATTTGTTCCCCCTGGATTATTATTCTCAGTAGAGGTCTCGGTTACCACTTGGGTTTCTTCATCGACCTGAGTTACCTGGGATTGATTCTGTTCAGTAGAATCAATCTGTTCAGCTACGTTTGCTGCTGGCTGAGATTCAGTAGTCTTATCTTCAATTTCCTCTTCTGAATCATCATCCCAACATAGCTGGATCTTCTCAACATTGTCTTTCAAGCTCAGATCCTGTAGCTGTTTACGTCCTCAGATTCTGAATTTGAGTTTCTGCTCCTATCTTTAGTAGCAAACTCATTAAAAACAACATGAGGGCTTTCCTCCACGCAAAGGGTCCGGTAGTTAAAAACTCTGAAGGCTTTGTTGACCCGGGAGTATCCTAAGAAGACTCCCTGGTCTGACTTGCTATCAAAAGTCTTTAACTGATCCTTTCCATTATTGTGGATAAAGCACGAACACCAAAAAATATGGAAATAAGATAAGAAAGGCTTCCTGCCGTTCCATAATTCATATGGTGTCTTCTGATGTTTCTTTGTCAGTAGAGATCTGTTCTAGTATAACATGCAGTATTAGTTGCTTCTGCCCAGAATTTAGATGGGAGTCCTGAGTCTTCCCTCTATTTATAGAGGTGGGCCATGGAAAGATCCGTTGGAGACATCGATCCATGTGTCACTCTCTTTTAGGTAGCTAACGACTCTTTCAAAGAATCTGGCAGAGTCTTTTCCCTCCATTTTTGGAAAGTGGTTGACTTGCAGCTTTAATCAGAACTTGGACAGCTGGTTGCTCGTCATTGGTCGAGGTGTAGAAAGCAGTTGAGACAAACAGACTTCTAGGTAGATCTTAAGCTGACTTCTCTGAATACCTCGTATGACTCTACTGATTTAACATATAAGATCATCTGACAGTTAATGAGACTGTCAGGCCGTTGCTGAGTCTGACCTTGGTTCAGTAGTATACTCCTACTGAGTGCAACTCTACTGAAGGTCAACTCTGAGTTCAGTGAACTGCACCTGCTGAGTGCAGTTCTACTGACTCCTTTCAGTATCCTGCTCCTGTTGAGTCCAGCACTACTGAGTATGAACATCTCTCAGTATGATGTTCCTTCTGAGTCCAGCACTACTGAGTCTTCACTCCATGGTACTGAGGCGGATAGTCCACTGAAGGGTCAGCAAACAGAACTAAGTGCCTGAACCATGCTGAGGGAATATCTGCTGAATCTCAAACTCTCAGAGACAAATGCATTACAATTACAACTCAATGGTTCACCAATCAAATTAGGGCTTGGGATCATTCAAATCTTCTAACAAATATACTATTGAATCATCTCCCAACAGAAATTATCGAAAAAGCCCCTCAGGCAAGGTTCATCATTTATATACATATATAGATTCATCTATGTTAACATTGGTGCGTGTTATTTGTGTAGCTGCCTGAGGACATTGAGTGGCACTTTGTTGGCCATTTGCAGAGAAACAAAGCGAAACCACTATTGAGTACGATGAGTTGCTATCCCTAAATTCGACTTTACTAACCACTCTAAAATAAAAGAGATTATGTCGTATATTTGAACGATTAGAAAACTGCAACTGTCAGGTGTAAAGCTTTAATTAAGTTAGGTTTCTTCATTTATGGGCAACCGTTGTTCCAAATCTTGCCATTGTTGAGGGTGTCGATAAACACGAGGTAACATATAAAAACCCTATAAGTTTGAATTGAACGCAATGAAATTATTTTGGGATAAATACAATAAACTCCCTTAAATATTGAAATTTCTCACTTTGCCCCCTGAACTATGAAAAGTTGCACTTTGCCCCCTCAACTATTGTATTTGTTGCAAATACCAACATTCCGACTGACATTCTGGACACATACAAATTCAAGAATTTAACCCTCCCATGGTGAAATTCACGAGATAGGTACATCCCCCTCGACTTGTACAAAAAAATATTTTATTTGCACTCTTCGAATCTTATGGTAAAGGAGGAGGCGGAATAGGACCCCTAGCCCCCGACAACCATGTCGGCCCTCACACTACTATAGTACTTTCAACTATTAGGTACACAAATTATGGGGAAGAACAAGGGGAGAGAGACGAAAAGAGGGAGAGAAGCCCTAGCGATGATATAAATTATAAATTGTAATATAAACTATAAATTCTTGAAATATAATTTATGATGTTTTTACGAAATTGTCCATAAATTTGTTTGTGTGGCCGGATTGCCGGAATGTCGGCCGGATTATTGTTCTCTGTAACGAATCCAATAAATGAGGGGGAAAAGTGCATCAAATTCAATAATTGATGGGGCATAGTACAACTTTAATAGTTCAAGGGGTAAAATGAAAAATTTGTAATACTTGAGGGGGTTTATTGTATTTATCTCAATTATTTTTGTGTTCTATTTTTGAACATGAAAATATCGAAGTATTGAGTTTTTTACATGAAGATCGGTACTGATCCATCTTTTGTTAGCTTAGTTTTGCTGGCATTTGAATCTGTAATCCTACTCTAACCATTATGGTCAATTTTCTTTATTTTATAAGATGAAGAAAAGTTAGATTAAATGGGGTCATCAAAAGAAGAAAACAAGAAAAGTCAATTGTATTTCTGTTGGCTTTAATTTTTAAATATGAACTTCCGTATAAGACTTGTGCTCACAACTTCAACTTTAAAATCTGTCAGATAGACATGGACTGTATTTTATCTAGTAACAGGTTGCCAATAATCTTGATTGTGCAATTTCAAAGATTGGAAGGAAACCACTAAAGGTATTGGTCCAAGTGAACACAAGCTGAGAAGTATGTGAGTGATGAAATCATGATTCATTTAATTTTGAATGCATCAAAAAATTACTTCCACCTTTGGCTGAATATTGGTCAATTTTGAGTTATAATCTAGTAGTTGACTGTGTAGTAAGTTGGTTGTTCATCATTTGATGTGTTAAAAGATGGGATGTGGGAGTGAGCAACTATAACCTACACAATTTTGAAGTGTTGGGATGAGATTTAGTATGATAAGATTTGAAGAACCTAAAACCCTAGCTGAATGATGAACCAGATAATGTAATAGCTTAATTGAGTTCAGCATGTTAGGAACTCAGTAGGCTAGCTAGAGTTCAATAGCTGATAGACTCAGTAGAGTAGATCCTTGTCAGCCGAACGGACTCGGCACTGGAAACTCAGTATGGTTAGTCAGAACCTACTGAATTCGTGGACATGAATAGGCATGAAGCTGAACTTTTCAGAAGAATGTTAGTAGAAGATAACTTAGTCCGAGGAATCAGAGGAAGTCAACTCAGCATTTGGAGTTTGAACAAATCTCACCTACCATTCTACCTTGACCAATAGCATTGTACCTTGGTCTGACAAAAGTTGCCCTCAAGACTGAAAAGAGAGAATCTCTATAGCAACGTTCAAAATTGAAGATGGTCGTTTTCCTTATCGTTTTTTGACATGTGTCTAGGTTCCCTCCAACGGATATATTCACAAGTCAAGACTATAAATAGAGATCGAGCTTCAAACAATGAAGACACGACCGGGAACACAAACATTCAAGCATACAACCTCTAGCGAACTTAAACTAAAGGAGTTCATATCCATTGAACTGTTCTTATTGTAAGAACTCCTTCCTAGTTGGAATTACTCAACTTTAAAAACTTTCTGTGCACTTACTGTTTCATTGATTTACTGTTCATGCTGCATAAAACTGATTTGTTAAAACTCATTAGTCAGATTTTCAGTAAAACTGAATCCACGCACAAGCATGATCTGAATCACTTTCAGAAATAACATTTTTCAACAAGAGACGATACAAAACTGGGTCTACACATTCCGCACTTATTCATCTACTGAGTTTATTGTAGACTGACTGAAGTCATAGACAGTGTTCGGTATTTCGAAACACTCTGCCCACGCGATCTGAAAGTTTATCTTACTTGCTGACTCGTTCAGCAGCACATTCAGTCGAACACTGACTTCGCGTTTGAGATAAAACTTGGACTCAGGTGTATTCCACCCCCCTCCTCTACAACTGAAGACTCGTCTGTGGACCAACAATTGGTAACAGAGCAATGTTCTTTTGATTACCGTTTTCTGAATAAAGTGGTCTACACGTATAGATCCTGAAAAATGATTTTACTACATCTGCATTTCTTTCATTGCATCCTATACTACTTCTCCAATATCTGATATTTAGGTATTAGGATGGTACCCATGTTCTCAGTAGAGAACTATGCAGTATGGCGAGTAAGAATGAAGGCACATCTAACGTCATTGCATGACATCATGACGAATGTCCTTGAGAAAGGTCTTATCGCTCCATGATCGACAACATCGAATTTGCAGCTGTGGGAGCAGTAGGTGCCAAAATTGGAGAAAAGGTCCCCAAGGACAAGAGTCTCTTCATGCCAGAAGAAAGAAAGCTGCACAACCTTGACCGAGTCGCATGAAATGATATATTGATAATGCTCAGTGACTCATATCGCGGAAGGGTGCATGACTTCAAGACAATGAAAGAACTCTAAGATGCTCTAGCAGTGAAGAAGTCAGCTTCTTCAGATCCTGCAGTGGGATTTGCTAATAACAAAGGAAAGAAATTCTCTGAAACCGCCAGGGTTGTCAGACAGATTTGGGTTCCAAAAACTACTAACATCTGATGACCTAACCTGAACCTAAGGTACCTGAATTTATTTTCATTTTGCAGATGCATAAGGACCCTTGGATCATGGACAGTGGATGCTCGAGACATATGACATACCAGAAGATGACCAACTACGTACGTTCAACAAGAAGGACCCAGAATTGAATTTGGTGGCAACTCCAAAGGATCCACAAGGGGATATGGAACATTGAACATCGGAACTGCCACAGTTCCTAGAGTAACATATGTTGAAGGACTTCAACATAATCTCCTTTCAGTCAGTCAATTCTATGATAACCTTAATAGAGTCTCTTTTGATGTAGGTTTCTATGATGTTATTGATAAATCTACAGGGAAAACCGTAATATCAGGATCACGGAGAAAGAATATCTACGTTGCAGATTGGAATACCGCCGAACCAAAAGCCTGCTTGCTTGCACAGACAAAGTCATCTTATAAAATAGCCTAGCTATGACATAGAAGACTCAGTCACCTGAACTTCAAACATTGAACAAGCTGGCAGGAGATTCAAAATTCAGAGGTCTGCTTAACGAAGTATTCAAAAGACATAAAAACTGTGAAGCATGTCTGAAAGGAAAGCAGACAAAGTCAAGCAATCCACCTATTCCGTCACCCTCTGCTGATGGAGTCCTTCAGCTACTTCACATGGATTTATTTGGATCAGTCACTCCAATGATAATCAGAGGCAAGAATATGCTCTCGTGGTTATAGATGACTACTCAAGATATACATGGGTGATCTTCATCGCCAATAAATCTGATGAAAAGACTGAACTGCCTAACTACTGAAATGAGTCAGCGTAGAGAAGGATATCAAAATACAAAGAATACGCTCAGATCGAGGCACGTAATTCCTCAACTCTATAATGAAAGAGTACTGCAAAGTTGAAGGAATTCAGCACGAGATGTCAGCTGCACGCACGCCTCAGTAGAACGGACATACTGAACACTTAGAGAAGCAGAAAGAATGTTACTAGCAGACTCTGGACTACTGACAAAGTTTTGGGCAGAACCTACTGACGCAGCCGACTACACTCAGAACCGCTCACTTCTGACACTAGCACACATGAAAACACCATATGATTTGTGGAAAATGATAATTCTGTCTGTTTCTCATTTCCATATCTTTGGTTGTTCGTGCTTTACCCACAATAATGGAAATGATCAGTTAAAGGTTTTTGATAGCAAGTCAGACCAATGAGACTTCTTTGAAGACACGCACGAGTACTTTTAGCATATGCACATTTACAGAATCTAGTATGCATTTCGAATATTGAATAATGCACATTTCGTTCTTTCGGTATAATAGAAGCAATGTAAATTGGATACAAACGACAACAATTAATTAAATAAGGATCCATGTCCAGGATTTTCAAATGACATACATCATGAAAAAAATTAAAAGAGTAGCTTGGTCATAGTTTAGAAAAAAGATATGTTCATTCATCTTCAAGGGTCGTTTGGTCACAATTACGAGCGTCATGATTGGTCAATTGTTTGCATTTGCTGCATTTCCTCTTCGGTTTGTTTGCTTTCCTAAGAGCAACTTCCTTCCTAGATTAAATACAACTTTCACTACTTTTTGTCTTTATTGGACTGAGAGACAATACAAAAACACTCTCTAGAACAGAACAACCATGCCACACGCAAAATCGATGACGTGTATGAGGTAAGACTGCTGCACCTGCCTTTATCAAAACCAGGATCTTGGTCAGTTATCAACAATTTGGGATGTTCATTACGATACAAACAATAAACTTTTGAAGAAGCCAACCATATAAATGTTCACCCTCCCCGGACAACAAACCAACACCAAAAGTAATGCATTTCCCGTGGTTGTCCTTTTCTGTAAAAGGAGCAAAAATCATGTTATACCTTGTAAGAAATAAAATTCATCAAAGTAAATACAAAATTAGGGTTGCATCATGGAACTATCAAAATATTACGAGTCTCTGCACATTGTTGCCATTGTATATGCACAATCATTCATAAACTTATGCACATCAGTGCATTGAGGATAGATAGAGTAAAAAAAAAAGAGCAGTAAAAAAACATCAAGACCTAAAGTCTTACTTGTTAGTTGTGTAAGTAGCATCAAATGATACGGCTTCACCAAAACGCTTGTAGTCATTCTCATCGTAAAAAAAGTTGAATCCCAGTGAGAATTCCCAGCGACTTAGCAAGTCATCCAAACTACTTGAGTTTCCAATCCCAGGATAGATTCCCGCACATCATGGGAGAAATTCTTGAAATCATTTCCACTACAATCAATCTTGTCAAAACCACCGACTAGCTCCTTAAATAATTTGAAAGATCGCACGGGTCCAATATTAGATCGGAGATAATTTAAAACAAAACTTTGGTGGGTGTAATCCATCTTTCTATTGAGCTTCAAAAACTGTTTTTGACCTTCTTATAGAAGAGGATGAAAGTGCGCCTCGATAAAAGTTGATATTTCAATATCTTCAGGTCCATAAAATTTAAAAACAACTCGAGCTTTACATCCAGCTTTAGAAGTCCTTGTCTTTCTCATTTTCTTACTAATAGAAGCCTCAGTTAGTTCAACGACATTCGAGAAATGGGCGGATCCATGACCCTCGTGGTTACATAAACATATACCTATGCTTGATAATAAGATCGGTAATGCGAGACGTGCTCAAGTGAACATCAAATTCGCAAAATCCAGCATATACTTTGTAAAAGTACACCATCATCCAAATTAGATTTTTTTTACCCTGAAACAGTTTAAGCTTTACGGGACACACAGACCTATAACACATTTCGGTCCATCCATAATACACTCATCAAAATAGGTTGAATCAGCTGATAAAAAAAAACAGACTAAATTAGTAGGATCCTCTAACTTTTGACTAGTTACAGCTAAACAACGTGCGTAAATGCAGGCCATAGATGTGCATAAACATAATAGGTGCAGAAATTGATGAAACCGACGAAATGCAAACTTCCAACAAACAATTAACATGCTCCATGGCTCACAATCAGTAGAAAAGTATACAAAACTGAAGCAAAAACACGAATTACAAATGATTATCGAAAGTAGAAATTACCCATATCCTTTTGAAAGGAGAATTACTAGAAATGAAGAATCCACGAAAGCAAATCGACCCACCAAACTAACAATAAATTGGAGCTTAGCGATTCAACAAATTTCGTTAGCGGAGGCTACAAATGCATGATGATTTCAGTCACCCAGAATAAGAGAGAGACAAATCCTTCATTGTCTTCATTTTGTAACATAAGGGAGAAAGTTCCAAATTACCCTAAACGAACATTTTTCGCCTTCAAAAATTGGAAAGTTACACTCAATCTCAACCACAAATCACAAAAAAGAAGGGTCCAGATGTTTTTTTTATTTCTCTTATTAACCTTGTGTTCTCATATGATTCAATTCATATATATATATTACCCTTATATATAAGGGGATATGTGGGTCTCTGTTACCACAAACAGTAGATGCTACTGTTTCCGATAACAGTGACTTAGTGGCTTTTTCGTAAATACAACTAACTCACAACAAAATCATTATCTTCTGCAAAATCAATATCTTCTCGATCATAATCCCAATCTTCTCTCTACCTTCCATCCTCTGCAATGGTGGTAGAGGACCACTCTCTCTCCACTCCCTTCCTTTCTGCCGAACAGCAGCCACACGTACTCAACTAACTTTTCGATACCATTATTCCATTTTTCTTCAAAGGACCGAGAACTTCAACTATAGTGTCAATTGCAGCTATGTTTGCAAAGGGTTCAAACCCTCTCGCCGCTAGTAACAGGGTCTCGGTTGATTTCCCTTCCTTTAGCTACTCAGATGTTTCAGTTCGCTAAGTTTGAAAAGTCCAAAGAGCGCAGACTAGCCACAGAGCTTGGATACGGTTTCCCGATCGGAGATCCATGGCTAGACGGTAAGACCCCGTGCACCTTAACTATAGCTTCGCAGTGACAACCTTGATCTTGTGTGGGGTTAAGGCTCCACCTTATGTTGGGGTAAGAGAAAACTATTCTGATTCAATGGAGTATAGACATTCTATAGTACTGTCTTTTGCATGTTTGGCACTTGAGGTACGAATTCTGCTTTCTCTAAATGCATTTTTTTGGCTTAACGAAATGATATTTGTTATTTTACATCAGGATTTATTTGTGGTTTTGGGGTGTTTTGCTATTGTTGATTGATTTTGAAGTTTGTTGTGGAATTTAGGGCAATGTTATCGAAGTAGGGAAATTTGTTGTTGCGGTCATCTGGTAGCGAAAGTAGTTAGAATAGTGTATGATTCGTAAATATATGCTTCCAATTGTTTTGGTAGACTGATTGAATATGTTGAAGAATGCTAGGTATCTTGGATATTTTTCGATTTCCGATCGCTATTGATTTTGAGCGTGTCATTTAATGGTATGGCCAACGAGGGGAAATTTTGAGTTTGCTCCTTTGGCTATGATCATAGGTGTTGGTGATTAGAATTTTTTTATGTAGAGTTGTTTTGCCTTACCAAACTCAGTGTTCCTTGTTTTGTTCTTGGTTTCCTCTCTATCTTTTTCCGTCTGATAGGAGCATAAAATGAACAGAAAAGAAGGGGAGCATATCTTTATGGGTGCTTCAAATGTCTTTGCTCTAAGGAAATATGGAAATAGTACATTATAGCTAGCTAATAAATTGCCAGAGCAATGCTTAGTATTCTTATTTAATCCATTCTGCATTTGGCAATAGGTTATATAATTATCTGGGGATGAGGAAAGTATTGCAGAACTAGGAAGAATGTCGATGTAGCTTTCTCTGTGATCAAGTGATGCATCTTGAGACTTTGGTTCTACTGCTACAATATTGGGGATCTCTTATTAAGTTCATTTATTATTTTGAATGCTATTAGATGGTACGAGGCTGATAGTTCCCGGGGGCATAGATTTACGTTGTTTCAATCTGATTGAGTATATTAAGCACTCAACGAAGTATATCATAGAATCAGTTTTGAGTTTAAAGAACGTGGAATTTGGTTGCTTGAAGGAAAGATATGCTCCATACCCGAGTTATTTTAACAGCTACCTGAAGTAGTTTTAGTTGTTGGGGTCCTGGGGATACTCTCTTCATTGTAAAAAAGAACTGGATTCTTATATGAATGTTGGCTTTGAATTATATGGGTTTAGTGATGTAGGCTAGGCAAGTTTCTGCTCTGTAGTTGATGTGTTTTTTTTCTGCCATAGATCTTGAATGTATCTACACTGTTATTTGCCACCTTGTAAAGAAGCCTGAGAGTCTTGATCAAGTGCATGAGATGGCGGAACTTATAGCCACAAAGGTCTCTCAACAGCCTAATGAGAGACCTGCTCTGCGCTTAAAGATGTAAGAAACCAAAATCCATTGTCCTTGAGGATGCTCGGGGTCATAAATTATGACATTTTCCTTTCTTTGTATTTAGTTTATTTAACCTCTACAACCTTCTGGAGAACCCATATAGCTAGTTCTTTGTCTATATGAAGGCCCTCAACTTAGCAGTTAGCGGGAAGGTCACCGATCATGTCTTACCATCTTTTAATAAGATGGATGACTTCCTAAAGGAATGGAATATTGGAATCAAGGATAAAAGAGACCTATTTCTTACAGTCTCAAACATTTTGAAGGAAAGCAAGAGGTGAGTATGTCAACATATTTATGCATGTGATGAGGTAGATGCACAACCATTTACTGACTTATACTTCATATATAATTCTGTACTTTCAGTTCAGCTAAAGACTCTTTTGACTACCTTGTCAAGTATTTGGAAACCTTTTCTCATGATGATGCATTGGCTTTGGCTGAAGCTAAGGAAGAAGCAGTCCGAGCTGTTATTGAATTTGTTAAATCACCTGACATGTTTCAGGTAATGCTTTGAATTAATTTCAGGTGTTTAGCCTATAGCACCTTAGTCTACAAAAGCTATTTCATTTTCCAATTTTTATTGTTTTTCGAAATGAAGTTATATGCAACTTGCATATTGATAGTTCCTAAATCACATACAAGTACTTATTTTAGCTGGAGGAGATCAGTCGTAACTGAGAAATGTTGGCATTAGTTCTATCATTTACGTAAAGACCAGTGTACATAATATTTGCCAACTTGGAGCCATGGAGTTTTTGTGTTCTTCTAAATTTTGTTGAATGATAGATTGTCTGTATATAATGAAAGCTCATCCCAGCTACCTGTAACAATATTAGGGGTGCACAAAATATGGCCCTGCTGTTGATATGTGGTCAGTTGGTTGCATATTTGCTGAGCTTCTCAATGGAAAACTTATATTTCTGGGAAAGATGAGGTAGTTCATTTTCAATATTATACTGGTGTAAATTATTATATATATGAGAGGTGTGATTCGATTTAAAGATTGCAAATATGATTTTTGAGTCTGTGTGTTTCAGGCCTGGTTAAGCATATTCCTCTATTAGATAAATTAGAGGCAGGAACAATTACTAGACCAATCAAATTAAGTCATTTGCTTACTGATTTAGTGAGTCCTTTGTTTCCTTAAGTTTAGTAAATGAAAGCTATTTCTCTTCTTATTTTCAGTTTGATTTCAGATGACCTATATCTCAATTTGAGATTTTTCCAATTCCGTGGATTTATTGAGAATTTGGGTTTGGATTCTTTTCTTATTTTTTGTTTAATTTGGGATGAATTATATGCCCCCAACAAGTAGTTTCTTCATATGCTTGTTTCTAGGTTGAGACGAGGAGTAGAAGTTGTTGTGGAGTTCTTCAATTTTGAGTTGTTCTGATTTTTAAGGTTTTTTTCATCAATTTTTTTTAGTTCTAATGTAAAATTGAGTCAATGGGCTTAAATATTTTTTCTTTTTTAGGTTTCACAACGAAGAAAAACGAAACCTTGAAGTGTTCTTGGAGAGAAACGACGCCCAAACCCTATAAAAAACACTCCCTTTACACAAGAATGTAGCCCCTTTATGGAAACTTGAAGACAAGCTTCCAAAGTATGGTAGGTCTAAGGTTTATCCAGAAGGCTCACAACCAGACAAGAAAATAATTCTTGATCCCGGGAGTGAAATTGTGTTGAAATGGAACAGGATTTTCTTGTTTTCTTGCATAATGGCTCTGTTTGTGGATCCACTGTTTTTCTACCTGCCTTCTGTGTGGAAACAACTGAATTCTTCTTCATGTATGCATACGGACCTGCATTTGGGGATCATTGTGACATGCTTTAGGACAGTGGCAAATGTGTTTTATATATTACATGTGATTCTCAAGTTTAGGATTGCTTATGTGTCTCCAAGCTCAAGGGTTTTTGGGAAAGGTGAGCTTGTTATGGACCGAGGGGAGATTGCAAAGAGGTACTTGAAGTCCGATTTCTTCATTGATTTCATTGCAGCTCTGCCCCTTCCTCAGGTAAGTTCAATTTGCTCATATCGGCAATGTTGTGATCATTACTTTATTACATGATTATTGCATATTTTTGTTCTCCATGCTATGTAGAGGTTTACCTTCAAAGAAACAACACTCTACGATATGAATGGCGAAAAATACCTGTTGGAAAATATTGGCTAAAACTTTGGTGGCTTTAGTAAAAGTCCTCTCAATTGTGGAGGGCTTTAGTAATTTTCTGTGAAACGTGGTCTGATTGTGATAATTTTGCTAAATGTGCTAGCAAAAGTGTAAAACAAATGTTTTGGACTAATATCTTAAGCTTGCCAAATTCTTGATTAAAGAAACAACATTCTATGATACGTGTGTCGAAATTAGGCAGGGCTGTTGGAAAATCTTGAATTTAAACTATGGAGACTTGACTGTTTTTGTAAATAGTGTAGCTCGAAAGGGTTCAAGAGAATATGTTACAATGTGGTTTGGGATTGTGATAATTTTGCTAAATGTTGCGAGCAAAACATATACGTGTGGACTAATATCCTAAGCTTAATAGATTCTTGATTCAAGAACTTTTAGTTTTTCATGACATGATTTTCTTTGCTGATTTACCTTAGTACTTGCTTCTGATTTATGCAGATTGTAATATGGTTTATATTGCCAGCAATCCGTAGCTCCCATGCTGATCATACCAACAACGCCCTCGTACTCATTGTTCTGTTGCACTACATCCCAAGATTGTATCTTATCTTCCCATTAAGTTCTGAAATCATCAAAGCTAATGGAATAGTCACAAAGACAGCATGGGCGGGCGCTACTTACAATCTCGTGCTCTACATGTTAGCAAGCCATGTATGCTTACCTTTTCCATTCGAGCTTCATTGTCTTTTCCTTGTTAGTGCAAAAAGACTTAGCAATTCTTCTGCAGGTGTTAGGGGCTTCATGGTACTCAACTAAATGGTTCTTCAATAGATTGTTCTTGTCATGAGACTATCAAATTCTATGTTCAGTTGTGGATTGTATATTGTTTGTGCATATGTGGTCATTTCATGAAATTTCATTCGGATTTCATGAAATTTATGACTTCTAGCATTATCATTTTGTTTACTACGTCAACTTATGATGAAACGTATACAAGAATCAGAAGCTTTTATTTAGTTATTTATTTGTTAAGTTAAAATATAAGTTAAACCATATAATGTAGTCAAAAATATTTTTCAAAAATTATGAAAAACATATTCTAATCCTTTTCTATCTAAGCAAGTGGCTGTCATTAAAATTATAGCAATGCCTCCTCTAAAAGAGAACTCCAATGATGTGTGAAAATTATGTATAAAAACCAAGGCCACTTATCTTCATCAGATTACTGTGTACAACCAATCAATTACTAATCATCATTGTCGGGTTTAGCCTCAGTTCTTTATTTATCTACCGCTTCAAAAGTTCTTTATTTATCTACCGCTTTTTATTGAGTTTAATAAATTTAACTTTTGTGTATAAGTGATACGGCTCCACACGACTTTTTATAATTTGTAATGTTATTTTATATTTTTTCATGAAAAGGATATAATATGAGTAGGACAAAAAAGTATGAATGGGACGGAGTGAGTATAATTTATTTGTAAACTATTTGAATTAAATTTGGTCTACCTATGCATTATGGAAACAATAAAGAACTATTAAAAATTTATTTTTTTGGCTGGACTGATTTTTTATGAATTCTAAGTGATTTTTCAACAAACTTAAAATGTGTACGATAAAAAAAATTGTAAAAAAATTTAAAATAATATTTTAAAAAATCACAATTTAATTAACGTTTATCTGGTCAGGCAGCGCGCTGGCGCGGTGGATATTTTCTAGTATATATATATATATACACATCAAAGAGTTGACATAGGAAGCAACCACATGCAAGCGTAAACAAGTTGCAAACCGAATTGACCATGACTAAACGCTACATCAATAAATAATTAATATTAATCCAATTCGCCAAATTTGATTTTTTTGGAACTGATAACTACTTTAAGCATAAATGTTAGATTGTCAACTTAGAACTGCCGGCCGTACATCTCATCTACTTTTGCATTATGTATTTATCTGATCTTTTTTCGTTATGATTTTATAAATGTTTTTTCCAATCTTAATTTTCATCTCTAATTCCAACATATCGATCATCTTCTAAGACATGCACTAGTAATATTGAGTTACCTTATCAATGTATCATAAACTGCACACAAATGTATGAATTTATCTCCAATAAATCTGTTGAAACCAATCACAAATTGCTCAAACAGAACAAAATCTCCTAACGAAAAACATCCAAAAAATTGTTTCTGTCTTCCAAACATTGCAAAGCCCGTAAATTATATTAGAGTTATATAAACCTAATGCCCAATCATCATAAAAACACAACCCAATTAGAACCTCCTTACATATTTTATAATCTTTGACCCTTAATCTACTAGCAAATCAAATGAATCTTGTTAGAATTTCATTGTCAGAGAAGCATAGTAATTAAGAGCTACCGTGTCGACTGCATTTTAAACACTTTATAATACAGTTTCCAAGGCAAGGGCCGCCTGCCGTGGTTTTATGTTAAAGTATGAATCTAAAACCAGTCAATTAACAAGTAGCTTTGCTTAATTGACTCGCCTTACCCGAAAGTCTTGTTCTAATTTTCTAATTAAAGGCTTAGATTTTTATTTCTAAAACATTTTGTTGGTAATATATAATTAATGTTACTTTTAGTCTAGGATGATTTTTGATCTTTTTCAATGGTCTCCAAGTAAAAGTTTGTAATAGAATTGGTAACGTATGATTTTGTAGCATACATCGGAGTTGTCGTGTATACTACATGTTTCCCTTAAATTTGTGCATCTAGACTTTTCCCAAAGTTGAAGTCAAGAGTGACCCGTATATATATATATATATGATGCCCTTCCCCCTCTTCACGCCCTGGGATCACCTGTCTCAATTCTGGTGGACCACTTGGTGGCCCACCAATCACGCGGCGTCACGCGTGCATTGGTGGGCCACATTTTTACAACTCAAATATTTATTTATTGGTAACATGGTTCACCAATGCACACGTGGCACCGCATAATTGGTGGATGACTGAGTGGTCCACCGTAAATGGGACAGAAAATCCGCTTTGCTCTTAACGTCATAATCTTTACTTTTCTTTCTCTAGACTGGGGGTTAGCATCTCTTACACGAAATCCATCTCAATTTGCCTTGATTAATACTCTTCACATTATTAATATATACGTTCCCAATCCCAATATCATAAATTAATTCCAAATGACTAGATTATGTTGTATTGAAAGTTATACTGTATGTCGTTCCTCGAGCTGTGAAAAGTTTTAAGGCCGGAAAACACAAACGACTGTGTAGATACAGACTATGATACATATATAACAAACAAGATTTTCAAAAGAGTTTCTACTTGATCACACACACTCTCAATTCAGAGTGTAACAAATCTCTAGCCTGTAATCAAAATTAATGAAAGAAAAGGTTACCTAGCAGCCCAATCCGTGACAAGACTGAGTGCTTCAACGATTGTACCCCGGAATCGAGCAAGATCGAGCCTCACATTCTGCTGATCAAGGAACACAGCTCTGGCTGCTCTGTATCCGCCGTCTCTGTACACCGATCCTGGATCAGTAACGACAGAGCTATTCCGGCCGTAAAGCTTTACAAGGGAGGTCTCTTCGGGATCAACCTTGTAGCGCAAGTAGTGCACGCCCATTGCACGTGCAGTGTCTCCGTAGTAAGTATTGGAAGGCCACTCGGTGCCGAGGAGCTCCAC
Organism: Lavandula angustifolia; assembly: GCA_028984105.1. Classification (NCBI taxonomy): domain Eukaryota; kingdom Viridiplantae; phylum Streptophyta; class Magnoliopsida; order Lamiales; family Lamiaceae; genus Lavandula; species Lavandula angustifolia. The sequence goes on along the minus strand of CM054818.1, from coordinate 10,000,054 downwards.
TTGGATCATTACTCCGCCAGTAGGCAAGAATATCTCGTTGGTCAGCCCAGCACCGTGAGCTCCCAGAAGAACGCTGCACGAGTTGATGAGCTGCGAGAATTTGTTAAGATTGGATGCCAGTTTCGACCTCCTAACCACGACCACCTCAAATCCTACGTCTTTCATTATAGAAATCATTTCGTCTTCGTTGAGAAACCTCCTCGTATTGGTACGAGATAGGAGCAGCAACCTCGGTTTAGAGAGCTGAGACACGTCTGAGTATTTCAGATTGAAAGCCTGGCGAAGAAATTGTCTGAACTGGAACATTCCGTACCCTCCTGGGATGTCGCTTGAGTTCAGAGCCAAATTGTCGTGATACTTGAGCCCAACAACCGACGCCGGGAAACAGTGCACGCTGGCGTTTACTGCCGGGTTGATGACGTCGTGAGCGGAGAGATGAGACAAAACCCTGCCGTATTTGGCGATGAAGGAGGGCTTCAAGTCCTCCAGCACGAAGAGCACGCGCGACTGGAACTGCTTGGTGGTGATGTAGAGGGGGATGATGATCTCGTTCATCTCGTGGAAGACGTTTCCGGTGCTGCCGGATGAGAAAACCACAGCGGGGAGGTGGTGGTGGTACTGGCAGGGCGGCGGTGTCGTGCTGTTGCTGTACTGGATCATGCGGACGGGTGAGATCGCTTCCAGATCACTTTCCTGCCTCGCGTAAGGCCGGATTGTGATCTCCTGCTCCCGCTCCTCATCGGAAGGTATGTACACCGTCATCTTGCGCGTGTCGATTCTCACTGATTTATTCGATACGCAATGGATAGAGTGAACCGCGGTGTCGCAGGCGAACCCCGTCGCATCCAGCTTTCTCCGATCATCCCCTGTTCACGTCCAATTAATAATAGTACAAACAAAAAACTGAAAAAGAGAATTTAGTTTGCAATACCTCTGACAAGTCTTGCCAAATGGAAATTCATAGATTCCTTCTCATCAACCGTCTTAGTGGTGGCGATTCCGCCGCCGTAGTTACCTTCTGAGCCGGAAAAGTACTGCACCCCTATCAATTCAACACAATTTTAACGAAATCAGATGAAAAACTACAAACCAGAAGTTAAAAAAAAAAAAAAAAAATTACATCGATCTAAGGAAATTCTGTTCCCCCAGAAGAAATCGACGCCAACACAGAGCAAAGGGAAGGAAATTAAGAAAATGATTGGAGTAGCAACAAACACAAGCTTCTTTGGTTCCTTCTCGATCTTCTTCATCGTGTTGAGTGAATTTGGTATTGCATGTTATGAGGAAGAGAGGAATAATAATAATAAGTAGGTATGGAGCCGGCGATCCTTCAAGACTAAAACTGTGGTAAGTTGATCTGTCAATTATGAATTCTCTTAACCTGTCATTCTCTCTTCATCATTATTTATTACTACTATTATTTCTCCTCAACAAAGATAAAATGTTTCCGGAATTTTCCTTAAAATCGTTTCTCATTCAAATAATCAATACACATATATGGAAGTTTTACCAAAAATATAGGAAGTAAATATATATATAGAATATATTCATTATAAAATAATGTCTTTTATAAAATGATATATCCTGCTTGAATATCTTACAAATCTTTCAACCGCGGCAAAGCATTTCTTTGATTTCTCAAAATTGGAATAGTTTTTATGGAGGCCTTGACTTCTCTCAATTGACGAGATCCGAAATAATACTATTATACAAGGAAGGCATGAGTAATTGCGAAAGGCCATTTTTAAGAAATAAATCGCGTTATTCATGCTTAGTACGAAATTAATGCACATGGTGGTGGTGATTAATCGTACTCAATAAATTAGGAAATATAATATTAAGAGGATTAGACCCATTTAATTGCTTACTTACTATAATTTTAAGAGAAGGTGATTAAACTCAAACCATGTCTCACTAACATTTCAACTATAAACTCATACGGACGATAACCCTATATTCAAATGATAAACACATATGATATACCGTGTTTATCGTTTAAAATTATAGTGGGACACGAGTGAACACAGTTTTTTCAAAATGAAGAGACCTATCCCATTTTTTAGTCCCGTATGACCCACCAATTAAGTAGTGTATATGTATTTGTAAAAAAATATATTATTAAATTAGATATCAATATCAATTAAAGTTAGATTTATTTGAATTAAAATACACAACATCACTGGAAATCATGTAATGAATCACCAATTGCGAGATAGAAAATTGTCACCAGACGACGAGGACGGGTTGAGCTAATTAAAATCTCATCGTTGCGTCGTTGGATACTGATTAATGATAGCAGGCATACAATAATTAATTATAATTTGTTGTTTCACTTTCATTACGATAGAATAATAAATAAACAACTTTTGATTCTTAACTTTTGTTGTTATCAGTAAATTGCGATAAATGAGTTCTTCAAAAAATTAGTAAAAACGTAGAATGTGACAAACATGTACATACGATTATAATTTTAGGTATTCTTAGTAAACGATAATATCTTAAAATTAATGATTGTGACCATATTTTAGAATAAAACGTATTTCCCTCATGATTTGATACTTACTTTTTTGATAAAACTTTTTTTTTATCTGACAGGGAACCCGCGGCTACCCGCGACCGGAGGCATGCTCGAATAAACCTTTACTCTTATGCAATAATGTGTAATTCAAATAAATGATGCAACTAAATCTTTATACACGTAAACATATCTTTTCCAAATTCTTTTAAAAAATGATATTTTCATCAAAAGATAGTTAAAATTAAATTGTTCCAGTAAATCCAATGAGTCAATTTCGAAACGATATATGATTATTAGCCCTTAGTCCTTACAAATCGTGAAATGCCAAACTAACACTCCCTAAAAACTTTATTCCCAAAATAGTCCTCTTCTAAAATTAATTATCAAACTAGCCACTGACACACTAATTTGCCACATAATCTATCCATATCAAATACTTCTTTTTTGACATTTTATTTAATAATATTTAGTATTTTGATGAATTTTGTTTATTCAGACAATAAAATTATAAATAAATTAATAAATAAAAATTAAAAACAAAATAAAATAAAATAAAAAATGCCAAAAACATTAAAAATACAATCTAGATATTACGTACCTTAATTCCAAATCGAAGAATTCAACCGGCCACCAGCCCACCACCGGCGTGGCGGTAGAATTCTTGATTATAGTCAAGATATAAAATTAACTAGTTAACTTATAATTATTTGGCTGAGTTCAGCAAAATACTATAACTAAATATAAAATACAAGAATAAAATACAAATACCCGGAAGTTGAGTCTCTGATGCTCTCGTAAGTTTCATAGGATCGATCAAAATACAAAGAATAGGTAGAAAATTTAAGAATTCATAGGGCACCATCCATACATTAGTCAAAAACACAAAACTAAGAGAAAAAACACAAAACTAAGAGAAAAAACAAAGAGAAAAGATACCGTTAGCAATGCCTAATCAAGATTGTGCCGCTATGGCGGCAGCGGTGGTGGTTGCGGTGGCCGTGGCCAGTTGAATTTTGAGAGGAATGTCAACACTATACATTTCAAACTTGGAAAATGCAAAAATATATATACATGATTTTCCATAATTGCAAAAATGTACAATGATACCTACTTCACATGTAGTGTGTGTGCAGTGTGTGTGTATGTGTGCAGAGTGTGTGCAGGTGATTGCAGGTGTGCATGAGACTCTTTCTCCTTGTTTTACTCACTTACCTCGATAATGACAAAATAAATGCATGCATGCATGAAAACAAAAGCAGAAGATATAAAAAAAAAAAAAACTTAACACGCATGAATGCATGAAGCCGAGAGCTGAAGATAATTAAAAAAAACCAATAATACTTATTTGAGGTGAACAATCCATAATTGCAAAAATGTACAAATTAACCTACTTCATATGTAGTGTGTGTGTGTGCAGAGTGTGTGAAGGTGTGTGCAGGTGTGTGTCGAACTCTTTTTCCTTGTTTTATTCACTTGCCTCGATAATGACAAAATAAATGCATGCATGCATAAAGCCGAGAGCTGAAGATATTTAAAAAAAAACCAATAATACTTATTTGAGGTGAACAAAGGTCGAACCCAAGACCTCCGAAAATTTCCCAAGCTATGATATCGTTATGCCATTATCTATTCTCGTAAAATTTGTAATCTTTTTATCTGTAGAAGATAAGTATAGACTAAACAAAATAAAAAGAAAAAGTCTGAACTGGTTATTCGCGCTGAACAAGGTTTGAACCCGAGATCGATAGAAATTTTCTAGAATATGAAACCACTATACCACTAGCCATTCTCGTCAATTTACATAACTAATATCGTCTTTGTAATGTGAATGAGTGAATCCGCCCCAGCTAGGGTTCTTAAGTATTTACCAGTACCCATTCTCTCTCTGATCTTGAAGATTTCTCTCTCTCTCTCTCTCTCTCTCTCTCTCTCTCCTCTTTATGCTCTGAAGAGTAGCATCAGCTTTATTTTTTTTCAAAATAGAATATATTTCCTACTTTTGCAACCTTCACGTGGTATTGAATGGTTATACGCTTGCTTGTATCGGATATTTGTTTGCTTTGTAGGAGATTTTGGAATTAGTTGTAACAAAAAGTTTGAAAATATATATATTATCTCTCTCTTTATTTTTACTAAGTTTTTGACCTTATTATTCCTACTTATTTACGGTAGATTTTGTTGTACCGAATTTATGATCTTTAGGGAAGTCTATTTTTATTCAAATTATCATGTTCAAAAATCTCAATCAATCCTAATAATTCTAAAAATTCAAGAATATCTGGGATAAGATTTGACCTATAATTAAAAGATCTTGATCAATATACTCGAAAATACCTTGGATAAAATTCAAAAATAATGTAAAAAATAGTATTATCCTAATATCCACTATTTAATATATATTCTCCTAATATTAGAATTAAAGAGATAAAGAATATTAGGGTTTATAAAAGAATTGAGATAAAGAATATGCGAAAAATACCTTGGAAATAATTCAAAAATATTGTGTTGTAAATATATTTTATATATATACTTACCATATATTGTGATGACCATGTAAACCCTAAAAGCCCATGAGCCCATCTTGTACTCTATAAATAGAGGTCTCCACCCTCATAATAATATACATCTATTTTCTCATTCTCTCTATTATTCTCTACTTCTATTTAGTTTATAACACGTTATCAGCACGATGCTCTAACCAACTGATCGTTCTCTATCGAAGCACGATCGTTCTCATTGTTTGATTTTTTTAAGGTATGCAGTAATGCTTTTAATTCAAAATATGAATCGATCTTTCTTTTCTCAAAATTTTGCCGAAATCATTATGCTGCCTGCTTGTTATTTAAATTGATAATATTATGTATTATTGAAGAGCAATTCCAAAACATATTTTTAACTTAAATTGTTGCTCCAGAAGTAGCACAATCAATATTCCCGAAGAATATTACATGCTCTTGAAGAGCATTTATTTTACGCTTTTATTTATTTGTTTGTTTGTTATTTATTTGTTTAATGTTGAATCTAGATTGTTGCTCCTAAAGTAGCACAATTCATATTCGTGAAGAATATCATATGCTCTTAAAGAGCAATTCAAATTTATTGAAATAACTCAATTGTTGCTCCATAAGTAGCATAAGTTAATATTCCAGAAGAATATTACATACTCTTAAAGAGTTATTAATATTATCTATGTATTTTTATATACCTCAGTTTCTTTTTGTTGCATACTGTATAATATTTATATCTATATATACATACAATCTTAATTTGGTGCTCTTAAAGCAGCACACAATTAATATTCCTGAAGAATATTATTTACTTTTGATGAACAATTCATATAATATGTCTTATTGATGGGCGAATCTTGGTTCTTGAATTATTATTGTTGCTCCCGAAGTAGCACAATTTATATCCCAAAGAACATTATATGTTCCTAAAGAGCAATTGGGCGAATCTTGGTTCTTGAATTGTTATGCTCCCGAAGTAGCACAATTGATATCCCCAAAGAACACTTTATGTTTCTAAAGAGCAATTGAGTTTCTCAAAAATACTAGTCTTTCGCCTGAAGAAGTTTAATATAGACTAAAATTGTTGCTCCTAAAGTAGCACAATTTGTATTCCTAAAGAATACTATATGTTCTTGAAGAACGATTCAAACTCTTGATTTTGACAAATGCTATATGTCCAAATTCTAATTGTTACTCTCGAAGTAGCACAATTAACTCTAGATGTTCTCGGAACAACTAAAATTTGTCATTTGGAAATCATATACCACAACATCAATACTTTAATTGTTGCTCCTGAAGTAGCACAATTAATATTCTTGAATAATATTACATGTTCCTAAAGAACAATGTATATTTAAAATATTACCTAATTACATGGAGTGGTAGCAAAAGCAACTCAATGCTTGACAACTGCATTTCCAACATCCTATTGTGAATTAATTTATTTTCAAGAATAGATGTGAGATCCGGTAGATCTCAAAATTCATAATTTATTGATTTCACTTATCGTGAATAAAATTAAGTTGTTGCTCTTGAAGTAGCACAATTACATTCCTAAAGAATGATCATACTGTGATATTAATATTACTATCACATGTTTGTGGAAATGCCTCAACTTTTGCTCCTGAAGTAGCATCATTTTATATTCTAGAAGAATATTAAATGCTCTTAAAGTGCAACTCGTACTTTCGATGATATATGTTATTCCTGAATGAAAAACAATATTTATGTCTTGTTGACATTAATGAAATCTTGATATCGATGTTCATCTGCCAATAAGAGGGCATGAGAGAGACAATAGAAATGAAGCATCCCAATAGGATTGCTTAAAGATATAATTGATTGTCCTCCCTAAAACTCGATACGAGTATATGCATCATAAATTGCAAGATTTTCAAATTTAGTGCATCGAAATTATTGAAGGCTGCAGAAGAGCATATGTCATTTTATCAAATGATATGAAATCAACTATTGAGTTTGCCCTTTATTCTAGTAAGTCTAGAAGAAACTTACTAACTTTGAAGGATATCCATTACAATGGATACCATATTGAAATTATATAAGAAGGTAGTGATTATTTTGTATTTAGCCAGAAGCTAACAAAAGAAAAGTTATCACACTACCACCTTGAATGTATTACAAATTCATAAAAATAAGTGAGATAAAACATGTCATGAACCGGAAGTTCAAAAGAGCTCTATGCTTTGACATGATAAGTTTGGACATCTGCTAGCAACTTTGATGCGCAACATAATTGAAAATTCATATGGGCGCTGCAGAGAGATCCTGAAGAATCTCTTAATTTCCATGAATGTTCGATTTCTAGAAGAAATCTAGAACTTGTTAGACTGCAAGTTCAAAAACAATGAGCTCAATTCCTTCAAGCAGATTTATCTTGATAAAGCTAGTGAGTTTATTAAATTCTAAGTTCCTCTTGAAGAAGACTTAATATTATATGACTTTGGGATTGAGATTAAATATTTAGTTGCTCATGTCCATCCTCAAAATGAGTTTTGTACGTATAAAAATGCGTCTCACATTAAGATTGTTATTATGACAAAATAACATTTCCAACATTAGTTGGAACATATGTCACATTGGGATTCCTGAAGTAATCAATGTGAAATCAACATCCAACAAAAAGCACAAGAACAAACTAGTCACATTTGGATTCCAGAAGTAATCAATGTGAACAAGAAGTCAAAAGACTCACTTGCAAAAGATTGCGAATCAACTTCTTGATGCTTTAGTATGTATATAAAATAAGTGACAATGTCATACATTTGCTGCAAATAACCCCAACAAGATTTCATGTCCCTGAAGGACAAGTATAAATGACAGCAAATGCATTAAAAGTTCGTCAAAAATATGGTCGACCAATTGGTTCTAAAAGAAACTTTGTGTCTAAGAAAAGGGGCACAACATATGAACCAAACAATGACGAAAATGATTAATCAATCAAATGAAGTTCCTGAAGAACTACAAGCGTCTAAAAATACTGAGATCTCAAAATATTGGAGAGATCAAATATCGTCGTGGACGCACGACATTATTTTCGCCTTTTAATATGACTCTTGAAATGATAAAAGAGGATCTTCAACGACGATCTATAAGAGATTGTCAAGATTGAAATAATTGGCCAAAAAGGAACGAAGTCATATAAGGTGAATTAATATTCCCTAGAAAGCCGGAAATATTTGGACCTGTAGTTCCAAAATCCGAAAAGTATATCCCCGAAGGATATAAATGTGTCTTTGTTACATAGAGAAATGAAAAATTTACGAGTTATAGGGCAATACTCGTAACACAATTTTTTTCTCATAGACCGGGAATTAATTCTGTATTCTCCTATAATAGACGCCATTATATTTGCTTAATCAACTTATGTCACAAAAGGCTTGCTATGCGCCTTATAGATGTAGTAAATATCTATCAATATGATTCACTAGATAGTGACATATATATGAAGATCCCTGAAGGATTTAACTTGCTCAAAGCATGTAAGTCAAAAAGATGTTTTCAATTAGACTGTAAAAGTCATTATAAGGGCTGAAATAGTACGTGCCGTATATGATATAATCATAACGACGAGAATTCCTTGACGTAAGGGTACATAAATGATGACTTGAGTTTGATTAAAACTCCTGAAGAGCATAATACTTATATGTATACTCTGTCCTAATGACTTACATAGAGCAAATCATTATGGATTATTTTATTCATTGATATGTTGATTTTAATATCCAACTCACATCCTTGTCGGCATTAGGGGAGATATGAAATATAAAAATTGAATGCCGCAAATATCTCGTTGGATTAATTATTTAGATTCACGCACTATGAACCAGAAGTTCATCAAATTATTTAGTGCAAAAGGAGTGATTAAAATCTCATATACTTGTTGTATATGCACCATGAACGAACTGAAGTTCCTCATAGAAAATATAAATCAATTGATTCTCATTAGCGCCAGAAGCGTGAGAGATTTATTGGTGCTAAGAGATAAGAAGTCCGCGGAATACAAAATTATAACACATCACTCCAAATTCCTGTTGAAGAGGATATGTGAATTATTATGTACAAAAGTACTTGATGAAATCAACTCATGCCTAAAGACGGAGTTCGAATCAAAATACTTGGGTTGAACTAATAATTGTCTCGACCTGTAGATTGAGCATCTTCTTGATGGAGTTACGCTAGTAGACCTACCTGAAAGGTCTTTAAAGAGATTTATTGTATTGCATCCACATGCCTATCTAATGGTTGATTCAATCCCTTAAAGTGGATAGAGACTCATTTAGACCTATAGAAGATAACAAAGATGAGGACCAGAAGTTCCTTAATTATGTGCAATTGGAGAATTTGAAATGTGTAGACCTTGAAGATTGTTATCTTGAGGGGGAGTAACAAATTGTAAATAATCCTGAAGATTAGACTGACTCCTAAAGGTCAAAGACCCTGAAGGTCAAATGGTTGTACTATTTTTCCTTCCTAAGTTTTTCCCCAGAGGGTTTTCTTAGTCAAGGTTTTTAACGAAGCATCCAATGTAACACACGAGTAAATGAGTCATTGAGATTGATTCATAAAAGAGCCAATGCAACAAGTGATCTCCAAAGGAGTGGCGGCATCAACATCCAGCAAATTCGCTCAAGTGAGAACCTAGCGGATACTTTTACAAAGGCATTACCAACGTCAACATTCAAGAAGTTGATACACAAGATCGATATGCGCCGACTCAAGGATCAAGAATGACTATATTGAGGTGGAGCAGCTGTACTCTTTTTCCTTCGACCAGTTTTTATCCCAATGGGTTTTTCTGGCAAGGTTTTAACGAGGCAACAATTTCTTTTAGGAATGGTCAATCAAGGGGGAGTGTTGTAAATATATTTTATATATATACTTACCATATATTGTGATGACCATGTAAACCCTAAAAGCCCATGAGCCCATCTTGTACTCTATAAATAGAGGTCTCCACCCTCATAATAATATACATCTATTTTCTCATTCTCTCTATTATTCTCTACTTCTATTTAGTTTATAACAGCGAAAGGAATATTATCCAATATTCAAGATTATCTTATATACAATCATTCTAGGCAATATGTTAGGCTTTATATTAAGAAACTTAATATTCCCAATAATTGAGTACCGTAAATAGTATTTCTACATTTTCAAATCCTATTAAAAGTAGTCAATAAATCTGAACCATTGGGTGAAAGCATGTTGAAAGGAATATATGGGAACTTGATTTATTGACTGATGGTACACGACAACAAGTTTTGAACTTCTTCACACCCCTTCTCTTATTCTTCACACCTCTTCTGTTCTTCTTCACAATCCTTCTTCGTCCATCTTCACATTCATTCTCCCCTCATTCACACCATAGCCACTCCTTGAAGAACCAAGATTAGCTTCATATCCCTCTCTCACTAAAATGCGTCAATGGATTTCGTTCCTAACAATAGACATGTTAGTTTTAGTTTTGGTTTGTATATTTTGGTGTAGTATCTTTGTAGAGCATGCTTATTGTAAACGCATTATACGAATATTTGATAGAAATACCGTAATTTGGTTAAGAATATGAATTTTATAAATTTTGTGGTTAATTGTACTATTTTTTGGAATTTTTTGAAGATATAATTGTAGAATTTCGTTAATTAAATTGTAATATTTTCGTAAATTTAATTTAGGGAATTTCGTCAATTTAATTTATGGAATTTTGTTAATTTAATTTATGGAATGTCGTAAATTTAATTTGGAGAATCTTGCTAATTTAATTTAGGGAATCTTGCTAATTTATTTTAGGGAATATTGCTAATTTAATTTAGGGAATTTTGTTAATTTAATTTAGGGAAATTCGTAATACTTAGGGACATATTGTGTAGAATATTTCTAGGAACATAATATTTTTTATATCCTTTGTAGGACAAAAAAATTACATTTAGATGAGTTTCGTAAGTGTAGATTTGCTAGAATTATAATTATTATTATAGATATTGGTATTACTATGTGCCTGCAGTAGCCGTAAGTTCATATGGGTAGCATGAATCCTTGTCAGATTGATACGTTTGTTTATTAGGTTAATCTATATGTGAAGTCACGTGAATATATACTTTAATATATATTGATAATATAATAATATTATATAATTATATACTTTAACTATAGTGGATAATATAATAATATATTTTAATATATACTTAATAATTAGGAGGTAATAGATATATAAGTATGATATTAGCTTAATCTATATGTGAAGTCACGTGAACAACATAAAATAGTTAACTCACGGTATAACTACGATTATATTATAGTTCTTTTATTTAGGTATAAAACAGAGTAGTAAGATTTATTTGGGTAGTGCTAAGATAATTGTAAAAACACGAAAGCATCTTATGTATGAACAAGTCCTTTACTGGAGAATAGTATAATTTCATTATGTTTTTCGTGTTCATATCGGCTTCATAGGGTTTGATTTCAAAAAATCTAGATTATTCATATTGCATTTGTGATAGTAGTTTGTGGTTCATGAATAATCACAACATATAACTTCGAAACAGTCTGATTTGAAATAGTATATTGTACTGAGACTAAATATTACATTTTCTTTTGTTAGATTAGACTAAATAGTGTATTGTACTGAGATAAAAAAAATTGGAGATTGCTAGAATTATTTCCGTAAGTGTGAGTATGATATAGTTATTATTATTATAGAGATTGGTATTACTAATAGAGATTGATATTAGCTTATTGTATATGTGAATTCACGTAAATAACATAAGGTAGTTAACTCATAGTATAACTATGAGTATATTATAGTTCTTCTGTTTTTTTATAAAACGGAGTATTAAAATTTATTTGGGTAGCGCTAAGATAATTTTAAAAACAAGAATATATCTTATGTATGAACACGTAATTTACTAGAGAATATTATTATTTCAATGTATTTCTCATGTTCATATCTGCATTCTAGGGTTTTGATTTAAAAAAACTAGGTTTTTCATATGATAATTGTAATACTAGTTTGTGGTTCATGAATAATTATGCCCTATAACTTCGACAGAGCCTGGTTTGAGATACTATATTGTACTGATACTAAATATTATATTTTTTTTGTTGGATTAGATTCTAAACTTTTTTCTTTCTTCGCATAATACGTCACAATATAATGTTACTTTTCAGGAAGAAGTGTGAAGGTGGATCTGCATCTCGAATGTAGTCAGGAATGGTCCAAAGCTCCAATTCAGGTAATGAATTAAAGTGGTGTTCATATATCTCCTTGTGGTTGCTTGTAGTGTACATAGTGTGAACATAGTTGTAAAATTGGTCTCCGCTCTCCCTGTCAGTGAAAACAACATTGTGATAGATATATAATAAAAGACTAATAAGTGTAAAAGAACTCATATAGAATAGCAGCGGCAGCGTGGGAGCATGGCATTAGATCCATATCAAATTCGTGACACGTGCACATTTGGTTCTCCAAGTCCACCTTATAGTTGTGATTTTTCCCGTCGTTCACTTTGTATCTTCTTCTTGCGGTCAAGGTCACAGTATATGAGCGTGCAAGGTCAATCTGCGCGCTTAACTTCCTCTTCGCAACGTCCACCAGTGGATGGTCATTCTCACTCAACAGTTGTCACCTTTCATCCCACCATGACTCCATGATCGCTCGTATAGTGTCTATTAGCGAGCAAATCGGCAATCGACGAGCTCACAAAAGTCTTCCTTTGAAAGACTCGACATAATTTGATGATAGAAAACTATAGCGACGCTGCGCACATTGTGATCATGCCCAACGTTCGGGACCAACCTCGATGAGCTTGTTGTATGCTCCTTCACTCGCCACAAGGATTGATGTCATGTACTTCCTAAAGTCTAACTCACGGTATGCAGTGGCTGCCTGTCGGAACATGTAGGATACTCCATTCTTGTAAGAAGTGAGCTTGTTCTGAAGATGGATGTTGCAAAGGCAGTGAGGAACTCCGGGAAACAGTCCTTCGACAACATTTTTAATACTGACGTGTTGGTAAGACACGATCACTACGTCGCCACTTGATCCGTACACTCGCTTAAGATTCTGCAAAAACCACGCCCAAGAGTCATTGTTCTCAATTGGACCAATGCCAATGGCGAGCGGTATAAGTTGTTCGTTGCAGTCTTTAGTAACTGCAGCAAAAAGGATGCCCGTATTCTTTCCCTTCAAGTGGGTCTCATCCACTACAATCACCTTTCTCAAATGCCACATAAATGTGGGGATGAACTGGTCCCATGCAACAAACGCGTACTCGAACCTCTCGTCGCCGTCAACACGAAGATTAGTTACTATTCCGGGGTTTGCCTGCTTCAACATATGCAAGTATCGAGAGAGCATCTTGTACGATTCTTCGTGGCTCCCATAAATCAACTCAATCGCCTTGTTTCTAGCATGTAGGGCCTTATAATACTCCACCTTCACACCAAATTTCATACGCATCTCATTGATCATGTCTCGAGGTCGCAACATCGTGCCCTCCATACGCATTCTTTGCCCAAAATAGGCTCCGGCAGTCTTCGCACTAACAGTTATCAACCCGACATTATCAAAGTCGTACTGACATCTGTGCTCCGATACGAACTGTCCAATACACACCATAATGTCGTGCACGTACTCTGAATGGACAAAGATCGCCCAATAGACATTCAAACTACTGATACTAAGGACTTGCCCTCCTCACTTTATAAGATCGTCGACACTCTAAATGCCAGAGACCAACGGTTGTTGTTAGGGCATCCTTCTCCCAAAAGATGTTGTCGTTTCCGAGAATGCCCTCTTCAATCTTCTCTATATCCGTACAACCAATAACTCCTGCTTGACCTGGCAGAATAATTGGCACTAGCCAATTTCTAACTTCGTCGACAACTTCATTATCTTCGTCTTGTAGGGTGAGCGCTCTGTTTTGTGGCTGCTCTAGAAGTGTCATTAGCCGGTTTAAACTGCCTTCCCCACGAATCCACGATGCAAGCTCGTACATGGTTCCATAAATGTTTTGAGTGATAACATGTTCGTCTTCCTCATCCTCTTCTTCAACTGTATAATCCTCGTCGTACGCATCATCATCATCATTATTATCATCATCACCGTGATATTGTTGTTCTGCTTCTTCTTGCTCCTCTTGTTGCTCTTCTTCTTCTTGCTCCTCTTGTTGTTCTTGCGTTCCAAACTCATATGCAGCTCCGCTTTGACCATATGCATCACCAAAAATATCGGGGAAACTAAATTGGCCACTTCGAACAAATGCATTGTCCGGCAAAGGGTAATCAAATGAAGGGACGTAATGTCCTTGTTGTGATGTTCTAGCACAATCAGCCGGAGCCGTCAAAATAACGCACAAAGTTGGGTCGACCTCTAAGTTGATAAGTCGAACCAAGTCACCCGTGAGTTAATTTGTGCAAGGGGGTAAGCCGTGAGTTAATTTGTGTACGGGTTTCGATACCTTCTCTTAAGGACGACAACATTTATTGGTCAGTCCGAAGTGGGGCAAGCTGTTCATCCCCACCTTTGTAATCTGAACCCAAGAAACAACCTCCATACTTTACAGTTACACGTGTCCAGCTGGACATCTGGAAAGAATTAAAGAAGAAAAAAGTATCTTAGTACTCTGCAAAACCATACTCAGTACTCCGTAAACAAGACATAAGATAAAACTAACATGCAGAGAGCTAAGATAATACGTGAATTTAAAAAAATATTAAAAAGTAATTATAATAATTTATTCCCGACTATGTGCGTCAATTGTCACTAAGTAGATGAGTCAATTTCATCTAATTTAAAAACAATATTTAAAAAGTACTCAGTGTATAATTTATGTAGATAATTAAGCACGGACCGATAAATACGACCAACAAATAGAATAGAAAATACGGACACACAAGCAAAAATTATAAAAAGAATACTGCCGATAATTTCTACATCTTTATAAAATATTATTCGAATTATTTGAGAATTATAACAAGAATATTTGAGATATTCCTAAAATGAAATGAAATAAAAAATTATAACAAGAATATAATTCGAATTATTGTGAAGAGATTTAGATGCTAAGGATATTCCTAAAATGAAACCAAAATTATAACCAGAATATTTGAGATAGGGATTAATTGTGGATTAGGGTTACATTTGAAGATTGTTTTCGACGCCCTCTCGCTCAGAATCTCGCTCTCTCTCTCTCAGATTTCTCTCGCTGTCTCTCTTAGATTTCTCTCATTCTCTCAAACTCTTTATTTCTCTCGCTCAGAATCTCACTCTCTCGCTCTCTTTTATTTCTCTCGCTCTATTGCTCTCTTTAAATTCTCTTTCTTGGAAGAACTCTATCATTGTGATGCATGTGATGAAAAGAGAATCAGATTCCTCTCCTACTGTGTATAGGCACGCCTGCATCTCTAATTTCTGCACCTATAATTTATGCATGTCACTTTGGTGATTGTTGAAGAGATATGCTCTATCACTGTGTTGCATGTGACATTCCGAAAAAGCTACTAAGAAAGCTACTCACAAAGCAAGTAGAAGATGTCGGTGTGAACAAAGGTTAGCATGAGTCGTCATTCGCGCTCTCTCGCTCTCTATCCCGAAATTTTATTTTTTGCATGCTTTCTGTCACTCTGAGGTATATTCCAGAATTTCCTTTTTTTTTTTTCTTTTTTTCTATTTCTATGAGCTTCACGTTCTGGGCCACCATAATTTTCATTTGATGCTTGATAAAAAAAAGTACGGAGAAGAATCAGAATTTCAAAACTCAGAAGTGGGTTTCTTCTTCTCTGCTATGGCCGCTGCATGTATTGTAAGGAGAGAGAGAGAGAGAGAGAGAGAGAGAGAGAGAAAGAGAGAGAGGAAATTATATTATCTGCATGTTCTTTGTAAGGAGAGAGAGGAAATTCTAATAATAGAAGAGAGATAAGAGAGAGTTGCTGTCGGTTTCAAAACAAACAAAAAATTAAAGTAGATTCTTGTACTTTACCTACAAAGTGTAAGATGAGAGAGAGAGAGAGAGAGGCTAGGGTGTAGGGTTGGTTTATAGACTTAAAATAATTTAAATGTATATTTTTGCATTTTGGGAAATTTGTGTATATTTTTGCATTTTTACATGTTTGATGTGCACATTCTTGAACATGGCCCTTGAATTTTTAGGGCTGGTAATACGTAGATTGTATTTTCTTAATGTTTTTGATATTCTATATTTTATTTTATTAATTAATTTATAAGTTTTTCATTTTTTTAATTAACTAAATTAATCAAAATACTAAATATTATGAAATAAAATGTTAAAAACAGAATTAATTTGTGAATTAATTTTAGAAAAGTGTTATTTTAAAAATAATTTTTTTGATGATTTTATTTTGACAATTCATCATAATATAAGGCATAAATAATAAAACAATCGAACAACCGGTTTGAGAAACTTAATTAATTATTAATTTCAATTTATGAAGTAAAACTATTACAGTTTAAAAACTATGACGTCAACATGGCTACAAAAATGAAGGCAGCGATGCCGTCCGTATTCATGGACGTTACCATCCCTATGCTTTTTCAAAAGGCAAAAACTTGTGTGCAACATGATCCAATTACTCAATTTTGACCCGCTTTGACCCGTGTTTGACCCATTGATCCGCATTGACCCGTGTTTGACCTGCTGACGTCAGCATGACATCAATATTTTTTTTATATTTTTTTATTTTTACTTTTTTTTTTACACTTTTTTTTAACGTTTTTCCCCTTTATTTGAAGGACGAACATGTCACTCTTTGCATACGAAAGTGTCAATCGTAACAAACAAAAGTATCAATCGCAACAAACAAATTTTTTTTCATTTCTTTTCCTTTATTTTAAGGATGGACGTGTCACTCTTTGCATATGAAAGTGTCAATCGTAACAAACAAAAGTGTCAATCGTAACAAATAATTTTTTTTATTTTTTTCCAATTTTTTTGATAAGGAAGGCGTGTCATTTGTAATGAATAATTGTCATTTGTTACTTATCCAAAATATCAATCGTAACAAACAAAAGTGTCATTTGTGTTTGAATAAAGTGTCATTTATATCATTTATTGAATATCAATTATTTTTTAAAAAAATGTTTGTTTCGAAAAAAAATATCATTTGTTTATGAAAAAAGTGTCAATTACAACGAACGAAAGTGTCAATCACACTGAAGTAAATTGAGACTCAGAATTAAGGAACATGTCACTTTCATCTACTAATCAATATGAAGCATAATAACCAGAAATATTATCCAAAGTGTCAATCGTAATAAACAAAAGTGTTAATTGTCCCGAATGAAAGTGTCATTGTTTAGAACAAACGAACAAAAGTGTCATTGTTTATACCAAACGACACTTTTGTATACAAAGAGTGACACTCTTGTGCTTATAATAAAGGGGAAAAAAGGAAAAATATTTTTTGTATTTCAAAACGAAAAAACGAAAAAAAGTGTCGTGTCATTCTTTGTATTTCCGAAAAGACGAAAAAACTGAAAAAACGAAAAAGGTGGAAAAAGACGAAAAAGACAAAAAAAAAATGAAAAAGAAAAAAAAAAACGAAAAAAGGCGAGAAAGACGGAAAAAACGAAAAAGGCAAAAAATGAAAAAAGATGAAAAACAAAAAAGGCGAAAAAAAAAGAAAAAGACAAAAATAACGAAAAAAAATGCGAAAAAGACGGAAAAAAGCGAAAAAGACGAAAAATGCGAAAAAATGAAGAAACGAAAAAGGCGAAAAAAACAAAAAAGACTAAAAAACGAAAAAGACAAAAAAAAAAGGAAAAAACAAAAAAAGACAAAAAAAAAAAAAAAAATGAAAAAAGAAAAAAAAAAAAAAAAAAAAAACAAATACGAAAAAAAAAAACAGTCAACACATGAGTCAAAGCGGGTCAACGGGTCAAACATGGGTCAAAATTGGACAATTGGATCATGTTGCATGTGTATATGATGCACATTAGTCCATCTCTTTTAAAAAATATTTAACTAACGGAAGAATATAATTTTTTAATACCGTCCTGACAGCTGTAAGATTCATCATGCAAAAACAGACCCAAGAATTTACATGAAATAAAAATGGGTTATTAGTGAAATAGGGCACGAAATATAGCCGATTTGCATATTTAACACGAACTTTTAACTGTGCCGAATTAATGCATAAACTTTCATTTTTTTGCAATTTAAGACATGGTCGGATTCCCAATTTTTTCCGGCCGCCGGAGTGCTGAGTTGGACGTCTACGTGTACTATATGAAACCACGTCATTTTGTACCTCAAAAAAATTGACATGTTAAAGCATAAACTTTGTAAAAAATTCAATTTAAGGCATATTACATTTAAATAATTACAATTTAAAGCATAAATTTTTCTTGTTTCGCTAGATTATTCCATAATAAACCTTCTATTGGGTGATGATTCTATCCTCAGCACAATAATACATAGTGGGAAATGATTCTATCTTCCGTACTGACATGCACTGAGTAGGCTTATGCTCTGAGTGAATCTATGAAGATTTGAAGATCTCAAAACCCTATCTTGATTGGTGAACTATTACTTTGTAATTTTTTTTGTCTCTGAGGTTTCAGACTCAGCAGACACTCTGCTCTAGTTCAGGCGTTCAGTAGATTATCAGCCTCAGCACCAGATGTAGAAGACTCAGTATATATTGGACTCGGCGAGAGCAAGATATCGAATAGAGTCAGTGGAACTGAACTCAGCAGGAGTAGTTCACTGTACTCAGAGCTGATCTTCAGTAGAGCCATCTCAGCATATTTGCTACTGAATCAGAGATCAGACTCAGCAACGGCCAGACAGTCTTCTGAACTGTCAGAACTTTTGAATGACAATCAGCATAGTCAAATACGAGGAAGAGAGAAGTCAGCTTCAGTTGCCTCGAAGTCTGTTCTGTCTCAACTACCTTCTAAACCTCGACAAATGACAAGCAGACACCTGTCCTATACCTACTAAAGCTGCAAGTCAACAACTTTCCGGAAAAGGAGGGAAAGGACACTGTCATCATACTTCAAAAGAGCCGTTAGCTACCAAAAGAGAGAGATAAAGGGATCATTGTCTCCAACGGATCTTTCCCAATCTCTTCTCTATAAATAGAGGGATAATTCAAAATTTAAAGCTCACGAGCCTTCAACGAGAACAAGCGGTAACGAGACCACAAGAACAGAGCATTAAAACGAGCAAACCGAAAAGCCTAAGTCTTCCGCAAGAACTCGAAGAACATTCTCCGGCGAAAGACTACCTCCTAGCTCCTAGGGAACCAAGCTGAACCGATAAACAAGCCTCTAGTATCCAAACGACGTTACACGAACCCAAAGCTAAAACTCAGCTGTTCGTCGTTCTAGAAGCTACATTCTCGTTCCCTATCCCTATAACCCTAAGCTCAACTGAACATATCCATAGTTTTGACGAAGGAGTTCATATTTGAACTTGATCCTTATTGTAAAATGACTCCTTCATAGTTGGAGAGTTTGTCAAACACTTTAGTTTGATAACTGTGTAAACTGAGACTTGTTCAGTATAAATTCCAAGACATGGCTTTGTCCTGTGTACAAGCTGACTGAGACTAACTCAGTATAATAAATAGTCTCCTGATCTTTCGGGACATTGGACGTAGGATCTTGTGTATCCGAACCACTTTAAAAATCTCTGTGTCTCTCGCTTGTGTTGCTATTTACTGTTGCATTGATTTTAACTGTTCATACTGAAAAATATCATTTAAAATCATTCAACTGAGTTTCAGCGAACTTAACTGATTATTCTACTGAACTGAAACTGTTTTGATAAAAACGTTTTCCACTCAACTGTTTCGGGCCTACACAATTCCACACCACTGAACTCCATCTGAAGATACTGAATTCTGACTCAGTCAGTTAGCAGATCTCAGTAGAGTCAGTCACTCTGCCTAACACGATTCAGAACAGCTATCTGGTCTGCTGAACTCATTCAGTACGACACTATCCTGAATATGACTGTTCGTGTTTCAAGTTGAGAAATCGGTTTCAGGTGTATTCAAACTCCCCCCCCCTCCCTCTACACCTGAACGTGCTCTCGGGACCAACACCTTCGATTATTTGAATTGAATTCCAAAAAAAATCCCAAAAAACCATTACGAGACCAATAAAGATGTGACCAAAATAGTACAAAAAAACAAAAAGAACACAATCATGTACTACCAAAGATTAAACATTAACCGACATAGTGCATAACATAGCAAAGTTAACAAACTATGACCAAAATAGCAAAACATTGTAGCTACCAAATCCTTCACAACCTTATACCTAATAGAAATTATTTAAAAAGATACTTATCAAGTCCAATCAAATAAAGAGGAATATAAAATCCAAATAAAATAATTAGAGAAATTTATTTAACTCACAAATATTTACTGTACAAGTAATTCCATAAATTTTTTTTAGCAGAAAACAAGCAAAGAAGATAAGATATGAAGTTATTGAAGAAGAAATCAATTAAAGAGGAATATAAAATCCAAAAAAGAATCAATTAAAGGACATAAATTCCTAAGAAGAACTCAAATTAAATTTTAAATAAATTCAAAATTTCTATTTATTTGGATTTTATGTTTCTCTTTATTTGATTGGACTGGATAAGTGTTTTTTTAGATAATTTCTATTAGGTAGAAGGTTGTGAATGATTTGGTAGGTAAGTTGTTTTGCTATTTTGATCAAAGTTTATGCTTTAAATTGTGATTATTTAAATGAGATATGCCTTAAATTGAAACTTTTACAAAGTTTATGCTTTAATCTGCCAATTTTTTTAGGTACAAAACGACGTAGTTTCATACAGTACACGTAGACGTCCAACTCAGCACTCCGGCGGTCGGAAAAAATTGGGAATCCGACCATGTCTTCAATTGCAAAAAAATGAAAGTTTATGCATTAATTCGGCACAGTTAAAAGTTCGTGTTAAATATGCAAATCGGCTATATTTCGTGCCTTATTTCACTAATAACCCAATAAAATTTAGTTGATGTATATGTATCTCGTGACGCAACTCTAGTTGATATCTTCTTTTCTTATTATCGATAAATAGAAACATTAATTCAAATTTTAATTTAGAATTATATAGTAAAAAATAAAGTCAATTTCAAGATGAATGGATGCTTTAACTCAATCTCAAACCCATATATTTTTTATAACGAATTTAAATTAGGGTATCTAGTCACGGTTGTCCCATCGACCGACTTAGTGCATATTACTTTTACGTAATTAAGAGATATAAATATCTACTATTACTTATAGATATAGTGTAGGTGTAAATTATTAAAGTTAGGAAGCTTATTATTTAAAAAAGCGTGAACAAATTGCAGTAAGATATTGACTTCTTTGTTTGCACGTATGAAATGGTCTTCTGATTAAAAATGTTAGGGTTTTCGTTTAGTGAACTATATTGGACAATAATAATCGACTTGAATATTAATGAAAAAGAAGGTTTGGAAAATCAACTAAAAATATGTATTAAATATTGCAACCGATGAGATGAACCAGCTAGTGGTATATGGTGCTATACGGTGGCAAACAGGGGCGGATCCAGGATTAATAGGAAGGGGGGCAAAACTAAAAAATTCGATAGAGAAAAGGGTGGAGTGTACATTCGGTGGGCGAAATACGAAATTTCTGAAAAATTACATATATAAAATCACGTTTCGACACGAGTTCCGGGGGGGCGCCGCCGTCGGGCGCCCCCTGGATCCGCCACTGGTGGCAAAGCCTGGAAAAAAATATATCCACTATTTGAGCTTCGACATTATTTGAATGCCATAAAAAGGGGTTAGGGTTAGTAGTTATATATATTGCTTATAAAGTTCTACGAATGAATTTGCTTGAAACTATTAAGATTATATTTTTCATATTTTCATTTTTTATTAAAACTAGAAAAAAAAGCATTTATTGTCATATATAGACCAAAATGGTTTTGCTACAATTTGTAGTAACACAGGATTTGAGCGAGTTTAACAACTTATTCATAAATACATCTTCTACTTATTTTGCAGCAAACACTAATTACACTACTATAAATTTGACCTACGACAACACTGGAAAGACAATGGTTTTGGTTAAAAACCATTGACATAGCTAAAATCGTTATCTTTTATATCAAAAGTGCGCTCATCAACAACAACGATTTTTTACAACCGTTGGCATTAACATGTTGTCGTATGTGCAAAAATGAGCTCATAGACAACGGTTGTGCCAACCGTTGCCGTTTAAGTCTATCGTAGTTTAAGAATGCGCCCATAGACAACGATTTTCACTAACCTTTATTGTTTATGTGTTGCGTAGGTTTTATAATGAGCGTATAGGCAACAATTTTAATAACCGTTGTCGTTTAACCGTTGTTTTAGTTAAAAGTAAACTCATAAACAACGGTTTTATTAACCGTTGTCGTTAAGCCAAATATATATTTTATTTGTAAATTTAATACAGGATGCTCTTGATATTGTTTATGCAAGAGAAGAAGACCAAGATAGTATGTTGGCTGCAATACCATGGCCAGAAAATGTCTCTTATTCGGGATTACCGAAAATCCCGAAAATTGTATTCCTTGTTAAAAAAAAATTACTCCTTGCTAGCTTCGAACCTAAGACCAATTGATAGAATGAATACAATCTACAATCTAGCAACCAATGACTCTACATATATGTTTGTTAACTATTGTTAAATGAATTATTAATTTCTCGTAGACACGTGGCATTATAAATTTATAATTTATAAATATAATTTATAAATTATTAAATTATATTTATAATATTCTAGAATATGAAATATAAATATTTCATGTGATTTACTAATGTATATATCATATATGTAATTTAACTAGTAAACTAGATATTATAAATTATAATATCTAATTAAAATATGAAATATAAATATCTCAAATACAAATGCGAAAAATCGAAAGTCGTTTGAATGTTTCTACAATTTTACTTTCTACTTTCGATTTTCTACATTCTAGTTTCTTCACAAATTATTATTGGGCTTTGTGTTAGCATAAGACATAAGTTTATAAATTATAATTATATTTATAAGTGCATAATAAGTATATAACTGTATTAATTATTTCATAAAAAATTCTGTATTTCGGTAATCCCGAGTTCGGTATCGGTTATCCCAAATACCGAATCGGGTAAGAGTACAGCATTGTTTGAGCTCATTCATGTGGATGTATGGGGTCCTTAATTACAATGTGGAAAACATAGCTAATTCCTCATATATCCTGACTATTGTTGAAGACTGCAGTAGAAGTACATGGACCTATCTTCTACACTTTAAGAAGCAAGTGCATAGAGTGTTGAAGATTTATCTAAAGATGGTGGACAACCAGTACAATAAAAGGGTGAAGAAAGTCAAGACTGATAATGGAACATAATTTGTGAATTTGCAGATTCAAGAACTCTTTCAATCTCTTGGAATTATACATCTTAAATCATGTGCATACACTCCACAACAGAATGGAACAGTAGAACGCAAGCATCGTTCCCTATTGGAGATAGCTAGAGCCTTGATGTTCCAGAGTTGTTTACCAGAGGCATTTTGGCCTTTCTCCATCTTAGCTGCAACTTGGATTCTAAACAGACTGCCAAGTAGGGTGCTTGGTTGGATTTCTCCCTTCTCTATTCTAACAAATTCCATAGTTGATCTCACATTGTTGAAACCATTTGGTTGTTTGGCCTATGCATCCTCACAAGAAGAAATTTGATGTAAGAGGAGCTAAATGCATCATGTTAGGCATGGCAGCTGAGCATAAAGGTTATACCCTCTTTGATCTAGACAACAAAGAGGTTATTGTTTCTAGGGATGTTAAAGTATTTCCTCACATATTTCCGTTTGATACTTCAGATCCTCCTTCTTTGGTGGAGGGAGAGCCTACTCCATCCCTCACAGAATTCATTCCTTTAGATGAGACTGTCCCCTTGGAGGATGTTTCTGCAGATTCAGTCCCTACTGATACAGGGTCTTTCCCTACTTCCCCTTCATCTGTTACCCCAATGGAGGCACAAGCATCTGCTACTGACACTGAATTACCTATTGAGGATATCAGAAGGCCTAAACGGTCAACAAAGCCTCCATCTTGGCTTAATGACTTTGTGAGTCAGATACAATTGACTCTTCCCAGTCAGCCCTCTACTACTTTAACTCCTCCTACATTCCCTTATATTTGCTCCTCTCCATTTAGTCCGGATTATACAATGTTTCTTACTAAGGTTACCAACCTACATGAGCCTTCAACATAAACAATGCTTTTCTCTATGGCATCCTCACAGGTGAAATATACATGTTACCTCCTGAAGGGTACAATAAAGTTCTTGCTGAAAAGTTTGCAAGCTAGTGAAAAGTCTATATGGCCTCAAGCAGGCTTCTAGAGAATGGAATGCAGAACTATGTAAGGCCCTCTCTTCTTATGATTTTACTCAATGTCCTCATGACCATTGCTTGTTCACCTTGGGAGTTGATAACAGATTTATAGCCTTACCGGTTTATGTTGATGATATACTCGTTGTTGGGCTAGATTTAGACTTGATATCTGATTTGAAAGGTTTTCTGCACAAGAAGTTTTCTAGTAAGGACTTGGGAGTGGCCAGATATTTTTTGGGTATGGAATTAGCTAGATGAGAGCAAGGGCTATACTTCAATCAGAGAAAGTATGTATTGGATGTGGTGGGTAGTGCAGGACTTCTGGGCTGCCATTCTGTTTCTACTCCTTTTCCTCAAGGAGTTGATTTATCTACAACTTCATCCCCTTTGCTTGATGAACCTGATAAATATAGGAGGCTTGTAGGACAACTTCTATATCTTAATCTGACTAGGCCGGATCTTACATATGTTACTCAACAGTTAAGCCAGTTTGTGTCTTCACCTAGGGAAAATCATTGGGTTGTAGCTTTACATGTTCTTCGGTATCTGAAGCGGTTGTAGCTTTACATGTTCTTGGGTTGTAGCCTATTCTTCTCTGCTGATAGTTCTGCTATGAATTTAAAGGCCTATGTTGATGCTGATTGGGGAACTTGCCCCACTACTAGGAGATCATTGACTGGTTTCTGCATTTCCTTAGGTTTTTCTCTGATTTCATGGCGTTGCAAGAAGCAAGAGACTGTGTCTGCCTTGACTACTGAGGCTGAATATAGAGCGCTTAGTTCAACTGTTCGAGAATTGCTATGTATTACTTATCTTCTTCAAGAGCTGCAAGTCAAGGTTCTACTCCTATTCCATTACACTGTGATAACGCGGCTGCAATTCATATTACGAGGAATCAGGTGTTTCATGAACGGACCAAACACTTGGAACTTGATTGTCATATTGTTAGGGATCGTTACAAGGAAGGACTTATTGTTCCAACTGCTATTCACACCTCTCAGCAGCTTGCTGATGTTTTCACAAAGATCTTGGTCGGTCCTTGCTTTCGGTTTCTTCTCTCCAAGATGGGGCTTGTGGATCTTCACAGCCTCCATCTTGCCGGGGGGGAGGGGGGGGTGTTGTGATTTGATCGTGTGTGAACAGAAGTTTGATCGAGTGTGAACAGAAGGATGAATGATGAAAAGAGTTGAGAAGTAACAGAGTGATAAAGGAGACGGTTATGGCAATTATGGTTGTTAAATGGAGATGGATTGGTGATCGTTGGATCGGTCCTGTGAGCTGGAAGATCGGATGGTTACCTATTACACTTTACTAATAAAGTCGTGTTATACATTATTACGTTTTCAGCTGTTAGTCGGTTAGATAGTGAGAGAGGAGAAGTACATGTATAAATACAGAGCAAGTGTCTCTCTTGCTGTATCCTTTCCTTTCTTTTGCTATAATGAAATTACAACTCGATTTCTAGAATCTTCCTAGATCTGAATCTCATTTTCTTACTTGTTCATCTTGTTCATCAAATCTGAAATCTAGATCACAACAATGGATATGAAGAGGCCGATCCCAATCTGTTGGAGCTGCGTTAGACCATTAAGATGGGGCTTAGCGTGTAGAAGATGGATAGGGAAGCTTCTGCAATGGTGAATTTGGGGTTAATTTGACTGGCGTCATATATTGGCTTGGAGAATGAAGAGATTTTCCATTTGGGTTTAAATTGGGGCTTCAATATTACGGATCACGAATTACGATCCAATTTTAAAATTAATTGCGTGACTTGAAGCAATTAATCACTTGTTTGGTGGTGCCAGTAATGTTCACAATAATATAGAGAGGATATTATTCTAAAGATAGCAAAGGTAAATCCTTTCTATTATGTGATATTCATAAAAATATAAATGATTTCACTACTACTGGACTCACCGTATTGTTGATGACTGTGTGTAATATAACGTCATTTAATACTGCAATCAAGTTGTTTTCATTTATGCATTTGGGTTTGGTTTTAGTGACACTCTATTGGGTGAAATGGTTAGTTACATGAATATATAAGAACTTGCATGTGGGTTTGGAGGAGTATTGATATTTGCACAATGCCAAAAACATATGATTTTGTCAGTTGGGTAATCTATTCGTGTAATTGATTAAATCATTAAACTTTGGTTTCATATGATTATTGGATTAAAATAACACGTTATTTAATTATAATTGACATATTCATTCGTTGCAATTGACACTTTGAGATAAATAATACTTTTGTTCATTGCAATTAACACATTTATTCATTACAAATGTTACTCTATGAAAATGTGACACTTTCCTCCGAGACAATTGACACGTTTGTTTATTACGATTGATACTTTGAGATAAATATCACTTTTGTTCGTTGCAATTAATAGATTTATTCATTATAAATGACACTCGGAATGTGACACTCTCCTCCGATACAATTGACACTTTTAATTATTACGATTAAAACTTTGAGTAACATTTCTTGTTATTATGATTATTATATTTTGTTGACTAAATCATTGAACGGTGGTTTCGTATTATTATTGGATTGAAGTGACACGTTCCTTAATTATGGTTGACACTCTGAGATAAATAACACATTTGTTTGTTGCAATTGACACATTTATTTATTGTAAATGACACTCTATGAGAATGTCATTCTCTTTTGACACAATTGACACATTTATTCATTACAAATTACACGTTTTCACTTAAAAAAAACTTTTGTTAACAACAAACGACACTTTTGTTCACAACAAATGAAAAACCCGTCCTTACAAGAATTGGGAAAAAATAAAAAATAAAAACAAAATTAATTAAAAAAAAAAAAACAAACAAAAAAATATAATAGAATAATAATGTCATCATGATACCAGGGGATCCAGGTCCGGTTAGGGAAGGATAATTAGGTTGCAATTGGGTTAAAATGAATCACCTTGTGCTGCTAAATCTTTGTGTAATGAATAAAGTGTAAGCCGGATAACAAAAGAATTTGATTATCCTTAAAGACTCAAAGAGTTCACTTTATTGATTCCTTTGAATTATTATTTTTTTTTTTTTTTTGGAAAAGTGTTTGGTTGTAACAGAATTCGTTACTATGTGTGTATCAATAATAAAATTTGCAATAAGAAATTCAATATATAATTTGAAAGTGAAATAAATGCCTGATAGGTGCATGATACATTGAGACTTCACTTTTTAAGCCACAAGCGGAAAAGAAAAATTTATGTTCAAAGCGACTTACTTAGACGTGATTAGATAAGATTTTAGCCTATTTAACTACTCTTCAAAAGGTTCGAGATAAATCCCTATACATATATATATATTGGTTAGGATACACGAATTTTGTGATGACATTTGTGTAAAGTTAGTCCTATTGAAACACCATGACATTATTATGCATAAAATCTAACCGGCAAGAAGCACACATCAAACTATAACTTCAATTAATGAATTAATTATGTTTGGTGATAGCAATGGCCAGATTTCAACTAGATTTTCATAGGTTCATATCCAAAATCAATTTTTTTTAAATTTAGTCAAAATCTGATCGAGATTTATTTGACTTTAAAAAAATGAAATTCAGACCCAAATTCATAAGATCCATAGGATATCGGGTCTAAATCCGAATCCATTTTAAAACTTTTTAATACAATTAATAAAACTCTAAATCAATTAGAATTTAAGTAAGTTAATTCAGTCTACGGTAAGATATATCTATAAAAACATTACAATCATTCATAAAAGTCAAAATATTAAGATTCTATAAAAATATTACAATCGTCTAAAAAAATCATGATATTCACTAAAAAAACTTTCGAAGTTGTGTTAACGGTTGCTCAAATCTCCTCTTTTTGTTTATTAGATGACTTAAAAAATATTTTAAACCCAATAATAAAATAATGTAATAATTTAAATATAATATAAGATATTATGATTATAGATAGAATATTAAAATAATATTTTTAGTGATAAAATTGGCGGTTCTGAATTGGGTTCGGATCAAAAGGCAAACTTTAGATAAAAATCCACTATTTCAAAAATGGGTTCTAATCTGATCTGAATCCGATCTAACTTTTTAAGATCCAAATCTAAATTTATAAATCTAGACCGAGTCCAAAATTTATTGCCACTCCTAATTATGTTAAAGTTAAAATGAGGATTACAGAATGAGATAAATCTATCACATACAATTATTAACTAATAATTTACATCTTCTATATGATTTAATTGATTACCTAGTATGTTAGATTTTATTATGTTTTAAAGACAAAATCTTCTTCAATGCTTTAAGGAGTGTTTGCAAATGATTATCATAAACACTTTTTATTTGTTTTTGCTTAAAGTTGAAAATAATTGATTAAGCAGTTTAATTTTTTAATTTTAGAGAAGCTGCTGCAATAAGCATATTTTTCAAATACTAAAAAAACTGCTTATGCTGTCAACAAACAGATAAATACTTAAAATAAACATTTGAAAACACCCCTTAATTTAATAAAATGTTATGATGATTTTATCACTAGGGGCCGGGCAAAAGTCATGTTACGGATTAACGACAGATGTATTATATTACGATCTAATTAGGTCTTTTTTTTTTGTTTTTTTAAAAATAAATAAATCTAGATATAGACAAAAAAAGAAAATACCCCAACACATTATATTTGCAACTTTTTTTTTATGTGTTGATTTGTTATTCATAATAATACTGTTCTTTTGCCAAAAAGGAAATAAGAAAACACTATAAATGACATAATGTCACGTCGACCCACATCATTTACACGCAAAAGTCTAGTTTCTTAAACCCATGCCAAAATCTTACATGACAGTAATAATAGAACAAATGAGGTATTTGACAGTGTAAATAATTTTATAATGTTTGCAAAATTTGCTTACTGCAATAGCTTCTGGCAATGTTTGAAATGATTTATTTAAACTACTTTTAATTACTTGTACTTAAAGCTGCTTAAAAATTCTATTAAGTTAAAGCTTTGGAGTGTTCGAAAAAACTACAAAAGTAGCTTAATTTTAGAGAAAGTTAAAAACACCTCAAATCTAGCTCCTGAGCTTGTGCCTATTTTAACTTATTTTAAGCTAAAATAAAAAAGCAGAAATTAGTATTCCAAACATTAAAATCTTTTTATTAATAAAATAAAGCCAATAAGCTGCTTATTTAATCCATTCCAAACACCACCTAAAATTAAGTATCTAAACTGCTTAAATCTATAAGCATATATTTAGTGTGTGTTTCTGCAAGAGCTTATTGCTTTTTGACCTCTCAAGCAGTTTTTTAGTATTTGTAAAACATGCTTCTGCGTTAGCTTATCTAAAGTTAAGTAGTTTAAGCTATTTCTTTTAAGCATCAATTAAGACAGTGTTTTGAATAGCTACTTATGCTTAAAGTTGTTAAGTACAAGTTGTTAGTATTTGCAGTATTAGAAAAAACAGCTTAATTTTAGACAAAATAATATTTCACACACTCTCATAGGTTGCTTTTCAAATTTTTTTATTTTTTATTTTTTTTACTTCTACTTTAAAAAATATCCCGAGGCTAACTTATGAGCTTCTGCTTGTTTTGACTTATTTTAAGCTCCAAAAAGAGCAGTAACCTACATTCCAAACATTATTTTCAACTTTAAGCAAATTCAATTAAAAAATGTTTATAATAAACATTTACAAACACACCGTAAATGATATTACATTATTAGTATTGAAAACAAAATATCATTACATCTCCATTGTTCCAAAATTGGAATTATTTTTCCATGTCATGAGAAAAAAAATAATAAACATTTAAGATATGGATCTTAAAGCATTCTAATTTTATCCCTTTAATGAACTATTGAAAACAAAAATATATTAGCACTACTGCACTGGACAGTAGTAGAGAGGAGTATATGATATTGTTTTTTAGTAATGCGGATAACCCGAAACCATATATAAGTGGTTTCTTTTATGCTGGGGTGAGACTGCTACACTCCCTTGCTCATTTTTTGACATCTGTCATTTTTTAGAGATTTTTTTTAATTTCTATTCCTTACGTTTTTGTTTACATAGCTTTTTAGAAATTCTCGCGCATAACTTTTCAGAAATTTGGAAATCCATATTTCCCTTTCTATTATTCCTTTACCTGCTCTTCTCCCAAGAAAATGACGATAGGTGTAAAAAATGAGAAAGCAGCATAAAA
Organism: Lavandula angustifolia; assembly: GCA_028984105.1. Classification (NCBI taxonomy): domain Eukaryota; kingdom Viridiplantae; phylum Streptophyta; class Magnoliopsida; order Lamiales; family Lamiaceae; genus Lavandula; species Lavandula angustifolia. The sequence continues at coordinate 9,969,440 of CM054818.1, read as the reverse complement.
GAAACCTTATATAAGTAAGTCTATGGCAGGTAATTCCTAATGGGAGGGTTGTGCTGATGTGATGTGCATGTAGTGGGGTTGAACGTGCAGGAATGGCTGCTCGGATCCGCAAGTTTAGGACGACCGATCCGTGAAAGTCATGCACACATATATATTAGCACTGCAAGTCATATTAATGTGAACACAGAATAGAATATTAAGCTCATGTGCATTATCCTTCAAGCATGGATCCACTCACTTAATAGAATATATTAAATATATTGATAGATAGATCGGAGAAATGTACTGTATTTTAAGTACTGCACTTTCAAAATAATTAGAATGTAATTAAGGGGCATTTTTGTAATCTAACAAATAAAGTGTAATATCTTTGCATTGGAAATGGAGTACATATTTATCTTGATGGATTAAAAGTATACTGTTCACAAAATAAGAATGGTTCACACAACTCCATTTATATATATATTAATTATCATTTCAATTTTTTTACCGTTGTAGACTTGTAGCTGAACACCACCGATCACGATTATTTCAAATGAGTTGACGAATCTCATTAATTATATTTTAGAAGAATTGTCCACATTAATTTCTAGTTCCACGCGGTACGAAGAATTGTCTGGATATAATTACAGTTAAACCTCAATAAAGCAATATTCGATAAAGTAATAATCTCGCTAAGATAATAATTTTTTCCGATCCCGATATAGGTCAATGCACTCAAATAATGTTCGATAAAGTAATAACCTCGTTAAATGAATATTTTTTCTCGGTTCCAAGGTTATTACTTTATCGAAGTTTAACTGTACTCGAAATGTTTCAGACAATTAATCAAACTAAGATTTTCTGCGTGAGCTGTAATTCTTTGAGCATTCCGCGATCCAACTATGAAAGAACTTTTTTGATAGTTTTACTGAATAATTTAATAGTAGAGTGAGTTAACTAGTGACAAAAATCACATGTTTGAAAGTCGAAAACCTATCAATGCTTATTCAATTCGTACTTCAGGTTTGTCCATTTTGATTTCCCTCGCCACACAAAATAAAACGGATGAGCTGCTTCGCTAGAAGTTACTTTCACTACCTCCAAATCAAATAAAATGACTAATTGAGGGTATTCATGTATTTTTATTCATACATATATATATATATATATATATATATATATATATATATATATATATATATGGGAGGTTCCAATAGGAACACTCCTTAGAGTGAGAAATAAGAACAATCGTCATCCTTTAGATCATGTAAATTGACGGATCAGATTCATTTTCAAATTTTTTTACCCGAAGTGCACCATTTACTTAAAAAATTTGCACAAAGGGTATTACAGTCAAATTCTTTCAATATAATAAACCTAACCTAGTGTATTACGATTAAAATTCCGCTCATTCACGATTTATTTTCTGCATTTTCTCATCCCTTCTCCTCCAGTTTTTTTCCGGTCTTCCATTGCTTGGTTTCCAAAAGATTTCGACAACGAAGATCAATTAAAGATCAATGGGTAAAAATTACCGATTTCTAAATAGGGTTTACAAAATATTTCGACAACAAAGATCAATTAAAGATCGGTGGGTAAAAAACAACGATTTTTAAACAGCATTATTCGTCCCTTTGTCACTGTGTAAACACGAAGAAGATTAAGAATCAATTTGTGAGTTTTTTTTTATTTTATGTTGAATTTTTAACGGTGATTTGGATGTGTATGTTGTTGATTATTTTAATTTATAAATATATGCACAATTTTGCAAAAAAAAAATGCACAATTATGAGGGAAAATATGCACAATTAATGAGAAAAAAATATACAATTATTGGGCAAAATATGCACACATTTAATGGGAAAAATATGCACAATTATTAAGAAAAATATGCACAATTAATAGGGAAAATATGCACAATTAATGCTAAATAACGAAAAGATGAAATTATTAAGGAAAATCTGGGACGAGACTTAGATCTAGGACGATAATTAGTGAAACTATGCACAATTAACAATTGTTCTCGTAAAATCTGGGACGAGACTTGATGATATTAAAACATGGAAGATAATTGACGAAAATGACGTTTACAACAAAGGAAATAAGATAAAAAAAATAATAGATTGTGCAAGATTACAAAAATAACCTCAGTGCAAACTTTTTGCCTTAAAGGTGCATTTCGGGATTTTAAGTGATGGTATAATCTGGAGCGTCGAATTACTTGATCAAACGGTTATAAATTGTTCTTATTTCTCACTCTAAGGGGTGTTCTCATATGATCTCCCATATATATATATATTAACAAAAAAGAATATCTATAAGTATAGATAAAGTATCACTTTTGTGTTATATCGAATATCATGAAAATAAACAAACCGTGAATAATTAAATTTCTATTGCCAACTAATAATATTACTAAAACGTAACTAAAGATTATAATGTTCCATTCAACAAATAGGCATGATTTCTTAGATCAATTCAATAGCTTGCAATTTGAACCACTTCAAAACACCCACGATCGACCATATGAGTATATGACCAAGATTAAAAGTAAAACAACTTAAAAAATAAATTTAACTGGCATGCCAAGTTCTAATAACGTAAAATAAACTCGAAACAGTTAAAGCTACTGAATGTTAGTTGGGATAGAGATTTCCAGTTGGGCTTCAATGGACCCGGGCCTTAATTAGAAAATGCTTTAAATTGAGTTCATGCATATGCTGGATTGGCCTCGCAATTTAATTTGTGGAACTTACAAGCGCAATATTGAGGGGTGTTTGCAAAAATTTAAACTTTTTTTTAAGTTCTTAAATTAAGGAGAAGTTGGTAAAAGTGATTTATTAGAGAATTTGTGGAGTGTTTGTAAAAACGCTTAAAAGTAAAAAAAGTTAAATATTGTGTTTGCAAACATTTTTAATCTAGTAACTTCTTTTGAGGTATAGTATCATAAAGACCATTTCACCCCTAACATTAATGTATTGCCTATTTTATTTTAGCTATATTAATTATGTCAACACATAATAAAAAATAATTACTATTTACTATTATACTAGAATTCGTTATACATATAAAAAATAAATACATAATAATTAATATTTTAAAAAAAACTTAAAAAAGACGAATATAATTAAACGCAAAACATTAGCATATATTTGCTCTTGCAAAATAATAAAATTAGAGAAAAAAAATGAAAGGAAATTGACTTTTTTTACAAATAAATATGACGAGCATCCCAATAAAGTAAAATGACATTATAATATTTATAAATATGTGTACTTAAATAATATTATTGAATATGTAATGGGGATAAAATAGTAAAGTAGTAACTTATAAAAATTTACAAGAATGCGATAAGTTGTAAAAGTTGGGTTTTATCAACTTAAGCAACTTTAACTTTTTTACATTAAATGTAGAGAATTTTATAGATTTTAAGTTTGCAAATACTAAAAAGTAGCTTTTCCTTAAATTAAGCTATAAGTTCAATAATTTAACTTGTTGCAAACACCCATTGAACCGCATTGTACGTGTTGTAGTCATACCGTAAGCACTTGTGGAACATGTAAAAACCGTCAAACTAAAAACAAGGCGAACAAATATTTATGTAAAAGTTGAAAAACAAAGCTTAAAATAATCTGTACATGGACAGCTAACATAAAGCAATATAATTAATAATAATAATGTTTGAGTAAAGGATATCATATCGTCATTACAGTGTTGGTCTAATCTTTATTCATAAGTAGGGCACATAAACATAAGAACAAGCTTCTATTTGAATTACTAATTCTAATAAACCTTGTCCACACAATAACTCTTTCGACTAACGACGCTAGAACAGTTCAAACGAGTACTTGGTACAAACTTCTAGCAAAATACCAACATTTGATTGATCATGTCCGATACCTTACCAAAAACATCCAAAACTGGTTAACAAATGTGATTCTTGCTGCACCAGAATCTTTTCTTCCTCAAGGTTTATTAATGGAAAATCCAACTTTTAAACAAAGTTCTTATAAGAGTTTATTATTCACCGTGAATAAGTGATTGTATTAGGAGTATATTTATACAATACATAAGGAAAGATTGAGAAAATCGCCTTTAATATATACTAATCAATTATTTCCTTAACAACCACCCCCCACCCAATCCAATGCAAAGCTTGGATCGTAAAAACTCAAACAAATCTTGGACGGAACATATTGGAGCTTAAGAACGCCAAATCTCGAACATATGAAAGTCGATATCAATATGTTTCACTCGCTGCTGAGCTAGAAAAATGGCACTATTGTTGTCACAAAGGCTTGCTTGGCAAACTAGAGTAGTTCGAAGCTCACGTACAACATGAAGTACTCAAACAAGTTCTGAACTAGTATTATTTGCTAAAGCTCGATATTCAGATTCACAACTAGAACGGGCCATAATATGTTGTTTATTCGCACTCCATAATAAGATTGGAGCCAATAAAAAACGAGTAACCATAAGTGGAGCGGTGTGTCTCTAGACAATGCGCCCTATTTGCATTGGAATAGCCTATAAGAGAAAAAGTTGATGCACGAGTGAAGGTAAGACCATAAACTATTCTTTCTGTAGCTATAAATACCAAGTCCTCATCCGAAGAATCTATGAAGGACTCCTCTTTAGCTGAATCGTCTGATAGTTCTCCGATTATCTAAGCTTCAGTTTGATCAAGGCTAGACAATGTGCAAGATTCAGTTTCAGTTAGCTACTCGCTATAATGTAGTATGACTAGGAATTATCTTGCTATGAGACTTAAAGAATGTTAGGAAATCTAAAAATCTTTCGTTAATTTGTATGCTTGCTTAAATGAAATTTGTTGCTGAAAGTGTAAGATATAATTATATTATGGTCAAACTGAAAAGTGTACTGTAAAAGATGTTTTAACATATATGAATGTTGATCACATTCTAACAATATTATAAACCCAAAATTTGATCACATTCCTCTTGATGAACTGGGTGGGAGATCAATCTCAAACTCCTCAGCTTTTAGTTCTGATAAAATTTGATCAAGAGAAATAGTGACAATATCATCCGAACGTCTCAGTAGTGTAGTGACATGCTACCACTCTTTCTTAGGCAGTGCTCTGAGAATCTTCATATTCATCTCCTTGTTGGTGAACGTCTTCCCAAACCCGCCAATAACGTTAATCAGATTTGTAAATTTGATGTTTATATCTTCGATTCTTTCGCCAGGTAGCATGGTGAACACCTCAAACATCTGAAGTTCTAGCTCCAACTTGTTATCTTTAATCTTCTGAGTTCATCTGAACTGCTAGAGCATCCCAGAGTTCTTTAGAAGTTTTGCAATCCTCGAGATAAGCGTCAGTAAAACTATTAGTTTTAGTATTACGTGCGACTCTATCGAGGTTGTGCAACTTTGTCTCTTTAGGCGCGAAATCTCTCTTGTCCTTGAGAACCTTGTGCCTTGTGGCGACTCCTGCTCCTTCCGCCTGATAGTTTACACTATCAATCATTGGGACAATAGGTCCGGTCACACCATACTTGTTGACATATCAGACATAGTGAAGAAATATGATATATGAAAGAGAAATGTTATGCAATGAAAATATTTTTAGGATCTGTTCAAGTAAACCACTAGATCTCAAAATGCTGATCAAAAGAATACCACTCTAATACCAATTGTTGGATTAGACTTCGGTGGGTAGGTGGGTGGGTGGGTGTTGGGGGGGGCATAATACAACTGAATACCAAGTTCAACTTAAAACTCGGAAATCAGTAGGGTACTGAATGTTACGTATTGAATCTTAGATTAGACTTGTCAAATAAACTAACAGATTGCGTTATCAGAAGTTATATAGTCTATTGACTACAATTCACCGACTGAAGTCAGTTCACAAAATATTCAGTAGAAGTATATATGCGGAATGTGTAGGCCTTTGTTTTGTGGTGTTATTGAAAAATGTTGTTTATTTAAAATCGTTCAGGTATATGCTTGTGTGTGTGTTAAGTTTACTAAAATCCAACAACTGTCTGATTTTATGAAAGCGGTTCAGTGCAGATGAATAGTATGCAATAAAACAATAAATGACACACATATTTTTAGAGTGGTTCGGATATGCAAGATCTTACGTCCACTTTTCTGTTTCTCAAAGGACTCTATTTATACTGAACAAGTTCAGACAGTCTATGCACTGGATAGACCGCGACTTAGTTAGAGTACTAAGCGACTTTACAAGGTTTCAAACAAACTGAGTTTGAGGGTATTATCAATTTAAGGACTTCTTACAATAAGAACACTTCTATAAATGAACTCTTCGAATCTAAGCGTAAGATATAACAAGATTAGTTTAGGGAAATAGAGAGAGGAACTAAATCACTCTAGAATGAATAACTAAAGGATATTCTATCTGTTCAAAGTTCTTCGTTGTGTATGCTTTAAGAATGCTATAACTTGTTCGCTTGAATGATTGTGTTCCTGGTGTCTTCAACGCAGTGAAGAATGTCTCTATTTATTCGTGGCTGGTGAATAAATCTGTTGGAGATGACCTAATTACTGTAGCTAGACTACTAACAAATGGTCTTCCCTTCAATTTGAATTACACTATAAAGATTCTCCTCTTTTTCAAAATTCAGAGCTTTAGTGTTGTTATAGGTCGGAACGAGTACAGTGCTGGCAACATCTCATTAATCGAGTTCAGGGTGGTAGGTGAGCATTGTTCAAACTCCAAGATGGATACCGAGTTTACTTCCTCTGATAAAATTTCTCAAATGCTTTACTAAGTTGCTATCCCTACTGACAGTCTTTTTGACTTATGTGAGCAGGGACCGTTGCTTATTGTACTCCACTTCTCACGTTCAATAGGTTCCATATATTGAACTAAACCATATTGAGTCTTCACTTCACCAGTCTTCAAACGCTGCTGACAAATCTTCTACTGAGTCCGAACAACAACTAAAAACTAACAATTTGGCCTATAGAGCTCCTAACAAGCTGAGCTCAAACTAAACTGAATCATCTATTACATTATATATGTTGATCAAGCATTTAGGATTTTAGGATCATACAAATCTTACATTAAAAATCATCACACAATAGTAGCCTTTCTGTTATTACTTGGGCCCTGAGGTGTTACTGGTCTTTGGAACCTATATTTGTTAAACAATTCTAAAATTTCTAGATATCTTCTTCTGTTCTCCATTCATGCTAGTGAATTTCACCATTAAGGTGGTGGTTACTAATTCCTTAGGTCTGTATGGTTCAGGAGTGTTGTATTTTCCATGACTTGGACATTTCCTGTTGCTAGCTTCTCTATGAGAAAGTTGAATCGTACTGAGCCGGATGTGTCCACCTTGGTTGCTCATACGAAGTAGTCCATCAGGGATTTTTACTGCTTCCCCCTTGATTCCATTGGGTGTCTTTGGATTAATACTCATATTGATCTTCTGATATGTGGGCTGAGGTGCTACAACCTTCTGCTTGTTTTTGGTGGCTTTGAATGTGTCACCATGTTGAATGCCCCCATTGACGATCACATCATATAGCTTCTCAGTTGAGCCCTTTGGAGCTGAAGTAAGTGCTTCATAAGTATATCAAATCCTTCTTTGGATTGCTTGGTTATTGTTGCTCAGCATTGGTTCGAGCTTCTTTTGAGTTCCCAAGAATTGTTCTGACATCATGATCCTCCAAACATCAACACTCTTCCCGAGTGCTTCATGGTCTGTTTGTATCTTGAAGGGTTACTGAGTCAGATTGTTGATTTTAGTATTTCTCTTAGTAAGGTCTTTGGTCAATATGAAATCTTACCTTCTCGATCCTAAGACTTAGTCCTTTGATATTCGATCTCTTCCTTCAATCTCGGGACAAGTCCTTCATGTTTAGTACCATTCTGACCTCATTCAGAAAATCTCTGATTCTCAGCCTTCAGCATGTTTGGATCATGAACAATCTTACTAAAGAGTGTGTTGATTTGGTTTTGATTTCTTAATATTTCTTCATATGCTAGAACAAGATCAAAATCACCTGCAAGAGAGCAAGTGCCATGTATGTGCGTTGAAGAGCGGTCGTTAGGTAATTGAGAGTTCAACTCAGCCCCTTTGCTTGCCATCAAGCATTCTTTAGTTTCTTCTATGGCACCAAATGCTTCTTCATCATCTAATTGAGTCCAAGAAGGAGTCATCTTTTTTGGAGTTATTTATTATTTTGCTAGTGATCATGGCTTGTCGCTTCTTTTGGTATTTTTCTTTGCAAGCTTGCCTTTTTGCTCTCTCCTTAGTAGTGAGGTCTGGGCAATCCTATTGAAAGTATAGGGTTTTCTACAGTTGTAGCATGTAGTAGTAATTGTTTTCCTTATTTTCAATATCTTCAGACTTTGATATTGTTTTTTCTTTATCCTTTATGCGTTCAAAATAATTCTTAGAATTACCTTTGGAGTTTCGTATGCTTTTCTTGAGCTTTCTGAATTGCTCTGTCTTTTTCTTGTTGCTTAGAGTTACCGAAGCCAATAATGCTCTATCTTTTTTTCATTGGACAAAGTTAGCAGATGCAATGACAATGCACTTCTTGTGGATGCACGAACCACTGACTGATGCCTTAAATGCATGATTTACTTACTTGTTAGCATTTCTCTTTGAATCTTGAGTAGCATCTGACATCTCGATGTTAAACTCATGCACTTTAAATTCAGAAAAGAGATGATTATGAGTATAATTTTCTAAATCCTCAGTTTTATTAAGTAAAGATGTGACATGATTCCACTGCTTCTTGGGTAGTACTCTAAGGATCTTCGGATTCATCTTTTTATTGTGCAAGATTTGCCGAGCCCATTGATCACGTTCATTAGATTAGAAAATCTAATGTTCATGGCTTTGATCTTCTTCGCTGGAAGCATGGCAAATACATCATATTTTTGTGTCTTGATGGCCATTTTGTTCTCCTTGATCATCAGGATTCCTCTGCTTATAATAGCAATATCATCCTATACTTGCTTGGCGGTTTTGCAGAGTTGTAGTCTTGGACTCGTCCATCATAAAGAGTTACCATTATTGCATTTCTGGAAAATATATCGAGATTATGTATCTTTCTCTTTGCAGGCACGCAGTTGTCCTTGTCCTTGATAACGTTTTCTCCGGTTGTGGCTCCTCCCTTTTTTAGATAGTTGATGTTTGTGACGGTGATGGGAATAGGACCGTTTTCCAACATATTGCACATGAGATCATCTATAGGCGATAGCTGTTGTGCTTCCATCCTCACTCTCCAGACTCCATAGTTCTCCACTGAGAACATGTGTACTATCATGATTTTTGACATATCAGACATGATAGATAGAGTGTAATGACAGAAATAAGTTGTGCAATGAAAACATTTTTCAGGATCTGTTTAAGTAAACCACTTAGTTACTTAGTAACTAGTATTTCAAAACAACGATAAGAAGAACACCGCTCTTATACCAATGATTGGTCCGTAGACGTGACTTCAAGTGTGGGTTTGTTTGGTGGGGGTGGGGTGGGGGGTGGGAGGGGGGGGGAGGTTGAATACACCTAAGTTCAAATTTTCACTTACATGCGGAAGTCATCATACACTTATTGAGTTATAAACTCAGTTCCTCAGATAGGCTTTCCTAGTCGATGGTAGAGTCATATGGTTTACTGAGTATCACTTACTAACTTTAGTCAGTTTGTAATTTAAACAACTAAGATAACGTGCAAAATATGTAGGCCCGATTTTAAGTCTATTAAGAATAATATTTGTTTAGTGAAAACTGTTAAGATATGTCTGTGCTCGTTTTAATGCTTAACCGAAATCAATACTTATATGTTTTTGGAAACCTTTTATGCAGATGGTTAGTAAGCAATGAAATAGTAAATAATACAGCGATTTATAGTGGTCCGGATTAACAAAATCCTACGTTCACTCCTACTGTTCACACAATGATGACTTGTATTTATACTCAACAAGTTCAGTAAGTCTATACGCAAGATAGTCAAGAGCTCTACAGTCCTAAGCGACTTTACAATATGTATTACTCTAGTTGGAAGAACAATAAGATGATTCTATTGCAGTTTTTCATTTTTAATACATCCACATTATTTTGTAACACTCAGTCAAATTTAATTATATATTCCCTTCGTTCCATTGAAATAGTTCAGTCCTATTGAAATTTTTCAGTTCATTTTTTAGCAATTTATTACAAACACTTTATTTGAGGGGCTAAAAACTTTACAGAACTATATACACATCAACTGTAAAACAATAGCGATTATTACATGAAGAGTATGTAAAAAGCTAACAATAGCGAATATTACAGGAAGAGTATGTAAGAGCTATGTATTTGACTATTTATCAGATTGTCTGTATGTGTTTATGATTATTTCTTTATATAAATTATTTGTATTGTATAAGCATAACTGAAATATAGGAAGGAAACTCAAATAGGTGCCATAGTCTGCAGTAACTAACCAATTAGACTAGTTGCTTATCGTATGAACAGCTATTGTATCTGCTCATTATGATGAGTGAGCCAATTTCTTTTGCTTGGTATTTTTTGGAGTTGCTATATGAGTTTATTCATTGAGCGTGCCATCTAATACCTTCAGTTGTTTAAAGCAAAGAATAATAAAAGACTTAAAGATGTAGTTACTTAGAAAAGCCGAGATCTAAGATCAAGTATGTAGTCATTGAAATAGGAGCAGTTGCGCAGAATGCTTTCTAATGGTGCTTAGTATTTTTATGTTTCTTAGGATGTTTTGTTGTTTTCTTATCTAAATTCCTTATGTTTTAGATACATATACGGCATCAGCTTTTGAATCTGCTATACTGATTGTTGGAATAGATGAAAGTTGTGCCGGCTGATTCTCATTGCAAATGTTATACTCATTGTTTATCTTGGTTAAAAACAGTTAATAGTTAATTGTGAACTTGATGGCTTTTTTCTGTAGGTTTTTGGTTTTCTTTAATCACAGAAACTTTTATCTGGCAGCTAAGTTGGGGGTTATAATTACATAGAAAATAAAGTTGGTTTACATGGTATAAGGCAGTAGTGTCTTAAATAGTAGTGGACAGAGATTTGGAGTTGGTCATCGGTTACATCTTTATTTTATTTTTTTATGTAGAAGAGGTCGTAGAGATTCCTGACCCCATGACCAATAATGTGACTAAACAAAACTATAAAGTAATGTAAAACAGAAAGGCCACAAGTAATCATAAAGATAAATGTCAGCAAACTCTTATGCCATTCTCACAACCCATAAAGAATACGAAAACCTTACTTTCGAACCGATAAAAATTTTCGAACACGATCACTCGTAAGGTCGATTGAGCAATATATTAGAAACTTAGGGATGAAGATGAATGACATTCATGCATCATACATTACCTAATTTAGTTTTGAAATAGCTCCGACAAATAAACTAGCGTAGATTAGGCGATTAACACCTATTTATCCAGTACTTTCTTGCATAAAAATAAGCCTATCCACAACAGGTACTGATTTGCACTACAAGCCGATTTACATTAGGCTACAACCTTATTACGATTTATAGCCTATTCCATTGTGTAGGGAAATGAGTCAGGAGATGATTCTACATAGTTCATATTAGGGGGAAATTGTAGGATATCGTAGGGATATGAGTCAGTGGACAGGGAAATTGTTGGGAGATGATTCAATACCTCTGATACTGAGTAATTGTTGTATAATGTTTTAAGGAGGAATTAAAGATCCCAAAACCCCTGAGTGTGTGATGAACTGTCATGATGTAATATGCTACACCTGCTTTGATTTGTCTAGATTAATTTGTCTAAGTCATGTAAGGGGTAAATTGTTAGACTGAACTTCAGTAGAGAAGTTAAGGTTCCAGAACCCCATCTGTCATCGGTTCGGTAGAGCTCTGTTTGTATAAGAGCTCAGTAGTTTGTCTTCGAGTCAGTAGCTGGAAGTACTCAGTAGAAGATCACTCTTCAGCCGACTCAGAAAGAAGACTTAGTATGATCATCCTTGATCTACTGAATGAGCTGCGACTCAGTTACAGACCGTACAAGGGAAATCGACAGCCTGCCTTTATCTGTCGGAAATCAGCAGAGGAACACTTAGTGTCCGAGGTTCAGAGGAAGTCAACTCAACTAGAAGACTGATGTCTGACAAGTCTCACCTACCGCCATACTTCGACCAATGAGAAGCAAGCAAAGCTTACCTGCTCTGACACAAAAGCTGCTCTCATGCACAGAAAGCCAACCACCCTCTGCAGCGACATTCAAATTATATGGTCATTTTCTTTGGAGTCTTGTGATACGTGGCATGGTCCCCTCCAACGGATCTATGCATGGGTCACAACTATATAAAGAGATCATCTTCAAGAATTGAAGAACACGAAAAAAGGAACAAAGAAGAAAGAAATTCAAGAACACATACTCAAGCTCTCTAGCAAGTTTACTGCTAAATCCAACGAAGAACTAGAAATCTTAGAGATATCCTAGTAGTTCTTCACTCTGGAGTTGTTCCCGATCTCTTTTCTAAGCTAACCTTGTTAGATCTTAAGCTTAGACACTTGAAGGAGTTCAATTTTAGTGATACGTTCTTATTGTAAGAACTCCTTCTTTGTTGGAGACAAAACCTTTCAAACTTCGATTTGGTCTTGTAAAGTCGATAATGACTATAACTTAGAAGGTTCTGTCCACTGTACAGAATCATGCTGAGGCTTGCTCATATTAATCAACAAGACCTCATGTTCAGCAGGACTGTGGATGTAGGATCTTGCGTATTCGAACTACGTTAAAAATTACTTACGTCATTTACTATTTTATTGCATCTGTTTGTCAACTGTTTGCAAAATCATATTTTCAGTAAAACAAATTTAAAACTGCACTAGCCAACTGATTTGGTTTGCTTAAAAACATTTTTCAAAGAGACGAACTTAAACCGGGCCTACACAATTCCACACTTATTCATCTACTGAATTTCTCAATACTGACATCAGTCAGTAGAAAGAATTTAGTCGTTGAATCAATCTACCCCGTGTTCAGAAGGCTTAACTGGCAACTGAACTCACTGACCTTCGCGTTTGAGCAAAACTCTGACTCAAGTGTATTCACCCCCCCCCTTCTACACCTGATACTCGTCTCTGGACTAACAATTGGTATCTGAGCGGTGTTCTTTTGATCATCATTTTGAAAACTTACTGGTCTACTCGAACAAGATCCTAAAAAACGTTTTCACTGCACGAGCATCTCTTCATTCATCCTTATACTATCTGCTTCAACATGTCGATATGTTAGGTATTCGAATGGTACTGATATTCTCAGTAGAGAACTACACAGTATAGCGCGTCAGAATGGAGGCGCATCTTATATCGCTGCACGACAGCATGTCTGACGTCCTCGAGACAAGACCAATCATTCCCATGATCGACAACGTCGAATTTGTTGTTGTGGGAGGTCTAAGAACACAAATTGGGGCAAATATTGCCAATGATAAAGCCACCTTCACGCCAGAATGAAGAAATTGCACAATCTGGACCGAGTAGCGCAGAACGCAGTCCTAACAACTCTCAGTGATTCACACCTCGGCAGAGTGCATGATTGCAAAACGGTGAAAGAACTAAGCCAAGGAACCCCGCAGATCAAAGAGAACAAGAACGAATTGGAGCTTCAAAGGTTCGAGACATTCGCCATGCAGCCCGATGAATCTATTGACGAGCTTAGCATTAGATTCACAAAACATATCAATGTGATTCGATTGCAAACTGGAACACCGCTGAACCTCAAGCCTGCTTGCTTGCCCAAACGAAGTCAAGTGACATGACAGGGTGACTGTGGCATAAGAGGCTCAGTCATTTGAATTTCTAGGCAATGAACAAGCTGGTAAGGGACTCAAAAGTTAGAGGACTACCCAACGAAATATTCAATCAAGACAGAAATTGTGAGGCATGCATGAAGGGAAAGAGACAAAGTCAAGCAATCCACCTATTCCATCACCTTCCACTGATGGAATCCTTCACTGCTGCACATGGACTTATTTGGGCCAGTCACTCCAGTGACTATAAGAGGCAAGAAGTATGCCCACGTCTTTATTGATGATTATTCAAGATAAACGCGGGTCATCTTCATAGCCAAAAAATCTGATGTCAAGATTGAGTTACCTACACTGCTGAAGAAACTTTGTGTGGAAAAGGACATAAAAATTTAGAGGATACGCTCAGATCGTGACATTGAATTTCTCAACTCAATCATCAAGGAGTACTGCGCTACTAAGGGGATTCAGTATGAGACTTCAGCAGCTCGCACACGTCAGTAGAACGGTCTTGCTGAACGGAAGAACAGAACATTAAAATAAGCAGTAAGAACGGTCCTAGCAAACTCTGGATTTCCCTCGAAGTTCTGGACGGATTCTACTGACTCCGCCTGTTATACTCAGAGCCGCTCATTACTGTCAAAGAAACACATGAAGACACCATATGAACTATGGAAATGGAGAATTCCTTATATTTCTCATTTCCATATCTTTGGTTGTCCTTGGTTTATCCACAATAAGGGCAAGGATTTGATAGCCTTTAGGATTAGTAAAGCCTTCAATGTCTTTAACTACCGGACCTTTTGCGTGGAGGAAAACCCTCATGTTGTATTTAACGAGTTTGTTGCTAAAGATAGGAAATCGAGTAAAGAGTCAAATACTGAAGATGTCAGTAGTAAGCTATAGGATCTCAAGCTGAATGATGAAACTGAAAGGATCCAACATTGTTGGGATGATGAGTCAGATGAAGAAGAAACTCAGACTCATCCCACATGCAATGTAGCTGACCTGATTGATTCTACTGAATAGAATCAACCCTAGGTAACCTCGGTCGATGAGGAAGCCCCAGTGGTAACTGAGACCTCTACTAAGAATAACAATTCAGGAGGAACTAATGATGTTCCTCAGCAAAATGCCACTGAACCTGGGAACTCAACAGATCCTAACCTTCTTAATGAATTACTTCAGTCGCAGAACAGTACTACTGAAATGCCTAACAGTCCTACTGACTGTACAGAAGTAATTTCAGAAGAAGAGACCAGACGAAGACGATCATGGCTAGATGTAGGGATATGAGTCAGTGGTCTAGTAGATCATTGCTAAGGGGGTACATAGAACTTGACTTAGTAGATGTGTATTGATATGAGTCATAGTTTATGTAATCTTTAGGGAAGCCTTGTAATATTTGTTATGGGGGAAATTGTAGTGATACTGAATTTCCTTGTTATAGAATTGAAGATCCCAAAACCCCGTCCAGACCCCTGTGTGTGTTGGAACCGTTATGATGTAATAGACTAGACTTGTCTTGATAGAAATATTTTTAGTCTAAGTCCTGCAAAGGGTATATTATTTGACTGAACTTCAGTAAAGAAGTTAAAGTTCCAGAACCCCAAGTCATCGGTTCAGTAGAGCTCAGTAGTCTTCAGAGTCAGAAGGTAACAACACTTAGTAGAAGATCCTTTATCAGCCGACTCAAATGAAGACTCAGTATGATCTTTTAATCTACTGATTGAGTGAAGAGCTCCGTTGATTGTCTTCAAGTCAGAAGGTGACTACATTCAGTAGAAGATCCTTTATCAGCCGACTCAGATAAACACTTAGTATGATCAACTTTGACATACTCTCTACTGATAGGTTGCACTCAGTTGCAGGCCGTACGAGGAAAATCGACTGCCCAATCTTTACAGTCGAATGTCAGCAGAGAACATTTAGTATACGAGGTTCAGAGAGTCAACTCAGGTAGAAGACTGATGTCTGAAAAGTCTCACCTACCGCAAACCTCTACCAATGAGAAGCAAGCCGAGCTTACCTATTCTGACAAAAAAGCTACTCTCATGCACAGAACGTCAACTACTCTGCGGCGACATTTCGAAAATATATGGCCATTTTCCTTGGAGTTTTGTGACACGTGGCATCGTCCTCTCCAACGGATACATGCCTAGGTCACAACTATAAATAGAGAAGAGCTTCCAAACGAAACGAAACGGAACAAGGGAACACAAGCTTTCACGCAAACACTCTCTAGCGAACTCAAAGCCACATACAACGAAGAACTCAAATCTCAACAGTTAGCTGACCTTCGCGTTTCAGGAAAAACTTGAAATCAGGTGTATTCACCCCCCCCCTTCCCTCTACACCTGATACTCGTCTTCGGACCAACATTAGATTCTCACTCTTCTGATATCATCATTGGAGATCCTTCAGCAAGTGTAAAGACAAGATCCAGATTCTGTTAAGGAGAAAGCGCTTTATACTCTTGTTTCTTATCTACTGAAGAACCTCAGTCGATAGAGGACGCATTGAATGATTCTGACTGGATCATTGAAATGCAAGAGGATCTGAACTAGTTCGTTAGAAACAAGGTCTGGGAGCTTGTGGATAGACCAAGACATCAACAAATCATTGGTACAAAATGGATCTTCAAGAACAAACGCGATGAAAAAAATATCATATTCAGAAACAAAGCTCGACTAGTTTCCAAAGGCTATTATCAAGCAGAAGGAATAGACTTTGATGAAACGCTCGCTCTAGTTGCAAGATTGGAAGCCATTCGTCTATTCCTAGCCTACGGAATGCATCAAGGATTTAAAGTATATCAGATGGATGTAAAGTCAGCTTTTCTGAATGGCGTACTGAAGGAAGAAGTCTACGTGGAACAATTGTCCGACTTTCAGCTGGGACATCAGGTTTACAGACTCAGGAAAGCACTATGCGGGTTAAAACAAACACCCAGGGCTTGGTACGATACCTATCAAACTTTCTACTTCAGGAAGGTTTTCAAAAGGGGACAGTAGATCGCACTTTGTTCAGTATCAAGTCAGCAGATGACATCCTACTGGTTTAGATCTACGTGAACGACATCATCTTCGGTTCCAAAAATGTGACCATGTGTCAACTATTTGAGAAGATGATGAAGGAGAAGTTCGAGATGTCAATGATGGGGGAGATGAACTATTTCCTTGGTTTTCAAGTAAAGTAATCAGAGAAGGGAACATTCATCAATCAAGCCAAATACACTCGAGACATCCTGAAAAGATTTAGCAGTGAATCAAGCAAGCCAGTCAAGATCCCCATGAACATAAATTTCAAAATCGATCTAGACAAAGAGGGAGCTTCTGTTAACTCAACTGATTATAGAGCTATTATTGGTTCTTTACTATATTTAACAGCAAACATACCTGACATAACTTATGCTTTAGGTTTATGTGCGAGATTTCAGGCGAATCCCAAGCGGAGTTATCTAGACTCAGCGAAGAAGATTCTGCAATACCTGAAGGGAACACCTGATCCAGGGTTATGGTATCCTGTTGATGATAATCTTGTTTTAACTGGATATTCTGATGCTGATTATGTAGGATGCAGGATAGATCGAAAGTCAACTTCTGGAACTTGTCAGTTCCTAAGCAGTAAGCTTATATCATGGTTCTCCAAGAAACAACATTCAATAGCAACGTCCACTACTAAAGCTGAGTATATGGCTGCCGGAAGTTGTTGTGCCCAGATCCTTTGGCTTCGACAACAACTGCGTGAATATGGTATCTATCAAGACGAAGTGCCCATCTACTGCGACTCCACCAGTGCGATTGCAGTCACTCAAAATCCAGTTTTTTACACGAGATGCATGCACGTGGACATCCGACACCATTTCATCCGAGATCATGTCGAGAAAAAGGATATCAGGATGGAGAAAATCCATACTGATAAGCAAAGGGCAGACATACTGACCAAGCCACTAGCTAAGAACAGATTCCAAGAATTCTCAATTGAGCTAGGTCTATTGGATCCTATTGACCCGAGTCAGTAAAATGATCAGTACGACAAGTCAGTTAGTCAGACTCAATACTATGGTTCAGTAGGGTGAACCATACAGTACTCAGCAGGGTGAACATAAGATAAATATTGAACCTTCAGTATCACTTGATATCAACAATTGGTATCACCATGTGGTATCAGCTGACTACCATATCCATCTGACATGTTTAAGTGTTAAATTCAGTGTTTACATTCAGTGGCATGCTTCACATTTATTTCCTACCATTAATTCTTAAAGGATGCATTCAGTAAAATTGTTCTCATTAAAAGTGCGACATCCTAAGAACTGACTATAACGCATTAAATGCATGTCATCTCACCTTACTCCAATTTGCAAATCTTACGTAGGTCGAGATTATAGGCGGCTAAGTAATCATTCCATTTATAACATTAAATCCTAACCGTTTATAATAAAGTGAGATTAAATCATAACTGTCAGATCTTAAAAATGCTTAGTATTCAAATCTACTTAATCTTCTAGCTTATTCTTCTCACCTTATTTCCGCCATTTCCGAATTTTAAGAGCTCTTCACATAACTGCATGGTGATCGATGTACTACACCAAATAATCCTGCAAAACTTGAGAATTAAATCAATATAACCTACAGGGTATCGAAGACAGGGAATGGAGGACTAGACACATTATTTTTCTACTTATCCATTATTTTTCTACTTTTCCTGAAATGAAAACTGTATTAACTGGGCAATTAAGAGATAGGTCCAGCAGAACATTCACACATACGTAATTCCAATCATCGGCACTTAATATGAATTAATTTTAAGAATCTACTAGTTATAGATTGCCGTAACTAAACTGACACAACCCTTAGTCCCACTTACTTAGTCGGTAACCGCCATATTAGGCATCGAAACGGCTACTTTCTTAATCTAGCTACAACCTACGTTGTTGTGCAATCAATAGATTTAAGTTTGTTGATTTTTGAGGCCTCAACAGTGGGATATGCAGAAGCTGAGCGCTTGAGCAAGCATTTTGAGGACAAGAATCGAAAGTTTCAGCATTGATTGAAGCTTCAGTGTCCTCAAAAGCTTCGTTTGAAGATATGAAGTACTTCGACAAGAACCAAGTTAAATTCATAACGAGGACAGCTGCTGAAAAGTCCATCGGTCATGGAACTGTACTGAAGAGGCCATCTACTGACTTGCCTCCACGAACCGAACAACCTAAGAGAAAGAAAATGTCGAAGAAGGAAGTTTCTAAGGCTGATTCTCCACCCCGTCCATAGGTGGAAACTATACTAGACTCGGACACTGGCATGGAAGGTGCCACACTAAAAGATAAAGGACAGAGAGTCAGTGCTGAAGAGACTTAGTTGGAGCATGATGTTGATCCAACTACTGAAGTTTCTTCAGAGATACCAACCACCGTTCAACTGACCAAGCTTAGAGTTAAATCTGAAGTCACTTAACAAATTCCCGAGATAGCCAACTATCAGGATTTGGTGGATGTAGCAGTCAGGACAAGGACTCAAATGCTGCTGAGGTTCCTTAACTGGGACATTCTGGAAGAGACTATCACGCTGTACTCAGTGTCTACGCTCTTGGCAGAGGAGCAACAATTGCAGTTTGAGATAGGGTTTGGGGAACCCTCAGACATTGCTTCCTTCGAGAATCTGAGGTCAGTCATGCTATATCTGCTTGAGCAGAAGACTGCCTCTTCGCCTGCCAAGAACACCTCGCCCCATGACGACCCAGCTGACGATGACTCAGCACCCAAGGATGCAGAGCGGGGAGACTCTGCTGAGGGTAAAACTCCCCAGCGAGAAGGGTGACTCACCTGCTCCACCATACTGATACCCTGATCAAGGAGATCCTCCGTGATCACGAAAGGGATTGGGACAAATATTGTGATGTCGTCGAGGACCTCAACCCCTCCTTCACCCAAATCAAAAATTCTCTCTACAGTCTACGAGATGATGTAGTCACTGTCAAGACCCTACTGACCCCGGCTGATGATGCCAAAAAGGGGGAAGTAAAGAGGGTTGGGGAAGTAAAGGGGGATGGGGAAGAGAAAAAGGGGGAACCGATGAAAGCAGATCTCCCTCTCCCCAAAGGAAAGGAGAAAGAAAAAGCTATTGAAGGCTAGGTAGAGCCTCAAGAGAAGCTGACAGTGTAAGCTGGAGGATCAGGTGAAGGATCCTCAACTCAGACACTCATTGATGAAATTGTTGAATTCATCGAGGGGATAGGGCCAATTGCGCCGAAGAGGCATGGCAAAGAGATAGCTACTGAGAACTCTCCCCTTCCATCGCCTAAGTTCAAGCTACTGAGAAGACTCCCCTTCCATCGCCTAAGTTCAAGAATGAGAAAGAACATGAGGCTTATGATGAATTGATAGCTCAGCAGCTGCAGGCTCGGCTGGATCATGAAATAAGACAAGAAAAAGAGGCCAAATTGAAGAGGAATCCGAAGGTCCCTGTGGTAAGGCAGTCAAGGACTCAGGCTCAGCTGAAGAAAGCTCAGCAGAAGAAAACATCTCCAAAAAAGACTCAGCAGAAGCCAACTGAAAAATCTGCTTCTGAGTCTACTGAAGAGTCTGATATTGACAAGTTGCCACTGTCTGAAAGGCTGAAGAAGAAAGCTCCTAAGCTTATAGCTAAACAGATTGCTGAAGAGAAAGCCTTGTGGGATGCAGTTGAGATAGGCCTCGACTTCAAAGCCAGGGAAAGGCTCACAGTTGAAGCCAGAGAACGACTGAGAAAAGCTGAACTGGCAAAGCAAATTGCCAAATCTGAAAAAGCAGCCAGGGAAGCCATTCCAATTAAGAGCAGAGAGATCCTACTACTTCCAAATTCTACAGACGCGGTGGACAAAAGCCACATCGCAAGAAAACTCCATTTCGCCGCATTGAAAAGTGGATCCCATGGAACCTGAATAAGCAGTGGGAGAGTCTGAAGGAAGATTTCATCAAAAGCTACTATGTATGGCAATGCTATCCAGGCGACGTTCCAGTGTACAAACTGTTCGATCAATTCTTGTATCAGTATGATCCCACCTTCCGTGCTCAGATTATAATGATTCTACATAAGGACGGAATGTTACTGAAAGCGCCTACATTCAGACGTCCCCCCCCCCCCCCCATGACTCTTGAAGGTAACATCTGCATAATAGAGATAGAGAAAAAAGTTAATATAGCTATAGAGCGCAACGAGCTGTCCTCCCAGATGAAAGGAGATCTTCAACAGATCAAACGTCTTAGGGAAGCCATCTATAAATCCTATGGGCTAGAACTTCTAGAGGCCAAGTCTGCTGACTTCAAATAGAGGATTCAGAAGTTCAGATCGCAATAGCAGCACTCTCAGCCATCTTTCAGTCTTTGCCTTTTTTCTCTTTTCATCTTTTTGTAGTGTAGTACTGATGTATATGTAACCATCTTTCTATCAATGGAATCAATATTTCACTTGGTCAGACAACCACTCATTGTCTTATGGCTATGTCGTTCATTATCACGACTGATCACTGAAGTGACCAACACACACTCACTGCACTTAATTTCTTCTAATGTGCCCTTGTGTAACTGTTAATCTGTGATATAATTCTTTCAGTTGTTAGTGGTTAATGGTTTTGAGATCATCAATTAGGGGGAAATTGTAGGGATATGAGTCAAGAGATGATTTTACATAGTTTATATTAGGGGGAAATTGTAGGATATCGTAGGGATATGAGTCAATGGACAGGGAAATTATTGGGAGATGATTCAATACCTCTAATACTGAGTAATTGTTGTATTATGTTTTAAGAAGGAATTGAAGATCCCAAAATCCCTGAGTGTGTGATGAACCGACATGATGTAATAGGCGAGACCTACTTTGATCTGTCTAGCTTAATTTGTCTAAGTTTTGTAAGGGGTAAATTGTTGAACTGAATATCAGTAGAGAAGTTAAGGTTCCAGAACACCACCTGTCATCGATTCAGTAGAGCTCTTTCTGTATAAGAGCTCAGTAGTTTATCTTCGAATCAGTAGCAGGAAGCACTCAGTAGAAGATCACTGTTTAGCCGACTCAGAAAGAAGACTCAGTATGATCATCCTTGATCTACTGAATGAGCTGCGACTCACTTGCAGACTGTACAAGGGAAATCGACAGCCTGACTTTATCAATCGGATGTCAGCAGAGGAACACTTAGTGTCCGATGTTCAGAGGAAGTCAACTCATCTCGAAGACTGATGTCTGACAAGTCTCACCTACCGCCATACCTCGACCAATGAGAAGCAAGCAAAGCTTACCTGCTCTGACACAAAAGTTGCTCTCATGCACAGAAAGCCAATCACCCTCTGCAGCGACATTCAAATTATATGACCGTTTTCCTTAGAATCTTGTGACACGTGGCATGGTCTCCTCCAACGGATCTATGCATCGGTCACAACTATCTAAAGATATCATCTTCAAGAATTGAAGAACACGAAAAAAGGAACAGAGAAGCAAGAAATTCAAGAACACATACTCAAGCACTCTAACATGCTTACTGTTAAATCCAGCGAATAACTAGAAATCTTAGAGATATCCTAGTAGTTCTTCACTCTAGAGTTGTTCCCGATCTCTTTTCTAAACTAACCTTGTTAGATCTTAAGCTTAGACACTTGAAAGAGTTCACTTTTAGTGATACGTTCTTATTGTAAGAACTCCTTCTTTGTTGGAGACAAAGCCCTTCAAACTTCGGTTTGATCTTGTAAAGTCGCTAAGGACTATAACTTAGAAGGTTATGTTCAGTGTACAGAATTTTGCTAAGGCTTGCTCAGATTAATCAATAAGACATCCTGTTCAGCAGGACCGTGGATGTAGGATCTTGCGTATCCGAACTACGTTAAAAATTGCTTGTGTCATTTACTATTTTATTGCATATGTTTGTCAACGATTTGCAAAATCATATTTTCAATAAAACAGATTTAAAACTGCACTAGCCAATTGATTTGGTTTGCATAAAAACATTTTTCAAAGAGACGAACTTAAATCGGGCCTACACAATTTCGCACTTATTCATCTACTGAATTTCTCAATATTGACATCAGTCAGTAGAAAAGATCCAATTGTTGAATCACTCTGCCCCGCGATCAGAAGGCTTAACTAGCAACTGAACTCGTTCAGTAGCATACTTAGTAAAATACTGACCTTCGCGTTTGAACAAAACTTGGACTCGGGTGTATTCACCTCCCTCTCTACACCTGATACTCGTCTCTGGACCAACACATTCTCAATTTCAAATTAGCCCATTATCACAGTCAACTTTCTACGTTTGAGCCTTTTTCTTTTAACCCACAAGTTCTATTTTAATTTATTTTGACAATAAAAAATTAATTAAAAATATATGTATATACTTAAAGTGCATTATCTTTGTCTTGAAAGTGCAGTATATTTGTTTTGAGAGTGCAGTGTTCAGACCTTCACACAATAAGAGCATTTTTGTAATCTGACAAATAAAGTGCAGTACATTTATCTTGAAAGTGCAGTGTTCACACGTTCACACGATAAGGGCATTTTTGTAATCTGACGAATAAAGTGTAGTATATTTGCCTTGAAAGTGTAA
This sequence comes from Lavandula angustifolia, assembly GCA_028984105.1. Lineage (NCBI taxonomy): Eukaryota > Viridiplantae > Streptophyta > Magnoliopsida > Lamiales > Lamiaceae > Lavandula > Lavandula angustifolia. Next base: position 9,946,126 of record CM054818.1, on the reverse strand, counting down.
TACATTTATCTTGAAAATGCAGTGTTCACACGTTAACATGATAAGAGTTGTTCACACAGGAACCACTCACTATATATATATATATATATATATATATATATATATATATATATATATATATATTCAATCATCGGTACATAAAAATGATAATTATTGTAAAGATGGCATCCACGACCTACATCAAGGTGACATCGTTAAATATGAGATGTTCATTGTTCTAATTTGACTCTTCTTTACGATTTCAATTTATTCTTCATTTGATATCTCATTCATTGAATTTTATATTTTTATAAGTTTATTCATAGCCGTAAGTGAAAATATTGAATTAAACTCTTATAAAATAAATTAACTTAATAATATTTGGACATCAATATACATATATACCGGAGCGGCTTGTATGTACCACTTTCGTATACCCTTGTGTGTATCACACCATAAGGGTATTGATATGTGACATTTTTTATTAAATCAAGTGGACCATATTTAACACATGTCAATACCCTTGTGGTGTGGTACACACAAGGGTATACGAAAATGGTACACACAAGCTTTTGTGCATATATACACAGGACATTATCACAACACCGTGCAAAGCCGGTTAAACACGATGCACTATAAACAAGCTTAACGGGCACTTGTAAAGTTCGAATTTATCACCCTAGAGATAATGTAAATTCATCTCCAACTTTAGCTGCTTCATCATTCCGGATTTGACTACCCAATTATGCAAATCTTTGTCTCGAACGGTTTGTTTTAACGTTGATTTTTTTTCGATTAACTAATAAAGCTGTAAGAATAAGATTGTAGGTTTAAAAAGAAAAAAATAATAGTGTAGAATCCGATAGCTATGACAACTAAACAAGGCAGGCCACCAAAATCCAAGACTATACTGCTCATAGTCAATAGATTTGTTACATAAGTTGAGATAATTCTCACATTGCAAAGGAAAAAAAAAAGAAAAAAAGACGTGTAGAAATTATACATTCACCTAATTCGACTGTGAGTGGATCGGGCCAACTCCTCCAAATGCTACAATTAGTTCATTTCTTTAATATGCATTCATAATTAATTAATCAATATTTCGTAATTAGAAGTTGTAGATTAAGCATAATTGGAAGTTAATAGCAACATAATTTACAGGTAGGTCCCCCACTACCCCCTCTCCCTCTTGCGCACTAAGTCCACTCACGAAGAAACAGTCGCAAAATCTATGACTACAAGTCCATAACCTCTCTATATAAACGCAATCTATTTCTCCTAATTTCTGAAATTTAAATTACTAGTCTGGCCAAACAACATCCAGACATGACGAATTCATCCCATTTTCTCCGCTCATTGCTTCTCATTCTTTCCTCCATGTCCTTTCAATCAGTCCTCTCCAATTCCGGCACCGTCGGGATAAACTACGGCCGCCTCGCCGATAACCTCCCCTCTCCCACTCAGGTCGTACAACTCCTCAAAGCGCAGGGTATCACAAAAATCAAGCTGTTCGACACCGACTCCACCGTCCTCAGCGCCTTCTCCGGCTCCGGTATCTCCCTCACCGTCGCCCTTCCAAATGAGCTGCTATCCTCCGCCGCGGCCAATACCTCCTTCACAGACTCATGGGTCCAATCCAACATTCTCTCTTACCACCCCAAAACCAAGATCGAAGCCATCGCCGTCGGCAATGAGGTTTTCGTCGATCCCAACAACACGACGGAGTTCCTCGTTCCGGCAATGAAGAACGTCTACTCTTCTCTCGCAAGCCACAACCTCTCCTCTTCAATTAAAATATCGTCTCCGATCGCTCTCAGTGCCCTCCAGACGTCCTACCCTTCCTCCTCCGGAGCGTTCAAGCCGGACCTCGTCGAACCGGTGATCAAGCCGATGCTCACTCTACTCAAACAAACCGGCTCGTATCTCATGGTCAATGCGTACCCGTTCTTCGCCTACATCGCTAACACCGACACCATCTCGTTGGACTACGCATTGTTCGGCGACAACCCCGGCAACAAAGACTCCAACAACGGGCTGCTTTATAAGAACCTACTCGACGCCCAGATCGACGCCGTGTATGCGGCCATGTCCGCCGTAGGTTTCGACGATATCAAAATGTCGGTGTCGGAAACCGGTTGGCCCTCCAAGGGCGACGACAAGGAGGTCGGAGCGAGTGCGGAAAACGCCGCGTCGTACAACGGAAACCTGGTCCGCCGTGTTCTGACCGGAACCGGGACCCCGCTCCGCCCCAACCAGCCTCTCGACGTATACCTGTTCGCCCTTTTCAATGAAGATCTAAAGACGGGTCCCACTTCTGAGAGGAACTACGGCCTCTTTTACCCTAACCAGCAGAAGGTTTACGATATCACGCTGACGGTTGAGACTCTGAAAAGTGCGCCCAAGCTGAACGACAGCAAGGCTGAGGTGGTGGTGGCGGCGGAGGGACAGACTTGGTGCGTGGCGAATGACAAGGCCGGGGAAAACAAGTTGCAGAAGGCGTTGGATTATGCTTGCGGGGATGGAGGAGCCGACTGTCGTCCGATTCAGCCTGGCGCCACGTGTTATAATCCCAAGACCCTGGAGGCGCACGCTTCCTACGCCTTCAACAGCTATTATCAGAAGAACTCGCGCCGGAGTGGAGCCTGTGATTTCGGTGGCGCCGCCTATGTCGTCACCCAATCTCCTAGTAAGTTCTACGTCTTAACTGCTGCAAATAACTATGTTCTTTTATTATAATATTGGAAAATAATTTATTTTTATTTGCAGAATTTGGCAGCTGCGAATTCCCTACCGGTTACTAAATTGCAATTTTTGGGGTATAGCTTGAACAAGTTTGGGAATTTGACGTAAGGATTTAGGGCTCCAGATCACATGTCCCACTTACCCTGTCCCAACACTGTCCCAGCATTAAAACGACGTCGTTTTGGTATTGGTCAAAAAAAAAGAAAAAAAAAATGAAACGTCGTTTTGATACTGGGATAGGGTTGGGACAGGGTAAATGGGACAAGTGATCTGGTCCCAGGATTTAGTGGGTGTTAGCTCACTCACGTATTTCCTTGGCAGTTGGATTCTTGGACTTATTCATTTATTTGTTAATGCAGTATTGTCGTATGCAGTTACGGATTTAGATTAGTACATATTCTCTATTATATTCTTTATTTTCATCTTATTTACATTTTATTCTATATTATTATGCATATGTCTCTCATAAATTGATGGCATTGGTTGATCATAATTATTACAAATTAATACTCCCATAATTGTTGCTCAATTTCTTAAAATAATAAATTATTATACACACAACCTAAGATACCGTGCTGAAATTTTTGGAATAAGAACTATGGGACCGAGTGACTATAAATTAGACATAAGTTAATTTACTTTAGAAACCTATATTGAAAGACAAATATTATTACGTAAATAAGATATAAGTAAGGCAAAGTGATTCAACGACTAAACTCTTTCTACTTACTGATGTCAGTACTGAGAAATTTAGTAGATGAATATTGTGCAAAATAGTATAGGCCCGATTTTAGTTCGTCTCTTTGAAAAATATTTTATGCAAACTAAATCAGTTTTGACTAGTGCAGTTTTAAAGTTGTTTTACTGAAATAATAATTTTGCAAATAGCTTAAACACAGATGCAATAAAACAATAAATGACACGAGTAATTTTTAACGTAGTTCGGATACGCAAGATCCTATATCCACGGTCCTGCTGAACAGGAGGTCTTGTTGATTTATCTGAGCAAGCTTCATCAAGGTTTCTGTGCACTGGACAGAACCTTCTAAGTTATAATCCTTAGTGACTTTACAGAATCAAACCGAAGTTTGAAGGTTTTGTCTCCAACAATGAAAGAGTTCTTACAATAAGAAAGTTTCACTGAAAGTGAACTCCTTCAAAAGTTTTAAACTTAAGATCTAATGTTGGCTTAGAAAAGAGATCAGATAACAACTCTAGAGAAAAGAACTACTAGGATATTTCTGGGATTTATAGTTCTTCGCTAGATGTAACAATGAGTTTGCTAGAGTGCTTGAGAATGTATTCGTGATTCTTGTGTTTTTGTTCTCATTGGTCTGTTGTAGACATTGGTCTCTTGTGGACGATATTTTTATATAGTAGTGACTCATGCATAGATCCGTTGGAGAGAACCATACCACGTGTTACAAGACTCGAAGGAAAATGGCTATATAATTTTGAATGTCGTCGCAGAGTGGTTGGCTTTGTGTGTGTGAGAGCAGCTTTTGTGTCAGAGCAAACAAGCTTTGCATGCTTCTCATTGGTCGAGGTATGGCGGTAGATGAGACTTGTCAGACAACAGTCTTCTAGCTGAGTTGACTTCCTCTGAACCTCGGATATAAGTATCCTTTGCTGACATCCGACTGATAAAGGTCAAGCTGTCGATTTTCCTCGTACTGTCTGCAACTGAGTTGCAGCTCTTCAGTAGATCAAGGCTGATCATACTGAGTCTTCTTTATGAGTCGGCTGAAGAGTGATCTTCGACTGAGTGCTTTCAGCTGCTGACTCGAAGACAAACACTGAGCTCAGACAGAGCTCTACTGAACATATGACAGATGTGGGGTCTGGAACCTTAACTTCTCTACTAAAATTCAGTCCAACAATTTATTCCTTACAGGACTTAGACAAAATAATCTAGAAAGATCAACGTAGGTCTAGCCTATTACATCATGTCGGTTCATCACACACTAAGGGATAAGGATAGGGGTTGTGGGATCTTCAATTCCTCATAACAATTACTCAGTATCCCCATAATGTATCATACGCAGATGTACTGAATCATCTCCCAATAATTCCCCTCGAATCACTGATTCAACTTACAATTTCCCCCTTTATCAGTAGTTTCTACATATCTTACAATTTAGAAACATCTACTAACTCTTATCCTGCATATCCCCCAAACAATGGTCTCCAGCTCAGGTTAAAATTACTCAAAGGCACATCAGAAGAAATTCAGGAAGTGAGTGTGTGTTGATCACTTCAGTGATCAGTCGTGTTAATAAACGACATAGCCATAAGACAATGAATGGTTTTCTGGCCAAGTGAAATACTGATTTTCATTGATATGAAATTGATTATAGTTACATCAGTACGACACTACAAAAAGAGAAAAGACAGAGAAAGGCGAAGACTGAAAGAATGACTGAGTCTGCTAGTACTGAGATCTGAACTTCTGAATTCTTGATTTGAAGTCAGCAAACTTGGCCTCTGGAAGATCTATCCAATAGGATTTGTACATCGCTTCCCTGAGACACTTGATATGTGGAAGATCTTCTTTCGTCTGAGAGGACAGCTCGTTGCTATCCGTCCCCAAGTGGGAAATGAAGACTAGAAGATAAAGAGGGGATCTTGAAGATAGGGACGGATAAGCGTGTCTATCCGTCCCCAACCGATCAAGCGGCATCGTGTGGAGTCCTAGTCTTCATAGGTATCCTAAGATGTGGGGGATTGTCCTACATATATAAATAGGGGGCGTATGAGTCCCTAGAAGACATCGAGTATTCTTGTGCGTGAGTTAATATTTGAAGGGTCCTAAGTACGAGTGAGTGGGTCGTCGGTATTGTGTATTAAGTCTTAAAGCTATAGAGAAGTGTTGTGTATAATCGAAGCGTCCAATTTGTGAAGTGAGAGAAATAGTTTGGGTTGGGATTGCGGTCCCCTAAACTGTTTCGTGTGTTCTTTTATTCTTCTGCATTGCACATGCATCGGCACCTATTCATGAGTAATTGAGTAAACGAGTGACAAGGTGCGTCCGGCTGACCGATTAAGAGGTTTGGCGCCATTACGAGGCGAAAAACTTGGGTAAAAGTTTAACTCTATAACATATACCATAATTGGTCCGACGTATCCGACTTGCCTATTCCCCCTTATCAAGATTGAAGACCTAATTTATCTTTGAAACTTTACATGCATTCCCAAAGGGTTCACCATTAGATCCTAACGTTTCATGACGTGAAATCTTGAAACTTTAAGAGAGAGAGAGAGAGATAATGATGAGAACATCGAAAAAATGGCTAGGAGACACAAAAGGTTGCATGAATAATGACGGGACTCAGATTTAGATAGATAGTTTCAAGGGGCTCTTTCTAATAATGAAGGGATTTCAAATCAATATACTTCAAACAAGGAAAAGCTTTACGGACTTGCTAGAATTTTCACTGGGGATCAAAGGAATCACCAAGTCCTAAACATGGAGGAAGAGGAGTTTCAGCTGCGATCAACGTTCCATTTGATCAAGAAGAATGGTTAACTCATCAATAGAAATCACCCCTATCCAACTTTCTTTGCCATTAAAAGAGGCTAGCTAGTTCATGATGTTTAACTGTTAATATATGAACATGTTCTTGGCACTCAAGGTAGATTCGCACGGTAGTATAGTAAAGTATTTTTGTAATCAGCCGCGGAGCTACAATGGCCTCCTAAATTTTGTATACATGTATAAATTTTGTATACTCCCTCCGTCCCGCTATTTGTGGCTCACTTTCCCGAAAGGAGTGTCCCGTTATTTGTGGCCACTTTCCTAATTTGGTAAAAAAATATTATCATATCTTCTACTTTATCATCTTCTCTCTCCTACTTTATTACATTATCTCTCCTACTTTATCATCATTTCTCTCATACTCTCTCACTATCTAACTCATCTTATCTCTCATACTTTATCATATACTCTCTCTCTCATACTTTATCATCTACTCTCTTAATTCCCGTGCCGAAACCAATTGAGCCACAAATAGCGGGACGGAGGGAGTATTTAATTACCCCATCCATTTCATAGATCTTGTTTCATTTTTCTTTTTGAGATGTTCCATAAATCTTGTCTAATTTCCTAAAATGTCAAGATACTCGTAACTTTACACTTCTGTATAGACGAACTGAACAAGAAAAATAGTCCTAAAATGTCAAGATTGGACATAAAAACATGACATACATAATAGGTCTCAAAACTATTTACAATTCTGAATAGACGAACCGAACAAGAAAAATATGATTAGGCAAATTGACGTAATAAATCCACAACTATTTACCATTGGTAGACATGGTCCCAAATTTTTTTTGGTGGACATAGTTCCCAAACAAGTTTTTTTCAGTCAACATAGTGTTTCCGACACGGATGAGGAAATAAAAATCCAAAAGCGACATACAAAACGCTTGGTATTGTTGAAACTGTGCGTATTGATTGAAGCGAATTTATAAAAATTAAGCTGATGAAGAACTGGGGAATTTTTTTTATTAGATTCTCTTCTTCGATACAACATTCACATGCCATCAATGGTGATAAATGTAGAACACAAGATTCGAACCTAGAATTGATAAGTACGACCGTTGCACCAAACACAATATTAATTTGAATGTAGTAGTAGTAGTAGTAGTAGTAGTAGTAGTAGTAGTAGTAGTAGTAGTAGTAGTAGTAGTAGTACAATCATAGAGCACAACTACTCAAAACCAAGGAAGATTATCTATACAAGTGATTATCATGTATATAAAATTGTAAATGGTACATCTTCAGTACAGTAGAAGGCTAGCAGAACATAATAGTTGAACATGATGAACATAGATGATTGCGTTTTTAATCGTAAGGATTGCGGAAGTTCTTCAAAAGGTCAGGGATATCATACCCAAGCATGTCATCAACAGACTGTATCATTTTCGGCTTCAACTTCTCAAACTTATCTATGTTGTACCCACTCAACGTCTCCCTAAACTGTTCCGCGTGAGGGAAATCCCCAGCCGGTAGATGATGTTCTCTCTGAACCTGAAAATTCACAACATGAAAGGTAGAAGATTATAGAGGGGATAGAGAGAGAGTGAGTGAAAGAGAATGAGAGAGAGAGTGAGAGAGACCTTTGCAAATTCATCAGAAAGGTTATCAATGAGCCTCTGCTGCGTCTTAGCCTTACCCATCATTGCAGGCATCTCCCTTTTCAGATGACTAATAATGTAAGCATGAATCTTAGCAGCCCTAGCACGTTTTACAAACTCATTTATCTGCAAAACAGAAAAAATACCACACTTTATACGGTCACTCGGTAAATAGAGTCTGCAAGACTAAGATGATGATGATCTCATACTAGTACTAACCCGACGATCACAAGCCTTCTTAGGTATGTCTTTCAAATCACTTAGAAGGTCTTCCTGTTCTTTCTCAAACAGCTCTTTACCAATGGGACCAACAATATCCGCATTTATAGGCTTGTCATTAAATGAACTGTTACCACAAAAGATGACGTCAGGTCATTGAACAGCAGCTTAAATGTCAAACAACATGAAGGATAATAATGGAACTCAACCAAACAGATGATATTGGGACTCACTTGTGTGAAAAAGAAATTAGCTAACTTGTAATTCAACAAAGTACTCGAATGTAATAAAGGTTAGAGATTCAGGACAGTCCATCCACCACAAGTGCCTCAATTTTCTTTTGCAATGACAGAACATACATATTGATATTAAAAGAACCACTCTAATGGTGATTAAAGAATATAACCTAAATGATTAGACTGTGCAATCTTCGCTTCAATAGCCAAATTCTCAAAAAATTCAAATCCGAGCCATAATATCTCGACTTCTACAAATGAAAATTCAACTAAAGTGACCCTATTTCATGATGGAATTACAAATGCAATCTAATGACAACATATCAGTTGCCTAACATGTCAACTGTTATAAAATTACAACATAAAGACAAGAGCCGAGAGATTACCCAATATAGACACGCATGACTTCAGGAGTATTAAGCACTTTACCAAGGGACCACATCAATGCTCCATATACACGCATAAGCTACAACGAGAGAGCAACTAGACTAAATATCTTTCATCGTGACAGTACAAAGGCAAGAGTACGAACTGAGGAAAACCAAATATTACTACAAACCTGCTGTGTGTCAACTTGGTCAGCCTTATTCAAAACTACACGTATCTTATCATCATGGCCTCGTAAAGATCCAATTACTCGCTTAAATTCATCACTTATATCAAGCTTGTGAGGATCAAACAGAAGCAGGATGAGATCACACTTTGAGGCGAACCAAGATGTCACTCCAGTAAAGTCATAGCTTCTCTGCGTGCGTTGCTTTTCTCCAGATAAAACTCCAGGAGTATCCACAAACGTGATATGCTCCAGCAACTTCCAACATTTATGAGAAAAAAATGTCAGTTGATGAGGTATTATAATTTTTTTTCTTCACTTTCGATAATAAATGAGAAAAAAAAAATAGGAAAACTGTCTGCTGCACAGCATGCTTTCTGGGAGTTGTTCCTTTTTTTTTTCAAGATCTTCTTTGAAGTTTCTATTTTCTTTTCCCCATATTTTATATATCAATGGACCTGATTCATCATGATCAGGGTTTAACATAAAAAAAGAAAGGAAACAGCCCTAAAAATAAGTGTAACACAAAAGGGGCAGCAGGGACTCCAGACCTAAAAGAGAGAGCTTGTCCTTACAGGATGCGGCATTTGAGAGCATTCAAATTTTGATAAAAAAGCAGTTCCAAAGGTTGTTAGGCCACTGAATGGCATATCTGCTTGAACAGCAACAGTGTTCCCTGGGATACTTCTGTCATCAGGCCCATTCTGCATTAAGAAAAGCAATCCCCAATAATTACTGATGCACAATGTATTTACCAGCTGCACTAGAGTGAAATTTAGAAAGATTTACTAGATTCGTCCCATTATAAGTGGCTTGTATTCCTTTTTGGGCCGTCCTATTTGTATTCCTTTTTGGGCCGTCCCATTAAAAGTGGCTCATACTTAAAATAATACTCTAATCCACACTACTTCTACACTACTTTACACACAACACAATTTTCTAATTCCCGTGCCAAAAAGTTATGAACCACTAACAGAGAGACGGATGTATTATCAAGGATCAGCCACACATCACATTCAGCCAGACATTTTACATAAATCAGTATGCACAAAGGACAAAAAGGAAGAAATAATTGGTGCCTAGAAAAACTGAAAGGAAATCATGTTGGCCATGTAAGCCTTACCACTAAGAAAATCACATTTTGAGCTAAATTATTTACACACAAGGTGGAACCAGATAGCAAGATCAAATGGCGGGAGAATACAGAACCCACTGCAAATTTCTGGTAATATCTAACAGTTCCTAAGAATCAAATGTAAAGAAAAGATAAAAGCATACCATCACAACAACAAATCTATCCGTTGTTGGCTCAGGTCCAATATGAGCACCTACCATATGGAGCATGAAAGAAGGGAAATGTTAACTTCAATCACAAAACGTGAATGCAGATTACTGATTGAAGATACAGGTCGATACCTGGATAGCTTGTCCTAAGCAAATGTTTGATAAATGTCGTCTTGCCAGTGGAGTATTGACCCAGTAACATCACCATGGGTTTAGCATCAAAATCACTATTGTTCTACAACATACAACACATTATTGCAGAGTCAATGTCAACACAAAATACAGGATCAGCTAAACTATTATATTTTTGCAAAAGCAACAAATAATTATTATTTCAGTGTTTTTAGTACATTATTTCCAACGAAGGAAGACGTGATGTTACCAGTGAGGGAGATACAAAATCGTTAAATTGATAGGTTGTTTCCAGGGGCTTCAGTTTCTGAATATACAACCTTTTCAAGCCATCAATGATCGAAGTGACAGAGCTCAGAGATACCTAATACAGTAGTAAGGATGAAGCAGCATTCTCGGAACCAAAACAACATGATAAAGAAGTAATATACAGTAAGCACATAGTAAACAAGGAGGTGAAGAAATAAGCATCGTAAATATTTTGATTTCAATGTATAATAGTATAAATATGATAAAGCATAAATGCATAAAACGATGATGCATAAGAAAGAAGAGAACTTTATCCTGCAGAAAAGGGGAAAACTCATGGCTGCATGACTTAATCTTATAACCACGAACTCAAAATTCCAAAAGTGCAAGTATACAGCATGCACACACACACACAAAATAAGGAGAGAGAAAGAAAGAAAAAAACCCAATCTAGCCACTCCACAAATTAAGAACGCAAGTAACCGGGGCAAACCACAAAAAGAAAAGACTGTTGGAATTCCGCCGTTTGAGCAGACGTACAGACGCCGAAATCCTAACTCCAGCCATGCAGTCAAGAGTTTTCCAGCCAGCCCAGCAGATCATGAAAAATGTGCCGCTTATCCAGAATTCATGAATCAACAAGTTGGCAACATTAATCAGTCAGCATTTTATTTCAGCGTCTTTAATTATTGTATTTGATGGGCAATTAACTGATTATGAAAGGTCACAAATTGTTTAATATTAATATTCCAATTTGCAAGTGTAAGGGATTAATCTAGAAGAAAAATATTTTTTCGAGCTTTGTTTTGGAGAGGTGAAAGTTCTCTCATTAAGCAAGCTCCGAGCTCTCTCGTTAATTCAAACTCACTGTATATTTTACACAGCATGTAACTGCGCCCCTGCAGCGAGTTTGAGAGGGGGGACGGAAAGAGCATATTTGGACTGCGGAGGGGAGAGCAAAGAGAGAAAGCAGTACACATTCCACCCACCGAAGTGAGCCCAAACACAAGACAAGTATTGCCCAATCCTTTTCCTTGATCCTTTGTTGGCTGATTAATACAAAAGGGGTGGCTCCAATACATAGGAGCCAAAACTTAGTGGCTAACTTATAATAGAGAGAGGGAGAGAAGATAGAGGAAATAGGGGATCAGGTCCCCTTTGAAGGGAGGTGTTGGGGGAAATACGGTGAAAGTGGGCAGAAACCTAGTATCCTATAACGCAGTCTAAATTCAGGATATAATATTTCGGTAACAAAGAGAAACATTCATTTTTAAAGAACATCAATTGTCGTTCCACCAGTAGATGTTTCCAACTCTGCTCCGAATGCTGATGCTGCACCTCTTGGGACCGTAACATAAAGACTAGAATGTATTGGCTAGTTCAACAAGTTTCACATCAGAGGTAAGACACTTGTTAGATGGGGGAGGCCTAGCTGGAAGTGTTGTGACTTTGTTTGATTAGTCCTTAACAACCACGGGCGGTTATTTTTTGGAGAGGGGAGTAATGTTAAGGTATCTCGATTTTCCGAAATCGAAGTGATCGAAGACCTACCAGCAAAGGACCGTCGAATATGATTCAAATAGAGAAGTCAGTCTCAGATAGCTGGTTACCAATTAACATCCCTTATTTGATATATTTATGTTTTCAATTCAGTCAAGTTCATATTATCGTGCATGGGCACTGGACCATCATGAGTTTGCTAAGTGATTATTTGGACGTAAGTTGTTGAACTCATGATCAAGCAAGAAAAAAAAATTAGAAACTTTATTCCGATGAGGTGTTAGCACTCTCATTGGTCGAGCTTTCGAGGTTAGAGGCTTAGAGCTTCCTTAATTCGAGCTCATTCTATACTAAATTCTCATCCCGCAGTCTAAAATTCGGGACATAACATTTTGGTATCAGAGTCGTGGGAGGAACACGTAATTTTCAATAATAGATCAAGGAGTTGCAACTTTCTACAAAGCCCATGTGGCAGCCCTGCTGCAACAATTGAAAAATTTGTTGGAATCCTCGTAACAAAAAAGCAACAGTTGTTTCACGGATAAAAGAATTCTTCATCGAAGGTTGAAAACACGAACACTCTTTGCAAACGAGTGATTTTTAGGTGTTATTAAACTATTGGAAATGACTCAAGAAGCTAGGAGATCAGGAAATCTGTTACCCCTAATGGTGGTTGGATGCAAGAAGTGAAAGATGTTGCACTACAAGAATCAAAATCTCCCATCAAACCAAAAACTTTGATGATATTGAATTTGTGTATCTACAAGAAGAAATTACGGGAACACGATATGATGCTGATTCCTGGAAGTCAATCAAGTAACGACGCGGTGACGGAGATCGTAGATGAGGCAGGGGAAAGACTATGGCATGTCTATGTTCGCCGCAAGAAGATGTCAGTAACCGAATGAAAGACTGAACGAAGCTACTTTAATGTTGAAGTCACATTTCATTTAAGTGTCTTTGTTATTTAACAATCTATTTTTATTAAGTTGCTTTTGGGGAGTCTAAGTAGGGTTTACTCTTGTGGAGTATTTTAATGCGCCGCTTGTGGTTTTAGTACGCATCTACTCTTTGAATCGGAATTTGAGGAAAAATTGCTCTTGGGAATTTTGGGTGTGTTCTTCTACCTCGAATCTAGAATCTATCAAGTGGTCCGACCTGCCGGATCCACCAGAGAGATTCGATGGTAGAGATACGATTGGAGGCTCGTGTGACCAACATAGAGGAAACGTTGGGCTGGATGGATGAATCGCCACAAATACAATTGAAGGCTTGTCATGAGAAACTCGATCTTCACATTGCCGCCTTGTTAGAGGAGGTGAAAAATTTAGGCGCTCGACTGCCGCCCTCAGACAATACCCCTCCGGGCAACGGGGTGGAAGGGGAATCTAATGGGACAGGGAGGAACTATGGCGGTTCTTCTTCGAATTCCCCAGATTTACCGATGTTTAATGGGGAGGATCCTTTGGGTTGACTATCGAGAAACGACTAAGACTTGGAACTCTACCTCTACTCTGCACCGAACCGACTTAAGCGAGCAATGGTTGCCATGGAGGGAGAAGCTTTCACTAGTATTGTTGGTTCAAGCGAGGTCGTCCCACTTTCACGTGGGATGATATGACTTAGGTGATGATTAAGAGATTTGACGAACCCAATGGAGATAGAGTGTTGGGTAACTTGGCGAGATGCGTTAAACGGCTGTGGTGCGCAAATATGTGAATCAATATACTCGATTAGCCATTCAAGTTAAGCACCTATCAGAATCGGACTTCGTGGGTCTTTTTATTTGTGGATTGAAAGATCTGATACGGGATCAAGTCCGCACTCAGGAGCCTCAAACCTTGGAGGCAGCAGAGATCAAGGCTCGTATAGCCGAGTCTACTATCCGCCCCGGCTAAAACCGGTGAAGTGGTATTCAAGGGACAACCTCATAATGGGCAACCATTTGTCCAGTTTCCCAGAGTCGGACAAAATCATATTCCCTAGGCTCTTCCAACACCTTCGGCGCCCCCAAGTCGTCGTCCCCCGGTGGGGGAGGGCGGGTGGAGCAGGGTGGTACGAGGCCTACTCGTGCTCCATTTCGTCGAATGACAGATTCCAAGCGAGAAAACTTACAAAGGAAAGTTCTATGCTTTCAGTGTAAGACTCTATATCACCAATTGCATCACGAATGTGTTAGGGGTCTTTTCGCGTACTATTGGTTGATGATGATGATGGTCCCTTATTTGATTTAGAGGAAGTTATTGTTGAAGGAAAACAGATGAAAACGTGGAGGAAGAGTTGTTTTTTTTTTTTTGGGGGGGGGGGGGGGGTACGTTGAATTATCTCTTTGTGGGCATTTCGGGTCCGAGGACACTTCGGTTGTTGGAAGAGATTCAAGGAGAGGCAGTAACAATCTTGGTGGATAGTGGGGCCTCCCATAATTTTATGTGCACACGATTAGCTTCGAAATTACAATTGTAATGTGATGAAGGGGTGCATTTTGCAATGAGATTAGGGGATGGTCGTATTACCAATGCAACTGGGTTATGCCAAGGAGTTGAGATGAACATTGGGTATGCATTGATGAAGAACGATTGTCATATTTTTCCCTTAGGTGGGGTAGATGTAATTCTGGGGTTTGCATGGCTTCGTACCTTAGGGGAAACTTGGATACATTGGGACGAGGAGGGACTGCAATATAGTCAAGCCAGGCAGCTACTGACATTACTAAGGAAAGGGACCCTGGGCAGAAATCCATGACGGTTCTTGCCATGTTTCAGATGGATGGCATCGAGTATACAGTGATTATGGATCTCTAGCAGTAATGGGGGTGAATACCACAGAGCGAATGGAGGAGGTACAAAACCCAAAGGCGAACGAGCTTCTGGAAAGGTTTGCTGAAGTATTTGAGTAGCCAGTTGATCTTCCTTCACATCCGAAAGCTGATCACATAATTAAATTAATGACCGGGAAAGGACTAGTGTCGGTCATGCCCTACAACTATAGCCATTTCCAAAAGAATGAAATTGAGAAGATGGTGGCAGATCTATTGGTCTCCGGCATAATTCGACCAAGCATCAACCCGTTTTTGAGTTTGGTACTATTAGTGAAAAAGGACGGAAGTTTGAGGATTTGCGCGGACTTCAGAGAACTTAACAAGTGCACCGTGCCGGATAAATATCCGATCCTCATCATACAAGTGCAAGATGCTCAATGAGCTTTCCGGCACAGCAGTTTTCACGAAAATCGATCTGAAATCGGGGTATCACTAGATCCAAGTCTTTGACGCTGATCTCCATCAAGCCGCTTTCCAAACGGACCAAACCCACACGGGCCACGAGTTCTTGGTAATCCCATTCGGCCTTCCCAATGCGCCGGCAACATTCCAAGATGTTATGAACGACATTTTTCGGCCATTTTTGCATCGATTTATCCTCGTGTTTTTCGACGATATACTCATCTATAGTAAATCATGGGTGGACCATCAAAGTCATCTTGAAACAGTGCTGCAAGTCTTACAAGCAAACCGCATTAAGGCCAACTACAGGAAAGGCGTGTTCGGTTACCCCAAGATAGAGTATCTCGGTCATGTGAAATCGGCTGACGGCGTACAAATCGATTCCACGAAGATCAAGACTATTCTGGATTGGCCAACCCCCAAGTCTACTAGGGCGGTACGCAGGTTTCTTGGGCTTACCGGTTATTACTAGTGCTTCATTAAGGAATATGGGATGACAGCTCCCCCTCACTCAGCTTCTTAAGAAGGATAATACGTCCAAATTTGTGCGGACAAGGGCAGCGCAACAGGCGTTCCTAGCTCTTAAGGAGGCCATGACTACGACTCCAATTTTAAGTTTTTAACCATGCCTAATTTCAGCGAACCATTTGTCGGTGGAAACCGTAGATTAGGCATGGGAGAGACCATGGCGTTTCTATGCTCGCCGGAAGAAGATGTTGGTGGCCAAATGAAAGACTGAAGGAAGCTATTGCTTTAGTGTTGAAGTCGTATTTCATTTAAGTGTCTTTGTTATTTAATGGTCCTTTTTATTATGTTGCTTTTGGGGAGTCTAAGTAGGGTTTACTGTCTTGTGGAATACTTTTAACGCCGCTTGTGGCTTTTGTACGCATCTATTCTATAAATCGAAATCTTGGGAGTTTTGGGCGTGTTCTTTTATCTCAAATCTAGAATCTATCAGAGCACTACTCTGACTAATCTGAATGTTGTCACTCGCTGTCCAATGTCCGTATATAAAGAAAGGAGTATTCAAAAGGAGTTAATGCTATTGCTATGCACCAAAGCAACCTTTACCAGCCAAGCATCTGCGAACAGGAAGTAGAGTTGTGGTAGAGTTACATATGCACAATGGTGTTTTTATTGCTGAAGGCAAGGAGGATGCTTTCTGCACAAAAATATGGTTACTGGTGAAGATGTTTATAATGATTAATGGGAAGAGAATTTCTGTTAAGAACGAAGATGAAACAAAGCTGAGTACTAAGTATGGAATCCCTTATGTTCAAAGTGAGCTGCTAGCCTGCTGCAATTCTTGGAGGAATTGACACTATTTGATTAAATCTAGTGCCGTTATATCTTGTTAATGTCACAAAGATTTTTCCAGTTAAAATTAAATGCCGAGTGGGAGGTGTTGCGACCTTGTTCAAACTGGCCATTAACAACCGAAGACTGTTGTTTTTTAGGTGAGGGGAGTAATGCTAGCGTTCTGCTGTTTGAGCAGACGTACAGACACCGAAACCCTAACTCCAGCCATGCAATCAAGAGTCTTCCACCCAGCCCCGAGATCAAGTAAAATATGCCACTTATCCAGAATGCATGAATCAGCAAGCTGGCAACATTAATTCGGTCAGCATTTTATTTCAGTATCTTTGAATATTGTATTGAATGGGCAATTTATGCAAGGTCACAAATTGTCTAGTAATTATATTCCGGTTTGCAAGTCTTAGGGATCAATCAAGATTCAAGAAGAAAAATATTAATTCGAACTTTGTTTCGGAGAGGTGGAAGCTCTAACTAATCGAGCTTTGAGGTTAAAGCTCTCTCATTAACTCGAGCTCACTCCACCTCCTGCTATCATCCCAAAACGCGATCCAAATCCGGCAGCACGTAAGAAAGACTCAAGGAAATAGATATTAAATTTCATATTCCCATGTACTTAGAAATCCTAAAGTGCAAACCTACTGAAAGAATAAATGAATATTAGCCAATCTAGCCACTTGGCAAACCGCATAAAATAAACCATGCTTGCAAGTTGCAACTAACCTAAAACGACTCAGTTGGAAACAATTTCAGCTAAGAAACTGGATGATAGAGCAGGAAGATGGAAATACGGACTAGAACAAGGAATATCATTAGGATCAGAACAGTGAAAAAGAGTCTAATGCCTTTTCTAGTTTAACTAATGCATCATAGAAGTGTGACCAGCACAGCAGAGATTAAGGAAACATAAAATAAACAATGCAAGAGGAAAACATGCTAGTGCCATAAGCTAATTACCTTCTTTGCAGACTTTGTAGAAGAAAACCAACCAGCTGCAGGTGAAGATTGCACTTGGGGACTCCCTAAATTACACAAAAGTCAGCCTCAAAAGTTGAATTTGTCTAATAGAGCAGATAATACCTTATATCTCACCGTTCTTTTCAGGTTCACTCGAGAAACGTTTTTTCTTCTGAAAAAGGGAAAGAAAGAAAACTCTAGTATCTGTCATGTAAGCTAAATAAAAGCATGAAGATTTTAAAACTTACTGCAAGGAGCACATCAAGACCTTCCATGATCGGAGGTTGTATGCTTTCAAAATCAACTGCCAATAATTGATGTAATTCAACCAAGTCACAATCAAATTAAGTTACAACATGAGCATATAGAGAAGCCATGCCAGCATTAAAGAATCTGAGACTACTTGCTTACCTAGAGAACTAAGAATATCGCTGGTGAGATTTTGCCCAGATTGTGCCAAAGAGATTAACTAGATAGCAAATTGTTAAGACTGAGAACAGCATCATAAAACAATTGTTTTAGCAGAGAAACATGCAAAAGACGAGCGGTAGGAACCTGCATTGCTGTTATAAACTCTTTAAAGCCAAGGAAGCCTTGCCTCTTTGTATCAGCAATGGCCCATACCTTGTCAAAATGGAAAGTTCATGATGAAGAATCTAATATAGAGGAATGAAACTGAATCATATTAAGAAAAAGGCTTCGAACTAGTCAGGGGAATGCATAAGACTATATAGCATTGCAATTTCACAGCTTCGAACTCGTAGCAAAGTACACATACACACATATTAATATATATATATATATATATACACACATATTAATATATATATATATATATACATACATATATATATATATATATATGGTATGGATCCGGTGAGAACCCACATTTAACGTGAGAACTGCGAACCACGCATAATCCTTATATGTCTTAAGCATAATCCTTAAATATTTTATGCAGACGAACTTGTAATTTTATACTTTTGTCTTCTGCATAAAACATATAAGGATTATGCATAATGTAAAATTACAAGTTTTTTGCATAAAATACATTAGGATTATGCATAAAACATATACTTCCTCCGTCCCAAAATTCTTGTCCAATTTGCTTTTTGCACGGTTTTTAAGGAGAGTTGTTAGTTGTGTGTAGATTGGTATAAAGTTGTGGATCCCACAAAAAAGTTGTGTGTAATAATTTACTAAAAAAGGAAAGTGGACAAGAATTTTAAGGCCAACCCAAAATGGAATAACGGACAAGTAATTTTGGGACGGAGGGAGTAATAATTATGCATTGGTTCTTAATTCTCACGATAAATATGGGTTCTCACATGATCCACTCACTCTCTCTATATATACATTAATCAATAGTACAAATGAGGAAATCAGCAGGCTAGTAGCTCCTATAACTGAAAGTTGTCAGAATCGCAACACACAAACAAGGGCAAGAAAATTAATTGGTATAAATCCACAACCCAGCGAAAGTTTAAACTCCCAACCCACCGCGTGTAGAATCAAAAGAGATATTTCACATGTTCGATCCAGTGGGAATCTTTTGTATAAACGAGGAGATATTCACAATACAAAGCAGCAAAAGAAAAGCAGTTAAACAAACTTAAAAAAAGACATACCTGCTTTAGATCTTGACGAGGCAAGCTAGACATAGAAAAGAACTTGATAGCATCGCCTCCACTGAGACGCCCATCTCCATCTAACAAGTCCGCATTGATTAATTAAGCTGTGGCTCATAATCAGTAAATTGAAAATTCAATTACGAAGAGAAACCAACCAGAATCAGCGCACGAGAACCATTCTTGATAAATCTTCTGGTGTTCCCTGGAGCACCGACTGATAGGGGCCGAATCTATCTCCATTTACAGCCCCCAATACGACTTGTTGCTTGATTTCTTCTTTCAAACTTTCAACTTACTGCTTTCTGTACCTAATTTATTGCTCCTCGCTCTCATTTCCGGCCAGAAACTATCAAGTTGTATTCCGTTCAGCCTAGTCTAGTTGCACATGCACTAAAACGACGCCGCTTAACTTGGATTTAAGGATTTGGGCGGTTTACTATTAATAGTCTAGTGGTACCTTTCCACTCGTTTTAAGCCACGGATTGCTATATAATATTGAATCAAAATTTAATCTCCCAAATATTTAAAGGCGTTTGCTTTAAAGCTTGAAATCAAGGTCAGAGTTATTCACTCGAAATTTGGAATCAGTTTTGAATAAAATCTAAGTTAGCACTTTTTAAGCACGCAACTAAAAATTTTAATTTATATAAATCTAATCCATAAATCTTATTAGATTTATTAATCTTTTTATTCCAAAATCCTCTTACCAAAAAACTCAGCTCTTATATGTAGTTGACAAAAAATTTTGTGCTCCGGTTGCATATGCAACTGGGTCGCACGATCTAATTGCGGCCCAATTATCTTAATCGAATCTGTACAGGAACAGTGTAATGTATATACATTATATGCTAGTTATATTATTTTTAATAATTTATAGCTCAGCAGTAAGTTGTTTGGGTCGCACGATCTAATTGCGGCCCAATTATCTTAATCGAATTTGTACTGGAACAGTGTAATGTATATACATTATATGCTAGTTATATTATTTTTAATAATTTATAGCTCAGCAGTAAGTTGTTTTTCTACCAATTGAGAGGTTTTAGGTTCTAAGTCCTCTTAGTCACATTTTATTTTCATATATATTTTTTAATGTGTGTTAGCGAAACTGTTCAATTTTTTAATTTGTTTTACTTTTATTTATTTATTTAGCATTTTTTTAATTTTTTTATGTTATTTTTTCCAACTTTTATCGAGGTCAGTCATGTCATTGTTGTGAACAACAATATATTTTTAGTGAAGAATGTGTTATTTATTTGGTATCATTTGTTTCAATACAAAGGGGCATTTTCGTTTTGAACATCTTCGACATCACATACGGAAGAGTCATTTGCGTTGAACAAAAATATTTTTCGTAGAGTATCATTTGTCAAACAAAAGTGTTATTTGTTTTGGAAAAAAAATGTCATTTATTTTGAACAAATTGTTATTTGCAGATTATCATTTATTAGAGTAAAAAATATTTTTGAAAAAATGTGATCTGTTTCGTGAAAAGTGTCATTTGTTTAGGAAAGAAGTGTTGTTTGCTGTAAACAAATGTGTCATTTATTTTGAACAAAAATATCATTTATTGAGTAATAATTGTTATGATACATACATGCATATAAATGATGACAGAAGTCGTTCAAAATGAATAAATAACACTTTTGTTTCGAAAGAAATGATAGCTTTTCTTACACTAAATCTAACTTCAGCAGCATGGGTATATTATATTTAATGTATCTCCTCAATGATTTTTCCTTTCAAACCAATCAAAGACCCTGACAAATATGTAATATCATCTGTAGTGATATGAGTCAGTGGTCAAGTAGAGCATTGATATGGGGTACATAGAACTTAACTCAGTAGTTATGTAGGGACGCTATTGTAATATAATTTGGGGAATTTATATGGATACTGAAATATATTGTTATATAGAATTGAAGATCCCAAAACCCCTGTCATAACCCCTGTGTGTGTTGAACCCTTATGGTGTAATAGGCTAGACTTGTCTTGATTGTCATAGATTATTTTTAGTCTAAGTCTTGTAAGGGGTATATTGTTTACTGAACTTCAGTAGAGAAGTTAAAGTTCCAGAACCCCAAGTCATCGGTTTAGTAGAGCTCAGTAGTGTTCGGAGTCAATAGCTGACGGCACTCAGCAGATTCTCTTCAGCAGACTCAGGAAGAAGACCCAGTACGATCACCCTTGATCTACTGATTGAGGGAAGAGCTCAGTTGATTGTCTTCGAGTCAGTAGCTGATAGCATTCAGTAGAAAATCCTCTTCAGCCGACTCAGAAAGAAGACTCATTACGATCACCTTTAGATCTATTGATAGGCTGCGACTCAATTGCAGACCGTACAAGGAAGTTTGTGGACTCAGGAGATAATGGAGTGTGAGGTAATACTATGATTCTACTTCATCTTTATTATGAAAAGGGCACTGTATTTGTGAACTAATGCACTTTTATTATAAAATTGTTACACTTATTGAAACAAGAAACACGTCGATGATCATATGGTACAAGATGACCAACCAGAGCAAGTAGTGAAGAGAATGACCTCAAAGTCTGCCAAAAAAATATAGGTATTTTGACTTGTAGGTTAATGCACTTTTAATATATATTGGTTGCACTCTACTTACATTTTTTATGAACTTTTTGAATTTTTATCAGGAAAGGAAGAAGCTGCTAGAAACACCTGAATTTGTACATGTCAGGCAGACAAGAACCTCTAAATCTGCTTCAATAAATGAGGTGGAAAAAGGCGTGGATGGGGAAGTTGATGGAAACGACGATCATGGAGTTGATTTTGAAAAAGATTTTGAAGAGGTGAACTAGGATATGTTACAATTTACCCAAGACTTCTTTTTTGTATTTTATTTCAATTTTTTCATAAGTTGAGTGTGAAATATAGAATTATAGGATGTATTCATCGATGAGACTGATGAAATTCCTACGATGAACCAAGTTTTAAAACCTTATCAGACATCCGGACAGAAACAAGGAACAAAGAAAAATAGAAGCGCGATGGTGTGTTCCCCCTTTGTTGAGCGTGTTGTAGATTTGTCGAAAAAGCTTACAAAAGAAGAAAAACAAAGTGGAATTTTGTGCATGAACCATACAGAATCCGAAGGCGAAGTCCTAATTAAAATTAAGTATGGTGGTGACATGCAACTTCTCCATATGAAATCCATAGCAGTAGGCTCACCGATTTGTGATTCATTGAACATTGGTCAATGTTATTGAATAAGTCTTTGCATCACCTACAATATCTGTAAGTCTTCTCTATGGAACATTCTTGTAATACTTGTAATATTGCACTATACTAACTAATCTATCATCCTACAAGCTCATGCCAATCTGAAAGACAGCAATCGAAAGAGGGAGAAGGATGTGTTTTTGAGGCAGCTAGTGGTGAGTTGGTATGCCTCCATGATACTCAAATGCAATGAATAAGCCATGTACAATTTTATTTTAAAAAGTGCATTTAAATACTAAATAAAGTGCATTTAATATCTGTGATTGGTACAGTTTTTCTTTCCATTGAAACAAGGTGATCATTGATTTGTAACCACCTTATACACTAGTTCTTATTTCTCAAACAAGAACAGTCGCTTTTTTGTTTTTACTTTAATTTTCGACCATATTTTTTTTAGGATTTAAAAAATAAAAAAATAAAAACATGCAAATCGAGGAACCGAACCAAACAAAATCATTTGTAAGCAGTTCGGTTCTTACACTTAGATACACTTCAAATCATATTAAATCGGATCACTTTTATGTATGTGATTTGGTTCCTAGAATCCGTGGGAAACCGTACCCAACCGGACTGTTAGACCCGTAGTTATATTTATATTTTTCAAAATGTGTTACACTCGCCTGTGTATTTAGAGGGGGGGGAGGGGAAGGAAAAGAGAGTTTTGGCAAAGCAGTAGCCATACAAGAATAAACGAAATACATTTATAGTCAACCACTAAAACAAAACACAAATATAGCCATTTTGTCTTTATACGGCTCAGGGCCGATGGGGGGCCGAAGCCGAACTCTCCCCATCGGCCGAGCCACTTAACTTGATGTGATGAAATTATCGGCTTTGAGGGCCGAAGGGAGGCCGAATAGGTGGTGTCCATCGGCCCTAACCGACATCGGCCGAGAGGAGAAAGGCCGAAGGCCGAACATCCCATAGGCCGAGCCACGGTTGTGATGGCCGAAGTAGGGCCGAATGTGGTTATCCGTCGGCTCTCCATCGGCCCTCCATCGGCCCTCTATCCCTTTCTTCGAGACAGGATTCGACACAACATTCGACACGACACATGCAAGGCTTTTCCTGCAAACGTACAGTAGGGCCGATGGTGGGCCGATGGAGGGCCGAGAGAATGAAATTTGGTCCTCGGCCCTCGGCCGAGAAAATGTGGCTCTCGGCCCTCAGTCCTTCGGCTCCCGACCCTTCGGCTCTCGGCCCTCGGCCCTCGGCCGAGAGCAAATATGATGTGGCATTTGGCCCTCGGCCCTCGAATGAAAGGGGTCGAGGCCGATGGAATCGTAGCCCTCCATCGGCCCTCGGCCGAGAACAACAAGAAAAAAATGGGGCAGTTCAAATCATCTCGAAGATTTGTTCGAAATTGTTCGAAAATTGTTCGAAAATATAATTGTTATAAAAATTAATTGTTCGAAAGCGTCGAAATTTCAAAATACATTCATTTAATCGTCGAAATGAATGGTTTCGTAGTAGCATTGTTCAAAGCATTTCCACGCCATCCACTCCCGATATCTTCTGATGTTGGTCTTCTGATTACCCCACTTGGGTGTAGGGTATCCACTGATGAGTCTTTCGATTGCCATACATGTAAACGGGCCACAACTGTTCGAATCTGGTTGCTTGAACTGTTCTGTCTGCGGCATCAAGATGAATTGGGGACTCCGCCAGCCCGGATGCGTCAAGTTGAACTTATTTGTCATCCAATAACTAGAAGCCTATTAAAAGAAAGTAAGTATTTCAGATAACTTACATCTAGTCTATTGAAATTTAAGTATTTTAGATACTTACATCTAGCAATCGTCCGATGAGCTTTCGGAGCAGCTTCAGATTTTGTTTTCTCACTTCAAAAATATGTGCGTCGGCCTTTTTGTTGAG
Source organism: Lavandula angustifolia (assembly GCA_028984105.1). Classification (NCBI taxonomy): domain Eukaryota; kingdom Viridiplantae; phylum Streptophyta; class Magnoliopsida; order Lamiales; family Lamiaceae; genus Lavandula; species Lavandula angustifolia. The sequence goes on along the minus strand of CM054818.1, from coordinate 9,921,861 downwards.
TGAGTCATACAGCTCCAAAGTCCAAGACTCAATGCACAGGTGGACAGTTACCCAATGCGAGGCAGCCAACACCGGAAATATTACCTATTCGAGCATAAAATTAGTACACGTTAAAAAATAATAAAATATTAGCACTTACGAATTTTGCATTGAACCACAGCATCCGTGAACCGCCAATTCCTTGATCTGTTCCAAACAAGGCCTCGAGCAAACCTGGATTAGGTATCCAACCTTCATAGTTCATCTCGAAGCACTCATGGAAATCGCTATTGGGCTCATAGATTTTTGTATTCCATGCGTCCGCGAGCGCAGTCTAATTGAAAATCATACTAGTAAGTTCATTATCAGGAAAATCATACTAGTAAAATTAAAAAAGGAAAAAAATACACTTACAAAAACTGACGACCCTGCTATGACCGTATAGCGTGAATCAGGAGTAGCCAACACGTCGCGGTCCTTGTACACCTCAAGCCTTGAACGAAGGTAGGACAAGTACAAATCAACCTCCGCCTGCCCCATGTCGGACTTAACGTTGAGGAAGCTGTTGAAAAAATCATGCGAGAGGTCATGCTGCGACACCGTAATCTTTGCAGAAATACCAGTGGCCATGAACCCCTCAAAATTTCTCCTCAAAACATCACCGGCATCTACCATGTATGGAGCTCCAGAAGGATTCTCTCGTGGAGTCACTAAGGGCTGTATCATGCAAATATGATGTATTAATAAAATCATTAAAAATAAATCTTAAAATCAAGTTAGTATCGGATCTTGGCTTTCTTCAATTCTCTGTTCCGGAGCTTGACTTTCATACATTTGTCGTACATCCTCCGTATCAAAGAAATCGGAACCGATAAACTGTTGTTGCTGCATATATGACAAACACACATAAACAAATGAAAAAATATAATTAAGTAACAATCGTCAAATACCTGTACAGGCGGTGGCTCAACTCGAGGAAGTGGCTCCCAACGTCTAGGGACCCAAACATCTCTCTCCTCGTACATGCTATGTCGGCCCTGATCACATCCCCGATGAAACTTTCGAGCCGCCGCATCCCAGGGATTTGCATCGCCAAACGCCGTGCAATCCTCATCTTCCTGTGGCTGATCTTCTCTTTGATTCCAGCTCGGCTACTGATGTACTGTGACAATCCTCCCCTGCGGTGCGGATGTTTCCTCCACCGGATTGTCCTCAACATCCTCCCTTTCCCAATCCTCCAAACTAAAGGATGTGGATCCTTTGCTCGTACCCTTGCTCTTGCCGGTGCCGAACACTTTTTCGATCAGTTTCCCAACTTTTTCGAAAAAAATAATTTCCCGCTCCTTCCACCGCTCATCCACTTTCTTTAACAGCTCTTCCTCGCACTTTTCAAGCGTTCTTCTAATGTCCGCAAGGCTCGGTCGTCAGTAGGAACAGACGAATCTTGATCCGGACGATGCTAGGGATTGACTCTACCTCAACCAGGTGCGCATTTCTTCTTTGATTTTTTTCTTTTGTGCGCGGGCGCAGGAGTTTGTACATTGCCACCTTCATCGACTCGCCTAGTCTGTATGGGGACGGGTCTCGAAACGATACAAAGAATCGGATCATCTCCATTCACCCTTCTCCAATATTCTCGTAAGTTTGCTCCTCCGGAGTAGGCATCGAGTCTCAAGGGGAGGTGTCGCAATCCGTTAAAAAAAATGTAATCACAAGTTACAATACATTCTTCTACTTGTAAAATAAAAAAAAATTAATTTAAAATTTATTTACCGGTGTGGCGAAGAAACTAATCCACTCCGTATCGGTGGCGTAGTGTAAACCCACTTAATACAACGGGGCATACCTCCGGTGTTGACAAGGCGGACACACACGGCCCCCCGGTATCGCCTCATATGCCCAAATCTAAAATACAAGAACACCATTAAACATCATGACTATTATAAAATTGTCGAAAAATAATTAAATATTTATTCGTACCCGAAGGGCCCAAACCCGACCCATAAATATTATATTTCGATTTCAACGTCTCGATTCGCCCGGTGACGAAGCTCATGTAGTGGAGGAGGGCATTGTAGGTGTAGGATCCCCATGGAAACGCGTTCCACGCGTCTAAATCATCCGCCAGACCCACATCTAGGTCTCCACCTTCTTCGTCCTCGGCAGGGCGAAGAAAAAACACATTAGTGCCATGGACATTGGCCACCTTCGATGCTCATCTTCGTAGAGCTCACGAAGCTTATCACTTTTCCACATTTTCAGTAGCTCGCCTCCTGTTATTGGATTTCCACCTGTGAGGCTCATGTATACCGTCGACTCTCCGGGCTCGCGAGGTGCATTCGTATCAAAATCAGAGGGACCGAAAAATAATCCTGTCACCAGTGCATATTCGAACTGGGAAAATCTGAGCTCTCGCCCGGATATGTAAAAACGAGCCTCCCCGGCCGGTGTCTGCACCTCGTAGCACATCAACTGATGCAATGCTAATACCGAACTTTTTCCTTTCCTCCAGCTCAAAAGGTGCCCAAACTGTCCCTCTCTAAACCGCCGGACTAAGTTATTACCCCCCGGCTCGAAAGTGTAGTCTTAATCAGTTCCGGTAAAGAATCTCTCCAATATGTAGTCACTTGTAATGTCTTCTCTCTAATCGGGAGTCGGATGTAATCGGACCGTCGCTGAAAAAAATACATTCTAGGGCCGAAAAAGTGGCCGAGTAACGGTCAAGGAAGGGCCTAAAGAAGGGACGATGGAGCTTAACCGCCATCGCCCCCCTTCGGCCCTTCATCGGCCTTGGCCGCAAAATGCGATTATCGAATCGAATCTAATACAATGCCGAATAAAACGAACTACAAACCAATTATATTCACAATACTCAATTTTCACACAATTCAACCAAAAAACGACATCAATTCAACAAATTTCACAAAAATTCGACATTAATTCGACTCAAATTTCTACCCAAAAAATCGACAAAAAATTGCTCAAAATTGGACATATCAATACCAAATTTCACAAAGAATGACATACAATAGCAAACAATTCGACACCCAAATCGATAAATTTCGATAACAATTCAAGAAAAAAAACGGACGAGATCCGGAACCCGATCGGCGTCCATGGGCTGTTCGGCGGTCGTTGCTCGGCGGTCGTTGCTCGAGGCGGTGGATCGGCGGCGGCGCTGGATCGGCGGCGATTGTTCGCTGGTGGAATGCGTCGGCCCTCGCTTCTTTTGAGATAAAGGCCGAAACAAAAAAAAAACAGGCAGTAAATACGTGCCTTCAATTATTATCGGGCCGATGGGGGGCCGATGGGGGGCCGATGGGAGCAATTCTTTTCTGTCCTAAGTAAATCGGCCATTATATTCGGGAACGAAACGTAGCCGATGGGAGGGCCGATGGATATCGGCCACAATGGTATTTTAGCATAAGGACCCCATCGGCCCCAATAATACCCATCGGCCCCTCATCGGCCCTCTTGCTCGGTCGGTCGCGTCTAATAAAGACAAAATGACTAAATTTCGTGTTTTTATAACTTGATGGCTAAAATTATTATTATTTTTTTAAAATTGGCTAAAAGGAGGGATTTCACAAAGGAAAAAGTATAAAATCAAAGGTCCCAGAGGAGTGACGTCGTTTGGAATAATATTGAAATATCTTATCCTCAACATTCGACGCAGAGGTATATTTTCCGGTGCAGGTCCAAGAAGGTGGTGCAGCTACAAGATGGAGGCTTGCTGTGCTACGACAGCTCAAACATTCTTCCATTTCAATCCCACTTCACTCCCATCTTCATATTCTTCTTCTTCTTCTTCTGTTGCTCATTTTCTCAAGAAAATCAAGCATTCCCCCTTGGCCCGCCAATTCTCCCACCCGTCCGGCACAAGAAGCTTGACTTTAACCGTAGCATCTGCGGCCCCTCCTACTGCTGCTGAAAACGCCGTTTCCGACAAGCTTCCAGCCGATATCATTGTTACAGAAACCCCCGAGCCCAACTCAAGAGTCAGTTTTCGCTTATTCTCCTTGGATTTACTGTTACTATTAGTAATGTTGAATTTGATTGACGTGGGCAGGTGAGATTGAGCGTTGAGGTTCCTACTGTGGTATGCGATGATTGTTACAGAAGAGTCATCAAGGAGTTCACCAAACAAGCCAAGGTAACTTTTGTTTTTATCACCACTTATACACTATTATATTTGACCAAAATATCTTGTCAGGTCCCTGGGTTTCGTCCTGGGAAGAATGTGCCAGAAAGTATTCTTATTGGTTATGCTGGGAAGGAAAATGTTAAAAGAGCTACAATTGAATCTATCTTGAAGAGAACTCTTCCACATGCCTTGTCTTCGGTGAGTATTCATTCACTAGTTTGTACCTCTTACACTAAATTATCTCTAATATCTTCTATTCCTTTTCACTTTGTAGGTAAGTGGAAAAGCCTTGGAAGACTCAATCCGCATTTCAACTAAATTTCCAGAAATGGAGAACACTTACTCATCAATGAAATCTTTGAGGTTTGTAGTTGTTCCTTCTTTCAGGAAAAACTACATCATAATTCGTACATTATTAGGGGTGTATTTGTGTAAAAAATATAATGCTGTTGCTGCCGGCTTAGGATAGTTCTTATATAAAGATTACAGCTGGATTTCATGCTTCCTAACTTGTGGCCAGATACGACGTCATTGTTGATGTTGCACCTGAAGTGAAATGGATCCCTGAAGATGGATACAAGAACTTGAAGATTGTTGTTGAGATTGATAAGGAAATAGATGCTCAGACTGCAGCTGAGCAAGAATTGCGCCGCCGTCACAAGGCCCTTGGTTCATTGAAAATTGTAATTGACAGAGGACTTCAGGTAAATACAACTCCAGAAATAATTCATGTACATGCCAAATATCTTGAATACAACAGTAAAATATTTTGTAATATTGGGAGTCCGCTCCTACTGCTTTACTACTTTAGTAGTAAAATTTCAATGAGTGTCTTCAAAACATGATTCTTTTGCTGCCATTTTGTGCTGAGATTTTTCTTTCATTTCTTAAATAACTGAACATGCAAAATTTCTTTTTTGCATTCATCTAACACTCCTCATTTGCAAGTTTCATACAAGTAGCTGCTTCTTTGTTGGTTTACGTGGTTTGGTTCTCTCTCATTCAATGAGGATTATGTGCAAGCTGAAAACTTGTTCAGGTGGGTGATGTCGCGATTCTTGATATATCTGCTAAGACGATTGAACAAGATGAATCAGCTGCTCAAAGTATACCATCTGCTGAGAGTAAAGGTTTGTCTTAAGTGCTTGCTTTCATTGTAATTTATGAATGTCCTGAATTGTATGTTCCCATCACAGATCATTTTTAATACACATTTTATAGCTTACGATACAGCAGGTGATAGATTTATTGGAAACATAAACTTGGTTCAATTTGCATTTCGTCTGTTTACGCTGGTGATAAATGTTTGCAGAAGGATGCTTCCATAATCTTAGATTTGCTAGAGTTTTTTTTTCCTAGATTTTAAAAACAAGTGGATGTTTAGCGACTTAGTGCCATGGGTGTCTCATCTTTCCTCCTGCTCATATTCAGCATCGCAGAACGTTTAAGAAATATAACTAGTTATAAATTCAATATCTAACAGATTCTTCTGCAGATGCTATGAAGGGCACTAAGTAGCTTTACTTGATTTCTTTTCAGGGTTCCAGTTTGACACAGAAGATGGTGATAGAGTCCTTCCAGATTTTCTGAATTCAATTACTGGGATAAAACGTGGTGAAACTAAGACATTCCCATATGTTTTCCCTAATTCATGGAAACAAGAAGATCTCCGTGGTGTTCGAGCTCAATTCATTGTTAGTTCTTTCATCATCTGTGACACTTGCCTGTATCTGTTTATGCTCACTCCTGTTTCATTTACTGAATTATATTTTCCTATTTCGTCGCTGTTGAAGATTCCCTCAGAAATTTACAAAAGAATGTAGGAATTATTTACGAGCTACAATCTAAACTGCATGTACAACTTTTTCCCTAAAATAACTTTCATTATTGTGTTATTCAGGTGGACTGCAAGGAGCTATTCTACAGAGATCTACCTGAATTAAACGACTCAATTGCTGAAAGGATTCTGACAGGGTGCTCTACCATTGAGGAGGCAAGTATTAGACCCAAGTTTCGCATGATACTTAATTAGTTTGTTGACAGGAGAATTATATGCAGGTTAAGGAAACATTGTTGCAAAAGTTTCTTGAGGTGGAGCAAACAGCTAAAGAGCAAGCTGCTGACAATGCAATTTTGGATCAGCTAAACAAGGTATTCTCTATTTGGAGCGTTATGATTAAACAGCAATTCTCATCAGACACTAAATTAATTACATTTTAAGTGTTTACCGTTGCCTGTTTAAATATCTAACTATATTTTACATGTTGTTGTACTTCACTTTAGATGGTTGAAGTGAATATTCCTCCGTCCTTGTTCGAGGAACAAGGAAGGCAGCTGTATGGAGCACAACTCCTGCAAATTCAGGTATTTTTTATGCAGGGAAAAAAGTATATATGTTATAACTGCCGTTTGGTGTGATTGGAGCATCTTATTTGATCAGGCGAATATGAAACTGAATGAACAACAATTGGCATCCCTATCAAGTCCCAAGGCAGTGAAGGAGTTCCTAGAAAACCAGAAAGAAAATATAACTAGCATAATAAAACAGAATCTAGCTGTTGGTGATATATTCAAACGCGAAAATCTGCAGGTATGTGCTTCCTCTTTCTTAAGCCCTAAAAATGCTACTAAACTCATACCTTCTAATCTGTTGAAAGATTGAATTTTATGCCAAGTCATGTAATTGGATGCTTGCATTGCATGTGATTTATTTGTAGGAAGAGAAGCTACTTAAATTTATGCATCTATTTAATGTAGTAAATGCCCTTCTGGTTTCATACTCACTTTGGCTAATATACTTTACTATGATGCAGATAGTAACTGAGGAGATTGTGAAAGAGGTTGAGAATTCGATAACGGAGTTCAGACGCCACGACCAAGAGTACAACGAGGAGCGTGTCCGAGAACAGGTAATGTTCTAAAACACTTTAACGCATGAAAAGTGGTTGGCTGGAAGTAGAATGATTGTGTTTTGTTAAACATCAGGTACAAGAGGTGCTTGAGGGAGCAAAGGTGCTGGAATGGCTGAAAGAGCGTGCAGACATCCACTACATAACCAAGTAAGAAGAGAATCATCATTCCTGCTATTAGACCAAGTAAGAAGAAGTGTTGTTGAGCTTTATCAGTCTATATCTAGGTAATAATGAAACTACAAATAAAGATTTTCTTTCAGTTTGTTCACACCCATATCATGAATACCATTGACTCCTTGTCATACGGAAGCGCGAATTAAAGGGTTGGTTCATTCTTGATATAGCTGCTGCTTTCATGCTTCAAAGATATCCATATTTCTGATCTTTGAATATGTGTCCCAAGCATTGCATATAGTCTTTCTTGCTCTTCAAAGCTCAAGCTTCTTTCTATCTGCATGCAAATGGAATACTTTACATGTAGGTTATCCATCCGATAATTCTTTACTAACTTTTTCCAATATTTTTTTTTTAGTTTAAGTAATTGTCAAGGTGAAGTTTCAATATATTTTCAGTACATGAATTCCTCACCTGATCCAGTATCATCTCTATCTACTGAGTTGGGTGGAGGAAGGACAAAAGATTGAAAATAAATGTAGGCAAATATAGCCATAACCATCTGCATGAATACACGGAACATGTGTTAGTGAAAAGTAAAGAAACAGAATAGTTTGCTCGAGAGTAAGAAATAACAACTGGGAAACAATAAGAATGTAAGCTTTCTTGTTTATGAAGTGAAATCAACTATAAATAGAGTTTTGAGCTGGTTTTTGTGGACATAATGTCATACTGAAAGAACAATGTGGAAGTTTATGCAGGTAACCTGGCAATCCATCCTATTCCTATCTGTAAAGCCACCATGCCCAGGTATACTATCACCAAAATCCTAAAAAAGGTTGTGAAGAGTTAATATCAACTAGTTGAGAAAATGTAAAAGCTACGCACCTCGATCTTAAAAAGCTCTCTTTAAGCCACTTGCAAAGAACCCTCCAAATGGTGCAATAATTGAGGCGAATAAACCTAAGCATATAGCATGCCACTGCACCGGCGAGATGGATGTTCCCTTCCAAGGGAACTGTTAAAGATCATCAGGGTGAGATGAGAAGTACATACAATTAATAGAATAGCAATCTGGAAGCTGTTGCAAATGTTTGTAACTCACTAATTTGGGAAGAAATTTAGGAAATGGATAATACTCTAGCTTGAAAAGTGGGCCAGGATCACAATGAAGCCAACCTGTTGATAGATCCTGCACTTATTATTAAGACAATTACTATACATGCTCCATTTTAGATATTGTGGAAAGCCACATGATAAGATTACCTTTCTTGGGCATGTCATCCATTGGAACTGGCTCAAAATATATGCAAGCTACAAATGCAAAATTTTCTTTTAAGACCCGAGAGGATTCTGGGAATCATAATCGATAAAAACATTAAACATAGGAAGAATCACATATGCTTCCGAAGTGGTAAATGTCTTCGAGCTTTATAGCATGAGCAACAGTGTGAGGAGTTCTCTCTGTTGCAAACATTTTGATACTAATTCATTGATTTAATTTAACTAAGAAAAGAGACATGTAGTGAAAAGGAGATAGCACACCATCAAAGAACATAACTTGATTTAGCTCTATGGAAACTCCATAAAGTAAAATGGCGCAGATAATTAGCACTTAACAGGGAATTTCCTGTGATGAATGTTTACCACAAAAGCTGAGAGTACGGTAGCGAAAAAGTAAGCTGCTACGTCATTGATTGCTATAAGAGAAGCCGGGAGAATAAACCTGCACAATTACGATCACGGTCAAAACTAAGAAGAGACTGAGATGCAACTGAGAAACCTTCACATGATACAATTATTCTAGGATTATAAGGTAAGGCTGAAGAGTTAAAGAAGTTAGTGTATAAGACAATACCAGAAAATCCCTTCGAATATATTTGCAACAGTGAATGAAGAGCACTTTAAGAATCATATACTGACCAAATTGATACTTGTACATTTTCTTCTTCATTAATCCTGTAATGGATACATACATGCAATGCAAAACAACAAGCAAAACTGAAATTGAATATTTTACCAGCTTCCCACCATTACTCACCTCCAATGTACAGAAAATAACAAATAACCATGTGATACTTAATAAGGCCATTCACGACTGCACGGAAGAATTTATCTGAAGCAACAGTATTGACGGAGAAGTTGGCCATATACATAAAGCATTGCTGTAAAGAAAAAATATCAGCAGAAAGAAGATTCCTTGATTAGGAAGTATATATATTCAAACACAAGATGTCAAGCAGGAAGCTTCAAGTTTTACCAATTGATAAGCCAGAATCCTGGAAGGCGCTTATCTTCATGAACTATTCTACGCAAATGAAATAGCTCTGCTGCCATTAATATTTGGATAACCAGGGGCGGATGTATAGGTTAGCCGCACCGTGTCTCCACCCAAAGTCTAGATTTCACTAAATACATGCATTAGTAATTAATTTGAAGAAAAGGACCATTAGCCGAGTGGTTGAACTCTCCATATTCCTCCATGCGACCCGGGTTCATATCCCTTCCATAGCATTTTTTTTTCTTTGCTATTATAATTCCTTAATGCCCATGGTTAGCATTAGTAATTAAATTTAAGTAATTGACCATTAGCCGAGTGGTTGAACTTTGCATATTTTCTCCATGCAACCCGGGTTCAATTCCCTTCATTAGCATATTTTCTCCATGTTCTTTTTTTTTTCCAACCGTATTTAGATTTTTTTTCTCCTTAATTCATATTTCTTTTCTATTCTTTTCCAAATTTCTCCTTTTCTTTTTTAATTTCTTTTGCAGTTTCTCCTTTCTCTCTCTTTTTATTTTTTAACAAGTTCATTTCAATTTTGTTTTTTTTTTCTTCTTCATTTGTATTCCCACGGTTCCTTTCTCCAAAACTTACGCAGAAGTGGGAATACCAATTATACTACACTGTGAGTCATCTTCATTCCTTTCTCTTCCCCATTTTCTACATTCTAACTTCTTTCTCTTCTCCAATCTCTTCTTTCTCTTTTCTCTAAAATTTTTTCCGGGGGCTCCGCCCCCGAACCCCCATTAAATCTCGACCCTCATCTTATAAATCATGGTTCCGCTCCTGAACCCACCCCACTACGAATTCCTGGCTCCGTCCCTAGATAACCACCACCATTGCACAAATATACAGATGCCCCAAATACAGAATCAGTAAGCATCCATAAAGATGAATACGTCCGCAGTCACCCACATGGACTTATATTTGCTTTGGATCGTTAACAAGTAAGTGGACTCCATTCAATTTGCTTTCATCAGGGAAGACCTGCTATGTTTTCTAAGTAAAGACTTTGTTGCCAAACAATTCAATCTCGAAATAGCAATCAACTAATAATTTACATTTAACATCATTTTTGTCAAATACAAATAAGATTGATGTTATTGTTAGTAAAGTTTATGACCGTATAGTCAAACAAGACAAATGTTTGTTGACGATACATGTACTCAATGAAGTTTAGAGAAATGACTGTTTATAACCACAAAACACAAGAAAAATGTGATGATATACTAGTCACCTCTTGAGACTTGTAACTTTTATGGTGACGAAGTCGGCCATTGGGTTCTTTGGGGATCTTCTATCCCACTCTATGCCCCACACCGTAACTCCGCACGGGGTTCTCGAGACAACCTTGAAAGTGGGGCATGTAGTGGGATAGAAGATCCCAACCCCCATTCGGTGTTGATGGTAAAGGTGGGCTTTGTTCCTTTTGCTTCATCTTGAACTTTACTCTTCCCCAGAAGAATTGTTCATGAGTAACATATATATGAAAAAAAAACCCTGCAGGAATCCATGTAAACTTTAGATATTTGTTGGTCCGGAGACGAAAAGTCGGTGTAGAAGGGGGGTGAATACACCTGAGCTCGTTTCTTTTTCTCGGTCAAGGTCATTAAGCGATGTTTGCAATCGATGAACAAAGTGCAAGTAAGCCTTCGATCACTGGGGTCAAAGTGAGTCGCCCACGAGCTCTTCTACCTGACCGATGTCGATATTACGAAACTCGGTCCGGAGACCGTAGTGCGGATAAGTGTTAGGCCAGGAGTCGTCTCTTTTGAAAACGCGTTTTTTGCAAGTTAAATCTTTTGGTCGTGCACTTTATAAAATACGTTTTATGCAAACTTATGATTTTCAAGTCAGTTGAATGCAATGCAATAAAACAGTAAATGAACACAAGCGATTTAACGTGGTTCGGATACGCAAGATCCTACGTCCACGGTCCTGAACAAGGCAGGAGAACTTGTTGATTATTCCGAAGCAAGCCCCGGCGGGGATCTTGTCACCTGGACGGTTCCCTCTAAGTTATAGTCCTTAGCGACTTTACAATCCAAACCTAAGTTTAGAAGGGAGGGAATATTCTCCAACTGAGAAGGAGTTCTTACAACAAGAACAATTCACTAAATGTGAACTCCTTCGGATCTAAGCTATGAATCTAGCAATGAGCTTAGTCCAGAGAAGATAGGGATCAAAGTGCTCTAGAGAGATGAACTACAAGAAGTGTTCTATGAAAACTAGTTCGTCTCTGGATAAGCTTGAAGGTTCTGAGCGTTGTGAGTTTGAATGATTTCCCTTGATTTCGCGTATATTCCTCTTTTGAAATCTTCAAATCCTTCTCTATTTATAGTTGTGAGTTGTGACATATGTCCGTTGGAGACGACGATGCCACGTGTCACAAGCGTCCAAAGAAAACGGCCACTATTCAACTTTGTTGCAAAGCAGGCGCTTAATGCACTGTTCATGAGAGCGGCTTTCGTGTGTAGAGTAGGTAAGCGTTGTTCGGCTTCTCTTTGGTCGAGGTTTGTAGTTGGTGAGTGTCGAGTTGACCGTTCAAACTACCTCGTATGTCTTGTTGAACATTTGAAGGGACTTTAAGTCTTTGGGTCGCTTTTACGTCGGATACGGTACTCGAAAGCTCGTCTTCTTCGGGTGAGTCGTCGGACCGATAAAGTGAGCTTCGATAGTCGGTTGGTCGGCTGACGAAGGTATCTTTGCTTGCACTTGGTTCTTCTACCGATGACCATCGGCTTGTAGAGAATGCTCTAGCGAGGTCCGGTCGGCGATGCGGGATCTTCAATTGAGTTTGATATCGGCCGGACGAAGAATGCAAGCGATTACACCGATGACGTGGGGTTACGAAAAGTATCTTGTTGAAGATCGGTTCAACAACTACCCCGTACGGGACTTAGACAAAATAATAATCATTACATCAAGTCCAACCTATACATCGGCTAATCCTATCGACACACTAATCTACTGATATCGCCTCGGTTTTGGGATCTTCAATTCCATAGTACTACAATGATTTCCCCCAATTTCTTTTAACCTTAGACATTGAGTATCAATCTACTGACTCATATCCAACAATTTCCCCTAATTGATGATGCCAAAACCTCTATACTCTAATATCTATTAAAGAATCTGTCCTACCGACAACAATTTCCCCCCTTAAAGCATCCGAGGAAAACCGATAATAGTAAATGAGCTTCGGCAGTGAGAGAAAGGCAAGATCGGAGAAATTGATGTGAGTGTGTGTCGAGATCACTTGGTGATCGGTAGTGTAAACACAAAGTAAAAGGCTGAGAGACAATGAGTAATTGTCTAGCAAGCGGAGGAACCGATATATATATCAAGAATTACGAGTTCCTATGCTTTATTACAAAAGATGAGGAGAAAAAATCACTTCTGCTTTGCTTCTTGAACCTGCGTTTTCTTCTTGAAGTCGGTGGATTTTTCCTCGGGAGGATCCAGGTAATAGTATTTATACACTCTAGCTCGAATCTCCCCGGATCTCCAAGTTATCATCCGGCCTTTCGGGAGCGAGACTTAGGCCCAGGCGGCTTCCTCCACTTCTCTTTCTACGTCCTTAGTGCTCGGCCGATCCATTAGCAAGTCTCGGCGGTGGAATACGTCGGAAAGCTGGGGCACGGAAGGTTACATTCTCGTGATTCCATGACTTGCTTCAAGCCGTTCACCGAATTCAACATTAAATCTCGTAATCAACTCCTCGAAAGAGCCGATCGGTGGGCGTCAAGTGGGTAAATGCGCCATACGTAGTAGCCTTTGATAAAAGTTTCTTTCAATCTCTCCCAATGTTCATTCATATCAGCGGCACCCCACTTATCCATCTTTGAATCGGTTGTTGCTTGATGTGGGGCCCACGATGAACCTAGATCCTCTCGGGATCCGCCTTCTGGATCGGGCTCGGTTTATCGGATAGGCTTTTCATTCTTGCCGGAGTCGGCCCGTCCCTTTTCTTCTCACGGAGAGCTGGTGCTCTAGTGTCTCCTCGTCCGAGACTCGTCCTGCAGCCGTCGCCTCCCAGGGTCGTTTGATCTTACGCTATCCGCTCGGGTGTAAGAGTAGATATGGGAATACTACGAGCGTAGCTTTGATTTCGATCGGAAGAGCCTTAGCAAATTCTTCTTGGGCTTTCTTCTTTTGCTCTTCGATCGTATTAATGACCTTTCTCTTTCCTTTGCCCCTGACAGCTTTGCCCTTAGGCCCCTATTTCGCGCCAGTTTGCCTCCTCTAGGCCGACGCTCTGGTCCGGCTTGTCTTGCGGCTCTTGGGCTATTCTCCGAGGTCGAATGCCTCTTGCTCCGCTTTTGATTTAAACTTCTTGATCGGGGAGGAAGGAGTAGTGGATTCGGTAGCGATTTCCTTCCCCGACCTCTGCGGCATTTGTTGAGACTCTTCTTCTTCGGTGGCTCTTCAAGGAATTGAGCGATTTCGTCTATGTGCACACTGAAGAGGAGATGGGGGTGGCTTGTAGTGGGAAATCAAGGAGAAGGACCTCGGTAGATGTACCTTTACGAGTAGTTGGTCCCGCCTCCGGAGCTGTTCCCCCTGAATCTCTGCTGGTGAGGGCTCTAGCTGCGAGGAGGGTCCTGCCTCTGAGCTTGTCCCTCAAGGATACGGACGGCGTACCGTATCCGTATCGGGTTCATCTTTCACAATATCTTCCCCCTTTTTGGCATCAACAATATTCGCCGAGGAGGTGCGGATAGCTTTTACGTCCTGCTCCCGGTATGCAGCGGAATCTTTGATCCGGGAATCGTGGTCATCAAAATCACCGACCAAGTTGCGGTAGTTTTCCCAGTCTTTCTCCCGATCGGCTCTAGATTTCGCAAGCGAGCGGCCGACTCTGTCGGAAAGTGTCGGCAGAGCTTGATCATTTGATTCTGTCATTTCTTTACGAATGGCTTTTAAGGCCTCGACTGTTGCTTGATGGTTTGTTTGAAGAGAGGTGGTTGCTATCTTGTTTCTCTCATCAATGAAGCTCAATTGTTTTCATGACTGAGTCACTGTTCTGAGAAAGTTTTATGCTCGAGTGGCAAGCACGCTCGACTGTCTTTGTTAAATCGGCCTTTTGAGCACTTAGGGCACCTTTCAACTATCTCCTTGAAATCTCGTTGAGAAGCCTCTTTAGGGGTGGAGATGTCGGCCAACTTACTTAGAGCTTCGTTTCCGAGCCTTGGTGTACTTCTCCCATTTAAAATGAACATCTTTGGCTAGGAGTCGATTTTTCTCACCTTGGCGTTTGATAGCCTTGTTGACGAACGTGAGGACACGGAACCGATGGGTTGTATCGATAAGAGCTGGTTCCGAGCCTCGCTCCGAGAACGAGATCAAGCTGCTCCCTGCGTACTTCGGAAATGGTTGTAGCCTGCTTCACAGATGTGACTATGGGTGGTGTTGGGCTCTTCTCTTGGGGGAGTTTGTCCCTCTGTGCATTCTCCCCGTGTCCGCTTCCTCGGGTTTGCCATCCATCTCCTCATCTTGATCATCATTATCACCTTTATCGAAGGTGGAGATGGGGCGGAGAGCTGTTTGCATCGGAGCTCTCAAGCCTCGATAAATGGGAAGCATTGCGGCTCTCAAATCTTCGAAAGACGCCACATCATTGGCTCTCCGAATCAATCTTGGCTTGGAGCTCTTGCTCCTACGTCAGTAGCTCATCTCGGTGATTCTTGGGATTTGGCAAAGTCCAATAAGAATGTCCCAGCTTGAGGAAACCTTAAGAGCATCGAGCTCTTGTCCTTACTGCTATTTCAACCGGATGCTGCGTGCTCGGCAATTTACGGTATCTCTAGGCGAATCTCATTGCAGCACGCAATGATCAGTGGTGTCGATTGTTGTCCACTCAGGCCAGTAGGTTCGGGTGACGGTTCCCTCTTGTCGGATCTGTTTCCTCGTAGCCGATCACTTGGACCTTGTCCTTGATCGTCGCTCCCTCGATTCCAAAGATTCGAATCGAGTAGTTGCTCCCTCTTGAATAGAAGGAGGAGGCTGGCTGAATAATGGTAAGTGGGCGAGCCGACTGTGACCTCAGCAGTCGAGTCTTAGCCAACCTCCTCTTCTTGGCACTGGGACGAGTTAGGGGCAGAAAGCGGACGCCGCTCTCTTCGGTTCAGGTGGCCCCTTGCCCACTGACTTTTACGCTCCAACCTTTGTCATAAATTTAATACTCTTGAGATCAAAAGACTTGAGTCCTCAAAAGGCGAGCGATTCACGTACCACACTCTCTATCGGCACCGACATCTTGGTGCCGAATAGGAGCTTCCTGTCTTGGTTAGCTTCCTCTCTCCAGTAGGCGAAGTAGTGAACTTCCTGGGCTTGGGCCTTCAGTGAGTAGTATAGTAGTCGGCCCAGTTCACTTCTACTCCATCGTCTATGATCATCATCGGTTGTATCCTCGGCTTAGAAAGCCGATCATAGGATCCAGTGAGCTCGTCGAATATGAGAGACAACGTAAGCTAAACCCCGCATCTGAGGTAACAAAAGATTTCTCACGAGCGCCCGTCTTGAACACTATGTCGCTGCGTCCCACGAGAACTTTGGACGTAGTTATTTATCTCCCTTTCCTTATAACCAATGGGAGAGATACCAGGCGAGGGAGTTGAAAAGCTTGAACGAGAGCCCCGAGATATTGAAAGAGTGGGTAGCCTCCCTCCACCGGATTTGGGGGCAATTTCACTACTGTATCCAAAGGATGCTTCTTCTCCTCCCCGAAGGCTAATGATTTCCGGTTGTAGTAGGCCTCCACAACTTGTCTCGGCAGATGAGAACGGGGATGCCTCGACACAAGAGTTGCCGGCTACGACTTCTCAAGGCGCCAAAACCGGCTCCAAATATGAAACGTCCACACTTGGGAGAGCCATCGTCGGCTCAAACCGGCACCCGGATGGTCAGTGATCTCAACCATCTTCTCGAGAGTCTCGTACTACCGCCATCGAAATCTGCAAAACAAATTGTTAGCACTTGAAAATAGAGTAAGTTAGTAGCTATCGACGGATAGTAATACATTACGTGAAATAGAGCTTGAAAAGAGATATAACAATGCGGTTTGAATGAGGATGTAAGGAAGGTAACCGAATCGCTAAGAAAAAGCTCTAAGATATGAGAATGGCGAAACCGAGGAGTTGATAGAAGATGAAATATTTTGTATATTGAGTTTGATCTTTAGTTTGAATCGCACGGTTCAAATTTAATCTTTCAAAATCAAGGGGCGGCTAAGATTAAATGTTATAAAAGAATGATTACAATAGCCGCCAAAAATATAGATATACGTAATAAAAAGCTAATGGAGAAGACATCGTTAAATGCGCCGCGTAGAGCATTAATTACGCAGCGAGGAGTCCTGCGACCTTTCCTCAAACCTTAAACATAATAAATGGTAAGGAATAAATGCTTCTAAGCAGCTCGAATGCAAGCGACCGATCGTTAAATGCGGCATGCTTCGAACAAATTAAGTAACGATACTACGCAAACCTCTTGCTGAACTTATCAGTGGTTACCATCATTTATCGGGAGGATGGTTGTGCCGATGACCATGTTCTCCCCTTGTTGTGTACAGTGTGCATCTCCTAACCGAGTCACCGTACTAAGTTTTCGACTTTGTCGTGCCGATTCCATACCGATACACATTGTTGCTAAGTATATTATTATCGGTGAGTCGGCTTCTCGACTTGTCTCGGTAGGATCTGAGCGAACCCTAGCTCAACCGATAGTTCTCGAACCTGTTCTCGGCTAGTGGTTTGGTCCGCATATACGCCCTTTGCTTGTCGGTATGGATTTTCTCCATCCCGATGTCCTTCTTTTCGACATGGTCTCTCGATGAAGTGGTGTCGAATGTCCACGTGCTTGCATCACGGTATGTAGAACCGGGTTCGAGTTATAGCTATTGACCTTGGTGGAGTCACAATAGATGGGCACTTCATCCCGAGTTATACCATAATCTCTCAATTGTTGTCGAAGCCAAAGGATTCGGGCACAACAACTTCCTGCAGCCATGTACTCGGCTTCGTAGTGGACGTAGCTGCGAGTCTTTGTTTCTTTGAAAACCACGATATCGACTTGCTTTGCACTTTAAGAACCGACATGTTCCGGAAGTTGATTTTCGATCTATCCTGCATCCTGCATAATCGGCATCGAGAATAACCTGTCGGTATTAGATTATCATCGGCAGGATACCATAACCCGACCTCGGGTGTTCCTCTTAGGTATCGCGGGAATCTTCTTGCCGAGTCTGAGATGACTTCGCTAGGATTCGCCTTAAATCTTGCGCATATACCTACGACATAAGTTATGTCGAAGTCGGCTAGGCTGTTAAATAAAGTAAAGAACCCAATAATAGCTCTATAATCGGTAGAGTTAACGTAAGCTCCCTCTTTGTCCAGATCGATTTTAAAGTTCGTGTTCATGGGGATCTTGGCCGTTTCTTGGAATCACAACCGAATCTTTTGAGAAGATCTCGAGTGTATTTCGCTTGATTGATGAAGATTCCTTCGTTGATTGTTTTACTTGAAATCCAAGGAAATAATTCATCTCTCCCATCATGGACATCTCGAATTTCTCTTTCATCATCTTCTCGAACTGCGACATATAACTTCGTTTAGCGGCCCGAAAATGATGTCGTCCACGTAGATTTGCACCGGTAGAATGTCATCTTCGACTTTATCGTTGAATAGGGTGCGATCTATTGTCCCCTTTGAAAACCTTTACGAAGTAGAAAGTCGATGGGGTATCATACTAAGCCACGGGTGCTTGTTTTAACCCATACAGAGCTTTCCTAAGTGCGTACACTGATGTCCCTGCTGAAAGCCGGGCGGTTGTTCCACGTAGACTTCTTCCTTCGATGCGCCGTTCGGAAAAGCTGACTTCACATCCATCCGATATACCTTAAATCTCGATGTGTTGCATAAGCTAGGAAAAGACTAATGGCTTCCATACGCGGACCGTGAGCAAATGTTTCATCAAAGTCAATTCCCTGCCCTATCGTATCCTTTAGCAACTAGTCGAGCTTTATTTACGACAATGACGTTGTTTTCATCTCGCTTGTTCTTGAAGACCCACTTAGTTCCAATCACGTGCGATGTCAGGTGCGTCGACAAGCTCCCAAACTTCATTTCGACGAACCGGTTCGACTCTTCTTGCATAGCAATGACCCGGGCCAGCATCTTTAAGTGCGTCCTCTATCGAGGTTCTTACGTAGACGAAAAACAAGAGTAAAGTGAGCTTTCTCCTTGATTTAATCTTGATCTC